>CM042010.1:81203115-82403115 GCA_023525715.1 Cichorium intybus
CCTTTCCCATCTCTTCTTTGAATGCTCTTTCACTTCTTTGGTTTGGCATGACCTCCATCAGGTCATGAATCTCTCCTTCTCCACTGATAGCTGGTCTGATATCATTACTCAACTCAACCCCATTAATAAGAACAAGACCATTTGGTCCATCATTAGAAGACTTGTTTTTGCTGGAGCGGTCTACCACATCTGGCGGGAAAGAAATTTACGCATTTTTAAAAAAATAAAAAAATCTCATCATGCTGTCGTGAATATTGTTAAGGATGATATCCGCTGTAGACTGCTGAGTCTTTCTTTGAAAACTTGCACTAACGTTGATTTGGCTAAAACTATTTAGACCCTCCCTTAATTTTCTTCCATTTCGCTTTCTTTTTTCTCTCCTTGTATTGGCTTGTATGGTTTGTTTGTTTTGCAGGTTGCTCTCCTTTATGTTCTTGTTTGCTTGGTTCCTTCTCTTGTTTTGGTTCCTAGTATAGCTTGTTGTCCGTTGGGGCCTGTCCCGATGGATTTTCTGTTTTTTGGTGGGGAGTCCACAGCCTTATATTGTATTTATTATTTTTATTAATAAAATTTGCCAGAGGTTCCTCCCTCTTTACCCAAAAAAAAACCCATCACAACCCTTTAAAATTGAGTATAACCCATCACAACCCGTCATAATGGTCCATAGCCCAGCACAACCCTTTCTATGGTCCATAACCCATAACAACCCTTCATAATAGACCATAACCTATCACAACCCTTCATAATTGTCAATAACCCATCATAATCCTTCATAATGGTTCATAACCCATCACAACCTTCATAATAGTACATAACCCATACACCCCTTCATAACGGTCCACAAAATTTATTTTGTACACGGCGGGAGGATCCATTTTTCTCTTAATGGGAGTTCTGGGTGTCGGTTTATATGGTTCTGATGAACCAACATTAAATTTTGAAACATCAGTGAATCAGTCGTATCCTGTGGCTTTGGAAATAATATTCTATATTGGATTTTTTATTGCTTTTGCTGTCAAATCACCGATTCTACCCCTACATGCATGGTTACCAGATACCCACGGAGAGGCGCATTACAGTACTTGTATGCTTCTAGCCGGAATTTTATTAAATATGGGAGCGTATGGATTGATTCGGATTAATATGGAATTATTACCACACGCTCATTCTATATTTTCTATTTGGTTGATGATAGTAGGTACAATACAAATAATATATGCAGCTTCAACATCTCCCGGCCAACGTAATTTAAAAAAAAGAATAGCCTATTCTTCCGTATCTCATATGGGTTTCATACTTATAGGAATTGCTTCTATAACCGATACGAGACTCAATGGAGCTATTTTACAAATAATCTCTCATGGGTTTATTGGTGCTGCACTTTTTTTCTTGGCAGGAACGAGTTATGATAGAATACGTCTTGTTTATCTCGACCAAATGGGCGGAGTAGCTATCCCCATGCCAAAAATATTTACGATGTTCAGTAGTTTTTCCATGGCTTCGCTTGCATTACCAGGTATGAGTGGTTTTGTTGCAGAAGTGATAGTCTTTTTAGGAATAATTACCAGCCAAAAATATCTTTTAATGCCCAAAATTGCCATCACTTTTGTAATGGCGATTGGAATGATATTAACTCCTATTTATTCATTATCTATGTTACGCCAGATGTTCTATGGATACAGTTATTTAATACTCCAAACTCTTATGTTTTTGATTCTGGACCGTGCGAGTTATTTGTTTCGATCTCCATTTTTCTACCTGTAATATGTATTGGTATGTATCCGGATTTTGTTCTTTCACTATCAGTTGACAAGGTTGAAGGTATTCTATCTAATTATTTTTATAGATAGTTTTCTTAAAGAAAAAAACTCCTATGATTTTTAAGAGTTGGTTGGCTAATCAAAAAAAGAAGAAGGATTTTTATTCTCTTAAATCTTAAATAAAGTAAAAACAAAATATGAATTTGAATTTTCACCCAATATACGTGGTCTTTGCGAGAACCGTGTGAATCAAGTAGTGTAGTGATTCACACGGTTCTCGCCGGTTGACACAAGGTGTTTTATATACACCGTATTCCACTCTGTTTGTATTCGTAAGAACTTTTGTTGAATTTAACTAGAGGTTAACGTAAATGAACCATAACTATGTAGCCCGATTCCTAATAGATTGACCCCAAAATAGCATCTCCAAATTATAAGAAAGCCTAGAGTCGCCACAATTGCGGAATTTGTCCCCTGAAAATTTTTATTTGTTCGAGTATGCAAATAAATTGCGAATACGATCCAAGTAATAAAGGCCCAAGTTTCCTTTGGATCCCAACTCCAATATGATCCCCATGCTTCATTAGCCCATACTGCTCCTGAAAGAATACCTATGGTTAAAAATATAAATCCTAGGCTAATCACACGATAACTCTAATAATCTAATTGTTTAATCAATCGGGCCTTGTAATAATTCTTAGCAGAAAAAAAGAAGTTTTTTTTAAAAATATTGTTTCTTTCATTCTTGTATTGGATTTCACCAAATGAAAATGACTCATTTAATTTTAATAAATTATTACTATGGTCTATTACCCATCATAACCCTTCCTATCGTCCATAACCCATCGCAACCCTGCATAATGGTCCATAACCATAACAACCCTTCATAATGGTCCATAAGCCATACAAATCTTCATAATTGTCCATAACCCATCACAACCATTCATAATTGACCATAACCCATCACAACACTTCATAATTGACCATAACCCATTATAACCCTTCATAATTGACCATAACCCATCACAACCCTTCCTATGGTCCATAACCTAGGAGAACCCCTCTCTATGGTCCATAACCCATCACAACCCTTCATAATTAACCATAACCCATCACAACACTTCATAATGGTCCATAACACATCGCAACCCTGCATAATGGTCCATAACCATAACAACCCTTCCTAATGATCCATAACCCATACAAACCTTCATAATGGTCCACAACCCATACAAACCTTCATAATGGTCCATAACCCATCATAACCCTTCATAATGGTCCATAACCCAACACAACATTTCATAATGTCCATTAGCTATCACACCTCTTCATAATTGACCATCACCTATCACAACCCATCATAATGGTCTATAACCCATCATACAACCCTTCATAACGGTCCACAACCGATCACAACCCTTTTTAATGGTCCATAACCCATCATAACCCTTACTATCGTCCATAACCCATCGCAACCCTGAATAATGGTCTATAACCTCAACAACCCTTTATAATGCGTGGGCCCCGAGGTTGCTTCATCAGGGTCATCCAAAGGATGGGTCGGGTGGGGTCCTCGGTTACCAAAAAAAAAAAAAAAAAAAAAAAAAAAAAAAAAAAGCTATTCACACCTTCATAATAGTCCATAACCCATCACAACCCTTCATAATTGACCATAACCCATCACAACCCTTCATAATTGACCATAACCCATCACAACCCTTCCTATGGTAAATATCCCAGGACAACCTCTCTATGGTCCATAACCCATTACAACACTTCATAATAGTCAATAACACATCACAACCCTGCATAATAGTCCATAACCATAACAACCCTTCATAATGGTCCATAACCAATACAAACCTTCATATAAACCTTCATAATTATACATAACCCATCACAACCCTTCGTAATGGTCCATAACCGAACACAACCCTTCATATGGTCCATTACCTATCACAACTCTTCATAATTGACCATCACCTATCACAACCCATCATAATGGTCCCAAACCCATACAAACCTTCATAATGGTCCATAACGCATACAAACCTTCGTAATGGTCCATAACCCAACACAACCCTTCATATGGTCCATTACCCATCACAACATTCATAATGGTCCATAACCCATCACAACCCTTTATAATGGTCCATAACCCATCACAACCATCATAATGGTCCATAACCCATCACAACCCTTTATAATGGTCCATAACCCATCATAACCTTCATAAAAGTCCATAACCCATCACAACCTTTTATAATGGTCCATAACCCATCACAACCCTTGAAAATTGAGTATAACCCATCACAACCCGTCATAATAGTCCATAGCCCAGCACAACCCTTTCTATGGTCCATAACCCATAGCAACCCTTCATAATAGACCATAACCTATCACAACCCTTCATAATTGTCAATAACCCATCATAATCCTTCATAATGGTTCATAACCCATCACGACCTTCATATTAGTACATAACCCATACACCCCTTCATAATGGTCCACAACCCATCACAACCCTTTCTAATGGTCTATTACCCATCATAACCCTTCCTATCGTCCATAACCCATCGCAACCCTGCATAATGGTCCATAACCATAACAACCCTTCATAATGGTCCATAAGCCATACAAATCTTCATAATTGTCCATAACCCATCACAACCATTCATAATTGACCATAACCCATCACAACACTTCATAATTGACCATAACCCATTATAACCCTTCATAATTGACCATAACCCATCACAACCCTTCCTATGGTCCATAACCTAGGACAACCCCTCTCTATGGTCCATAACCCATCACAACCCTTCATAATTAACCATAACCCATCACAACACTTCATAATGGTCCATAATACATCGCAACCCTGCATAATGGTCCATAACCATAACAACCCTTCATAATGGTCCATAACCCATACAAACCTTCATAATGGTCCACAACCCATACAAACCTTCATAATGGTCCATAACCCATCATAACCCTTCATAATGGTCCATAACCCAACACAACATTTCATAAGGTCCATTAGCTATCACACCTCTTCATAATTGACCATCACCTATCATAACCCATCATAATGGTCTATAACCCATCATACAACCCTTCATAACGGTCCACAACCGATCACAACCCTTTTTAATGGTCCATAACCCATCATAACCCTTCCTATCGTCCATAACCCATCGCAACCCTGAATAATGGTCTATAACCTCAACAACCCTTCATAAGGGTCTATAAGCCATACAAACCCTCATAATAGTCCATAACCCATCACAACCCTTCATAATTGATCATTATCCATCACAACCCTTCATAATTGACCATAACCCATCACAACCCTTCCTATGGTCCATAACCCATTACAACCCTTCATAATTAACCATAACGCATCACAACCCTTCATAATTAACCATAACCCATCACAACACTTCATAATGGTCCATAACACATCGCAACCTTGCATAATAGTCTATAACCATAAGAACCCTTCATAATGGTCCCTAACCCATACAAATCTTCATAATGGTCCATAACCCATACAAACCTTCGTAATGGTCCATAACCCATCACAACCCTTCATATGGTCCATTACCCATCACAACCTTCATAATGGTCCATAACCCATCATAACCCTTTATAATGGTCCATAACCCATCACAAATAACCATCACCCTGATGGCCTAGTGGATAAGGCTTAGGACTCTTTCTCTTCCCCCATAAAGAGGTTCCAAGTTCTAATCCCACTCCCTCCCTTTCCCCATAGGGAGTGTTAGGTTTCAATCAGGGGATGGCCACTGGCCACCTCTCTACCCCCGTAGGTGATTGACCAGGACCACCCTGCTGCCAGGTGTGCGTGGGCCCCGAGGTTGCTTCATCAGGGTCATCCAAAGGATGGGTCGGGTGGGGTCCTCGGTTACCAAAAAAAAAAAAAAAAAAAAAAAAAAACCCATCACAACCCTTTATAATGGTCCATAACCCATCACAACCCTTTATAATGGTCCATAACCCATCACAACCTTTCAAAATTGAGCATAACCCATCACAACCCTTCATAATGGTCCATAACCCAACACAACCTTTCATATGGTCCATTACCTATCACAACTCTTCATAATTGACCATCACCTATCACAACCCATCATAATGGTCTATAACCCATCATAAACCTTCATAGTGGTCCATAACCCATCACAACCTTCATAATGCTTCATAACCCTTTATAATTGTCCTTAACCCATCACAACCTTCATAATGGTCCACAACCTATCACAACCCTTTATAATGGTCCATAACCCATCACAACCCTTCAAAATTGAGCATAACCCATCACAACCCATCATAATGGTCCATAGCCCAGCACAACCCTTTCTATGGTCCATAACCCATCACAACCTTCATAATTGACCATAACCTATCACAACCCATCATAATGGTCAATAACCCATCATAATCCTTCATAATGGTTCATAGCCCATCAAAACCTTCATAATAGTACATAACCCATACAACCCTTCATAACGGTCCACAACCTAACACAACCCTTTTTGATGGTCCATAACCCATCATAACCCTTCCTATCGTCCATAACCCATTGCAACCCTGAATAATGGTCTATAACCACAACAACCCTTCATAATGGTCCATAAGCCATACAAACCTTCATAATAGTCCATAACCCATCACAACCCTTCATAATTGACCATAACCCATCACAACCCTTCATAATTGACCATAACCTATCACAACCCTTCCAATGGTCCATAACCCAGGACAACCTCTCTATGGTCCATAACCCATCACAACACTTCATAATAGTCCATAACACATCGCAACCCTGTATAATAGTCCATAACCATAACAACCCTTCATAATGGTCCATAACCCATACAAACCTTCATACAAACCTTCATAATGGTACATAACCCATCATAACCCTTCGTAATGGTCCATAACCGAACACAACCCTTCATATGGTCCATTACATATCACAACTCTTCATAATTGACCATCACCTATCACAACCCATCATAATGGTCCATAACACATCATAACCCTTCATAATAGTCCATAACCCATCACAACCTTCATAATGGTCCATAGCCCATCACAACCCTTTATAATGGTCCATAACCCATCACAACCTTCATAATGGTCCATAACCCATCACAACCCCTTATAATGGTCCATAACCCATCACAACCCTTCAAAATTGAGCATAACCCATCACAACCCGTCATAATGGTCCATAACCCATAACAACCCTTCATAATTGACCATAACCTATCGCAACCCATCATAATGGTCAATAACCCATCATAATCCTTCATAATGGTTCATAACCCATCACAACCTTCATAATAGTACATAACCCATACACCCCTTCATAACGGTCCACAACCCATCACAACCCTTTCTAATGGTCTATTACCCATCATAACCCTTCCTATCATCCATAACCCATCGCAACCCTGCATAATGGTCCATAACCATAACAACCATTCATAATGGTCCATAAGCCATACAAATCTTCATAATTGTCCATAACCCATCACAACCATTCATAATTGACCATAACCCATCACAACACTTCATAATTATCCATAACCCATCACAACCCTTCATAATTGACCATAAGCCATAACAATCCTTCCTATGGTCCATAACCTAGGACAACCCCTCTCTATGGTCCATAACCCATCACAACCCTTCATAATTAACCATATCCCATCACAATACGTCATAATGGTCCATAACACATCGCAACCTTGTATAATGGTCCATAACCATAACAACCCTTCATAATGGTCCATAACCCATACAAACCTTCATAATGGTCCACAACCCATACAAACCTTCATAATGGTCCATAACCCATCATAACCCTTCATAATGGTCCATAACGTAACACAACCTTTCATAAGGTCCATTACCTATCACAACTCTTCATAATTGACCATCACCTATCACAACCCATCATAATGGTCTATAACCCATCATACAACCCTTCATAACGGTCCACAACCAATCACAACGCTTTTTAATGGTCCATAACCCATTATAACCCTTCCTATCGTCCATAACCCATCACAACCCTGAATAATGGTCTATAACCTCAACAACCCTTCATAATGGTCCATAAGCCATACAAACCTTCATAATAGTCCATAACCCATCGCAACCCTTCATAATTGACCATAACCCATCACAACCCTTCATAATTGACCATAACCCATCACAACCCTTCCTATGGTCCACAGCCCAGGACAACCTCTCTATGGTCCATAACCCATCACAACCTTTTATAATTAACCATAACGCATCACAACCCTTCATAATTAACTATAACCCATCACAACACTTCATAATGGTCCATAACACATCGCAACCTTGCATAATAGTCCATAACCATAAGAACCCTTCATAATGGTCCCTAACCCATACAAACCTTCATAATGGTCCATAACGCATACAAACCTTCGTAATGGTCCATAACCCAACATAACCCTTCATATGGTCCATTACCCATCACAACCTTCATAATGGTCCATAACCCATCAGAAGCCTTTATAATGGTCCATAACCCATCACAACCTTCATAATGGTCCATAACCCATCACAACCCTTTATAATGGTCCATAACCGATCACAACCCTTTAAAATTAAGCATAACCCATCACAACCCTTCATAATGGTCCATAGCCCAGCACAACCCTTTTTATGGTCCATAACCCATAACAACCCTTTATAATTAACCATAACCTATCACAACCCTTCATAATGGTCAATAACCCATTATAATCCTTCATAATGGTTCATAACCCATCACAACCTTCATAATAGTACATAACCCATACAACTCTTCATAACGGTCCATAACCCATCATAACCCTTTTTAATGGTCCATAACCCATCATAACCCTTCCTATCATCCATAACCCATCATAACCCTTTTTAATGGTCCACATCTGGCGGGAAAGAAATTTACGCATTTTTAAAAATATTAAAAGATCTCATCATGCTGTCGTGAATATTGTAAAGGACGATATCCGCTGTAGACTGCTGAGTCTTTCTTTGAAAACTTGCACTAATGTTGATTTGGCTAAAACTATTTGGACCCTCCCTTAATTTTCTTCCGATGTGCTTTCTTTTTCCTCTGCTTGTTTTGGCTTGTATGGTTTGTTTGTTTTGCAGGTTGCTCTCCTTTTTGTTCTTGTTTGCTTATGGTTTCCTCTCTTGTTTTGACTCCTAGTTTAGCTTGTTGTCCGTTGGGGCCTGTCCCGATGGATTTTCTGTTTTTTGGTGGGGAGTCCCCAGCCTTATATTGTATTCATTCTTTTTATTAATAAAATTTGCCAGAGGTGCCGCTCTCTTTACCCAAAAAAAAAAAAAAAAAAACCAAAACAACCCTTCATAATGGTCCATAAGCCATACAAACCTTCATAATTGTCCATAACTCATCACAACCATTCATAATTGAACATAACCTATCACAACCCTTCATAATTGACCATAACCCATCATAGCCCTTCATAATTAACCATAACCCATGACAACACTTCATAATGGACCATAACACACAACAACCCTACATAATGGTCCATTACCATAACAACCCTTCATAATGGTCCATATCCCATACAAACCTTCATATTGGTCCATAACCCTTACAAACATTCACAATGGTCCATAACCCATAATATCCCTTCATAATGGTCCATATCCCTACACAACCCTTCATATGGTCCATTACCTATCACAACTCTTCATAATTGACCATCACCTATCACAACCCATCATAATGGTCCATAACCCTGTTGGATATCCATGTTCATGTTATGAGTTTCAAAAACTAGAAGTTGCAACGGAAGCATAAAATCATGAACACGAATTTCACTTCAAGAGGATCATGCTACATGCATGTAAAGATAAGATGAAGAAGAAGCATAGATAGAGTTCAAGATGATAACCTTTCTGCTTGGATTGATATGGACGAAATTGATGAGGCTAGGAATCAAGTTAGAATCCCTCTATAGATTAGTCCACCACAAGCTTGAACACCTTTGATGCTAGTCTTGTTAACTTGCAAAATGAAGCTCTTATTTCCTTGAAGCAAAAAACGTTTTTTTTGCTTGAGCTCTTAAGAGAGTTTTTTTTATTCACTTAAGAATGCTATGTGTGTATGTAGAAGTTTCTTACGGCCAAAAACCCAACACAACCATCATATGGATGTTTATTGTATTTTATATCCACTAGCTACTAAACCCCATGGTCAAACCTTGGGTATCCAAGAGAATATGTCAAAAAGCAAGTGTTTTATGTCTCCCACTAGAGCCATATGATGTTCACGTTCAAAACATGGAAAGACAAGAACAAAAGGTGTTTCCCACTTGATAAACTCTTGGACTAGTTTATTTAGCTTTTACATTTACACACACACACACATATACATATATATGTATGTATGTATATATATATATATATATATATATATATATATATATATATATATATATATATATATATATATATATATATATATATATATATATATATATATATATATATATAATTCCATAAATATATAAATATATATATTCATACATACATATAATATATATATGTCTATATATATATATATATATATATATATATATATATATATATATATATATATTATATATATATATATATATATATATATATATATATATATATATATATATATATATATATATATATATATATATATATATATATATATATATATATATATATATACATATATGTATATATATTTGTATCAAGTTTCAAATAAATGAAGCAAATATATATTTATATATATAACTCTCAAAATTAATTCATCCTATATGAATCAATTATTGAAGCAATTATTATTTGTATAAATAATAATTCTTCAAAATTAAATTGCAAGCATATTATCATTTTATTATGATTCATAATCCAATGTTAAAATGATATAATTGGTGTCAAACTTGTTATTGGTGTGACCCTATAGGATCATGTGTTATTAGTAATATCATTTTATGATCATCCTTGGGCATACAGAACTAACAATCTCCCACTTGCACAAGGTTGCATCATAGAATGACATCGACAGTGATAGACGTCTAGCAACACATCACTATCCCCAATAACACATGACTTAATGCCATTCAACAATATCCAATTCTTCAAAGAGCTTGAGGCTCTAATTGATGTACGAGGTTATTCATCAATTATCCCTTTGTCTCAGACATCATGTTAAACATGAGACATGGATCTTAATCATTCTCATCTTATGTTCAACTTTCAATCAGGCGCCTTAGATGTCTAACTCTCAACACATAAGAGGAACAAATCCCGTCTTGACTACATATGCCCCTCATGTAGTCAGTACTATACTTGAGTATGGTCTGTATGGTTGTCTATATTTCAAGAACAACGGTGAACCATATCAAAGGACAGCACTCTCTACACTTGAGTACCAAATATGTATCTCAGGTCTAAGGATACAATGATAATACCTTTGTTCAAGAATCACTTATGATAATGATCCATGAAGTGATCTTGAAACGGGTCAAGTCCAATACTTGTTCACAGACAAGTACCTATGAATTTGGTTGCAACCTTTTGCTACTTTTACCCATAAAAGTCAACCAATCCAATTCATATTAGTCTTACTTCATAATTGCTCCCACAACTATGATAAACTATGGACATTTAGAATAATCAAATTATTCAAGGATTAAACATGCTAATATTAAAACACAAAATTATGAATGAAACATCACCTTTCATATATTACATAATTCTTGTTGTTTACATAAGTTCATATTCATAAAACACTAAACACAAATCAAATCCATTCATTAGAAAAATGAAGTCCTATACCCTTAGCGTGACTTTCATGCTTAGCTTGAGGTAAAGGCTTCGTGAATGGGTCTACCAAATTCTGATCTATATGAACCTTGTGAATACTTATTTCACCATTCTTAACTTCATGTCGTATGTAGTTATATCTTCGGTGAATGTGTTTGGTCTTTTGATGCGATCTAGGTTCCTTTGCTTGAGCTATAGCACCTAGATTGTCACAGAAGATTTCTATAGGGTCCCGAATGGAAGGAACAACCCCTAGATCTTCAATGAACTTTCTCATCCAGACAGCTTCTTGAGCAGCTTCCGAAGCAGCAACATATTCTGATTCTGTAGTGGATTGTGCAATCACTTCTTGTTTGGAACTCTTCCAAGACACGGCTCCCCCATTTAAAATAAAGACATACCCAGATTGAGATCTCGAATCGTCCCTATCTGTTTGGAAGCTTGCGTCAGTGTAACCCCTTACTTTCAAGCTTTCTTCCAAACCACTGTAAACTAAGAACATATCTTTAGTTCTTCTCAAGTACTTAAGAATATTCTTTACAGCAGTCCAGTGGGCTTCACCTGGGTTCTGTTGATACCTACTTGTCATGCTTAAGGCACATGAGACGTCGGGCCTAGTGCATAACATGGCATACATGATGGACCCAATTGCTGAAGCATATGGGACATGTTTCATCCTTTCAAGTTCAGTCCTAGTGCTTGGGCACTGAGACTTGCTTAGGATGGTGTCATGCGGTATTGGCAAGAATCCTCTTTTGGAGTCTTGCATCTTGAACCTTTTCAAGATTTTATCAATATATGCACTTTGGCTTAGACCAATAAGTCTCTTAGATCTATCTCTATAGATCTTTATGCCTAATACATAAGCAGCTTCTCCTAAGTCCTTCATTGAGAAACAGTTCTCAAGGAACGCTTTGACACCTTTTAAGGTTGGGATGTCATTTCCAAATAAAAGTATGTCATCTACATACAATACTAGGAATATGACTATGCTCCCACTAGCTTTCTTGTAAACACAGGAGTCATCCTCATTTTTGATGAATCCAAAATTTGTAATCTTTTCATCAAAACGGATGTTCCACGTTCGAGACGCTTGCTTCAATCCATAGATGGATCTCTTAAGCTTGCACACTTTGTTTGGATGCTTGGGATCGACAAAACCTTCAGGTTGATCCATATAGACATCTTCCAATAAGTGTCCATTAAGGAAAGCGGTCTTGACATCCATTTGCCATATCTCATAATCATAGTATGCGGCTATGGCAAAAAGTATCCTAATTGACTTGATCATTGACACTGGTGAAAAGGTCTCATCATAGTCTATACCATGAGTTTGTGAGTATCCTTTAGCGACAAGTCTAGCCTTAAAAGTGTGAACATTTCCATCCACGTCGGTTTTCTTCTTGAAAACCCATTTGTTCCCAACAGTCTTACAATTGGTGGGAAGTTTAACCAAGTCCCAAACTTGGTTATCGTGCATGGATTGCATCTCTGTGTTCATGGCTTCAAGCCATTTATCAGATTCAGGATCTGACATTGCACTCTGGTAGTTGACGGGTTCATCAGAATCTATCGTATAACATTCCTCTTCCATCATAAGGTAACCATATCTTTCAGGTTCAAATCGAACCCTACCAGATCTGCGAACATCTTGTGTTACAATTTGTTCCTGATCAACTGTTTGTTCAGGTTCAACAATTTCTTGTTGAATGCTAGATCCAATTTCTTGTGTATCAGGCTGTGGTTCCTGAAGTTCTTCAAGTTCCACAAACCTCCCACTAGCCTCTTCCGTCAGAAACTTGTTTTCTAGGAATTCAGCTTTTCGAGAAATAAATATCTTATTCTCTACAGGATTGTAGAAGTAGTATCCAAGACAATCTTTCGGATACCCTACAAAGATACACTTGATTGAACGGGGTTCTAGTTTGTTTGAAGCTTCTTGTCTAACATAAGCTTCACAACCCCATACCTTGAGATAGGATAAAGATGGAACCCTTCCATGCCATATCTCATAAGGCGTTTTACCTACCTTCTTAGTAGGTGCCATGTTTAGGAGACGAGCAGCTGTTTGTAAAGCATAACCCCAAAATGATAAAGGTAGAGTACTTCTACTCATTATGGATCGAACCATATCCAATAGTGTTCGGTTCCGCCTTTCAGACACACCATTATGTTGTGGTGTTCCAGGTGGAGTAAGTTGTGAAACAATTCCACAAGTCTTAAGATGATCCATAAAGTTTGTAGTTAAGTACTCACCTCCTCTATCAGAACGTAGAACTTTAATTGTTTTGTTGAGTTGATTTTCCACCTCACTTTGAAACGTTTTGAACATTTCAAATGCCTCATGTTTATGTTTAATCAAATAAACATATCCAAAACGACTAAAGTCGTCAGTGAAAGTGATGAAATATCTTTCACCATATCTAGTCATTGGCTTGAAAGGACCACATACATCCGTATGTATGATTCCTAACAAGTCCTTTGCCCTCTTATTGGTTCCGGAGAAAGGAGCTTTAGTCATCTTGCCATGTAAACAAGATTCACATATATCAAATGAGTCATTCTTATTTGCCTTCAAAAGTCCACTCTTTTGAAGTTGGGATATGCGTTTCTTGTTTATATGCCCAAGTCGACAATGCCATAGATAAATTTGACTCAAATCACATTTGGGTCTCTTGGTGAAAGTGTGGTATAAAGAGCCATGGTTAGTCTTTTCATCAAGGTTTACTTCATAAATTCCATTTAAAGGCCTAGCCTCAAAATAGAACACATTGTTTTTGTAAACACAAATATCATCATTCATAAAGGAAAGATCAAATCCACATTGTCTTAACTTAGCAACCGAAATAATATTCCTAGTCAAGCTAGGAACATAATAAACATTCAACAATGTCAAATACAAGCCACTAGGTAGTAATAAATCAAAACTTCCAATTGAATCCACCGCAACCCTTGCACTGTTTCCAACCCGGAGTACTACCTCGTTTGCCCTCAGTCGCCTACTCCTTTTGAACCCCTGCAACATATTACAAATGTGAGTTCCACAACCAGTATCAAATACCCATGTGTTAGGAGATAAATTATAAAGTTCTAGGTCTATCACATAGATACCTGAAGTGCCCTCACCGGCCTTCTTCTTCTTCAACTCCGCAAGATAGGTAGGGCAATTTCTCTTCCAATGCCCAACTTTGCCACATTCGAAGCACGCGTCTTCCTTGGCAACTTTTGCCTTCTTCTTGGGCTGACGGGATGGTTGGACAACTTTCTTGCCCTTTCCTTTGACAACCTTTGCCTTCCCCTTGCCCTTGGAGTTGGTGGGGTGTTCGGGTCTAGTTCTCTTTGTGCCACCTTCCTTGATCATGAGAACTTGAGTGGTTTTCTTAGGCAGATTCTTTTCTGCGGTAATTAGCATCCCATGCAATTCCGGGATAGTCTTGTTCAAACCATTCATGTTATAATTCATGACAAAGGGATCAAAAGACTTTGTCAAGGAGTTAAGGATCATATCCGTTGCTAGCTCTTCGGGCATCACAACTCCAAGACGTGCCAAATGATCAATGTGACTCTTCATCTTGAGCACATAAGAGCTAACCGACTGCCCATCCTCCATCTTGCAAGCATGGAAAGCCCGAACAGTTTCGAACCTTTCCGTTCTTGCAAGTTGTTGGAACATTTCCTTCAATTGATTAATCATGTCATAGGCCGAATGATTCTCCAAATCCTTCTGAAGGTCAGGAATCATGGTTGCCAACATTAGACATGATGCATCAATGGAGTCATCCATCTTTTTAAGCCATACATCGTGTGCGGGCTTAGGGATGGCAGGGGGCTCTTCAGGAAGTGGTTCATTGAGAACATATTCTTTCTTTTCTTGTTTGAGAACTATTCTCACACTACGGTACCAATCCAAGAAGTTGGTGTGGTTAAGTTTTTCTCCCTCAAGGAGAGACCGTAGTGAGGTTTTGTTAGGAGCCGGGTTTGTTGCGTTTGGTGCCATCTACAAAATTTTAACAAGGTTCAATTTAGTAATTTATGATATTAAGTCCTTAATAATTAATACCCTTTCTAGTTTCATAAACTTTAATTGATTAAGGTCTAGAATCCAAGTTGCAATACAAACAAGCAGTTAGGTATCCTTTATCCCGCCTATTCGAATCAACAAGGTAGGTAACGGTTTACCAATTATATCCAAATATAATTTCTAGAGTTATGGGATCCCATTATAACATTTATAAGTTTGGCATGTTTGATCCCATCTATGCCTTGGATTTCTAATGCTTAGGTGACCTTTATCACAAAAGATTTCCAAACAAATCATCCAACTTAAACAGACATGTAGTTTTGACAACTGTTAATGGTTAGGTGTCCTTTATCCCATCAATATTACAAAACTACCTCTTGTATCACAAGAAGACTCCAAGTGGTTAGGTATCCTTTATCCCACAAGGAAATACAAGTGATACATGAGTGTCTTTAAGAGGGACGACATTGATTCGTATTTCGAAAGGGATTTGTATGTTTTACAATTCTAATTTTGAAAAACATATGGTATCATGTAGATTGCATGCATCCAATGAACATGGTACCATTAAATCTTATTTTGTTAATTGGTTCCTTAATCATAAAATCTCCATTTTATTGATTCTTTGTTTGTGGTCAAGATTACAATTAATATCCAATATTAAGTTTGAGTTTGATCACACATATGAGAACTAATTTTTAATCCTAAATAATTACCATTATTATTTAGGGTTGGAGTTTGTAAGAGTTCATAAAATCTCCATTTTATTTCTTGTTTCATTCATTTTCAAAACTTGACTTTATAGGTTTTATAGCAAAACCCATTTTAATAAAACCAATTTTATCACATCTTATGTTTTAAATGTCAACTTTGAAAAATTACAAACTCCTTGATGACTATGTTTAATTATCTAGGTTGTCTAGCATGCAAAATCTTATTTTCATCCACAACATAAAATAACAAAACATTCAATCATCACATGCATGCATGGGTGCATAAACACAAGCCAACTAGTTGATATTTCATGTGAGCCATACATGAAATATCAAGTCCAATCCTAAGGACAAAAGGTGACCAAAAACTCATCCAAATGATCTCCGATTTAGCTACAACTTTGCCAATCTTCTTGTATCATCAAATAAGACTTGAACCACCCTTTCTTGGCACCATGGAATGAGGTTAAGAATTTTTTTTGAGCCCCCAAACAGATTCGAAATTGGCAGCAGGAATGCAGGAAAAATCGTTGCTGTTGGGTGCAATCTTCTTATGTCTTTATCTCCTTCTCTTGTTACATTTTGTGAAAGATATAAAATACAACTATTCTAATACTTACAAAATGAATATAAGAAGGAAATAACTAATTATTATTACAAACCATTTGAATAAAAGAATAGATTACAACCATAACGAATTTAAACACAAAACATGCAACACATGGTCCTTGGCTTGTTTATGCACCATTTTCTCACATAAAATCATAAGAAAATCAACACTTTGTTTTTCTAAGGCAACAATTATGTAACCAAATGCATGCAAATATAAATTTTAGTTGGTTACATAAAATCATAGATAATATACTTGCATGTTGCCAAAGAAGCCATGCATGAAACTTTCATTCAAGAAGATGAACATTCATGGCTTCCAAAAACTAAGTTTATCCAAATAAACTTATTATCTAAACATGCAATATAGCCATGGCTCTGATACCAATTGTTGGATATCCATGTTCATGTTATGAGTTTCAAAAACTAGAAGTTGCAACGGAAGCATAAAATCATGAACACGAATTTCACTTCAAGAGGATCATGCTACATGCATGTAAAGATAAGATGAAGAAGAAGCATAGATAGAGTTCAAGATGATAACCTTTCTGCTTGGATTGATATGGACGAAATTGATGAGGCTAGGAATCAAGTTAGAATCCCTCTATAGCTTAGTCCACCACAAGCTTGAACACCTTTGATGCTAGTCTTGTTAACTTGCAAAATGAAGCTCTTATTTCCTTGAAGCAAAAAACGTTTTTTTTTGCTTGAGCTCTTAAGAGACTTTTTTTTTATTCACTTAAGAATGCTATGTGTGTATGTAGAAGTTTCTTACGGCCAAAAACCCAACACAACCATCATATGGATGTTTATTGTATTTTATATCCACTAGCTACTAAACCCCATGGTCAAACCTTGGGTATCCAAGAGAATATGTCAAAAAGCAAGTGTTTTATGTCTCCCACCCTCTCCATATGATGTTCACGTTCAAAACATGGAAAGACAAGAACAAAAGGTGTTTCCCACTTGATAAACTCTTGGACTAGTTTATTTAGCTTTTACATTTACACACACACACACACATATACATATATATGTATGTATATATATCTATATATATATATATATATATATATATATATATATATAATTCCATAAATATATAAATATATATATTCATACATACATATAATATATATATGTCTATATATATATATATATATATATATATATATATATATATATATATATATATATATATATATATATATACATATATGTATATATATTTGTATCAAGTTTCAAATAAATGAAGCAAATATACATATTTATATATATAACTCTCAAAATTAATTCATCCTATATGAATCAATTATTGAAGCAATTATTATTTGTATAAATAATAATTCTTCAAAATTAAATTGCAAGCATATTATCATTTTATTATGATTCATAATCCAATGTTAAAATGATATAATTGGTGTCAAACTTGTTATTGGTGTGACCCTATAGGATCATGTGTTATTAGTAATATCATTTTATGATCATCCTTGGGCATACAGAACTAACAAACCCTTCATAGTTATCCATAAACCATCACTACCTTATAAATGGACCATAACCCATCACAACCCTTTATAATGGTCCATAACCTATCACAACCTTCATAAAGGTCCATAACCCATCACAACCCTTCAAAATTGAGCATAACCCATCACAACCGTTCATAATGGTCCATAGCCCAGCACAACCCGTTCTATGGTCCATAACCCATAACAACCCTTCATAATTGACCATAACCTATCACAACCCTTCATAATGGTCAATAACCCATCATAATCCTTTATAATGGTTGATAACCCATCACAACCTTCATAATAGTACATAACCAATACAACCCTTCATAACGGTCCATAACCCATCACAACCCTTTCTAATGGTCTATAACCCATCATAACCCTTCCTATCGTCCATAACCCATCGCAACCCTACATAATGGTCCATAACCAAAACAACCCTTCCTAGTGGTCCATAAGCCATACAAACCTTCATAATTGTCCATAACCCATCACAACCATTCATAATTGACCATAACCTATCCCAACCCTTTATAATTGACCATAACCCATCACAACCCTTCATATGGTCCATAACCCAGGAAACCCTCTCTATGGTCCATAACCCATCACAACCCTTCATAATTAACCATAACCCATGACAACACTTCACAATGGACCATAACACATCGCAACCCTGCATAATGGTCCATAACCATAACAACCCTTCATAATGGTCCATAACCCATACAAACCTTCATAATGGTCCATAACCCATACAAACCTTCATAATGGTCCATAACCCATCATATCCCTTCATAATGGTCCATATCCCTACACAACCCTTCACATGGTCCATTACCAATCACAACTCTTCATAATTGACCAACACCTATCACAACCCATCATAATGGTCCATAACCCATCATGTCACACCCCCGACCGAGGCGGCGGAACATGCCGGGCTGTGCGACTAAGTTCTTGGATCACAGGAAATTGAATATATAGTACAAGTACAACAATAAACCAAAGGATAGTTGTATTTCATCTTGAAGTTTGAATACATGGTTCTTACAAATAATAATAGTAGAGTACATTAAATGCCTTAACAGATATAACAAAACTAGGTTGCCTAAAATCCGTGAAGATTTCCATCTTCTGAAAGTCTCGTTGATTTCCTGAGAATACATGTAGTTTTGAGGGTCAACACAAGGTTGGTGAGAGTTACAGGTTTTATGCTGAACACATCACTGATACTTTTAAAATAACTAAAAGTATTCCTTTTGTAAGTATAATCATACTTGTAAATGAGTTTGTAAAGAGTTGCTGAAAATCGTAAGTAATACCATACTTATAAATGAATTGTATAGAGTTTTTGAAAACCATAAGTAATACCATACTTATAAATGATATGTACGTTTATGAGAAAACCATCAATGCTTATAGTTGAGTCCTATAACCTAGCTATTCGACTGAAATGTACCCCCCTACAACGCTTCATGGACGTCGTAGTAATGAAAAAGATAAGTATCACCTACATCGATTTGCAAGTCGATGTTGTAGTTAACAACCATAGGTGGGGGTGTCAACCCGTATAGATCTATACATATGTATCTCGCTCTGCTTGATTAACGGTTATAGTAGTGTGGGGTCTAGGTATTTCTACTTAGTTATGAATAGTGTCTCACTATCTAAGCCATTGATAAATGTAGGATAGACAAGTCTCATCCCAAAATGGTTTTTGTTATAAAAGCCAAGTATGTTGATAAGTATATACGTAATAGTGTACAATACTCACTTATTGAAAACATTTTATAAAGCTATAATAACATTTATAAAACTTGATATGAAATTGGTAAATGTTTATATTGCACATGTATTCTCCCCCATAATATATAAAAACATAGACAAAGGTGCCGTAACACTCACATTTGAAGCGTGAATTCAGTTTAGATATAAGAACGATCGTGTTTGAGAAGCACCGCGAAATAACACCACAAAACAACAAGGTTTTGTGCGGCGAAGTGATGGTGCGACGGTAGTGGAGCGATGGCCAATGGTGGTGGTGTTCTTGGCCAAAAGGAGAGCAATTGGAGAAAGAAAGAAAAAGCTAGAAGCTTTGGTGAATTGGTGAAGAAAAATGAGATGCAAAGCCTCTTATTTATAGTCTCATGGAGTAGTTGGGGTTGGTGAAGGTGATGTCGTGGATGACATAATTCGTGCGCAAGATCCCGATGTCTAATAATTTTTTCGAGACCGGAGAATTGTCGAGCCGAGTGCACCGGTTTCAGAAACCCAAACAGATTTATTTTTCGAGTTGTAGAACACTGGGAAAACGTGTTTAAATATGTGCGTTCGATTATCCGTAGCATCCAACGTTTGACTTTTTTAAATATTTTTGCTAAAAATATTTTGAGTATGGAATCCAATAATAGACCATAGTCTGAGTCCAATAATGTTCTCGGAATTTCCATATGAGGTGCGCAAGTGCCTCAACGCATCGAAACGATTTATGTAGTTAAATAAAATCAGTGTTACACTGGTTTGTTTTGGCTTGTTTTCTTATAACAGTCGTAACTTTTGCATATGAGCTCCGTTTTGAATGTTATTTATATTTCCGGAATCAGGGAAACATGTACTCTGAGGTTAGATTGCTTGTTTTGTTTCACAAATGGTTAATACTTATTTTCAGTTTTTCAGACGTATTAACTAGGGTTTCAGTTTGTGCTTGAGATATTCCATTATAGGAACTAAGATTTTATCTCGTATCTTATTGTAATCGTAATGACACTATATTTTCCAAAGTATGCATTGAAGCTCAAAAGCTTTGGTTATAAAGAGGTTTGCGGTGAATTAACTGTTTATAGTTCTAGGTATAAATTTCCGGGATGTCACAGATCATAACCATGCATAGTTGTCCATAACCCATCACAACCCTTTATAATGGTCCATAGCCCAGCACAACCCTTTCTATGGTCCATAACCCATAACAACCCTTCATAAATGACCATAACCTATCACAACCCCTCATAATGGTTAATAACCCATCATAATCCTTCATAATGGTTCATAACCCATCACAACCTTCATAATAGTACATAACCCATACAACCTTTCATAACCGTCCATAACCCATCATAACTCTTTCTAATGGTCCAAAACCCATCATAACCCTTCCTATCGTCCATAACCTATCGCAACCCTGCATAATGGTCCATAACCATAACAACCCTTCATAATGGTCCATAAGCCATACAAACGTTCATAATTGTCTATAACCCATTACAACCATTCATAATTGACCATAACCTCTTACAACCCTTCATAATGACCATAACCCATCACAACCCTTTATAATTGACCATAACCCATCACAACCCTTCCTATGGTCCATAACCCAGGACAACCCTCTCTATGGTCCATAACACATCGCAACCCTGCATAATGGTTCATAACCATAACAAACCCTTCATAATGGTCCATAACCCATACAAACCTTCATAATGGTCCGCAACCCATACAAACCTTCATAATGGTCCATAACCCTTCATAATGGTCCATAACCCAACACAACCCTTCATATGGTCCATTACCTATCACAACTCTCCATAATTGACCATCACCTATCACAACCCATCATAATAGTCCATAACCCTTCATAGTGGTCCATAACCCATCACAACCTTCATAATGGTCTGTAACCCATCACAACCCTTTGTAATGGTCCATAACCCATCACAACATTCATAATGGTCCATAACCCATCACAGCCCTTTATAATGGTCCATAACCCATCATAACCTTTCAAAATTGAGCATAACCCATCAGAACCCTTCATAATGGTCTATAGCCCAGCACAACCATTTTTATGGTCCATAACTCATAACAACCCTTCATAAATGACCATAACCTATCACAACCCTTCATAATAGTCAATAACCCATCATAATCCTTCATAATGGTTCATAACCCATCACAACCTTCATTATAGTACATAACCGATACAACCCTTCATAACGGTCCACAACCCATCACAACTCTTTCTAATGGTCCATAACCTATCATAACCCTTCCTATCGTCCATAACCCATCGCAACCCTGCATAATGGTCCATAACCATAACAACCCTTCATAATGGTCCATAAGCCATACAAACCTTCATTATAGTCCATAACCCATCATAACCCTTCATAATTGACCATAACCCATCACAACCCTTCATAATTGACCATAACCCATCACAACCCTTCCTATGGTCCAAAACCCAGGACAACCCTCTCTATCGTCCATAACCTATCACAACCCTTCATAATTAACCATAACCCATGACAACACTTCATAATGGACCATAACACATCGCAACCCTGCATAATGGTCCATAACCATAACAAAGCCTTCATAATGGTCCATAACCCATACAAACCTTCATAATGGTCCGCAACCCATACAAACCTTCATAATGGTCCATAACCCTTCATAATTGTCCATAACCCTTCATAATGGACCATAACCCAACACAACCCTTCATATGGTCCATTACCTACCACAACTCTTCATAATTCACCATCACCTATCACAACCCATCATAATGGTCCATAACCCATCATAACCCTTCATAGTGGTCCATAAACCATCACAACCTTCATAATGGTCTGTAACCCATTACAACCCTTTATAATGGTCCATAACCCATCACAACATTCATAATGGTCCATAACCCATCACAGCCCTTTATAATGGTCCATAACCCATCAGAGCCCTTTATTATGGTCCATAACCCATCACAACCCTTCATAATGGTCCATAGCCCAGCACAACTCTTTTTATGGTCCATAACCCATAACAACCCTTTATAATTGACCATATATATATATATATATATATATATATATATATATATATATATATATATATATATATATATATATATATATATATATATATATATATAATGAATTTAATATGACAGAAATTTTTTCATAATACGACACCAAGAAACGACAATGAAGAAAAATATGAAAACCAGAATGATGGTGAAGACGATGATGAGGTGACTGTGAGTGGTTCCGCCGCAAAGTTTCAAAGTTAGGCGAAGAAAGCCTTCCCAGTACGTTAAGAGTCCTTTTACATAGGTATTGTATTTGTTTATGTTTTAGACAACATGTTTACAGTTTATTATTTAATTTAATATACAATTTAAATTTGTAGATCAAAGATTCAACAGTTAAACAGTGATGACGAAAGAAAGTTCATGAACAACCTAGAGTGGGTCTCATACTTGAGCCATATGTACCGCATGGTCAAGATTTCACGTATTAGTATGTAATTGGAAGTCCGGAACCGTTGATGAAACATAGACTGTTTAGCATACCCTTTGAGTTTGAATTTTGGCGAGAACTAATGGGTCATGCACAAAGTGGATGGTTGCAATACATGCTTAGTATTAACTTAAACTATAAATTTAGTATTTGTTAGTTTATTAATGTTATTAATTTGACAAATTTTGATTTATCTTGCAGCATGTTACTCTTTGGATCCAACTTTTGTTGGAGAAGTGGGATGAAGGAGACAACTGGTGTATTATGCCTTCAAATTTCTTCCCTAATGCTAAACCTCAAATTTGGAGTAGAGTGGCATGTGGTTTAGGTGGTGAAACCCATATGAGTCCGGCTTGGTGGAAAGTGGATAGGGTACGCACATGATATTTACAAGTTTGTATATATATATATATATATATATATATATATATATATATATATATATATATATATATATATATATATATATATATA
Source organism: Cichorium intybus (assembly GCA_023525715.1). Taxonomy (NCBI): domain Eukaryota; kingdom Viridiplantae; phylum Streptophyta; class Magnoliopsida; order Asterales; family Asteraceae; genus Cichorium; species Cichorium intybus. The sequence goes on from CM042010.1 coordinate 81,227,404, forward strand.
TATATATAGTCGTTAATATTAATCGATTTTATTGTAGGTATTCTTTCATGAAACGTTAAAAATCAACATTGAATGTTAGCGGAATTACATTTGGACACCATAAAAATCCACCTTTACGATAGCCTACTACAGAGCCGTTACTATAATCTCCTAGTAGAAGAAGGGCAAATCCAGAGCTTCAAAACCGATGTTGTTGCGCAGTTGGATTCAATAAATTATTGGAATCAACGAGGCATCCTTAGAAGAGAGCTTGATTTGGAGTTCATCATTGAAGCATGGGTGCCTCAACAGTCCGGGCCATTAGGAGATTGTGGTGTTTGGTCTTGTTTATTGTTAGAGTATGGTATATCCGGGGTTCGGGTTCCTGTACAGGGGGACCCAAATTATATGCCCACAGATTATATGGCTAGGGTGTTTCGTGAACGTATGGGTCGTATTTATTGGGGTCCCCGTTCAAGTTATTATTAGACGGTTTATGTGAAAATAATTTGTAGACGATTTATGTAAAGGTTATAATTTTGAGTATTTATGTCGTTAGAAGTTTCTAAAAACTTGCATCTAGAAAACGTTTTAGGTAGAAATCTTCATTACACACAAAAATTAAACGTAAAAAGACACCCGTCATTTGCTAACATTCATAACAAGTAAAAAGACATATAAAATACGACCATACCATAAACGTAAACAAAGGTTTTACGGAAGAATTTCAGATAGGTGCAAGCGTGCAGTGTCTTTGTGACATTCAAACAGACTGGTGTACTATTCAACGAGAGAAACTGCATTACGAAGAATTTCACTTTGCTCTTGTAAAGTAGATTGCGTCCCGGATAATTGATTTTTTGTAGACATTGTTGATATAAAACGTTGAATATCTATAGGCATTTGGATCACAAGCATTTGCAAATTATAATGCGCTAACTTTATACGCTCATCTGGTATCATACGTCTTATTTAGAAATCAAATTCCTCCAATTGTTTTTGGACATGCCGAAAAGCCCTGGTCATCAATAACACGTGAGTGTCAACCAATCTATTTATACGTTTGTCGAGATCTGTCAACTCATTATGTAATACATTAGCAACGGTTGTATCCTGATATAAAAAAAGAAAATCAGTTCACTGAAAACTATTTTCACATGTTACAAGATTTAAACAACTTAACAAAGTAAAATAATATTGATAGCTTACAACTTTACTTGAGGAACCCCTTCGGTGATCCATTGATCAATATGAGTAATTTAATGAATGACATCAGTTTAAAGTTAGTGTATATATAGGGTAGTACGTTGTATGAAATGATGAGTTGTCGTTTCAACTAGTTCATCTCGCCAGTTTGTTTTAGCTAGGGCTGTCACTATTAATGATAACTCATTACAGTACATAGAGTAGTGTGTTGCATGAAAGGTTGAGTTATCGTTTCAACTGTTTAATATCGCCAGTTTCTTTTAGATAGGGCTGTCACTATTAATGATAACTCATTACAGTACATAAAGTAGTGTGTTGCAAGAAAGGTTGAGTTGTCGTTTCAACTGTTTAATATCGCTAGTAATTTATGCAGTGGTGTCACAAATGACTATTATTAATTATATAGTTATAATAATTACGTAAAAGGAAGTACAATTATTCATTCAATTGAGTAGAGATCAAAGATGATTCCATGAAACTGGTTTTAGAACCTATAAATAATGTAATAGTAAACATAATTAAACCCCCATTTAGCTCAAATCCACGGTAGGATAAACTGACTATTATTAATTATATAGTTATAATAATTACGTAAAAGGAAGTACAATTATTCATTCAATTGAGAAGAAATCAAAGATGATTCCCTGAAACTGGTTTTAGAACCTACAAATAACGTAATAGTAAACATAATTAAACCCCCATTTAGCTCAAATCCACGGTAGGATAAACTGCTTCACTCTGTCACATGCTACTAGAGAGATGGATAATGTATTGTCACTTGGTCAAGAAATTACTGAAAAAAAGTTTTGGGTAGCTAATATGAAAAAAAAACTATCCATATGAGTTTCCTGAGTGGAAAATTAAAGATTAGTTTTTTTATTTTGTATTATCAAATATATTTTCTTAAGTATGAATTTCGTAGGTGATAATTATTTCTATTTCAATGTTGGTATTTAGGATCTCAGTACTCATATGTCATTGATTGTTTGTATCTAATTACTTATTGTTTGTATCACTTTATATTTCTCAGTACTCTATATATCTTTATATTTAAGGTCACATCAATCCCCTCCCCTGTATTTTTATTTCCAACCTACCAACCCATTCTAAATTTTCTATATATATATATATATATATATATATATATATATATATATATATATATATATATATATATATATATATATATATATATATATATATATATATATATATATATATATATATATATATATATATATATATATATATATATATATATATATATATATATACCATATTTCACCTTAACAATCTTCACACCAAACCATTATCACTCATCGAAAATATCGTAGCCCAAATATGTCTGCTTCATCCTCAAACCGACAAGGAAAACCTTGGCTCATGCATGAAGACCATAGAAAACTAGTTATACAGAAAGAAGAGGAGATTGGATCTCAAAACAGATCTATTAGGCAGCACAAAAAACAGTTGGATGAGATGTAGGAAGAGGTTGTCAAAAAAATAAAATTGGTCAAAAAGACACAACAATATATCAAACAAGCAACTATCTGGGTGCAAAAACAAAAGGACGCTGTTGAACAGGGTGAGCTAGAGCTGCAAATTAAGGTCAAAGAAATGAAAAGGAAAAACAATTGGGTGCTTGCAGAGAAAAAAAATATCCTCTTGATTTACTAGATTTATGTGATAGTAATTAGACCTATTGCGTATGTTTCTATTATCATGTAACCTTTTGATTAGGATATGCTTTTATAATATTTATCTTTTTTTGTTTAATATCAGTACTAAATATTAATATTTACACATTTTATATAAACGTTACCGACAACCTTGTTTAGAGCTTCAAAATGTACACTTTCCTTCATCAAAATATTGGGATAATCATGTTTGTCAACACATCTAGTAATACACTTCACCTTAAAAAAATTTCGACTCAATCTGAGTTCGTATGAAGAACCTACGACCGTTCAAAGTTGGACAAAAATTAAATAAACGTTACGGACAACCTTCTTTAGACCTTCAAAAGTAAATCTTTTCGACATCAAATAATTTGGTTAATCATGTTTGTGAACACATATACTAATATACTTCACGTTAAAAAAATTTCAATTAAATCGGAGTTCGTATGAAGAAACTACGACCGTTCAAAGTTGGATAAAAAATAAATAAACGTTACCGACAACCTTCTTTAGACCTTCAAAAGTAAATTTTTCCGACATCAAATAATTTGGTTAATCATGTTTGTAAACACATCTAGTAATACACTTCACGCTAAAAAAAATTTCAACTAATCGGAGTTCGTATGAACAAACAACGAGGGTTCAAAGTTGGACAAATAGTTAATAAACTTTACCGACAACGTTGTTCAGAGGTTCAAAAGTCACACTTTCCGACATCATAAATTTTTGTTAATCATGTTTGTGAACTCATCTACTGATACACTTCACGTTAAAAAAACTTCAACTCAATCCGAGTTCGTATGAACAAATGACGAGTGTTCAAAGTTGAAAAAAAATTACAACTAAACCCATGAACCACCAGGAACCACAAGAACATGTGGGAGGAAAACGCAGGCGAGGGAGAGGAAACCGCAGCCGAGCAGAGCAAAACGCAGCTGATGGCTGCTGGGAGGAAAACGCAGACGAATGGAGGAAAACACAGCCCATGCCTGCGAGCTGCGTTTTCGTTGGCTATTTTGAGGTATGCCACTAAATTTTGGCTGTTTTAAGGAAAACCCTTATGGGATTAGACTATTTTAGTCATTTTCTCTTAAAAAATAGGTTCTAGTTTATGTTTTATGGTTATGCACTAAGGTTTATGGCTTAACGGATATGGCTTATATTTTTTATTTGTTATGGTTAAGTCTTAAAACTTATGAGAAATCATTTATATTTAACGGGTTATGGTTAAGTGTTAGGATCTGTATAATGCATTATAAGTTACGATTTATTTAAACTTTATGGGTGACGGTTAAGTGTTAAGATTTAAGGTTTAAGGTTATCGATTATAGTTAAGTGTTAAGGCTTACACCAAAAGCGTTATGGGTTATGATTAAGTCCTAAGGCTTGTTGCCTATTGATGATGGATGATGGTTTTTGTTCTATGTGTATGGTTATGGTTAAGTGTTAAGACTTATGGATTATGAAATAGGTTCTATTATGTTTTATGTTTATGTGTTAAGCTTGATGGCTTAACGGGTATGGCTTATGTTTTTATTTGTTATGGTTAAGTCTTAAAGCTTATGGAAGATAATTTATGGCTAACGGGTTATGATTAAGTGTTACGGTCTGTATAATGCATTATGAGTTATGATTCATTATAGGTTTATGAGTGATGGTTAAGTGTTAAGACTTATTGCTTAAGGTTATCGATTATGGTTAAGTGTTAAGGCTTACACCTAAAGTGATACGAATTGGAATGGCTCAAGCTCTATAATTGAATACAAGGGAATCTTGGTTGTTTGGAATAAAAATATGGTGCAAAATGATGAGAGTTTGGGCTGTAACAACACATGGGGAATGACTTGGCGTTGGTGCATGCAAGCATGGATTCAAATCAAGATCAGGCAAGTTAGGGCTGTTAATGGAAAGATTGATAAGCTAGGGGATGTGGCTGTCATGGAGATGATGTATAGATGCATGGGAGAGGTGTATGATGGATGGCATGATGAAGGTATGATACTCCAAGGTGTGGGTGTTAGTGCTAAAGTCAGATCGTTGACCAACTCGTCATTTGATGTATTTTGGTTTAGTGTTAACCTCTTCTTTTTTATTGAATACTAGTCAAGTATTTTGTACGAATGGTTTAAGTAATGAACTAATAGTTATGTCTTGAATGTGATACTTAAATGTGCTTTATATCTATAATTATTGTCTTGGATAAGTTGTGTTCTGATAGACGTCCGAAATCCAGTCTTGGATTTCGGAACTCCAAATTAAATCAATATCAAGATCAGAAAGTACACTTCTCTGATGACATAGTTCGGAAGTCTATACTCCGAACTAACTTATAATACCATTCAAGATCAACAAAGATCATATTCCCAAGATACTCTGATTCAGAAATGCCAGGACTCCGAAATCATCTCAGGATTTCGGATTATCAATATGATCAACTTACAAGAACTATCATACTTAATCTTTCTACAAAGAAGACTGAAAGATCTGAAGATCATCTTGAAGATAAGACAAAGGATAAGCACTTCAACGTATAGGATATGATTAGACTAGATCAGGCGTGGCCTTTTAGAAGCATGTCGGTTGTACTTAGTGTATTATTTTATTCTAGATAAGCGACCCTAGTCTGACATTGTATTATTATATTAGTTTTATCCTTCTTGTGTGACTAAAGAGAGACGTGTTATCTACTTTTCAGTCCTTAGGTCTTTACCCAAAGGTCTCCCCTTATCATATTAAAGGGAGACCACATCCATCTTCAGTCCTCATGAGCTTGAGAGACTTTATGTAACACTTTTACATTTATCAATACAATCTCTCATTCCATCAACTCTCCAATTCTTATCTGCATTCCCTTCTGTCTTTATATTTCCTGCATCTCAAATTTCCTGTCTTTACATTTCTTATTATCTAACTGTTAATTTACTTTATGTATTGTTGAGCTATTGATCTATTCTAAGTACTTATTACATTCCGCAAATCAACTCAAGTCTTCGGACTTGTCCTCTTTTGAAACTTCCCAATTTCGGAACTTTACTTTCCGCAATCTTACTTTCCGCACTTACTTAGAATATTTGGCGACAACAATTGGTATCAGAGCCTGAATAGTTGTCTACAAGATTCTAAGTGCCTAACCATCACCCTGATGGCCTAGTGGATAAGGCTTAGGACTCTTTCTCTTCCCCCATAAAGAGGTTCCAAGTTCTAATCCCACTCCCTCCCTTTCCCCATAGGGAGTGTTAGGTTTCAATCAGGGGATGGCCACTGGCCACCTCTCTACCCCCGTAGGTGATTGACCCGGACCACCCTGCTGCCAGGTGTGCATGGGCCCCGAGGTTGCTTCATCAGGGTCATCCAAAGGATGGGTCGGGTGGGGTCCTCGGTTACCAAAAAAAAAAAAAAAAAAAAAAGATTCTAAGTGCCTAGTTTGCTCAAAACCCTGGCCGTAGCAACAACCTTAGAATCCTCTGTGGATCATTGCATGCTATTATAGCTCAAACTCTCAAAACTCACTCTCTTTTGTTTCAAAACAGTTCAGAAACTTCCCTTCTTACTCAAAATGCAGATGAATTACTCTTTGAATGTTGCAAACAGTGTCGGTGGTTCTAACAGAGCTCCTATACTCATCCCTACCGAGTATAATGGTTGGGCATCCAGAATGCGCAATTATCTCAAAACCATGGGAAATCATATCTGGCGTTCTGTTGAGGAAGGACCCACCTCCCAACTTACACACCTAGACCCGACACGGCTGAAGAGGCTCTAGGTGGTACTTCTCAGCCAAGATTGACCCCTCTTGATATTGAGAAAATGGACAACGACCAAATTGCTTTCACCGAAATCCAATGTGGAATCCCTCCGGAACTATTTGATCTTATACAAAATTGCACAACAGCCCAACAAATTTGGGTTCTCTTACAAAATATGTTCTTAGGGACGGAGGAAGCAAAAGATCAAAAACTGGTGTCAAGTCTTTCAGAGTACACCCACTTCTCAACCTTTGTCGAAGAATTACTGAGACAGGCATTCACCTGATTCTCTATAATCGTCACAAGACTCCTAAGTTCAGGAGCAGAGAGAACCAATCAAGAAATTAATCTCTGATTTCTTGAAGGACTCGAAAAAGACTGGGTGCTTGTTAAAATGATTCTTCAAGACTCAGGAAAGTTGAAAACCTTCAACATGTACCGACTCTACAACAATCTCGTTGGGCAAGAACATGATATAAAGGGCACTCAACAGTAACTACAACTCGGAGGACCGTTGGCCTTAGTTGCAGAACACAACTATCTGACAATGGGGAACACTACTCAACAACTAGTACAATATCAACAAGCAACTCAGCAACTAATCAACCCAAGCACTTCTACACCTCAGATTGTTTCCATTCAAAATCCACAACAAGTTCAACAACCAACTCCTGTACCCTCGTATCACCCTTCACAACCACAAATTTCTTACCCTTCCTACTATCAAGCTCCGACAGTTCAATACCAACCATCTCCATCTTCGCAACCCTCCATTCAATCTAAGACTCTAACCCTTGCTCTCCCTGCTCCAGTTCAAACTTCTGAATCATGCTATTCCGAATATGACGAAGCTGAAGAAGCTGCCTACTAACACGAAATTGCCATGATTAGTCAGAAATTTAACAGAATTCCTTCTTACTCTAGTCCAAAGAAAAATTTCTGTCCTTCTAATCAGAATGGAGGACATCAATCAAAATACAACTATCAGAAAGGACACCATCAATCAGGACAAAATCGATATTATCCGAAACCTGAAGAGCAGCATCAGGAGAAACCAAAAGCAGTTCCAACAGTCAGCACCAACCAAGCTCACACTTCTGAAAAGAATGACTCAGAAGTAATCAAGTGTCACAATTGCAGAGGACTCTAGCACTATGCCGCAGACTGCAGAGCTCCGAGAAACTACCCGAAAGAAAAGGAAGAAGAGAAATTCAAGGCGTTTATTGCATCCGGAAACGTTGAAATCTGGTCTTCTGGGGATGAAGACGAACACCTTGAGAACAAGCGAAAAAGAGGAAAAGGCTTTGGTGAATGTATGATGATACAAGCAAACCCAGAAACTCCAATCCTAGGATTAGTAAGCTCCAAGCATCTCAAAAACGCTGTTGAATCCTCATCCTCCCACATGCCAAAGAACTATGCTTTCCTGCCAAAGAACTATGCTTCATACACATCATATTTACTCTAATAATCTAGAACCTGGTCTAGAAAAAATATCTAACACATGTACAGATGCCTTAGCTGCATATCAGCGGGTTCTGGAAGAAAGGGATGATGGGTATGACGAAGTGATAAAGTTAAAGAATAAGCTAGAGGATAAGAAACTATTTTGTGATAAACTTATTACTGATTTGAAGATCGAAAAGACTTCTAGGAATTTTTTAGAAAATTCAAATCAGCTTTTGACATCACAAAGGGATTTAGCCCGAAATGATAATGTAAGACTAAACAAATTAGTAGATCAGTTGTATCATGCAACTGAAGTTTTCAAATCTTCTACTAACACTAATTCTTCAGAAAATACCTTTAATTGGGGATGGGCAAGAAAAACCACAAATAAAAACTATCCAATATACAACAAACAAAGTCCATTCTTTCAATACCCTTCAAACGAATATGATGATAGACACGATGAGGACGCAACCAAGAACTTTCCTAAAACTCCCGCCAATGAGTCAGAAAATGCCCTTGCTGAATCAAAGGAGGAAACTAAAACTCCTTTCTCATATTTCTCGGAAGTAGACACTGTCGAAAGCAGTAAATTGCCCACAGCTTCTGTCCCATTCATGCCTAGACACATGACCATGGTCACAAATAATCCATCGTCAAGCTCTCAACAACAGTCTTTCTTAGAAAATTTGCAAGGTAACTGTGTTACTGAAGAATTCAATCCATGTCTTAAGGACTTGGCAAATTCAAATAAAGAGAATATTGATGAAGAAATTGAAATGGAGAAACGTCCAAACAATATCATCATTAAAAACGATTTTAACAAAATAATAATTAGGAATCCTAATGTTGTTAACACATTTAATACGACTTCTGAACTATCCTGTTCCGGTACTAAGTCATACATAGATCCATTACAACACAATTCTTCAAATGATTCAAACAAAACTTCACTCGAAAAACTTAAAGTTAATCATGAAGAGTCAGATTCTTTAAATGATTCTTTATCTGACTCTTCTCCAAGAGAGATCTTTCAAAAAGGAAAAGGAAAGAACCTAACCAGAAATGGGGAAAAACCTAACCTAAACCGAAAAGATCTCCGATTACCTCGATCTCATGCAAGGTTTGAGCAAAGAAATTACTTCTACACTCAGAGAAAACCAAAAGCCAAGTCAACTTTCAACACTCCAAGTCATACTCAGAAACCTGCTCCTTCAACATCACGAAAGTATATCCACAAGGGATTACTTCCGACTCCAAACATCAAACCCATTCAATCTCATCAAAATATCAACTACTCACATTATGACTCAGAATTTCCAAAAATAACAAAAATTACGAAAACAGCGCAAAATGTTACAATATTCTCAAAGAAACCTGACACTGAGTTTTTGAAACCAAAAATTTCTTTCTCTGAAGTTATGAGAAGCAACAAGCAATATCCAAGCACTATTGGAACCAATAAGCAGATCTCTAATCCTTCTAAAAAGACTCTGAAAATCTTGAGACTACAACAAAGTAATATTTGCTGTTATTGTTGCAATCATATCACAAAATTACCTTCTGTCACCAAAACAAAAACTTTCAATCATCAAACGAAAAATGTCTTTCATAAACCTTCAAAAAGATTTGTTCAAAAATGGGTTGTAAAATCATCCACTTCGGAACTAAAATCATTTTCTGAAACTGAAACTCCTACCAAACAAATAGTCAAAAACAAATCTTCCATGTCTGTGAAAACAAATGGGTCCAAACGAGTTTAGGTGCCCAAACTGACTATCTAATTTTCAGGCACTTAGTGCGGAAGAGCAGGATGACGAATGGCTCATTGACAGCGCCTGCTCAATGCACATGACTGGAAGATTGGAGTTTCTGAGAGACTACAGAGAAGTTAACTTTGGAGGATACGTCACTTTTGGAAATGACGCAAATGGCATAATCAAAGTTTACGGTGTACTAACAAATGGAAATTTCACCATTCAGAAGGTTGCCTACGTTCTCGGACTCAAACACAACCTAATAAGCGTGGGTCAACTGTTCAGCACTGGTCTCCGAGTAGAATTCGACAATGACTTTAGCTATATTATGACGGGTACCAGAGACAGGTGTTTAGTGAAATCTCCAAGACAAGTCAACATGTTTCCGTTAGACATCGCCATGTTTCTCGGAAAACATAGACTATGTTTGCTGTCGAAAGCTGATTCTGAAGTCAGCTGGTTATGGCATCGGAAACTAGCTCATCTCAACTTCCGATATATGAACCAATTGGTAACAGGAGAAATGGTCAGAGGGATGCCACTTCTGAAGTTTGATAACGAAAACTTATGTGCAGCATGTGCACTAGGCAAGCAGAAGAAGAAACCTCACAACTCAATCACAGACTCAAGCATCACTCTCCCTTTAGAACTTCTTCACATAGACCTCTGTGGTCCATCAACAGTTGCCAGTCTGAATCATAAAAAATATATCCTGACTATTGTGGACGATTACTCCCGCTTTACCTGGGTATTCTTTTTAAGATTAAAATCAGATACCTTCTTAAGTCTCCGAAACTTTATTACATCAGTAGAGCTCAAGGTACAACAACCCGTAAGAAGAATCCGAAGCGACAATGGTACTGAGTTCAACAATGGACAAATCAAAGAATTTCTAGCTTCTAAAGGGATAGAGCACAACTTCTCAGCACCATATACACCTCAACAAAATGGTGTAGTAGAAAGAAGAAACAGAACCTTAGTGGAAGCCGCACGATCAATGCTGACCTTTGCAAATCTACCTCTAACTTTCTGGGCAAAAGCCATCGCAACAGCATGCTTTGTTCAGAATCGATCCATCATCAACAAACGACTTCAGATGACACCTTATGAAATCTTAAACGGGAGAAAGCCCAACGTTAAATTTTTCCATATTTTTGGCTGTAGATGCTTCATCAAAAATTACAAAGAACACTTGGGCAAATTTGTACCCAAAAGTGATGAAGCAATTTTCATGGGTTATTCATCTAAATCTGTTGCTTATCGTGTTCTAAATAGGAGAACTCGAGTTATTGAAGAAAGTTTCGACATAGAATTCGACGATCAATATCAGTGGAGAAAGAAAAATCAAGATATTTATACGTAATGGAGAATGATATTCCAGTAGGACATCGACCCATTCATACAGTTGAAATAGACTACGATTTACTCTTTGATCCTCTGGAAACCGTAAAATACGCCGAAGTCATCCACTCCCCTGACCCAATTCAGCAAATCGTCTCAGCTTCAGGATCGCCTACTTCTTCTGAACCCATGCCATCTGATGATCAGAATGAACCTCCAAACAATGCTTCTACATTTGAGGGGGAGCCTTCGTCTCCTTCACAGATTCATCAGGTTCAAAAGGAACCTTCACTCCCAGCACACGCTGAAGGGGAGCCCATCCTCCCTACCCACGTTGATGGGATAACACAATTCGAGGGGGACCATCAACCCTCAGGAGATGCTTCATCAGCAGACCCTCCATCAGGAGATGCTCTAATCAACTATTCTGAAGATGCATTCAATGATGCACCAGTCTTCACTTTTGAAGCCGATGAAGACATCTCAGCTGAAGAATCACACATTCAAGATGTATCTTCTGACGACCTTAACTTCATTCAAGACATACCTCCTCCTGTCTCCGATCCAACTATGCTTCCGAGAGTACACAAATGGACTCGGAATCACCCTTCGAATCAAATTATCGGAAATCCCTCCACAGGAGTTCAGACAAGATCCAAGAAATCAATTCAGGATGAATGCCAATTTGCCGCGTATATTAGTAAAATTGAGCCAAAAACAGTTCTTGATGCTCTAGACGACGATGATTGGATCAAAGCCATGCAAGAAGAACCAGCAAAATTCAAAAGAAACAAAATATGGGATCTTGTTCCAAGACCATCTAATCATAGAGTAATCGGTACTAGATGGGTCTTCCGAAACAAGCTAGACGACATGGGGACAGTAGTCAGAAACAAAGCCAGATTAGTGGCAAAAGGTCATAGTCAGATCGAAGGACTTCACTATGATGAGACATATGCACCTGTAGCAAGGCTAGAAGCCATTTGGATCTTTCTAGCCTATGCTGCACACAAGAACATTGTTGTACATTAAATGGATGTAAAAAGTGCATTCCTTCAAGGTGACCTTCAAGAAGTGGTATACCTTCAACAACCTCCTGGTTTTGAAGATCTGTCTCGACCCAACCATGTGTATCGTCTGAACAAGGCGGTATATGGATTAAAACAATCACCAAGAGCCTGGTATGAAACATTATCAAACTTTCTGGTCTCATCCAGATACAGAAGAGGAGTCATAGATCCTACATTATTTGTTCGATCACATCAAAATCACATCATGATCGTACAAGTTTATGTGGATGATATCATTTTCGGTTCAATGAACCAATTGATGGTTGATGAATTTGCAAAAGTGATGACAGACAAATTCCACATGAGCATGAATAGGGAAATTAATTTCTTCTTAGGTCTTCAGATCAAACAAACTAAAAGAGGAATTTTCATTCATCAAGAAAAATATACAAATGAACTGCTGAAGAAATTTTCCCTAGAAAATTGTTCTACTGCCAAAGTTCCGATATCCACCAATCATAAAATCCATCCACACCCAGAAGGCGAACCAGTAGATCACAAGTTGTATCGAGGGATGATTGGTTCACTCTTATACTTAACAGTAAGTAGACCTGAAATCATGTTCTCAACATGCATTTGTGCTAAATATCAAGCAACTCCTAAACTATCACATCTGACAGCTGTAAAGCAAATTTTCAAATATCTTAAAGGTACAAAGGCAATGGGTCTGTGGTATCCAGCCGGAGACAACTTCAAACTTCAAGCATTTACCGATTCGGATCATGCCGGATGTAAATTAGATCGGTAAAGCACTTCTGGAGGCTGCCAATTTCTGGGTGGAAGGCTAGTCAGCTAGTCTTCAAAGAAGCAAAACTGTGTTGCCTTATCATCAGCAGAAGCTGAATATGTGGCTGCATCTACCTGTTGCTCACAAGTTCTTTGGATGAAAACTCAAATCCTGGATTATGGTTACTGATTTCTTCAAATTTCCATTTATTGTGACTCCAAGAGTGCCATAGCCATTTCTCATAATCCCATTCAGCACTCCATGACGAAACACATCGACCTCAGGTATCACTTCATCAAGGATCAGATCTTACAAGGTAACATTGAACTTTATGTTATTCCTACTGAGGAATAGGTTGTTGATGTCTTCACTAAGGCTTTAGACTCCACAAAATTCAACAACTTCTTGGATAAATTGGGGATGTTAAATCCTGACTAAGAATTCTTCAAAGAGTGATACTCAACTTCTGAATATTACCTACTCCGAAAATTCTGTTCGGAACAACTTCCCAATTGTTCCTCATAACCGGACCTTTCAATACGCATTATTACTTTAAAGAAAAATTCAATTTCACAAAAGATAACATACAAACCACAATTCATTAAGTCAAAAGGTGAGTCATAACCAAGATTCATTAAGTCATAGCTACTACATTAAGGATAAATCAAAATTCTATGACTTAAGATTCTAAAAGGAAAACATCAAAAACATCTAAGACTTCAACCCTATCGTCCTAGTGTTTGCTATATTGCCACTTTGGAGGACTACCGTAAGTGAAAGTTTGCGTGATTCGCACAGACAAATCACACACACGCACTGTCTTACCATCCGTCAATAGCATCACATCATACACATCATCTCCTATCACATTATCTAGAACACCACTCCACCAGCCCTGACGATCCCAAGCATCCACATAATCCCCCACCTTGTACTCTACAAGCACTATGGGAGGAATGGGACGAAGAGCACCATACCTTACCTTCACTACCATCATCTCACCAGTTGTGTTGTCTGGAAGACAACGTAGTCGAACCTCACACCTGCGCTTCCAAGTCTTGGTGATCACACCTTCGTAAAATCCCCTAGCAAAGTCACCTTGAGTAAGCTTCACTTCAACCTCATCCAGACATTTGAAGAAATAACGAGCCATTGTGACAATTTACTCTTGGTACAAATTGTTAAAGATTAGCCAACCTCCCTTTTATAAGCCATCCGCATGCCTGTTGATCTTCTTTAAATCAATGTCTTAGAGGTCATAATGACCCTAGTGGGCAGTTAATGCACATGTCACATCAGCATCATGGCCTAAGCGGTTGATTAGACGGTTCGGCAACTCTGACGACGTAATTGATAACCACTCTTGAATCAACACATATTTTCCTTTCTTCTAGAACTGACACATCAACACCTAATCTTATCTTAATTCTAGATACGACAAAAGTTCCCTTTCCAAAATTTCATACTTCTGAACACTTCTATCTCAAAGATTTTCTTTCCAAATATTTCCCTTCAAAATTTCATTCTGAATCTCAACTTTCGAATATTTCTTTTTACATTCACAAAGGTTTTCAATAACACTTAAACACAGCAACAAGCTTTCATTCATTCAAACCCCAAAATATTACAAAATCAAATGAAAGCAACTACAACAACGACAACACTTAAACACAAACATCAACACAAACACAATATATCAAAGCAAATACGTGTTTTCCCAGAAAATCAGCAATCCCTTTCAACCATCAGAGCTTATAATATTGCCACATTGGAGTCTCTCCAAGATGATACCTCTGATGAATCCTCAGTTCCAACTCATCAACCAACAGTCGTGTTCCATCTACCAAGATCACATGAAACTGATTAAACGGTGTTTTTCTCGCAATTGCAGCCGGCCACCACCCTCGACGATACCAAACTTCAACAAAATCGAATTGTTTTGTCACACCCCCAAACCACGATGGCGGAAACGTCTGAGGGTGGATGACTTCATGAACAGTATCACAACAACGTTTGTACAATAGTGATCAACGCAAACACATCCATCATATACATAATTGTAAATGTTACAAGAGTTCCAAAGATTGTACGTTTTAAATACAATTACAATATGATATCAAAATACATAGTATGACGCCATCGCGACCCATCTGTAGTTACTTTATCAATTTCCTGAGAATACAAGTAGTTTGAAAGAGTGTCAACATTACGTTGGTGAGTTCATAAGATTTTTGTATGAGAAAATCCATAATCCTTTTTCCTTGTAGGAAGATAGTGGTTGAAACCAGAAAATCCAATATTTTCTTATAAATGAGTAGTAGTCTTAGAACCCAAAGACCGAAAATGTATAGGTATTTGTATACTTGAAAATAGTATTACGTAGTTTTATTCTTGTATAAAACCGTGTAAATAGGTGTTTACTGGTAGTTGAATCGTAGATTTAATTCCACAAAAGTCGTATGTATAAGTAAACCGTACTTATATTTATATCTTTGATAAAACATAGTTTTAATTCCCATAGAATCAGTGTGTATAAGTAAAACCATACTTATATTTGTAACTTGTTAAAATGTAGTTTTAGTACCATAAAACTTGTATGAGGAATCTCTTTCCTTGTAAAATGTAGTATTGTAATCCAAGAAAATCCAATATTTTCTTATGAATGTATCCAAGTCCTTAAAACCCAAGGACTAAAATGTATAGCATAGTTTGTAGTATAAAGCCATTGAAAATGTATATTTCCACGTAAACAATTTAATAAGTTGATTTCCCATGCGAGACGCCCTATAACCATATTGTGACCATGTAGGCCTGCTTCGACGTTCTTCAGGCGTCGGACTGTTATGACATTTGTCACCTCAAACCCGTCGGTCTAGCGGTAGCTAGCAGCTCAGGTGCGGGGTTGTCAATCCCGTATAGATCTATACACAAATATCACGCTCTCTTACCGAGACTCTGGTTATAAATTTCAGGACTTATAGTATGTACTTAAATAAGCACTGTGAAGATCCGTCTCACAAAAATGTATGTATCAATCAACTTGTTTACGTAAAGTTTGTATATGAGAAACCTTTGTATTTGCCCATTATCATTTTTCCCATGATAATATAGTAATGTATAATAATTATATATTTTTATATAATTATTTTGTCTTGTTCAAAATTTCATAGTTACCTTGTGTCCATAAATTATTCCTATAGTAGTCTATTTTTAGTATTCCGTCGTAAAAAGCGTATATTTACAAATATATGTGAAATAACTTATTTAGATAGTTATAAAGAACTTCTTTTAAGATATATTATCCACAATAGTGGTGTAATAAATTGGTTATACCCTTTATTAATTCCAATATAATATTTCATGACTATCAAATAAATAACGGCCAGGTAGAAGATCAAATGGGGAGGCAGGACCCTTTCAGCGTATAAGCCTTTCGGAAATCCAACAACCTAGCCCAAATGATCGGCCTAGACACCGCCCTCGTAAGTAGATCATTCGATATTATTTTTGGAATTATAATTGAATTGTTTAATGATGTTTACAAAATTCGCATTTCGTTTACTATTGTTATAAATGAGTATAAATAACTATTTTTATAGTATAACTTGTATTCTCCCCCTTAAAAACTTGAATAAAGATAAAAAGAAGGGGTATGAACTCACCTTAATGTCGATGATGATCTTATCACCAATTGTTGTTAGATCGCCCGACTCTTACTGCTTCTAACTCGAACTCACTATATTTATAACTGAAATATCTACTTCTAACGCTCATTCTTCGTATATCTCTCTATACGTATCGAAGAACTTGTTTGTGTGATTTGAATGGCTTGAATGAGGCTATATTTATAGTAGATTTATTTTCGTATTGCGGCCCTCAAGATACAGATATTCGACTTTTATAGCTTTTAGAAATTGTTTATGACAAAACATACCCTTAAAATACTCTTTAAATAGATTTAATAGTTTTTATATAAAACAAATGATTTTTGTTTATAAAACTATAATCTACAAAAATCGTAGTTTAATAATATCAACTTTTTAACTAAAAAGCTTTTACGAATTAACGAAAGGGTATTAATTGTAAGTTTAATGAAAATATAGGGTTTAAATGTAAATACAATTTCATTTTAAAGAAAACGAAAATATTAAATATAAAACTGATATCAATAATATTAAATTTTGACGTCAGGTTGTTCGTGTCGACGATACAGTTTTGACGGTAAATTTTTCGTTTTATAAAAAATCATAATATTTTTGATAAACTTAACAATACGTATTGAATACGTAGTGTTCGAAATGAAAATACGAATTCTTTGGGGGTAAAATGTATAAATATGAATAAATAATTAAGTGGGGCCCACTTTAATAAAATTATATAAAAAAATGAAAAATACAAGTTTCAAAGTCTTCCCACCCTTTTTGAAGAAGACTTTGAAATTTTGTTGTTTTCTTTTCTTTCTTTTTTTACTGAACACTATTCACGTCGAATTACTGTTCACGTCGGACACTATTCACGATGTAAATTTTTTTTTTTCATTTATACCAAAAAAATCTAACTTATTGCGTTTGTTCGTATAATTGACTTGAATTAACATACTTAGTATTATAATATCAAATAATACATCGTATAGATTATGAAATTTACATTTCAATATATTGACCTAACGTACGCTCTGGTTGACTTGAGCTGACTTTCGTTGACTAATTTGACAGTTGTCACATTATCTACCCGTTAGAAGGAATTTCGTCCTGAAATTTAGCACTTTGAATGGATTCTCAAGGGTTTAGAAAGAGATGTGGGTATTGTTTGTTTGATCTGGTCCTCACGTTCCTAGGTAAATTCAGGTCCTTGCTTGGCGCTTCCCAGTTTTCAATTGCTTTGGTTTTGGGGTGTAATGTTGTAATATTTTTGGTAAGTAAACTTGAGCTAATAAGAGTCACTAGGTTGTTATATGACTTAGGAGGATTAGAAACTTATTTAGAAGGAGTTTAAACCTTAAAGATATCAAAGAGGAGTTACACGGGTCCTCCCGGGTTGTGTATTGAAACTATTTTAGCCTTGTAGGAGTTACACAGGTCGTGTTTATGAAAACGGTTTGTGTTCTAGTTACCATAACATCCAGTAGTATCCAGTAGACTTACACGGGTCGTTTTCGGAGTATGGGTTGGATTTTAAAAGTGAACGACGCTAACTTTAAAGGTTAATGTCGCTAACCTGCTTCAGGGGAGTTATTCGGGCAGTGAACCAAAAATTCCCTAGGCGATTTTCAGAGCAAAAGATGTGAAATTTTTGTCATTTTGATCAAGGGTTTTGCATAGAAAAAGTTTGGGATGGTCGGATTTAATACCCGAAATGCATTCTCGAGTTCTTAATTGACAAGGGTAATGATCTTGAGTGTTAGGATTTCAAACCCTAGATGTCCAAATCTAAAAGTATGCATTGGTTCACCTCATATGTAGGTTGCTAATATATGTCGTATCGAGTCCTTGTTACAATATTGTGATGTTTTAACAGTTGATTTGGTAAAATCATGAAATTAGGAGTTTCGCTTTGATAACATATGGAATTCTCTAATTGTGATTTGTATTAGCTATTGATTTCTTAATCATTTGAGTTAAGTATTATGGAAATGCCTAAACATGTTAAAGATATGATACGTGATGTCATTTTACAATATACTAGTAGGATGAAAGGAAACATGTAAGATACAGATGAACCATGAGCTGTACCGATGTCAGATGAGTAGGTTCTAGTTCATTATTTATGAATAAACTATTATTGAATTAATTGTTCATTGAACTATTTCCGTTATCAGAAGATATATATATATATATTTAAAAAAAATGTCTTTTCGTTATCCCGTCCTCATCGGAGTCAAGCCGCGAATTTGGAAAAGATATCACTTAGGGTGGTGAAAAGATTGCATCTATTGTAGATATTTTGAATTTCGGTATTAAGAACGTGAGTTGTCCTTTCAGTTCCTGCTGTAAGATGCTATATAAACGGGTATGTATCATCATTTGTATCTAAGATCTTTTCAGTCTCATTCTTTCCTACTACTAGTTTATTCTTATATAATCTCAGATTTCCAATCGAGGCATGGAAAACAGATCTCATATGGAAAACTTGTCAGACGCTGAGCGGAATTCCTAAGGGAAGAGGGTACCTCCCTATCGTTTAATCAGATACCTCTACTGGAGTCTGGTAATTATAATATCCTTAACTCCTTTTACTTCTTATTCATTTCTCTAGCGTTTTGATTTTGTTTTAAACTATGTGAGGTATAGATTTTCCAGATATATTACCGCTGGATCAGCTTCAAAATGATCCTGAAGTTCTTCCTCCGATGAGTATTATCTCAGAAGATCCAGGACCTTCATCTTTGGGCTTTGCTTATGAGCAATCTCAAAACTTACTTCTAGGTCGAATTTTAGTACTTTTATGTCAGTTTGGTTTTTATCTTCTAACATTTTTTTAAAGATCCATTTATGGACGAGTACATAACGAACAGTGGGATTATCCCCATGAATCAAGGATTCATGGCTGGCATGCAGAATGATGATCAACTGCAGGTGACTCATAACGACAGTGTTGGAATGAATCCCGAGTTTGAGGGAGGTTTTCAATACCAGGATCACCTTCAGATGATTCAAAGGAATCTGGAGGGATTTCAAAACCCTGGGTTCATAGCTGAAAATCAACAGTTACTGCCGACGGCAGATTCTAATGTTATTGAACCAAATTTTATCTTTGGTTTAACAAATCATGATCATGCTCAAATGATCCAGAATGACAATAGTACAACCGGATTTGATTCTTTGAATCCAAGAGCCACAGTAATTGGCAGTGGAAGTGGTTCTAGACAGCCATTAAGTAAGGAAGCAATAGCTCAGCACTTTAACAAGCCACTTATGCAAGCTGCAAGGGAACTCAACGTTGGATCAACACAGTTGAAGCAACGCTGTAGGAAGTTAGGCATCAAAAGTTGGCCTCGACGAAAGATTAAGAGTCTACAAACTCATATTAACCATACTCAGGTTAAGAATTGTATTTCTTTTCCCCAATTTTAATACCATTAGATTGTAATGACTGAAAGTATTTATGCAACATGAATTGAATAATAATCCTAGTAAAGCAGACGTAATACTTGGTCTAGAGAACGAGAAAAGAGCAATAATCGAGGGTTCCGGTTCGGAGATAACTGATACCACAAAGAGATTGAGGCAAGCTGCCTTTAAGGCTGTTTACAAGAAAAGAAAGATTCAGAAGAGGGAGGAAGCTTCATCAGGGACCCATACACGGCAACAATCTCTGCCTTCTGTTTCTGCTATGAGTGGTTTTAACCATGATTTTCTCAAGATCACAAGTGAAGAGAACCCAGAAGACTTGGCAGGTGACATAGCCCGCCTTCGGCTTTCAGATTGAATTTCTACCAATATTAGTTTAATGGAACTGTTGGTAGGGATGATGGTAGGTTTTCGATAATAGTTATTGGTCAGGTATTATCGAATTGCCAGGTCTACTATGTAAGGATAGGGGTATATGTTAGTTATGTATGCCCAAAGATGATCATAAAATAATATTACTAATAACACATGATCCTATAGGGTCACACCAATAACAAGTTAGACACCAATTTGATCATTTGATACAATGAATTTGATTTATCGTCAAATGATATAATACTTGCAATTTATTCAGAGAATTATTATTTTATGGAAATTAATAATTACTCTAAGTTATGATTCATATGAGATGAATCAATATGAGTATGTATATGATCATTTATATCATTTAATTGTTAGATGGTTTAAATGATAACTATCTAACCCTTTTCTTATTTTAAGTGTTAAAATGAATTTCACATGTGTGTATAAATGTATAAATATTTATATTTTATGAAAATATATATATTTGAATACATATAATACATTATAGAAGATATATATATTTATATAAACATATATATATATATATATAATTATATATATGTTAGTTATAAGTATATATATAAGTGAATAAATAAAAGGGTTAGATTTGGAAATGAAGGTTTATTATTTATAAGAACTTTTGACAATTCTTTATAAATAATAAAAGCATGATTCTCTTGCCTTTTTGACCCATATGGCCGGCCTTCTCATGGTCTCCCCAAGGAGCATGAGTTTGAACATTAAAAGTATACAAGATGCTTTATGTCTCCAAGAATTGACTAGGCTCTTTTGTTTAAAATAACTCTTGATACTCCACACTTGATAACCCCCATTCTCGGCCATTTTGGAGAGAGGATAACCTTCACTTTCATGCTCAAAACACCAGCCAAGAACACTCCTTTGTTGCATGCAAAAATCGTTTTTCAAGCTCAAGGATTAAAGGTGTTCATCTTGCAAGTTTTGAAGACTAGCATCTAAGGTGATCTTACTTGTGGTGGACTAAGCTATAGAGGGTTTCTAGCTTGATTCCTTGTCATCAAAATCGTCCAAACTAAGGTCAAGAAGAAAGGGTATGATCTTGAACTCTATCTATGCTTCTTCTTCATCTTATCTCTACATGCATGTAGCATGATCCTCTTGAAAGTGAAACTTGTGTTCATGATTTTATGCTTCCGTTGCAACTTCAAGGTTTTGAAACTAATTACATGAACACTTGATTTCCAACAATTGGTATCAGAGCCATGGCTATATTGCATGTTTAGATAATAAGTTTATTTGGATAAACTTGGTTTTTGGAAGCCATGAATGTTCATCTTCTTGAATGAAAGTTTCATGCATGGCTTCTTTGGCAACATGCAAGTGTTTAATCTATGATTTTATGTAACCAACTATATTTTATGTTTTCATGCATTTGGTTACATAATTGTTGCCTTAGAAAAACAAAGTGTTGATTTTCTTATGATTTTATGTGATAAAATGGTGCATAAACAAGCCAAGGACCATGTGTTGCATGTTTTGTGTTTAAATTCAATTTGGTTGTAATATATTCTTTTATTCAAATGGTTTGCAATAATAATTAGTTATTTCCTTCTTTTATTCATTTTGTAATTATTAGAATAGTTGTATTTTATATTTTTCATAAAATGTAACAAGAGTGGGAGATAAAGGCATGGGAAGACTACAACCAACAGCAACGAATTTTCCTGCCAAGTCTGCCACATTTCGGACCTGTTAAGGAGGAGAAATAAAATTCATATCTTGGTATTTTGATGCTATTCTTGTTAGTAACTTAAATATCTAGCATATACATTAAGTTTTCTCAAGAATAAGCATCAATATGACCAAGAATGAAGTGAAGGAAGCCACAAAAACACAACATTTCTTCCTGCTGTCACTGTTGCTGTCGGATCTGATTTGGGTGTTCAAAATAATTCATAGCTCATGCCATGGAGCCAAGTAAGGGTGGTTCAAGTGTCATTTGATGGCATAAAAGGATAGGCAAAGTTGTGGCTCAATTGAAGATCATTTGGATGTAATTTTGGTCACCTTTTGTCCCTAGGTTTGGACTTGATATTTCATGTATGGCTCACATGAAATATCAAATTAGTTGGCTTGTGTTTATGCACCCATGCATGCATGTGATGATTGAATGTTTTGTTATTTTATGTTGTGGATGAAAATAAGATTTTGCATGCTAGACAACCTAGATAATTAAACATAATCATCAAGGAGTTTGTAATTTTCAAATTGACATATAAAACATAAGATGTAATACAATTGGTTTTATTAAAATGGGTTTTGTTATAAAACCTATAAACTCAAGTTTTGAAAATGAATGAAACAAGAAATAAAATGGAGATTTTATGAACTCTTACAAACTCCAACCCTAAATAATAATGGTAATTATTTAGGATTAAAATTGGTTCTTATGTACGTGATCAAACTCAAACTTAATATTGGATATTAATTGTAATCTTGACCACAAACAAAGAATTAATAAAATGGAGATTTTATGATTAAAGGAACCAATTAACAAAATAAGATTTAATGGTACCATGTTCATTGGATGCATGCAATCTACATGATACCATATGTTTTTCAAAATTAGAATTGTAAAACATACAAATCCCTTTCGAAATACGAATCAATGCCGTCCCTCTTAAAGACACTCATGTATCACTTGTATTTCCTTGTGGGATAAAGGATACCTAACCACTTGGAGTCTTCTTGTGATACAAGAGGTAGTTTTGCAATATTGATGGGATAAAGGACACCTAACCATTAATAGTTGTCAAAACTACACGTCCGTTTAAGTGGGATGATTCGTTTGGAAATCTCTTGTGATAAAGGTCACCTAAGCATTAGAATTCCAAGGCATAGATGGGATCAAACATGCCAAACTTATAAATGTTATAATGGGATCCCATAACTCTAGAAATTATATTTGGATATAATTGGTAAACCGTTACCTACCTTGTTGATTCGAATAGGTGGGATAAAGGACACCTAACCACTTATTCGTAATGCAACTTGGATTCTAGACCTTAATCAATTAAAGTTTATGAAACAACAAAGGGTATTAATTATTAAGGACTTAATATCATAAATTACTAAATTGAACCTTGTTAAAATTTTGTAGATGGCACCAAACGCAACAAACCCGGCTCCTAACAAAACCTCACTACGGTCTCTCCTTGAGGGAGAAAAACTTAACCACACCAACTTCTTGGATTGGTACCGTAGTGTGAGAATAGTTCTCAAACAAGAAAAGAAAGAATATGTTCTCAATGAACCACTTCCTGAAGAGCCCCCTGCCATCCCTAAGCCCGCACACGATGCATGGCTTAAAAAGATGGATGATTCCATTGATGCATCATGTCTTATGCTGGCCACCATGATTCCTGACCTTCAAAAGGACTTAGAGAATCATTCAGCCTATGACATGATCAATCAATTAAAGGAAATGTTCCAACAACTTGCAAGAACGGAAAGGTTCGAAACTGTTCTGGCTTTCCATGCTTGCAAGATGGAGGATGGGCAGTCGGTTAGCTCTTATGTGCTCAAGATGAAGAGTCACATTGATCATTTGGCACGTCTTGGAGTTGTGATGCCCGAAGAGCTAGCAACGGATATGATCCTTAACTCCTTGACAAAGTCTTTTGATCCCTTTGTCATGAATTATAACATGAATGGTTTGAACAAGACTATCCCGGAATTGCATGGGATGCTAATTACCCCGGAAAAGAATCTGCCTAAGAAAACCACTCAAGTTCTCATGATCAAGGAAGGTGGGACAAAGAGAACTAGACCCGAACACCCCAACAACAACTCTAAGGGCAAGGGAAAGGCAAAGGTTGTCAAAGGAAAGGGCAAGAAAGTTGTCCAACCATCCCGTCCACCCAAGAAGAAGGCAAAGGTTGCAAAAGAAGACGCGTGCTTCGAATGTGGAAAGGTTGGGCATTGGAAGAGGAATTGCCCCACCTATCTTGCGGAGTTGAAGAAGAAGAAGGCCGGTGAGGGCACTTCAGGTATCTATGTGATAGACCTAGAACTTTATAATTTATCTCCTAACACATGGGTATTTGATACTGGTTGTGGAACTCACATTTGTAATATGTTGCAGGGGTTCAAAAGGAGTAGGCGACTGAAGGCAAACGAGGTAGTACTCCGGGTTGGAAACAGTGCAAGGGTTGCGGTGGATTCAATAGGAAATTTTGATTTGTTACTACCTAATGGCTTGTATTTGACATTAACGAATGTTTATTATGTTCCTAGCTTGACTAGGAATATTATTTCGGTTGCTAAGTTGAGACAATGTGGTTTTAATCTTTCCTTTATGAATGATGACGTTTGTGTTTACAAAAACAATGTGTTCTATTTTGAGGCTAGGCCTTTAAATGGAATTTATGAAGTAAACCTTGATGAAAAGACTAACCATGGCTCTTTATACCACACTTTCACCAAGAGACCCAAATGTGATTTGAGTCAAATTTATCTATGGCATTGTCGCCTTGGGCATATAAACAAGAATCGCATATCCCAACTTCAAAAGAGTGGACTTTTGAAGGCAAATGAGAATGACTCATTTGATATATGTGAATCTTGTTTACATGGCAAGATGACTAAAGCTCCTTTCTCGGGAACCAATGAAAGGGCAAAGGACTTGTTAGGAATCATACATATGGATGTATGTGGTCCTTTTAAGCCAATGACTAGATATGGTGAAAGATATTTTCATCACCTTCACTGATGACTTTAGTCGTTATGGTTATGTTTATTTAATTAAACATAAACATGAGGCGTTTGAAATGTTCAAAACATTTCAAAGTGAAGTTGAAAATCAACTCAACAAAACAATTAAAGTTCTTCGTTCTGATAGAGGAGGTGAATACTTAACTACAAACTTTATGGATCATCTTAAGACTTGTGGAATTGTTTCACAACTTACTCCACCTGGAACACCACAACATAATGGTGTATCTGAAAGGCGAAACCGAACACTATTGGATATGGTTCGATCCATGATGAGTAGAAGTACTCTACCTTTATCATTTTGGGGTTATGCTTTACAAACAGCTGCTCGTCTCCTAAACATGGCACCTACTAAGAAGGTAGATAAAACGCCTTATGAGATATGGCATGGAAGGGTTCCATCTTTATCTTATCTCAAGGTATGGGGTTGTGAAGCTTATGTTAGACAAGAAGCTTCAAACAAACTAGAACCCCGTTCAACTAAGTGTATCTTTGTAGGGTATCCAAAAGATTGTCTTGGATACTACTTCTACAATCCCATAGAGAATAAGATATTTATTTCTCAAAAAGCTGAATTCCTAGAAAACAAGTTTTTGACGGAAGAGGCTAGTGGGAGGTTTGTGGAACTTGAAGAACTTCAGGAACCACAGCCTGATACACAAGAAATTGGATCTAGCATTCAACAAGAAATTGTTGAACCTGAACAAACAGTTGATCAGGAACAAATTGTAACACAAGATGTTCGCAGATCTGGTAGGGTTCGATTTGAACCTGAAAGGTATGGTTACCTAATGATGGAAGAGGAATGTTATACGATAGATTCTGATGAACCCGTCAACTACCAGAGTGCAATGTCAGATCCTAAATCTGATAAATGGCTTGAAGCCATGAACACTGAGATGCAATCCATGCACGATAACCAAGTCTGGAACTTGGTTAATCTTCCCACCAATTGTAAAACTGTTGGGAACAAGTGGGTTTTCAAGAAGAAAACCGACGTGGATGGAAATGTTCACACTTTTAAGGCTAGACTTGTCGCTAAAGGATACTCACAAACTCATGGTATTGACTATGATGAGACCTTTTCACCAGTGGCAATGCTCAAGTCGATTAGGATACTTTTTGCCATAGCCGCATACTATGATTATGAGATATGGCAAATGGATGTCAAGACCGCTTTCCTAAATGGACACTTATTGGAAGATGTCTATATGGATCAACCTGAAGGTTTTGTCGATCCTAAGCATCCAAACAAAGTATGCAAGCTTAAAAGATCTATCTATGGATTGAAGCAAGCGTCTCGAACATGGAACATCCGTTTTGATGAAAAAAATACAAATTTTGGATTCATCAAAAATGAGGATGACTCCTGTGTTTACAAGAAAGCTAGTGGGAGCATAGTCATATTCCTAGTATTGTATGTAGATGACATACTTTTATTTGGAAATGACATCCCAACCTTAAAAGGTGTCAAAGCATTCCTTGAGAACTGTTTCTCAATGAAGGACTTAGGAGAAGCTGCTTATGTATTAGGCATAAAGATCTATAGAGATAGATCTAAGAGACTTATTGGTCTAAGCCAAAGTGTATATATTGATAAAATCTTGAAAAGGTTCAAGATGCAAGAATCCAAAAGAGGATTCTTGACAATACCGCATGGTACCATCCTAAGTAAGTCTCAGTGCCCAAGCACTAGGACTGAACTTGAAAGGATGAAACATGTCCCATATGCTTCAGCAATTGGGTCCATCATGTATGCCATGTTATGCACTAGACCGGATGTCTCATGTGCCTTAAGCATGACTAGTAGGTATCAACAGAACCCAGGTGAAGCCCACTGGACTGCTGTAAAGAACATTCTTAAGTACTTGAGAAGAACTAAAGACATGTTCTTAGTTTACGGTGGTTTGGAAGAAAGCTTGAAGGTAAAGGGTTACACTGACGCAAGCTTCCAAACAGATAGGGATGATTCAAGATCTCAATCTGGGTATGTCTTTATTTTAAATGGAGGAGCCGTGTCTTGGAAGAGTTCCAAACAAGAAGTGATTGCACAATCCACTACAGAATCAGAATATGTTGCTGCTTCGGAAGCTGCTCAAGAAGCTGTCTGGATGAGAAAGTTCATTGAAGATCTAGGGGTTGTTTCTTCCATTCGGGACCCTATAGAAATCTTCTGTGACAATCTAGGTGCTATAGCTCAAGCAAAGGAACCTAGATCGCATCAAAAGACCAAACACATTCACCGAAGGTATAACTACATACGACATGAAGTTAAGAATGGTGAAATAAGTATTCACAAGGTTCATACAGATCAGAATTTGGCAAACCCATTCACGAAGCCTTTACCCCAAGCTAAGCATGAAAGTCACGCTAAGGGTATATGACTTCGTTTTTCTAATGAATGGATTTGATTTGTGTTTAGTGTTTTATGAATATGAACTTATGTAAACAACAAGAATTATGTAATATATGAAAGGTGATGTTTCATTCATAATTTTGTGTTTTAATATTAGCATGTTTAATCCTTGAATAATTTGATTATTCTAAATGTCCATAGTCGATCATAGTTGTGGGAGCAATTATGAAGTAAGACTAATATGAATTGGATTGGTTGACTTTTATGGGTAAAAGTAGCAAAAGGTTGCAACCAAATTCATAGGTACTTGTTAGTGAACAAGTATTGGACTTGACCCGTTTCAAGATCACTTCATGGATCATCATCATAAGTGATTCTTGAATAAAGGTATTATCATTGTATCCTTAGACCTGAGATGCATATTTGGGACTCAAGTGTATGGAGTACCATGCTTTGATATGGTTCACCGTTGTTCTTAAAAAAAAGACAACCATACAGACCATACTCAAGTATAGTACAAACTACATAAGGGGCGTATGTAGTCAAGACGGGATTTGTTCCTCTTATGTGTTGAGAGTTAGACATTTAAGGCGCCTGATTCAAAGTTGGACATAAAATGAGAATGATTAAGATCCATGTCTCATGTTCAACATGATGTCTGTGACAAAGGGATAATTGATAGATAACATTGTACATCAATTAGAGCCTCGAGCTTTCTAAAGAATTGGATGTTGTTAAATGGCATTAAGTCATGTGTTATTGGGGACAGTGAAGTGTTGCTAGACGTCTATCACTGTCAATGTCATTCTATGATGCAACCTTGTGCAAGTGGGAGATTGTTAGTTCTGTATGCCCAAGGATGATCATAAAATAATATTACTAATAACACATGATCCTATAGGGTCACACCAATAACAAGTTAGACACCAATTTGATCATTTGATACAATGAATTTGATTTATCGTCAAATGATATAATACTTGCAATTTATTCAGAGAATTATTATTTTATGGAAATTAATAATTACTCTAAGTTATGATTCATATGAGATGAATCAATATGAGTATGTATATGATCATTTATATCATTTAATTGTTAGATGGTTTAAATGATAACTATCTAACCCTTTTCTTATTTTAAGTGTTAAAATGAATTTCACATGTGTGTATAAATGTATAAATATTTATATTTTATGAAAATATATATATTTGAATACATATAATACATTATAGAAGATATATATATTTATATAAACATATATATATAATTATATATATGTTAGTTATAAGTATATATATAAGTGAATAAATAAAAGGGTTAGATTTGGAAATGAAGGTTTATTATTTATAAGAACTTTTGACAATTCTTTATAAATAATAAAAGCATGATTCTCTTGCCTTTTTGACCCATATGGCCGGCCTTCTCATGGTCTCCCCAAGGAGCATGAGTTTGAACATTAAAAGTATACAAGATGCTTTATGTCTCCAAGAATTGACTAGGCTCTTTTGTTTAAAATAACTCTTGATACTCCACACTTGATAACCCCCATTCTCAGCCATTTTGGAGAGAGGATAACCTTCACTTTCATGCTCAAAACACCAGCCAAGAACACTCCTTTGTTGCATGCAAAAATCGTTTTTCAAGCTCAAGGATTAAAGGTGTTCATCTTGCAAGTTTTGAAGACTAGCATCTAAGGTGATCTTACTTGTGGTGGACTAAGCTATAGAGGGTTTCTAGCTTGATTCCTTGTCATCAAAATCGTCCAAACTAAGGTCAAGAAGAAAGGGTATGATCTTGAACTCTATCTATGCTTCTTCTTCATCTTATCTCTACATGCATGTAGCATGATCCTCTTGAAAGTGAAACTTGTGTTCATGATTTTATGCTTCCGTTGCAACTTCAAGGTTTTGAAACTAATTACATGAACACTTGATTTCCAACAGTATAAGGGGTACATAAAGTGTCTAGATGTATGGTTCTATAGTATTATAAAATACTCCTGTAGTATTTTAGCTTTATATTTTGTTTTAGAGTTTCTTTGTATATGGTTCTTGGTAAGTTTTTAGACTTGTTGTCCACTACGACTATTTCTAAGTACATGTTAGTCATACCTTGGACAAATACAGTTGATCAGGCTCTATCTGTCCTAGGTATGATCACATAACTACCTAGGTCTATTCGTAGTGTTCAACTCATCTTATTACTCTTGTATTGTTCTGGTTATGATACTGTTCTAGTATGTATGTACTTGTACTTATACTTTATAAAAATATCATTGTATTTTAAAGCATACTTTATACAGATTGTTTTAGAGAGTTTTAGTCCCATTGTATTTATAGTTGTATATCTTAAATGGATTGATATACTTAGTTCACTATAAACAATGCTCTGATACCAATCTGTCACACCCCCAAACCACGATGGCGGAAACGTCTGAGGGTGGATGACTTCATGAACAGTATCACAATAACGTTTGTACAATAGTGATCAAAGCAAACACATCCATCATATACATAATTGTAAATGTTACAAGAGTTGCAAAGATTGTACGTTTTAAATACAATTACAATATGATATCAAAATACATAGTATGACGCCATCACGACCCATCTGTAGTTACCTTATCAATTTCCTGAGAATACAAGTAGTTTGAAAGAGTGTCAACATTACGTTGGTGAGTTCATAAGATTTTTGTATGAGAAAATCCATAATCCTTTTTCCTTGTAGAAAGATAGTGGTTGAAACCAGAAAATCCAATATTTTCTTATAAATGAGTAGTAGTCTTAGAACCCAAAGACCGAAAATGTATAGTTATTTGTATACTTGAAAATAGTATTACGTAGTTTTATTCTTGTATAAAACCATGTAAATAGGTGTTTACTGGTAGTTGAATCGTAGATTTAATTCCACAAAAGTCGTATGTATAAGTAAACCGTATTTATATTTATTTCTTTGATAAAACATAGTTTTAATTCCCATAGAATCAGTGTGTATAAGTAAAACCATACTTATATTTGTAACTTGTTAAAATATAGTTTTAATACCATAAAACTTGTATGAGGAATCTCTTTCCTTGTAAAATGTAGTATTGTAATCCAAGAAAATCCAATATTTTCTTATGAATGTATCCAAGTCCTTAAAACCCAAGGACTAAAATGTATAGCATAGTTTGTAGTATAAAGCCATTGAAAATGTATATTTCCACGTAAACAATTTAATTAGTTGATTTCCCATACGAGATGCCCTATAACCATACTGTGACCATGTAGGCCTGCTTCGACGTTCTTCAGGCGTCGGACTGTTATGACATTTGTCACCTCAGACCCGTCGGTCTAGCTGTAGCTAGCAGCTCAGGTGCGGGGTTGTCAATCCCGTATAGATCTATACAAAAATATCACGCTCTCTTACCGAGACTCTGGTTATAAATTTCAGGACTTATAGTATGTACTTAAATAAGCACTGTGAAGATTCGTCTCACAAAAATGTATGTATCAATCAGCTTGTTTACGTAAAGTTTGTATATGAGAAACCTTTGTATTTGCCCATTATCATTTTTCCCATGATAATATAGTAATGTATAATAATTATATATTTTTATATAATTATTTTGTCTTGTTCAAAATGTCATAGTTACCTTGTGTCCATAAACTATTCCTATAATAGTCTATTTTTAGTATTCCATCGTAAAAAGCGTATATTTACAAATATATATGAAATAACTTATTTAGATAGTTATAAAGAACTTCTTTTAAGATATATTCTCCACAATAGTGGTGTAATAAATTGGTTATACCCTTTATTAATTCCAATATAATATTTCATGACTATCAAGTAAAGAACGGCCAGGTAGAAGATCAAATGGGGAGGCAGGACCCTTTCAGCGTATAAGCCTTTCGGAAATCCAACAACCTAGCCCAAATGATCGGCCTAGACACCGCCCTCGTAAGTAGATCATTCGATATTATTTTTGGAATTATAATTGAATTGTTTAATGATGTTTACAAAATTCGCATTTCGTTTACTATTGTTATAAATGAGTATAAATAACTATTTTTATAGTATAACTTGTATTCTCCCCCTTAAAAACATGAATAAAGATAAAAAGAAGGGGTATGAACTCACCTTAATGTCGATGATGATCTTATCACCAATTGTTGTTAGATCGCCCGACTCTTACTGTTTCTAACTCGAACTCACTATATTTATAATTGAAATATCTACTTCTAACGCTCATTTTTCGTATATCTCTCTATACGTATCGAAGAACTTGTTTGTGTGATTTGAATGGCTTGAATGAGGCTATATTTGTAGTAGATTTATTTTCGTATTGCGGCCCTCAAGATACAGATATTCGACTTTTATAGCTTTTAGAAATTATTTATGACAAAACATACCCTTAAAATACTCTTTAAATAGATTTAATAGTTTTTATATAAAACAAATGATTTTTGTTTATAAAACTATAATCTACAAAAATCGTAGTTTAATAATATCAACTTTTTAACTAAAAAGCTTTTATGAATTAACGAAAGGGTATTAATTGTAAGTTTAATGAAAATATAGGGTTTAAATGTAAATAAAATTTCATTTTAAAGAAAACTAAAATATTAAATATAAAACTGATATAATAATATTAAATTTTGACGTCAGGTTGTTCGTGTCGACGATACGGTTTTGACGGTAAATTTTTCGTTTTATAAAAAATCATAATATTTTTGATAAACTTAACAATACGTATTGAATACGTAGTGTTCGAAATGAAAATACGAATTCTTTGGGGGTAAAATATATAAATATGAATAAATAATTAAGTGGGGCCCACTTTAATAAAATTATATAAAAAAAATGAAAAATACAAGTTTCAAAGTCTTCCCACCCTTTTTGAAGAAGACTTTGAAATTTTGTTGTTTTGTTTTTTTTTTACTGAACACTATTCACGTCGAATTACTGTTCACGTCGGACACTATTCACGATGTAAATTTTTTTTTTCATTTATACCAAAAAAATCTAACTTAATTGCGTTTGTTCGTATAATTGACTTGAATTAACATACTTAGTATTATAATATCAAATAATACATCGTAGAGATTATGAAATTTACATTTCAATATATTGACCTAACGTACGCTCTGGTTGACTTGAGTTGACTTTCGTTGACTAATTTGACAGTTGTCACATGTTTAAACTCCACCAACACCTTAGGAGGAACTGGTTGCAAATATGAGAACTCTACATGAACATTTAAGGGACCACCAGTAGCTCTATCAGTTAGAGTAGTCATCTTCACTTCATAGTGATGATTCCACATAGACTTGATTACCCCTCCATACACGGCTCCTACGAATTCTCCATCTTGCATTCTTACTTCTACTTTCTCATCACGATTGATAGGACGTCTTGCTGCCATCTTAATTTTCCAGTTTCTTGTGTAACTTCTTTGCTTAAGCGCAAACCCCCTTTTATAGGCACACAAATCTTTACTCACACTTCCCCATTTCACGACACCTCATTTCTTAGAGATTACCAATATAGAGATGAGATGCATGATTTGACTATTTAGCCTAATCAGTCGGCGTCATTTATGGTCTCTGCAGTAATACATGACACCAACCCGTAGAATTGACAACTCTTGCGTTATCCATTAAACTGACATACTCTATTGTATCACTTCTGAATTCTAATATCAGAACTCTAATCAGAATGTTTAATCCAACTTTCCTTCAGAACTTTAACATTCAAAAATATTGATTCGAATTCAGAAACCTCTCTCTCCCCCTTGATTCAATCTTTTTGGTTCGGAACTTGGTTCAGAACCACTCACATTCTGAATAAGATTTCACTTCTGTTGCATCTCTAACTCTCTCTACTTCTGCCTAACCTCAGCACCATAGCATTCATAACAAAATGTACCATCGCCACCTCAACACGATAAATTTAACGTTAGAATGAAAATTAAATACAAGAAACATTTAATATCAAATAATCAAAAAACCATACAATCAACATTTCTTCAACGAATATCCCCTCTGCCACACTTGTCCGTCCTTTAATGCACCATCCTCTTTCATCATTACTTAGCATTAAATACCAAGCACACACTTTTCTGACACAACTATTCACACGTCCCTTCATTATCTTATCCGACGGTTCTTTGCACATTTTCAAAATTTTTATAACCGTTCCCTCTTATTCAAATCCCACACATCTTCATCTCCCTTACAAATTTCCCCTCTATTATCATCACTCTCTCTCGGCGCCATCTGCAATCTCACAACCCTAAAATTCTCGAAACTCCACTCTTCTTCTTCTCTCCCACAACATTCATACCACACTTCTCCAATGGCGTCACAATCAAAAAGCGACAACGACACTGTTCTAGTTGCCGTCACCAATCTCTACCTCTCACGAAATCTCACCATCTACAAGGAACATCTACGAGTGCTAATTCATCTCTTGTCCAAACACAAACTGGCAAGAGCCTTCTTTGATCCACCCCCTGCAATTCCAGTTTCTCTGCTTCAAGACATTGTCTCAACCGCCACCAAATACCAAAATGGTTATATCCTCACCCTACAAGACGGCCGAAAAACCATCTTAGATAAGAAAGTATTCGCCGCCGCCCTACACCTTCCGTACCACGAAAGCACTTTTGATCATCCACCTCCTAACCAACTTGAATCCATGATCTACAAGATGGGATACATATACAAATTGCCAAAACTGTTCCAATTGTCCAAAGGGCACATCTCGCCCCAATGGCAATGTCTGATTCATTATATCATTAAGTGCTTAACCGGTAAAATGGGCGGTACATATCAGTTAAGCAAACGCCTTCTAGAACTTCTTTGGAGCCTTTATACAGGCTATGAAAACGATCATGCAGAAATATTATTTGAAGACTTTCTCTCCTACATTCCCACCTTTCAGAAGCCGAAAGGCAAAATCCATTTTGCACGTTTTTAGGCCATGTGCATCCAACATATACATCAATCCCTTCAGATCCCAATCCCTTCACCCAGATCCGATGAAGACAAATTAGTAATGCTTGAAGCCAAACCATATGCTCCAAAAACAGACTCAATTTTTGGAAAAATCCAAAAATTACCTGACTCATTTCTAAACTTGGCTGATCCGACAGAGCCTAATGTACTCTTCCACCTCTTTGCAACACAGGATGTACCCCCTTACTCTCCTCATTCTCTCAAAGACTGCGTGGCCCCGAAGAAACCTAAAAAGAAAGCTTCCGGGTCCTCACCATCAAAGCAACCTCCTAAAAAGAAACAGAGAAAAGACAAAACGGTACATCTTTCTTCCCCCCTTTCTCTGAATCTTCAGAAAAATCTTATTTTTGAACCAGCTTCTGACTCATGATCTCCGAAAATGTTATTCAGACTTCTGAGTCTCTCATCTGATTCTTAACCTTCTTTCTATTTATCTCCGAACTTCCTACCTTATCACTTTCCTCAACTTCAAACAACAATTGTAATCACTCTTCTTACAAGTCAAAACCAAGTGCCCTGATTATTCCTTATTATCGGCACTTGGGAAATCCAGGTGTATATTAAGTATTGCTTGGTCATTTTGTTTTAACGATAAAGTTTTAACAACATGAAAATCATAAATCTTTGATTTTTGAGCATCCAAATCACCTTTGATCTGAACTTTACTATCTCTGTGATACATTCAGTTTGGTTCACTACAGGTATGTGTTACCTCTGGAATTTGTTTCCATATTCTAACTCGTGCACTTTCTTGTT
The DNA here is from genome assembly GCA_023525715.1 of Cichorium intybus. NCBI lineage: Eukaryota > Viridiplantae > Streptophyta > Magnoliopsida > Asterales > Asteraceae > Cichorium > Cichorium intybus. The sequence goes on from CM042010.1 coordinate 81,262,656, forward strand.
AGACTTCTGAACCATCTTTTAAGCACTCCGAGTCAGAAAAATTGGAGGAAAGACAGAACTCTCCAGACTCGGAAGACACTCAGGAAGACATGATTGTGGTGGAAACACAGAACTCACCACCTAAAGAAAAAGAAAAAGCCGTTGAAACTACCAGAGATACACCGTCTGTAACCATCCTCTCAGATCCCACCCAACCTCCTACAAATGCAACCGAGTTCGACGTATGGAGATTTCAGACTGCAGTTAATGAACAGGCAACATTAGTAAAACTCCTTAAAAAGTAGTTTGAGCTCAAGAAAACTGAACTCCAAACTCTCTCAGCATTTGGCCCACCAACTGACGATGATTCAGATGCGGTCAAATCAGAAAGAAAGAGAATCAATGCACTCACTCTACGTATTGACTCCTTTATAAGTGCCTCTCTCAACAATCTGGTAGACACTCCCGTCTTTTGACACCACTGAAAAGGATTGGTCCAAAATTGCCTCAGAAATCGTTCTCCTCACTTGGGACAGGTTCATTGCTCAAGATCTACAAAAGAAAACAACCATTAACACCACCCTTAAGCAACCTGCTGAATCCGGCTCCCGTTTTCTAGTCTCAGAAACCCAATCCTTGCCAGTCGGACCTTCTATTTTCGGTAACGATCAAGAAGTAGACCAACCCCAACCTTCTTCCTCCAAAATGCATCCAATCGACCTTAGTGACACCAACTCATCTTTTGACAAAGCTGACACAAAAGCTCCCCAATCCGTCAACTACCCAGTCAAAGATGACGCATTACATCAAAAAGTCGATGCCTTAACCACTCTTCTGACTGAATTTAAAGCCTCTCAAAACCAAGAGGCCTTGGTTAAAGAGATAGCTGCACTAAAAGATAGAGTAGCTGCACTTGAAAATCGAGACATTCTTCTTCATCTGGACAACCAAGTTGAACAAGTCATCTCTGATGGCCTAGCAACCATTGACGCCAATCGCCAATCAGACGCCGAAAACATGATGACAACCACACAAAAGCTATTACTAGAAGTAGAAAAATGTCAAAAACAGATTCCAAAACATATGGAAGTTGTGGACAACAAAATCATCTCAACCACCAATCACCTTTCAAACTATCTTCACGGCGTCCTTTCGGAGAACATCTCTCTCCTAAAGACCCACTTTCTTCTCCTTCAGATCATCACTCACACTCTCACCTCCATTACTGACACCATGGATGGACTCATTCAGCAGATTAAACTCTACACCAATCTCAACATAGATTTCATGGAACAATTCAAGGACTTTGCATCCAAAACCCTTGCTGACGATCTAGGAAAAATGTTCACTCAAGTAACCACCAATCTTGAAACCATCTTAAACCGCCTACCTATGCTCCCTTCAACTTCTAAAGGAACCCCAGGAGGGGGAAGGACGGGTCAGATAGACGAAACATGTCCAAGTGGGACCAAAGAAACTAATGACGAAACTATGGTGGATACAACAGAAGATCAAAATCAGAAACATCAAGGAGAAAGAGACACTCAGGAAGACACCCATGCTGATAAGGGTGATGAATCTGATAAAGAAACCTATGCCGAGGAACCAACAAAAGATCCTCTCATCAATCAGACTCCAAGAGAAACTTCCTCAAAATCTCCAACAAAGGTTCAAACACCTCATTCTTCTCCTCTGAAAATTCAGACAGTTGAAGTTCCAACTGTTGAAGTTCCATCAGAAGATGAGATTTTCGTGTTCTCACCAATCAAAGAATCAGACCCCCAGAAGTCAAGGACAAGAAATCGAAATTCTTCGATACTCAAGCTCTTCGACATGCTGAAGGCTTCAGCTCCGAGTCTGATCCAGATCCAAACAAAGTTGACCCAAGTGATCCCAGCATACCTCCCGCCAGACCCGTCTTTTCAAACCCTCTCATTCCTCGACCATTGACCGATTCCGACTTTAAACCCTTCAAGACTTACAAGCCTCCTCCTACTCCCCAACACAACTGGGACATACCTCTGACTCTAAACGAAGATAAGTATGTCTACTCACTCAATTTCTCACAAATCCTAAGATTCAACAAAGATCTAGAAGCTTTCCACAAGGACCAAAAATTCCTGAGCTCATGTACCAAACATCAAGTTGATACATGGTCAATCGATATAATAACATCAGTTTGGAGCATTAAGAAGAGAAGCTTCCAAAAATCTAATTATTACGAATATGAAATAATTAGAAACAACAACTATGACAAACCAATTCTGATAACGGAAGCTGACTGCTGAATGATGAATCCAGCAGATCTCTTCACAATCGTTCGGAAGCTGTCAACCAAAGAATATCAAGTTGCTAGAGAAGCTTATGTCGCATCCAAACAATTCTTACATCGCATTTTAGAAGAATTCTGCACTGCTGATGCTGAATTGTTCAAACTTGTCAACCCGACAGAACCATTCCCAGAAAAGGTTGATCTATCTATGCCGGAAAACCCAGATAACTGGAAAAGTGGTGCCACCTTTGACCCTGTACTTGGACTGGTATACAAGAACCCAAAGCAGAAAGGATCCCTCTTCTTTCTTTGTGCTGATCAAATCAAAAGGCTCCCTAGCGGGAACATAACTGAATACATCAAAGCCATTAAAAAGTCACAATCATCAGATGCAGAAGCAAAGAAGGAACTGATACTGAGAATGGAGTGGCTGCTGGCAGTTAGGAACTTCTGGTCATATGCTGTGAGACAAGGTGTACTAGATAAACCTTGAAGAAGTTGACTCAAACCCCTCGTTTGGTCACCGAAGGGGGAATTGTTAGTGCTAAAGTCAGATCGTTGACCAACTCGTCATTTGATGTATTTTGGTTTAGTGTTAATCTCTTCTTTTTGATGGAATACTAGTCAAGTATTTTGTACGAATGCTTTAAGTAATGAACTAATAGTTATGTCTTGAATGTGATACTTAAATGTGCTTTATATCTATAATTATTGTCTTGGATAAGTTGTGTTCTGATAGACGTCCGAAATCCAGTCTTGGATTTCGGAACTCCAAATTAATTCAATATCAAGATCACAAGTACACTTCTCTAATGACATAGTTCGGAAGTCTATACTCCGAACTAACTTAGAAGACCATTCAATACCAACAAAGATCATATTCCCAAGATACTCTGATTCAGAAATGCCAGGACTCCGAAATCATCTCAGGATTTCGGAAAATCAATATGATCTACTTACAAGAACTATCATACTTAATCTTTCTACAAAGAAGACTGAGAGATCTAAAGATCATCTTGAAGATAAGACAAAGGATAAGCACTTCAACGTATAGGATACGATTAGACTAGATCAGGCGTGGCCTTTTAGAAGCATGTCGGTTTTACTTAGTGTATTATTTTATTCTAGATAAGACACCTTAGTCTGACATTGTATTATTATATTAGTTTTATCCTTCTTGTCTGACTAAAGAGAGACGTGTTGTCTACTCTTCAGTCCTTTGGTCTTTACCCAATGTCTCCCCTTATCCTATAAAAGGGAGACCACATCCATCTTCAGTCCTCATGAGCTTGAGAGACTTTATGTAACACTTTTACATTTACCAATACAATCTCTCATTCCATCAACTCTCCAATTCTTATCTGCATTCCCTTCTGTCTTTTTATTTCCTGCATCTCAAATTTCCTGTCTTTACATTTCTTATTATCTAACTGTTAATTTACTTTATGTATTGTTGAGCTATTGATATATTCTAAGTACTTATTACATTCCACAAATCAACTCAAGTCTTCAGACTTGTCCTCTTCCGAAACTTCCCAATTTCGGAACTTTAGTTTCCGCAATCTTACTTTCCGCACTTACCTAGAATATTTGGCGACAACAGTGGGGACCAAGAAAAACGGATTTAAAGCTTCATTTATTTAGTTATTATGGTGAAATAAAGGCCCTTATAATGGCCCTAAGTTTTGTAACATTTTTCTAGCTTAAATACGATGTTTAATTTGTTTTTAGGCTTTATATAAGCCACCCTTATCATTGTAATCAAATAATGAATGATTTGAAGAAATTGAGCCTTGTGTTCTCGAGTTGCGTACTCACAAAACCCAGCAAACCCTAGGCTACGTGTTTAGGCTTGCTAGAATTCAGTTCAATAGGTCTTGGGCTGTCTTCAACGTTGATTCAATCAATAGGTCTTGGTTAATCATCACACTATCTTTCATTTTTGTTCTTATATCTCCAAAACACCAAAAATATCCATTCTTTCTGTTCAGATCCTCCTTTGCTCTCAAAACTCCATATCTTCAATACAATCTCCAAACACCATACAAACCATCCATATTCAGTTTCAACCTATTCTAAGCCATACAAAACCCTAACCCCACGATGACCAGACCCTAAACCCTATTTTACACGTCCAAACCCTTCCCAAAAACCCTTAAACAGCCATTTTCTCCAGATCTGTTCATTCACTTATCCAAACACTAACCTTAGTTCTTGATCTGTTCATTCATATCATAAGTGGTGTCAGAGCCCAAGTTTTGATTGGGCACAAGTTACGTAAGAATTATGTTTGGTTCACAAACCCTAATGGGATGGCTAGAAAAAGAAAGAGAACTGGCAGCCAAGGCTAGAAATAAGGCAATCCAAGAGTGGATGGCTATGATGCGATTAAATGTGGAACAAGAAGACATTGAGGAGATGTCATTTTCTGATTTGGAAGAAGAAGATGAAAATTCAGGCCCTATATATGATACCTATGATGAAGAAGACGAGTTCCTTGATGAAATTGAAGATGAAGTTGCTGAAAGAAGGAGTTTTGTTGGTGAGGAATTCGACTTTGTTGGTGAAAACAAGAGTAACGAAGAAGTGATTTTTGCTGAATCACAAAGATCAACCCAAGAACAAAGGATCATGAGGTCAAATGATGTTAGGTACCAAAAAAATTCAGATTCTCTCATCTTCAATGATTATTTTTTTAAAGATCTTATGGATATCACAAGTAGAAGCTTTGTTGATAAAGAGGACTTATTCGTTTGTTACACTCACATTTGTTTCAAAGTGTGGGAACTTATAGCATCTTGGAAACCATGGGATAGTTACTTCTTTATTAAAATTGTGGGTTGTAACAAATGCTTTATGGATTTGAAAAGGGAGTGTGGTGCTGGATTAGATCATGATGTTTATAATCCCATTGGTTATGATCTTGTTAATTATGAGCTTAGAAATAGTGTTGCTGAATTTGAAGATCAAGCTAAGGGGCTGAATTCAGAAAGTGGTTTGAAGATGAGCATGTGTGTGGATGAAGGCCATAAAGGTCTGATTGAAACAAGCAAGGAACGTGTGGTTGCTGCTCCTAAAATGGTAACACCTAATCCTATACCTTTTCAGCCTCTCAAGATGAAAAATGATGCTAGTAGTGAAGGCCAAAGGCAAGGGAAATCTTGTGTTTATTATTTGCATTTTCCACAAGCACTTGATTTCAAAGGAAGGGGTTTTAAGCAATTTAATTGGCATTGGTTAAAAGGGGAGTTAGTATTAATTAACCATGCTATATAGATTACTTATGGGCTAAAGTGGGAAACAAGTTCCATGTGTCATCTCAATCTGAACCAACGCTTGAATATGGCCATTAAAAGATTCTTGAAGTGGATTGCTAAGAAAGGTTGCAAACTCTTTTCTTACAGAACAGCCCAAGGTGATGCAAAAAGGGTGATGACTAAACTTGTTTGTCACATCTTTGAAGTGGGGTTGTTATTAACTGACCATGTACAAGAAAAGGGGTTGATGTTAGTTAATCATGTCAAAAGAATCACCATGGGCTGGAGTTGGGAATCAAGGATCGTGTGGAGTCCCAATCATGATGTTGTCTTGAAGGTGGAGGCTATGAAAATTTTGTTTAAAGTGATAGAACCAGCTAAGCTAGGGTCTGATATTGAAGAGAGAATAGTGATGTTTATACTTGCTGGTTGCAAGAATCAAGCTAAAGATGTCAAGATCGCATTTGGGAGAATGTTGGGAATTGCAATCATGGATGGCATCAACCATGATTTAATTATGACTTTTTTGTTTGGAAATTATTTAAACAAGTACATGACAGATGTAGGGCTTCTCAATGCTCTCAAAACCAATCCAAATGAAGGAAGGACTAAAGTTGGTAAAGAAAAGGTTGTTTATGATGGTGGAGGACATGATGAAAGTGTTTTAAACAAGATTCTACCCAAGGTAGCTAGTCGAGAAGAAAGTGGTATCAAAGGGGTGCAAGATGTGTTAAAATGCATGGAGATAAAGATCTTTCAAGAAAGGAAGTCAAAGGAGACCTTGGGAACAGATTTCATGTCATTTGTGTGTTCAAACCCAAAGACTGAGTTGTTTTTGAAGCCAAGCCAAGACTATGCTTCTAAGAGGGAGGGATGGCAGGAAATAAGAGGCATAAGGCTGCATTGTGTACCAAGGGAATTGAAAGCATCTAAGGGAGTCTATGTTACAAACTTTATGATGATGGCTTAGCAGAATTGAGGACAATTCCTATTCAAGAGGGAGGGAATGATACGAATTGGAATGGCTCAAGCTCTATAATTGAATACAAGGGAATCTTGGTTTGTTTGGAATAAAAATATGGTGTAAATGATGGGAGTTTGGGCTGTAACAACACATGGGGAATGACTTGGCGTCGGTGCATGCAAGCATAGATTCAAATCAAGATCAGGCAAGTTAGGGCTGTTAATGGAAAGATTGATAAGCTAGGGGATGTGGCTGTCATAGAGATGATGTATGGATGCATGGGAGAGGTGTATGATGGATGGCATGATGAAGGGATGATACTCCAAGGTGTCGGGACCAAGAAAAACGGAATTAAAGCTTCATTTATTTAGTTATTATGGTGAAATAAAGGCCCTTATAATGGCCCTAAGTTTAGTAACGTTTTTCTAGCTTAAATACGATGTTTAATTTGTATTTAGGCTTTATATAAGCCACACTTATCATTGTAATCAAATAATGAATGATTTGAAGAAATTGAGCCTTGTATTCTCGAGTTGCATACTCACAAAACCCAGCAAACCCTAGGCTGCATGTTTAGGCTTGCTAGAATTCAGTTCAATAGGTCTTGGGCTGTCTTCAACGTTGATTCAATCAATAGGTCTTGGTTGATCATCACACTATCTTTCATTTTCGTTCTTATATCTCCAAAATACCAAAAATATCCATTCTTTCTGTTTAGATCCTCCTTTGCTCTCAAAACTCCATATCATCAATAAAATCCGCATTAGGAGCTGTTTTGAGAGAGTTAGAGCATGTTTTCGTTTTACAATCTCCAAACACTATACAAACCATCCATATTCAGTTTCAACCTATTCTAAACCATACCAAACCCTAACCCCACGAAGACCAGACCCTAAACCCTAGTTTACACGTCCAAACCCTTCCCAAAAAACCCTTAAACAGCCATTTTGCTCCAGATCTGTTCATTCACTTATCCAAACCCTCACCCCAATTCTTGATCAGACCCAAACCCCTCCATATTCGTATCATAAAGCGTTATGCGTTTTGATTAACTCTTAAGGCTAACAATTATGGGATGTAAGTAATGGGTTATAACTTGTTTCCTATTGCTTATGGATGATGGTTTTTGTTCTATGGGTTATGGTTAAGGTTAAGTGTTAAGACTTATGGATTATGAAATAGGTTCTAGTTTATGTTTTATGGTTATGTATTAAGGTTTATTGCTTAACGGATATGGCTTACGTTTTTATTTGTTAGGGTTAAGTCTTAAAGCTTATGGGAGATAATTTATGGTTAACGAGTTATGGTTAAGTGTTACGGTCTGTATAATGCATTATGAGTTATGATTTATTTAAGTTTTATGGTTGATGGTTAAGTGTTAAGACTTATGGCTTAAGATTATCGATTATGGTTAAGTGTTAAGGCTTACACCTAAAACGTTATGGGTTCTGATTAACTATTAAGGCTATCAATTATGGGATGTGAGTAATGGGTTATAGCTTTGTGTTTAAGCCCTAAGGCTTGTTGCCTACTGGTTATGCAAGATAGTTTTTGTTCTATGGGTTATGGTTATGTTTAAGTGTTAAGACTTATGGATTATGAAATAGGTTCTAGTTTATGTTTTATGTTTATGTGTTAAGCTTTATGGCTTAACGGGTATGGCTTATGTTTTTATTTGTTATGGTTAAGTGTTAAAGCTTATGGAAGATTATTTCTGGTTAACGGATTATGGTTAAGCGTTATGTTCTATATAATGCGTTATGACTTATGATTTATATAAGCTTTATGGCTAATGGTTAAGTGTTAAGACGTATGGCTTAAGGTTATCGATTATGGTTAAGTGTTAATGCTTACACCTAAATCGTTATGGGTTATGATAAAGTCTTAAGGCTAACAATTATGGTATGTGAGTAATGGGTTATAGCTTTTTGTTTAAGTCCTAAGGCTTGTAGCCTATTGGTTATGGATGATGGTTTTTGATCAATGGATGATGATTATGGTTAAGTGTTAAGGCTTATGGATAATGAAATAGGTTATAGTTTATGTTTTGTGGTTATGTGTTACGGTTTATGGCTTAACGGATATGACTTACGTTTTTATTTGTTATGGTTAAGTCTTAAAGCTAATGGGAGATCATTTATGGTCAAGGGGTTATGGTTAAGTGTTACGGTCTGTATAATGTGTTATGAGTTATGATTTATTTAAGCTTTATGGGTGATGGTTATTTTTTGGGTAAAGTGGGCGGCACCTCTGGCAAATTTTATTAATAAAAAGAATAAATACAATATAAGGCTGGGGACTCCCCACCGAAAAACAGAAACTCCATTGGGACAGGCCCCAACGGACAACAGGCTAAACTAGGTACCAAAACAAGAGAAGGAACCAGAAGCTAACAAGAACATAAAGGGAAACCACCTGCAAAACAAACAAACCATACAAGCCAAAACAAGCAGAGAAAGAAGAAAGCACAGTGGAATAAAATTAGGGGAGGGTCCAAATAGTTTTAGCCAAATCAACATTAGTGCAACTTTTCATAGAAAGACTCAGCAGTCTACAGCGGATATCATCCTTAATACTATTCACCACAGCATGATGAGATCTTTTTATTTTTTTAAAAATTCGTAAATTTCTTTCCCGCCAAACGTGGTAGACAGCTCCAGCAAAAACAAGTCTTCTAATGATGGACCAAATGGTCTTGTTCTTATTAATGGGGTTGAGTTGACTAATGATATCAGACTAGCTATGAGTGGAGAAGGAGAGATTCATGACATGATGGAGGTCATGCCAAACCAAAGAAGTGAAAGAACAATCAAAGAAGAGATGGGAAAGGGAATCCGTACAGTTCCCGCAGAACGCACAAATAAGATCAGAATTAGTGTCCCAAATTTTGATTTTATCATGAGTCTTAAGACGATTTTTAAGAGCAACCCAAAGAATGAAAGCATGTCTGGGAATGTTCTGGGAGAACCAAACAAGATGAAACCAAACGACCGGTTGGTTATAGGGGCGAATAGACTGCCACACAGAACGAACAGAGAAAGGGGAGAGTTGTCCGTCTCTAGATCTCCAAACGAGTTTATCAGGAACGGACGTGGATATAGAAGGAGGGTTATGAGAAAGAAGAGCACCATGAGAATCTCTCCAACAATGAGGCCGAACCCAAGATCCGTTAAGAACCAGGTCAGCAACCTTAGTATCAGGAGTGAAACCCGCATCATGGATGTCACGGACAGACAAGAAATTAGAAAGAGGGCCCGCAGGGTGCCAGTTATCAAACCAAGCAGAAGTCGAGCATCCATCACCTATCTGGGAAACTATATACTCCCTTATCTTATCCCGCATATCCAGGATGTTACGCCAGGCAAATCCCGAACCGTATTTTTTGGGGGCATCCCAAAAGTTACGGCCACATAAACGGTATGAGTGGATCCACTTAACCCATAGGGAATCTTTCTTGGAAAGGAGTCTCCAAATATGGGAAGTCATAAGGGCAACATTCCAGATATCAAGGTTAGGTATGCCAAGACCACCATGTTCCTTAGGAAGGCAAACAGTTTTCCAGGAGACTTTAGCTTTACCACGCTTCAAATCCCCATGGCACCATAGGAAGCCTCTCATGAGCTTCTCAATATCGTTAGAGATAGATTTAGGAAGAATAAAAACAGAAGCCCAATAGATTTGAGTAGAAGAAAGGACAGAGAGGATGAGCTGGAGACGACCAGCAAAGGACAAAGACTTGTTTTTCCAGTCATTAATCCTACATTTGACTTTATCAACAAGGCCTTTACAGTCTTTGTGGGCAAGACGAGTGGTGATGAGAGGAACCCCAAGGTATCGGACAGGGAAAGAGCCCTCAGGAAACTTAACAATAAGGTCAATTGCAGCCCTGGTTCTCTCACCAACATTACAGTAGAGTGCTTCACTCTTCGCAGTATTGGGATGGAGGCCAGAAACCCCAGAGAATTCGTCAAGAGAATCACATATGATTTTAACCGAAGAGCTATCACCATGACAGAAGAGAAGGAGATCGTCGGCAAAGCAGAGATGGGTGATACTTTTATCATTACATTGTCTGTGGAATTTAAAAGAGTCAGAATCATGGATGTTTCTCTTGATCATAAGGTTAAGCACTTCCATGACAAGAGTGAAGAGATAAGGAGAGAGGGGGTCTCCCTGCCGAAGGCCCCTTTTACCGTCGAAATAACCATGAGTATTCCCATTGATACTCACAGAGTAAGCAACCGTGGAAACACAAGTCATGATCCAGTCAATCATACGTTCGGGGAAACCAAACCCAAACAAGATGTTCTGCAGAAACGTCCAGTCAACAGTGTCATATGCTTTTTGAATATCAACATTAAAAGCACACCTAGGAGGACCACGATGACGATGATAATCACGCAATAGTTCATGGACAAGAAGGACGTTGTCGGTGATCAAACGACCAGGGATGAAAGCAGACTGGTTTTCATCAACCAGAGAAGAAAGATGGTTTTTGATACGATCCGCAATAATCTTGCTGATACATTTGTAAACAACGTTACAACAAGCTATAGGGCGGAAATCAGTGACTTTGGAAGGGGAATCAACTTTAGGGATGAGCGCAAGGATGGTGCTGTTGAAGGACTTAAGAAGTTTCCCAGAATAGAAGAATTCCTTAACAGCCATACAGACATCAGGACCAACAATATCCCAAGCAGACTTGAAGAATTTAGCAGAGAAACCATCAGAACCAGGAGCTTTATCATCACCCATCTGGAACAAGACACACTTAATCTCCGCATCAGTAACAGGAGTAAGCATGGCGGCAGATTGGATTGGGGAGAGCTTATTAGAGAAGAGGGAAGAAGGATCACGAATAGCAGTGGAAGGCTGTGCAGAACCCAAGAAGGCTTGAAAGTGAGAAACAAAATGATTAGGAAGATCATTCCCCGAGATCCAGTTACCATGAGCATCTTGGATAGAATTAATACGATTGCGAGATTTACGACTTTTGACCGATTTGTGGAAAAAAGCGGAATTTTTATCACCCTCACACAGCCAGTTAACCTTAGCCTTTTGTTTCAGGAACCTCTCTTCATCCAGGCTAGCCTCGTTGAAAGCAAGGAGATACCTGCATTGTTCTTCACAAAGATCCTTATTGAAAGGATCCCGATCCAAAGCAATCTGAACTCTATCAAGCTCATTACGAATAGAGATAACCTTAGAAAAGAGGTTTCCCTGGTTGCGAAGCATCTTACGTATCGGCACTTTCAGATTTTTAAGATTTTTGAAAACCTTATACATCCGATATCCAGTGATATTAGGGTTCCAAGAAGAGGCAACAATCTGCTTGAAATCATTCTTATAAGTCAGGAAATTAGGGAACTTGAAAGGCTTAGGTTGGAAAGGGGCACGATGGGGGAGAGAAAGCACAGCAGGAGTATGATCGGACGAACGGTAAGGTAGAAAATTGATAGTAGAGGAGGGGAAAGAAGCAACGAAGTGAGTATTTCCCATGACTCGATCGATCTTCTTGAGGATGCCACCCGAACCATTAGGAGACTTGGTCCAGGTGTAGAAGAGACCTTTATAGTTAAGATCCTCCATTTCCATCAGATTGACACAATCCCTGAAGTCCTCCATGGCACGAGAAATCCCAGACGACCCTGAGGTGCTATCTTTAATATCAAGAGCAACATTGAAATCACCCAAAATAATCCAAGGGGTATCTCTAACCATATTCTTATGGACCTTAAGAGAATGCCAGAGAGAGCGACGCATCATGTGATCATTATGAGCATAGACGAAAGAGCAGAAAAAGGATTTATTAGAGTCACGAATATTAACTTTGAAATGCATAACCTGATCATTTAAGTCGATAAGCACCATATCAATGTTAATCGGATTCCATGCAACCACAATTCTAGTCCCTCTAGGGGAGAAGAGACCGTTGGAAGGCCACGACCAAGAGCCAAAAGTACGACTACAGATAAGAGGGAGGTTATGGAAGGCAGCACGAGTATCAAGAGAAGCACAAATATTAAGATTTTGATCGCGGATAAGATCTCTCAAGGTTTTCTGATGAGAAGGCTTACAGAGACCACGAGTATTCCATGCAGCGATGTGAGTCATATGGAAACTGGGAGGTGGGTTGAGTCCATTCGCTCGGACGTCAGAGTTATCATAGGTTGATCAATATAAGATCCAGATTCATTAACAATGAACTGGGCAGTGTCACCAATATCAGAATCAACCTCAAGACTATTATCCTCAACGATTAGGTCATCATCATCAGGATCAAAATTATCAGGACTAGAATGGGAAGGAGTACCAGAATGGGGCAGGGGGACAGAAGTAGAGGGAATATCCGTGACGTCAGAGGAACAAGCCTCTAGAATGGAGAAGGCATTGAATAAAGGGGTGGAGGTTTCAGACTGATTTAGGGGCTGGGAGGAAGAAAGACGTATGAAAGGGCTAGGGAAACCTACTACACCTAAAGAATCCTTCTGGGATGGAATATTAGATTGAGGAAGAGTGGGAGGTCGGTTGTTTAAAGTGGCAGGGCGATACTCGGATCGTGACTTATTATTACTTTTATAATTTTTATTATAAACTTTGTGTTTTGAAGACTCTTTAGCCATCCTAACCCTTTGGGTATTTATCTTAGAATTACTTTTTGGAATATCATTAGAGGTATTTTCATTATTTGTGCTTTTTTTCGCTATATTTTTCTTTTTAGTAACCTTTGTAAAACCATCATCAAGTTGCATAGGAGAATCAACTATTACATGATGAATAGGCATTTTATCTTTGGTCTTAGCTTCATTATTCTTAGAGATGACAAGTATACAGTTGTGCGTTTCATGACCATAAACCATACAATGAGAGCACATAGGGGGTTTCCATTCATACTCAATACGAAGAGTATGTGTGGAAAATTCAAGAGTATCCGGATCAGGAATTCGGATAACCACTTTATCCACCCAAGAGGATTTTGTGGGGATCTCAAGCAGTACACGAGCATAAACAGATTTGCCAGCCGCATACTTGCACATATTAGCCGTATAAGAGTCCATAGCAAGAGGCTTACCAATTTTTGAAGCAATGTGGCTAAGGCCATCATCACTCCAAGCCTCATATGGAATATCATGGATTTTAATCCAGAGAGGAAGCTTGTCGTGATTGTTTTTATGTATACTAAGTCCGGGCCGCCATTTTTGCATGACAATCGGGACACCCTTAAAAGTCCAGGGTCCATGGGTAATAACATGATTAAGACCATTATCATCACTAAATTTAAAAAGATAAACACATTTTCCATTTAGAAGGACATCTTGAAGACCATGGATAGACCACATTTTGGAAGCTAGATAACGAACATCAGAGTAATTCATTTTTTTTCCGACAAAATAACCACAGATAGTCCTAGCAACATTTTCACAAACTTTGGTAACGGCCTTTAAAGGAATATCAACAGGCACATTAACATCATTACATAAATTAGTAATAAAACGAAAGTTATCGTTAGCGTGTTTTTGTGAGCCAGTAATGATATTAGCATGCGAGTTATTAAGTAAAGGTAACATACGAGTCCAAGCATTTTTGTTTCTATTATTATTTTCATTATTTAAATTATGAGGATTTAAATTTTGTTCTTGGGGTTTATATTCAAATGTCCGTGAATTATTGTCATCTATGATATGGTTTTGCATATGGGCTAACGGGATATTGACTTGGCCATTTAAAGACTGTTGGGCTTCTACAATATAATCCTTGGGCTGAATATTATTCATAGGTCCATTAATAGCATTTAAAGACTGTTGGGTTTCTACAATATAATCCTTGGGCTGAATATTATTCATAGGTCCATTAATAGCATTTAAATCCTGTTGGGCTTCTACAATATAATCATTGGGCTGACAATTATTCAAAGGTCCATTAATATCATTATAGTGGGCAAAATGGGCTGATGTTTTAGGCATATGGGTTAAATGTTTCAATTTGGCTAAATGTAATGGGAGAGGCCCAAGAAGAGAAGTGGATTCTTTTATGCCAACCGTAAGAGGGGATATGTGAGAATGATAGTCAACACTTCTAGCATAGGATCCTTTGAATTGAACACCACTAGGGGAACATTCATCATAAGCATTAGAAAAAGTATTATGAGCATTGAAAAGGAAATTACCCCTCTTTTCCTTCAAATCGGTGGTGTCAAGGGGAAAACCGTTGGAGTTCTTTCATTTATGTCGGCCTTGGCATTTGCTTGTTCTTGACTTTTGTATCCCGGAGATCTGCAATGATTTAAGCCGGAATTGCATATTGTTTTGCCGGTGTTCAGTCCTTGAATGTAATCACGATCAGCTAGCATTTCTTCCTCCAAGATCAAGCCCTTTTCAAGACTCATTCTTTCCTCCTGATCAGCGAAATTATCGTCCAAAGGAGAAAGCTCATTAGTTGCTTGAGCATCGTGATCAGCAGCCAAATGAGAGAGCTCATGATGACCGTGCATGTTCCTGATTTTGGGGTACGGTTGCTGAACTTGATCGAGACCATGTGATGCTGTTTCATCGAGACTATGTGGTGATATTGTAGTGTTTTCCATGCAGTTACGTATTTTGCTGAATTTGGTGTACGGTTTCTCAAGTTGATCATCTTTGTTTTTGTACTCTCCCTCTTCATCATCATCTTGTGTATCAACATTTTTAGCAACATCTTCATTATCAGATTCCGAAGAAGTATAATCCGTGGACATGCCATCTTTGCAAGTATCCCCACCATCTTCATGAGTGAAAGCATATGGTTCATCACCATGTTCATGAGATAAAGCATGAACATAGACTGTTATGGGTTTTTCTTTTGCTAGGAAATTTTTAGAAGGAATATCTCTTTCTTGAACAATAAATTTAGGTTTTTTTCTTTTAGAAATGTTTTTTTGTATACTTCTGTCAAGTATTTTGGAAATGCATGGCTGTTTTTTTTGTATGTTTTTTAATCTTTTTTCAACATTATTGAATGTAATATCAGGATTTGTAAAACCTTGTGCATAAATAACATGATTATTATTTGCTAGAAAATCATCAGATTCCAATGATAAATCTGGACCAGGAACTATACCTGGTGAAACACCAGCCATGATAAAATTTAAATACAAAAATACAAAAAAAAAAAACAAAAACTTAAATATTGCTTAAAAACGTAAAGATTTCTTAAAGATTGCTTAGAGATATGTGTAATGGTTAAGTGTTAAGGCTTACACCGAAAGCGTTATGCGTTTTGAATAACTCTTAAGGCTAACAATTATGGGATATGTGTAATGGGTTATAACTTTGTGTTTAAGTCCTAAGGCTTGTTGCCTATTGGTTATGGATGATGGTTTTTGTTCTATGGGTTATGGTTATGGTTTAGTGTTAAGACTTATGGATTATGAAATAGGTTCTAGTTTATGTTTTATGGTTGTTAAGGTTTATCGCTTAACGGATATAGCTTACGTTTTTATTTGTTAGGGTTAAGTCTTAAAGCTTATGGGAGATCATTTATGGTTAACGGGTTATGGTTAAGTGTTACGATCTGTATAATGCGTTATGAGTTATGATTTATTTAAGATTTATGGGTGATGGTTAAGTGTTACGACTTATAGCTTAAGGTTATCGATTATGGTTAAGTATTAAGGCTTACACCTAAATCGTTATGCATTTTGATTAACTTTTACGGCTAACAATTATCAGATGTGAGTAATGGGTTATAGCTTTGTGTTTAAGTCCTAAGGCTTGTTGCTTATTGGTTATGGATGATGGTTTTTGTTCTATGGATTTTGGTTATGGTTAAGTGTTAGGACTTATAGATTATGAAATAGGTTCTAGTTTATGTTTTGTGGTTGTTAAGGTTTATGGCTTAACATATATGGCTTACGTTTATATTTGTTAGGGTTAAGTCTTAAAGCTTATGGGAGATCATTTATGGTTAAGGGGTTATAGTTAAGTGTTACAGTCTATATAATACGTTATGAGTTATGATTTATTTAAGCTTTATGGGTGATCGTTAAGTTTCAAGACTTAAGGCTTAAGGTTATCGATTATGGTTAAGTGTTAAGGCTTACTCCTAAACCATTATGGGTTATGATTAAGTCTTAAGGCTAAAAATTATGGGATTTGAGTAATGGGTTATGGCTTTTTGTTTAAATCCCAAGGCTTGTTGCCTATTGGTTATGGATGATGGTTTTTGTTATATGGGTTAGGGTTATGTTAAGTGTTAAGACTTATGGATTTTGAAATAGGTTCTAGTTTATGTTTTATGGTTATGTGTTAAGGTTTATGGCTTAACGGATATGTCTTACGTTTTTATTTGTTATGGTTAAGTCTTAAAGCTTATAGGAGATCATTTATGGTTAATGGGTTATGGTTAAGTGTTACGGTCTATATAATGTGTTATGAGTTATGAGTTATTTAAGCTTTATGGGTGATGGTTAAGTCTTAAGACTTATGGCTTACGGTTATCGATTATGGTTACGTGTGAAGGCTTACACCTAAAGCATTATGCGTTTTGATTAACTCTTAAGGCTGACAATTATGGGATGTGAGTAATGGGTTATAGCTTTGTGTTTAAGTCCTAAGGCTTGTAGCATATTGGTTTTGGATGATGGTTTTTGTTCTATGGGTTATGGTTATGATTAAGTGTTAAGACTTATGGTTATGAAATAGATTCTAGTGTGGGTTTTATGGTTATGTGTTAAGGTTTATGGCTTAACGAATATGGCTTACGTTTTTAGTTGTTATAGTTATGCCTTAAAGCTTATGGGAGATAATTTGTGGTTAACATGTTATGGTTAAGTATTACGGGCTGTATAATGCGTTATGAGATATGATTTATTTAAGCTTTATGGGTGATGGTTAAGTGGTAAGACTTATGGCTTAAGGTTATCGATTATGGTTAAGTGTTAATGCTTATACTGAAAGCGTTATGCGTTTTGATTAACTCTTAAAGCTAACAATTATGGGATGTGAGTAATGGATTATAGCTTTGTGTTTAAGTCCTAAGGCTTGTTGCCTATTGGTTATGGATGATGGTTTTGGTTCTATGGTTTATGGTTATGGTTAAGTGTTAAGACTTATCCATTAAAAATAGGTTCTAGTTTATGTTTTATGGTTGTGTATTAAGGTTTATGGCTTAACGGATATGGCTTATATTATTGTTTGTTATGGTTAAGTCTTAAAGCTTATGGGATATCATTTATGGTTAACGGGTTATTGCTAAGTATTACGGTCTGTATAATGCGTTATGAGTTATGATTTATTTAAGCTTTATGGGTGATGGTTAAGTGTTAAGACTTATGGCTTAAGGTTATCGATTATGGTTAAGTGTTAAGGCTTACACCTAAAGCGTTATGGGTTATGATTAAGTCTTAAGGCTAACAATTATGGGATGTGAGTAATGGGTTATATCTTTTTGTTTAAGTCCTAAGACTTGTTGCCTATTGCTTATGGAAGATGGTTTTTGTTATATGGGTAATGGTTATGGTTAAGTGTTACGACTTATGGATTTTGAAATAAGTTCTAGTTTCTGTTTTATGTTTATGTGTTAAGCTTTATGGATTAACAAGTATGACTTATGTTTTTATTTGTTATGGTTAAGTCTTAAAGCTTATGGGAGATCATTTATGGTTAACGGGTTATGGTTAAGTGTTACGGTCTGTATAATGTGTTATGTGTTATGATTTATTTAAGCTTTATGGGTGATGGTTAAGTGTTAAGACTTATGGCTTATGGATATAGATTATGGTTAAGTATTAAGGCTTATACCTAAATGGTTATGGGTTATGATTAAGTCTTTTTGTTGAAGTCCTAAGGCTTGTTGCCTATTGGTTATGGATGATGGTTTTTGTTCTATGGGTTATGGTTATGGTTAAATGTGAAGACTTATGGATTATGAAATAGGTTTTAGTTTATGTTTTATGGTTATGTGTTAAGAATTGTGGCTTAACGGATATGGCTTACGTTTTTATTTGTTATGGTTAAGTCTTAAAGCTTATGGGAGATCATTTATCGTTAAGGGGTTATGGTTAAGTGTTAGAATCTTCATAATGCGTTATGAGTTATGGTTTATTTAAGCTTTATGGGTGATGGTTAAGTGTTAAGACTTATGGCTTCAGGTTATCGATTAGGGTTAAGTGTTATGGCTTACACCTAAAGCATTATCTGTTTTGATTAACTCTTAAGGCTAATAATTATGGGATGTGAGTAATAGGTTATAGCTTTGTGTTTAAGTCCTAAGGATTGTTGTCTATTGGTTATGGATGATGTTTTTCTTCTATGGGTTATGGTTATGGTTAAGTGTTAGGACTTATATATTATGAAATAGGTTCTAGTTTATGTTTTATGGTTGTTAAGGTTTATGGCTTAACGGATATGGCTTACGTTTATATTTGTTTGGGTTAAGTATTAAAGCTTATGGATATCATTTATGGTTAAGGGGTTATGGTTAAGTGTTACAGTCTCTATAATGCGTTATGAGTTATCATTTATTTTAGCTTTATGGGTGATCGTTAAGTGTTAAGACTTAAGGCTTAAGGTGATCGATTATCGTTAAGTGTTAAGGCATACACCTAAAGCATTATGGGTTATGATTAAGTCTTAAGGCTAACAACTATGGGATTTGAGTAATGGGTTATATCTTTTTGTTTAAGTCCCAAGGCTTGTTGCCTATTGGTTATGGATGATGGTTTTTGTTCTATGGGTTAGGGTTATGGTTAAGTGTTAAGACTTATGGATTATGAAATAGGTTCTAGTTTATGTTTTATGGTTATGTGTTAAGGTTTATGGATTAACGGATATGTCTTACGTTTTTATTTGTTATGGTTAAGTCTTAAAGCTTATGGGAGATAATTTATGGTTAATGGGTTATGGTTAAGTGTTACGGTCTATATAATGTGTTATGAGTTATGAGTTATTGAAGCTTTATGGGTGATGGTTAAGTGTTAAGACTTATGGCTTAGGTTTATCGATTATGGTTAAGTGTGAAGGCTTACACCTAAAGCGTTATACGTTTTGATTAACTCTTAAGGCTGACAATTATGGGATGTGAGTAATGGGTTATAGCTTTTTGTTTAAGTCCTAAGTCTTGTTGCCTATTGGTTATGGATGATGGTTTTTCTTCTATGGGTTAAGGTTATGATTAAGTGTGAAGACTTATGGTTATGAAATAGATTCTAGTTTGGGTTTTATGGTTATGTGTTAATGTTTTGGCTTAATGAATATGGCTTACGTTTTTAGTTGTTATGGTTAAGTCTTAAAGCTTATGGGAGATCATTTGTGGTTAACGGGTTATGGTTAAGTTTTATGGGGCTGTATAACGCGTTATGAGATATGATTTATTTAAGTTTTATGGGTGATGCTTAAGTGGTAAGACTTATGGCTTAAGATTGACGATTATGGTTAAGTGTTAAGGCTTACACTGAAAGCGTTATGCGTTTTGATTAACTCATAAGGCTAACAATTATGGGATGTGAGTAATGGATTATAGCTTTGTGTTTAAGTCCTAAGGCTTGTTGCCTATTGGTTATGGATGATGGTTTTGGTTCTATGGGTTATGGTTATGGTTAAGTGTTAAGACTTATCCATTAAAAATAGGTTCTAGTTTATGTTTTATGGTTGTGTATTAAGGTTTATGGCTTAACGGATATGGCTTATATTATTATTTGTTATGGTTAAGTCTTAAAACTTATGGGAGATTATTTATGGTTAACGCGTTATGGCTAAGTGTTATGGTCTGTATAATGCGTTATGAGTTATGATTTATTTAAGCTTTTTGGGTGATGGTTAAGTGTTAAGACTTATGGCTTAAGGTTATCGATTATGGTTAAGTGTTAAGGCTTACACCAAAAGCGTTATGGGTTATGATTAAGGCTTAAGGCTAACAATTATGGGATGTGAGTAATGTGTTATATCTTTTTGTTTAAGTCCTAAAGCTTGTTGCCTATTGCTTATGGATGATGGTTTTTGTTATATGGGTAATGGTCATGGTTAAGTGTTAAGACTTATGGATTTTGAAATAGGTTCTAGTTTATGTTTTATGTTTATGTGTTAAGCTTTATGTCTTAACAAGTATGACTTATGTTTTTATTTGTTATGGTTAAGTCTTAAAGCTTATGGGAGATCATTTATGGTTAATGGGTTATCGTTAAGTGTTACGGTCTGTATAATGTGTTATGAGTTATGATTTATCTAAGCTTTATGGGTGATGGTTAAGTGTTAAGACTTATGACTTAAGGTTATAGATTATGGTTAAGTGTTAAGGCTTACACCTAAATGGTTATGGGTTATGATTAAGTCTTAAGGCTAACAATTATGAGATGTGAGTAATGGGTTATATATTTTTGTTTAAGTCCTAAGGCTTGTTGCCTATTGGTTATGGATGATGGTTATGTTTTATGGTTATGTGTTAAGGTTTGTGGCTTAACGGATATGGCTTACGTTTTTATTTGTTATGGTTAAGTCTTATAGCTTATGGGAGATCATTTATGGTTAAGGGGTTATGGTTAAGTGTTACAGTCTGTATAATGCGTTATGAGTTATGATTTATTTAAGCTTTATGGGTGATGGTTAAGTGTTAAGACTTATGGCTTAAGGTTATCGATTAGGGTTAAGTGTTACGGCTTACATATTAAGCGTTATGCGTTTTGATTAACTCTTAAGACTAACAATTATGGGATGTGAGTAATAGGTTATAGCTTTGTGTTTAAGTCCTAAGGCTTGTTACCTATTGGTTATCGATGATGGTTTTTGTTCTACGGGTTATTGTTATGGTTAAGTGTTAAGACTTATGGATTATGAAATAGGTTCTAGTTTATGCTTTACGGTTATATGTTAAGCTTTATGGCTTTACGTGTATAGCTTATGTTTTTATTTGTTATGGGTTATGATTAAGTGTTAAGGCTAACAATTATGGGATGTGAAGTATAGGTTATATATATTTTTTTAAGTCCTAAGGCTTGTTGCCTATTGGTTATGGATGATGGTTTTTGTTCTATGGGTTATGATTATGGTTAAGTGTTAAGACTTATGGATTATAAAATAGGTTCTAGGTTATGTTTTATGGTTATGTGTTAAGATTTATAGTTAAGGGGTTATGCTTAATTGTTACGGTCTGTATAATATGTTATGATTTATGATTTATTTAAGCTTTATGGGTGATGGTTAATTGTTAAGACTTATAGCTTAAGGTTATCGATTATGGTTAAGTGTTATGGCTTACACCTATTATTCTTTGTTATGGTTAAGTCTTAAATCTTATGGGAGATCATTTATGGTTAACGGGTTATGGCAAAGTGTTACGATCTGTATAATGCGTTATGAGTTATGATTTATTTAAGTTTTATGGGTGATGGTTAGGTGTTAAGACTTATGGCTTAAGGTTATCGATTATGGTTAAGTGTTAAGGCTTACACCGAAAGCATTATGTGTTTTGATTAACTTTGAAGCCTAACAATTATAGGATGTGAGTAAAGGGTAATAGTTTTGTGTTTAAGTCCTAAGGCTTGTTGCCTATTGGTTATGGATGATGGTTTTTGTTCTATGGGTTATGGTTATGGTTAAGTGTTAAGACTTATGGATTATGAAATAGGTTCTAGTTTATGCTTTATGTTTATGTGTTAAGCTTTATGGCTTACCGGGTATGGCTTATGTTTTTATTTGTTATGGTTAAGTCTTAAAGCTTATGTGAGATCATTTAAGGTTAACGGGTTATGGTTAAGTGTTATGGTCTGTAAAATGCTTTATAAGTTATGATTTATTTAAGCTTTATCGGTGATAGTTACGTGTTAAGACTTATGGCTTAAGGTTATCGATTATGGTTAAGTGTTAAGGCTTACAGCTAAAGCGTTATGGGTTATGATTAAGTCTTAAGGCTAACAATTATAGGTTGAGAGTAATGGGTTATGGCTTTGTGTTCCAGTCCTAAGGCTTGCTGCCTATTGGTTATGAATGATGGTTTTTGTTCTATGGGTTATGGTTATGGTTAAGTGTTAAGACTTATGGATTATAAAATAGGTTCTAGTTTATATTTTATGGTTATGTGTTAAGGTTAATGGCTTAACGGATAAGGCTTACATTTTTATTTGTTAGGGTTAAGTTTTAAAGCTTAAGGGAGATCATTTATGGTCAGGGGTTATGGTTAAGTGTTACGGTCTGTATAATGCGTTATGAGTTATGATTTATTTAAGCTTTGTGGGTGATGGTTAAGTGTTAAGACTTATGGCTTAAGGTTATCGATTATGGTTAAGTGTTAAGGCTTACACCTAAAGCGTTATGGGTTATGATTAAGTCTTAAGGCTAACAATTATGGGAGGTGAGCAATGGGTTATATCTTTTTGTTTAATTCATAAGGCTTGTTGCCTATTGGTTATGGATGATGGTTTTTGTTCTACGGGTAATGGTTATGGTTAAGTGTTAAGACTTATGGATTATGAAATAGGTTCTAGTTTATGTTTTATGTTTATGTGTTAATCTTTATGGCATAACGAGTAAGGCTTATGTTTTTATTTGTTATGGTTAAGTCTTAAAGCTTATGGGAGATCATTTATGGTTAAGAGGTTACGGTTAAGTGTTACGGTCTGTATAATGTGTTATGAGTTATGATTTATTTAAGCTTTATGGGTGATGGTTAAGTGTTAAGACATATGGCTTAAGGTTATCGATTATGGTTAAGCGTTAAGGCTTATACCTAAAGCGTTATGGGTTATGATATGTCTTAAGGCTAACAATTATGGGATGTGAATAATGGGTTATATCTTTTTGTTTAAGTCCTAAGGCTTGTTGCCTGTTGGTTATGGATGATGGTTTTTGTTCTAAGGGTTACGGTTTTGGTTAAGTGTTAAGACTTATGGATTATGAAATAGGTTCTAGGTTATGTTTTATGGTTATGTTTTAAGGTTTATGGTTAAGGGGTTATGGTTAATTGTTACAGTCTGTATAATACGTTATGATTTATGATTTATTTAATCTTTATGGGTGATGGTTAAGTGTTAAGACTTATAGCTTAAGGTTATCGATTATGGTTAAGTGTTATAGCTTAACCATTATGGGATGTAAGTAATAGCTTTTAGCTTTGTGTTTAAGTCCTAAGGCTTGTTTCCTATTGGTTATGGATGATGATTTTTGTTCTATGGGTTATGGTTATGGTTAAGTATTAAGACTTATCCATTAAAAATAGGTTCTAGTTTATTTTTTATGGTTGTGTATTAAGGTTTATAGCTTAACAGATACGGCTTATATTATTATTTGTTTTGGTTAAGTCTGAAATCTAATAGGAGATCATTTATGGTTAACGGGTTATGGCAAAGTGTTACAGTCTGTATAATGCGTTATGAGTTATGATTTATTTAAGTTTTATTGTTGATGGTTAAGTGTTAAGACTTATGGCTTAAGGTTATCGATTATGGTTAAGTGTTAAGGCTTACACCTAAAGCGTTATGGGTTAAGATTAAGTATTAAGGCTAACAATTATGGGATCTGAGTAATGGGTTATATCTTTTTGTTTAAGTCCTAAGGCTTGTTGCCTATTGGTTATGTATGATGTTTTTGTTCTGTGGGTTATGGTTATCGTTAAGTGTTAAGACTAATGGATTATGAAATAGGTTCTAGTTTATGTTTTATGGTTTTGTGTTAAGGTTACGATCTGTATAATGTGTTATGAGTTATGATTTATTTAAGCTTTATGGGTGGTTAAGTGTTAAAACTTATGGCTTAAGATTATGGATTATGGTTAAGTTTAAGGCTTGCACCGAAAGCGTTGTGCGTTTTGATTAACTTTTAAGCCTAACAATTATGGGATGTGAGTATGGATGATAGTTTTTGTTTTATGGGTTATGGTTATGGTTAAGTGTTAAGAGTTATGAATTATGAAATAGGTTCTAGGTTATGTTTTATGGTTATGTGTTAAGGTTTATGGTTAAGGGGTTATGGTTAATTGTTACGGTCTGTATAATACGTTATGATTTATGATTTATTTAAGCTTTATGGGTGATGGTTAAGTGTTAAGACTTATAGCTTAAGGTTATCGATTATGATTAAGTGTTATAGCTTACACCTAAAGCGTTATGCGTTTTGATTAACTCTAAAGGTTAACCATTATGGGATGTAAGTAATGGGTTTTAGCTTTGTGTTTAAGCCTAAGGCTTGTTCCCTATTGTTTATGGATGATGATTATTGTTCTATAAGTTATGGTTATGGTTAAGTGTTAAGACTTATCCATTAAAAATAGGTTCTAGTTTATTTTTTATGGTTTTGTATTAAGGTTTATAGCTTAACGGATATGGCTTATATTATTAGTTGTTATGGTTAAGTCTTAAATCTAATGGGAGATCATTTATGGTTAACGGGTTAACGGGTGATGGTTAAGTGTTAAGACTTATGGCTTAAGGTTATCAATTATGGTTAAGTGTTAACGCTTACACCTAAAGCGTTATGGGTTATGATTAAGTCTTAAGGCTAACAATTATACGATGTGAGTAATGGGTTATATGTTTTTGTTTAAGTCCTAAGGCTTGTTGCCTATTGGTTATGGATGATGTTTTTGTTCTATGGGTTCTGGTTATGGTTAAGTGTTAGGACTTATGGATTATGAAATAGGTTCTAGTTTATGTTTTATGGTTCTGTGTTAAGGTTTATGGGTTAACGGATATGGATTACTTTATTATTTTTTATGGTTAAGTCTTAAAGCTTAATGGAGATCATTTATGGTTAAGGTGTTATGGTTAGGTGTTACGGTCTGTATAATGTGTTATGAGTTATGATTTATTTAAGCTTTATGGGTGGTTAAGTGTTAAGACTTATGGCTTAAGGTTATCGATTATGGTTAAGTGTTAAGGCTTACACCGAAAGCGTTATGCGTTTTGATTAACTTTTAAGCCTAACAATTATGGGATGTGAGTAAAGGGTTATAGCTTTGTGTTTAAGTCCTAAGGCTTCTTGCCTATTGGTTATGGATGATGTTTTTTGTTCTATGTGTTATAGTTATGGTTAAGTATTAAGACTTATGGATTATGAAATAGGTTCTAGTTTATGCTTTATGTTTATGTGTTAAGCTTTATGGCTTAACGGGTATGGCTTATGTTTTTATTTGTTATGGTTAAGTCTTAAAGCTTATAGGAGATCATTTATGGTTAACGGGTTATGGTAAAGTGTTATGGTCTGTATAATGCGTTATGAGTTATGATTTATTTAAGCTTTATCGATGATACTTAAGTGTTAAGACTTATGGCTTAAGGTTATCGATTATAGTTAAGTGTTAAGGCTAAAACCTAAAGCGTTATGGGTTATGATTAAGTCTTAAGGCCAACAATTATGGGTTGAGAGTAATAGGTTATAGCTTTTTGTTCAAGTCTTAAGGCTTGTTGCCTATTGGTTAAGGTTTGTGGCTTAACGGATATGGCTTATGTTTTTATTTGTTATGGTTAAGTCTTAAAGGGTTAACACTTATGGCTTAAGGTTATCGATTATGGTTAAGTGTTAAAGCTTACACCTTAAGCGTTGTGCGTTTTGATTAATGATAACGCCTAGTGATATCAAGTATTTTAGGCGTTGTTGAGCCCTGTTCTTGATGAAATTATATCAGATATATCTTGGTATTCTCACTTTTCGTGCCAGGACTTGTTTGGAAAAAAAAATGGAAACAGGGACTAAAAGCGTGCAAAAGGAAGAAGTTTGGAAAAGAATGAAAAATCAAGGAAATACGTACGCGCGCCGCGGATCTATGAAATGCGCGACGCGGGCTTAAGGCTGTGTAACACATTCAAATGACGAAAAAACGGGATCTGATAAGTCCACGCGCCGTGGATTCTTCATTTGCGCGGCGCGGCTGCGAGAAATTTGCAAATATAAATAGAGGCAATTCCAGCCGAAAACCCTAGCAAAGACCGGGTGTAAAATCGACCTTGAAGCTCTTTGACTCCAAGATTTCGTTCCAGCAACTTCTCAATTGGTATTTTCATGTTTTGGATTTTATTTTCAATTAGTTAGATATTTGTAAGCTTTGGTTTGTATCTTTGGGAGTGACAACCATTGATATTATGCTTAGGTTTATGTTTTAGTAGTATTTAGTTACTGTTTTGATGTTTGGATCTGAGTTTGATGAATGAGTATCAATTGGTTATGAGTATTATTGGTATTTCGGTATTTTGGATGTTTGTTGGTGTTTTGATTGTTTGAATTGTGTTGGATCTTGTTTTGGCCTTGTTTGGAACTGCTTTCCTTTGCTGAAATCAGTTGCCAATTAGGTTAGTTTTGGGCATTGAACTCTAGCTAGTAGCTGTTCAGTCAGAACCCTAGTTATTAGTTAGGTTATGCCTTGTTTGGTTTTGATGCCTTTGTTTGCTTCTGATTCAGAGATGCACTTCTGATTTGAGACATTGACTAGGTTAGTTTGGGTTGAGTTTAGCTTATGCTTGGCTTGACTTTGTTTGGTTATTGTTTTTGGGTAGTTGAGAACTTAGAAACTAGGTCCTCCGACTGTAGCGTGACACTACTAGTTGGTAATCTGTCATTTAGTCTAACCACGAAGCTCCTGCGGATCGACCCTGACTACCACTGTACTAGTGTGTGTGTGTGTTAGGTTTTCTTTATTTTTGACCGCACGACGACCTAGGCGTGTCAAATTTTGGCGCCGTTGCCGGGGAGCTGTGCGCTTAGATTAGGTGATTTGTAGGACTTAGCTTCTGATGTTTGATGTTTGATTTTAGTTCTTTGAATTCTAGTATGTGTATGTCTTCATAATGGGCGATTACATGTACACGGATCTGTATTATGAAGATTATGAAAATCCGGCCGACACCTATTACGAGGATGATTGCTACAATGGATCACCCGATGATAATGGATGGCGGACTGAGGAGTCATCTCAACCTGAAAATTCTGCAACTTGGACCCAACTTTGGGTACTCTGGTATAACACTCACCAAGAACAGAATGACTAGGCTGAGGCTCTTTTAAGATTGCAAGCTTCTTTAGATAGGTTAGAGGAAAGTTGGAAATGTTCGCCACCTTTGCCAGAACCGGAGGCGAGTGATTTTCATACCAATAATAATGTGTGTGAACTTGCATCACCTAAATATGTGATGGAAGGGCATACATCGTGGGAAAGTCAAGAGACCACTGAGAGGGTCGAAAATGTTGTTGAGGAAGAGGTTGTAGGTGACAATGCTACCTCTGACTCAACAGCTTTTGATGTTTTTGAAAATGTTGATAATATCGAGTTGGTGATGAGTGAATCCATACCATCACCAGATAATTTGGTTGATGAGGATGTTAAGGAGGAGGCTGTAAGTGACAGTACAGGCCCCAGCCCAACAATTCCTGAAAATTTTGAAAATTTTGAGAAATTTAAAAGTAAGGATCTGATGATGGGTGACTTTGTACCACCATCAGATCAAATAAGTCACTCACTCTTGGTTCCGATCCACCTGTTGGACGATGACCAAGAAGTTGATACTGACGAGTTAATATGTGAAAATAAAAAACATGATTTTATCATCACTCATGATCCATTCATGAATGGAAAATTAGATTTAATCAATACTATCGATGAGGACATATGGAAGCCTCCTGATATGTTGCCTTCCGATTCCATTCGATTGGAAAATTTTTATTGATACTGCAAACCAAAATTGCAACCTGAAGATAGCATGCAAGACACTAGCAACCGAGGTGTGAAACAACTACTGGAAGCGACACTGGGCGCGCTTAACGTCAAGCCAGTGATTTTGAAGAGATATAGAAGGAAGGACCGAGCTTGGAGGTTCAAAGCTACCTCCAAGCATTCACGGGAGCTAACCAGAAAGCAACAAATGGGCAGCAGCAGGAGAACTAGCAAGCCATTCGACCTAGGAAAGTTTGAAGGGCTGTGGGTCAGCAAAAGGACGCTGGAAACTGAAAAGCAGCAAGGAAAGAAGGCATACGATCCACCGTAGATGTAGAAGGAGTAGAACGTTTGGCTGAAGACGTTAAACTTAGCGCTTGTTGGGAGGCAACCCATCGTGTCATAGGTTAGGTTTTATATTTCTTAGAATTAATTAGGAAAATACATCAATCTTTTTGCAGGTGTTAGTGGTCTAAAACAAGTGTGGGGTCGTGTGAGAAGTTTTTAAATTTTTGAAGACCGCGCCGCGGGTTTTTGAATTACGCTACGCGGGGTCGTAAACCAACCCGATGCGCAGGGGTTGATTTGGTGACACGAGCGACGCGCAAAGTGCAAATGCGCGACGCGGGGAACGATCAGTCGGTTTTCTCCTATATTAAGGTAAGCCGCGACTCAACACACACCTCACACGACTCGGAGCTCTGATCGACGAAATTCTCTCGCGTTTTTTCTTACTTATTTTGTTTCTACTACCAAGGTACGCTCTTCTAACTATCTATTAGTTGTTAAAACTAGTGATTAGGTAGTTAATTTTAGCGATTTATCCTAAAAAGTTCAAAACTTAGAATCGTCAATGCTAACTCATAGGGTGTTTGTTTTGCCAAATGGAGACCCTAGATGAGTTAGTCGGCACTTAGGCTACCTTGTGGTATGATTGGATCGAGTTTTAGCAGGTTAAATTGCGAGTTTAGATCGGGGTTTTGCAACAGCCGCTCGCCGCGACGCGCTTCGATCTTGAGCCGCGCCGCGGTGCGGTGGGGAAGAAAAGGACTAATTTTGAAAAAAAAAATTTGTCTTTTGTGCCTATGTGTCTTTTTGTGCAGATGATGTTCAGGTTAGATTACCCTTTCCTCCAGTTCCCCGAGAGACTTGCTAGCTCCGCGGAGTACATCTCGCGGAGAGACGCACTGACCAGTCGCCGGGTCCTCGAGGTGACAGTTATCGACCAGGATATTTTGAGAGATGCAGGACTGTGGGGTGTGATTGAGCCATATTTACATCGCACCTGGACTCTCGGAGAGGCATCGTTCACATGCCGTGGCTGGGAAAGGATTATGGCCACGGACGAGGACGTGGTCTACACCGAGCTGCTGCTGGAGTTTTTCTCCACCATCCATTTTGCACCTCGGGCGTCAGACCCACGTTCCAGGATTATACGATTTCGTCTGGGAGGTGCACAGAGGGAGTGCAACCTCTGGGAGTTCGGGAGGCGCGTAGGCCTATACACTCCGGCGGATCTTCAGCACCGCCACTTCACTCAGTTTTTTGGAACCTGTATTCAGGGCCAGTCGGAGAGGCCTGGCAACATGGAGGTTTGGGCACCATTGTCCAACATCATTTACGAGGCAGCGACCTCCCGGGAGAGCCACCTTCGAGACCCACTCCACCGCCTCATGCACCGTATCGTCTCCACCTCCATCATGCATCGGGAGGGGGCGAGAAGGTGTCGGGTGACAACATGACCTATTTTTGGGTTCTCCTGGACCCCTCCAGATTCCTCCACCTTCCATTTGCCCTCGCAGTCGCCCTCTCCACCCACTCGACGGGAGCTTCCGCCAGTAGTTCGCTGGCCCGGGGGTATTTCATTACCCGCCTGGCCCGTTCATACGGGATCCTCACTGCTTCCGTGGCCGCTTCTTTAACCGCTCTGCCTCCGTCTCGCACTACGGTGCACACTCTGGAGAGGATGAGGCTCATCGAGCAGCAGCGTCCGGGGTAGTTCATTCGAGCGCCGACGGAGCCACGCCAGGACCCCCAGCCGGCATATGCACAGCCGGGCCGGAGACGACAGAGGCGGGAAGCGCCCACCGAGCCAGCACCACAGCCACAGTCACAGCAGGAGGACCTGGCAGCCAGGGTTGCCAGGATCGAGGACCAGCTTGAGTGGTTCGGGGAGGTACTTCTACAGATTGCATCAGCTCAAGGCCAGCGTCCCCGACCATTCCCAGCCTGGGCCCACGATCAGGAGGCTGGACCCTCCAGGCCACCTGGTGGTGATTGATGTACTTTTTCTTTCTTTCTTTTTATTTTTTGGATATATGTACAAAACTTATGGCACCACTATCTGTATATTTGTTTATATTCTATTTGTCATGTTTGCTTTTAATTTGTTTGTTGAGTTATGTATGTTATATCAAATTGGGAAGGAGTTGTCTCAAACAAGTATGGGGTCACCGTGCCCCCTCCACTTGTCTCGACCACCGGCGTGTTCACTGTAGCGCTACAACTCCAGAATACGAAATCAAGGATCCGTTTGTTCGCAATTATACCTGTGATACTAAGCACCAAGCAATCTATCGTCCAAAAGGGGTAACTCTTTCTCCCTTATTTTGAAATAATTTTTGTACAACGGGGACGTTGTATGGTTTTAAGTGTGGGGTGTGGACGGTCGAAAGAGATTTTTTTGAAATTTTTGCAGAAATGATCAATTTTTCAATTTTTAGCAACTTTTTTCAAAAATTTTTAATAAATTGCAATTTTGAAATGAATGGTTTGTGATTGTGATAGCATTAGTATTTTTCAAGAAATACTGTTTAGTTGTGATCATGCTATTAGTTAGTCAAATAAGTTGAGTTTTACGAGTTTAGAAGATTGAGCTATTTTAGGATTGGAATTTAGGAAGGAAATGTCAATCTGTGGCCTTTGTTGTTCGAGCCGGTAAGTCTAAAATGGGTGGGACTTATGCACCTTACCACCTAAGATCGTCTGGTCTGGGATGGTATTTCTGAAAGCTCGTTACACGAACAACATCGAAAGTCATGGACAATTCCTTAATGGCCTTTAGAATCTGAATGAGTAAGTACACTTCATTGTGAACAAAAAGTTTGTAATCAAGGGTTCTCTAGAAAGCCACGAATTCCAAAGAACAATTCAATTATGTTTTCGCGAACTATTCCGCTCTAACTCATTGAGCAATAAACTTTGAAACTGAACACAGTCAAAAATTGTTTGAGTCTTAGTTACAATTTATTAAAAAACTCTCATGCTTGGGGACAAGCAAGGCGCAAGTGTGGGGTGTTTGAAAACGCCTAGTGATATAAGTATTTTAGGCGTTGTTGAGCCCTGTTCTCGATGAAATTATATCAGATATATCTTGGTATTCTCACTTTTCGTGCCAGGACTTGTTTGGAAGAAAAGAATGGAAACAGTGACTAAAAGCGTGCAAAAGGAATAAGTTTGGAAAAGAATGAAAAATCAAGGAAATACGTACGCGCGCTGCGGATCTATGAAACGCGCGACGCGGGCTTAAGGCGGTGTAACACATTCAATTGACGAAAAAACGGGATCTGATAAGTACGCGCGCCGCTGATTCTTCATTTGCACGGCGCGGCTGCGAGAAATTTGTAAATATAAATAGAGGCAATTCCAGCCGAAAACCCTAGCAAAGACCGGGTGTATAATCGACCTTGAAGCTGTTTGACTCCAAGATTTTGTTCCAGCAACTTCTCAATTGGTATTTTCATGTTTTGGATTTTATTTTCAATTAGTTAGATATTTGTAAGCTTTGGTTTGTATCTTTGGGAGTGACAACCATTGATATTAAGCTTAGGTTTATGTTTTAGTAGTATTTAGTTACTGTTTTGATGTTTGGATCTGAGTTTGATGAATGAGAATCAATTGGTTATGAGTATTATTGGTATTTCGGTATTTTGGATGTTTGTTGGTGTTTTGATTGTTTGAATTGTGTTGGATCTTGTTTTGGCCTTGTTTGGAACTGCTTTCCTTTCCTGATATCAGTAGCCAATTAGGTTAGTTTTGGGCATTGAACTCTAGCTAGTAGCTGTTCAGTCAGAACCCTAGTTATTAGTTAGGTTATGCCTTGTTTGGTTTTGATGCCTTTGTTTGCTTCTGCTTCAGAGATGCACTTCTAATTTCAGACAGTGAGTAGGTTAGTTTGGGTTGAGTTTAGCTTATGCTTGGCTTGACTTTGTTTGGCTATTGTTTTTGGGTAGTTGAGAACTTAGAAACTAGGTCCTCCGACTGTAGCGTGACACTACTAGTTGGTAATCTGTCATTTAGTCTAACCACGAAGCTCCTGCGGATCGACCCTGACTACCACTGTACTAGTGTGTGTGTTAGGTTTTCTTTATTTTTGACCACACGACGACCTAGGCGTGTCAATTAACTACTAAGGCTAACAATTATGGGATGTGAGTAATGGGTTATAGCTTTGTGTTTAAGTCCTAAGGCTTGTTGCCTATTGGTTATGGATGATCGTTTTTTTTCTATGGGTTATGGTTATGGTCAAGTGTTAAGACTTGTCCATTAAAAATAGGTTCTAGTTTATGTTTTTTGATTATGTATTAAGGTTTATGGCTTAACGGATATGGGTTATGTTATTATTTGTTATGGTTAAGTCTTAAAGCTTATGGGAGATCATTCATGGTTAACGGGTTATGCTTAAGTGTTACGGTCTGTATAATGCATTATGAGTTATGATTTATTTAAGCTTTATGGGAGATGGTTAAGTGTGAAGAATTATGGCTTAAGGTTACCGATTATGGTTAAGTGTTAAGGCTTACACCTAAAGCGTTATGGGTTATGATTAATTCTTAAGGCTAACAATTACGGGATGTGAGTAATGGGTTATATCTTTTTGTTTAAGTCCTAAGGCTTGTTGCCTATTGGTTATGGATGATGGTTTTTGTTCTATGGGTTATGGTTATGGTTAAGTGTTAAGAATTATGAATTATGAAATAGGTTCTAGTTTATGTGTTAAGGTTAATGGCTTAACGGATATAGCTTACGTTTTTATTTGTTATGGTTAAGTCTTAAAACTTATGGGACATCATTTATGGTTAATGGGTTATGATTAAGTGCTACAGTCTGTATAATGCGTTATGAGTTATGATTTATTTTTTATTTTTTATTTTTTATTTTTTTTTTGGTAACCGAGGACCCCACCCGACCCATCCTTTGTATGACCCTGATGAAGCAACCTCGGGGCCCACGCACACCTGGCAGCAGGGTGGTCCGGGTCAATCACCTACGGGGGTAGAGAGGTGGCCAGTGGCCATCCCCTGATTGAAACCTAACACTCCCTATGGGGAAAGGGAGGGAGTGGGATTAGAACTTGGAACCTCTTTATGGGGGAAGAGAAAGAGTCCTAAGCCTTATCCACTAGGCCATCAGGGTGATTTATTTAAGTGTTATGGGTGATGGTTAAGTTTGAAGAATTATGCCTTAAGGTTACCAATTAGGGTTAAGTGTTAAGGCGTAGACCTAAAGCGTTGTGGTTTAGGATTAAATCTTAAGGCTAACAATTATGGGATGTGAGTAATGGGTTATATCTTTTTGTTTAACTCCTAAGGCTTGTTGCCGATTGGTTATGGATGATGGTTTTTGTTCTATGGGTTATGGTTATGGTTAAGTGTTAAGATTATAAATTATGAAATAGGTTATAGTTTATGTTTTATGGTTATGTGTTAAGGTGTATGTTAGGATTCTAGTTGTGATGATATTTTGATATCCGAAGTACATGCTTTCTATCCGAAGGTTTTGGTGATGCGAAGTGATGAGCTAATGCGAAGTGGTTGATGATATGAAGTCTCCATGCTTATCAGAAGACTGTTTAGATTATACTTATCTTTTGTAATAGATAATGACTAGGGTTTACATACTTATCTGTAACTAATTAGATTAAGTGTTTATCCTATTAGATCTTAGTATATAAACACTTTTAGCCCTAGTTGTTTAGAACGTAACTTTTACAGTCGCATATTCATTGTAACGTTCTTCATAGTTGCTCATCATAAAGATTTGGAGCACTATCTTTCTACATTGAATATAATCATTCGACTGGTTGAATATTCATATACTTGTGTTCTCGTTGTTTGCATTCATTGATAATTTATTCTTACATGTAGTATCAGAGCAGGTTGCTTGCTGATCTCATTTTGAGATTAAACCCTTTCTTTGATTCGTGGTTTCAAATTGTTCTTGAATCTACCCTTCCGTGTTTTAGAGATTTTAATCTTGATATTCCTATAGCAACGATCTAATATTTCAATGGCCTACAACGCGAACAACGCTGTGATGAACTACGCAGCATTACTTGGTTCCAACAACAAGGCACCTATGCTGATTCCTGAACATTACGATCAATGGGCTGATCGTATGGAGGATCACTTATCAGGCATCGATGAAGATCTTCTGAGATCCCTGAAGGAAGGACCTTTTACTGCTAATGTCCAGACCAGATTTGCTGCTAAATCTGGCGAACCTGCTACTCCTCCTGTCGATACTGAAGCCACTATTGCTGCGAACAAGAGGAAGATCGAGAATGATAAACGGTGTATGCGGGAACTGAAGAGTGGTTTGCCTCCTGTTGCTTTCAATCTGATCCGAGGGTCCAAGTCTGCCAAAGAAATTTGGGACAGACTGAAGATGCGATACGAAGGCACTGATGTCATGAAGAAGAGCAAAGTCAACAACATTCTAGCCGACTTTAGCAATTTTAAATAACTGGACAATGAGAAGATTGATCAGACATTCGAAAGGTTTACTGACGTGGTTTATGAACTAGAGAAACATGGAGTTTCAAAAACTTCGCATGAAACTAACTTTCGATTCATGCAATGTCTCTGAAGGGAGTGGAAGCAAATTACCATGATGGTGAGAGCTCATGAGAAGATTAACTCCTACTCGCTTGAAGAACTCTACAATTTACTCAAATCTTACGAGTATGATGTTTTAGATGAAGCTGGTGATTCACCGAATGCTGGCACTCTTGCTTTTGTTTCAAAAACCGAATCCGATGACATTACTGATGCTGATGATGAAGGTGAAGAGGATGAAGGAGTGATATGAAGGCACTATACTCTAACAATAATAGGAACTTTCAGAAACGACCACATAACAAACCTAACTTCAATCAAAATCTCAACAATGGAAAACAGCCAACTAAACCGGCTGAATACTCCAAAACGAAGCCTGATACAACACCTCAGCCTGACAAGAAGTTGTTGGGTGATTCTGGATACGACTGCAATTACTGCTTTGGAAAGAATCATCTAGCCAAAGACTTCATGTTGAAGAAGGCTAATGAGAAAAAGGAAAGAGTCAAAGACGAAGTATACTATACGAAGAAACTAGAAGAGGTAAGGGCGAAGACTCAAAGCCTGTCACTCATTGCTCCTAATAATGGTGATGACACTTACCAGATTTGGTCATCTGGTTCAGATGACGATGAAATTTGTAAACCAACCCATGAGGCGATGTTTGCTTCACATATTAGCCATGGAATATGGTCCGATGCTGAGAGTTCGGATGAAGAAATAGAAAGCAAGATTACTGGTGTCTGTCTGATGGCACAAGGAACAAACACTTCGTCCAATGCTCGCCTTACCATTCCGGAACAGGTATCATTCTTACTTCAAAACTTTAATGTTCCTGAAGAACATTTTATAAATGACCTTAACGAAATTAGTTCTGACTGTCTTCATATGAATCAACTACTAGTTTCAGCAAATTGTGATGCATGCCGGGCCAAGGAGGAAGTAATTTCGCTCAAGGGAAAGCTTGAAGGAATGCGTGGAGCACTAGAGAAGAGTCAACAGAGAATAGTTATTTTAGAAGAAAGTAGGGAACAATACGTGAAAAACAATGATTTATTATTGAAACAAAGGAATATTTTTTGTGAAACTGCTAAAAGGTTATATGCATATATTACACGTATTTATCATTCTTCGGATATTGCTATGGATCATCACAAAAAGTTATTACCTTTTATTGAGTCTAAGTTAAAAGATGTAGATTCTCTTTCATACGAATGTGAATCTATTATTTCTTCAATTGAAATATCAAACCCAACTTATGCTCATGGTGTTGTTCCATTTGAAATTTTTTTGAATTCTAATAATCTGTTGAAAGTAATGGATAAGTCTCTACCCGCATTTCCTCAAGCAACAAAAACTGATTCTGAGAATGTTATTGGAAATGCTTCTGATGATGATACTGATTCTGACATTGAAGAAATAGACTGCAGTAATTTATCACACCAAAAATCTTCTTCTGTCGGTTCTTTAAAGGAATCCAAAACCTGTGCAACTAAAGAAAGCACCATTTATTCTAAGCAGTGCTCTTCTGAGGAAACACAAGATTCTTCGGATGAAAATCCTAAATCTTTCCAAATATTGAACACTTCGGATGACTACTTAAAATACAGTGTTGATAAAAGCAAATGTCTTGTTGAACTAGCATGTACGTATCCTGAAGGTTGCTAACTTCAAAAATACTGTTTTTATTAAACAAGGTGCATCACTCGAAGAGAGTTGCGAACTTCTTTTGCTTATAAAAGAGGACAATGTGAATGTCACAGCCGAAGGTTTTTTCTCATCTGATAAAATGCTAGAAAATATTTTAAATGCTAAAATAGAATTTAAAATTAATAAAAGAAAACAAGAAAAGCATCAGATGAAGAACACCTTCGGACGTCCTCAAAATTTTTCACATAAACGAAGTTTCTCAAACAATCGAACATTTTCAAACAATCAAAGTTTTTCTTTTAACCGAAGCTTCAAAGATAATAGAAACCATATTAAAACTCAAACCTCGGTTGAAAAACACAAACCATTCTACGATAACAGACGAAGGAAAAACTATCGTGATTCTCAAAATAAAAAGAAGGCTTTTCAAAAACAACAAAAATCGCTTTCAGTCAAAAACTCTTCAAGGAAACCACAAAAGATTGTTTTTGAACCAGCTAAACCCATCTGTTCAAACAATAAATATGAAAAACCAATAAAGAAAAACTTTACCAAGGGAAACAACCTAGTAGACACGTTTCATGTATGGCTAGACAAGAACATGGATTTGTTCAAAAATAAAAGCTTAACAATTCAAGATTTTAAACTTTCTTATGAAGAGTTTCTATGCGAATCCACCAAACGTAGCACTTCGTCGGGCAACACTCTCTTTTCAAAACAAAAATCGGTTCTTGTAAAAACGAATCCACTTTCTCCATTGAGTCCTAAGTTCAAAGTACAAAGAAAATTTTAAAATGGGTTCCGAAAGTTACTATATCACACATAGACAAAACCACTATCGAGTCCATTATAGCTTCAACTTCTGGAACCAAAAAGGATGATATGGTCGCCTCATAGATCTATGATCCGAATACTTACCCTCAAGGACCCAAGCCATGTTGGGTACCTGAACTCTCTTTGTAACTTGTAGGTAATGATCGATGAGCAGTACGACAAGGAATGGTATATCGACAGTGGCTGCTCACGACACATGACGGGGAGGATAGAGTACTTAAGGGATTTCAGAAGCTTAGAAGATGGAGGAGATGTTAAGTTTGGGAACAACAAAACTTGTCCGATCAAAGGATATGGGAAAATTACAAATGGAAATTTTACGATTAACCGAGTTGCCTATGTTGAAGGACTCAAGCACAATCTGGTTAGTGTTTCTCAACTCGTGGTGGGAACTGGTCTGGTTGCAAGTCAAATTTGATGAAAATGGTAGCGTCATCAAGAAGAAAAAGACTAAAGAGGTTTTACTAAAATCTACAAGAAAAGGCGAAATGTTCCCACCTGATATGAAGCCAATCGTAGGAGCACCCTCAATATGCTTACTTTCAAAAGCTCCTTCGGATATGAGCTGGCTATGGCATAGACGACTATCTCATCTAAACCTCAAAAATATCAACAAGTTAGTGGCACTTGATTTAGTTAGAGGAATGCCTGCGCTAAAGTTTGATAATGATTCCTTATGCGCTGCATGTGAACATGGTAAGCAGAAAAGACAAGCATATCCCATCACCATTGACTCCAAAATAACCGAACCACTCGAGCTTCTACACATGAACCTTTGTGGTCCATCTTCGGTTTAGTCACTTGGAGGCAAGAAATATATACTGGTCATTGTGGATGACTTTTCAAGATTCACATGGGTTATCTTTCTGAGAAATAAATCTGATACCCCAACAGAACTCATTGCCTTCATCAAGCAAATCGAACTACATCTCAAGAACCAGTATGTGCTGTCCGAAGTGACAATGGCACTGAATTTAAAAACAATACAATTGATTCGTATCTAAAAGAGAAGGGCATCACTCATAATTTTTCGGCCCCTTATACTCCACAGCAAAATGGTGTGGTTGAGCGAAGAAATAGATCTCTATGCGAAGCCGCAAGGACTATGCTTGACTACACGAATCTCCCAATGTACTTCTTGGCCGAAGCCATTTCTACTGCATGCTTCACTCAGAATCGATCCTTCATTCATCGACGGTTTAACATCACTCCATACAAAGTCATAAACAAAAGGAAACCAAATGTAAAATTCTTCCATGTATTTGGCTGCCGATGCTTTATCTTGAAACTCAAACCCAGAACTACGAAGTTTGAATCCAAATCCAACGATGGGGTCTTCCTGGGCTACTCACACTCTGCGAAAGCTTATCGTTTACTAAACAAGAAAACAAGGAAGATTGAGGAAACTTTCAATATGACATTTGATGATCACTATATCAAGAAATCAGAACAACTCTTTCCTTGTAACCCCATTTTTCTAGAAACACCAACTAAAGTTACACCTTTAGACTCTTTCAACCTTGATTTCTCTTTCCTATTTGACAACCCTAATCAGGCAATAAATGCTGAAACAAATGCAAAGGACAATAATGTACCAGAAATCACCAAGCTCATCGATGATCATCTCACAAAAGAACCATCACCTCAAAAAAATCCGTCGGTTGAGGGGGAGTTAGAATGTGACAACTGTCAAAAATCAGTCAACATAAGTCAACAGTAATCAAGAGAAGTCGACTAGAGCGCACATTAGACTAACATGTTGAGGTGTAAACTTCATAATCTTTGCATTATACTTGAATATTATAATACTACGTACACTAGTTGGAGACAATTATCGAATAAACACTATGTGTATGACGAATTACGGCAACGTAGAATTTCGATAAACACACAAATATTATTTTAGTATAAATAATATTTATAAAACGATGTTTTCATGAATACGAACCTGTGGATATATAGAACGTCGAAAGCGGAGTTCGCATGTAAAAGATACAGCAGTTCAGTCGCTGAAAACAATAAACGTACACAGGAATTGAACATTAAAATACATTACGTGGTGCCTTAAACATTTAATATGAAGTAGTGTAACATATATTAAGGAGCGTAATATGATCTAGTATTTAATTTCATAGCCCGATTATTTTCCGGTAAAACGTCATATACCGCGAACCCGGAAGTTACCACACTTTTATAAAAACCCAAGCTTTTATAAATGAGACTAGTTAGTTTTTATAAAAGCTAACCAAAGACATCTTTTGTCTTTTATAATGATGGCTAAGCCACCCTAGCCACCTAAACCATCACACCATATCTATGTTGTTATTTCACAATCTTCATTAAAAGTGGTGATAGGATTATAATATTACAAAAGATCAAATCATTCACATCTTTTGAGGAGAGATGCACCCTATATAAACCAAAGACACCAACATCATTCACTCTCTTCTCTCTTCCTCTCTCTCTCACCTTCGGCTCTCTCCCTCTCCACCACAACCACCGCCGGCCACCACCATCATCCACCAATTTCAAGTGTTTGTGCAATCTTTTTGGTAAGACAACTCCCTCTTGTGATTCTAAACACTACTACACAAGTTTCATTCCATTTACACACACTAACATTCACTAAAATCCATTGGATATTAGCTTTGTTCAAAGGTCCTTGAGCTCTATTCTTCATCATCCTCAAGAATCTTGCAAATCATCTTGGTAAGTCATGATCATCTAGTAGTTTTAAAGCTCTTGATACTTTCATTTACTCTCTTACACACGAAAACTCATGGGAATCCTTTGGGTAATAGTTTTGTCCAAGGGTCCTCCGAACTCCAAAGCTTGAATCCACACTCCTCCACCAAGAAACCTTAGATCCACCACTCAAGGTGAGTTCATACCCCTCATTTTCACTTTTATCCAAGTTTTAGGGGGAGAATACAAGTTTAACAATGAATATGATATATTTTGTAAAGTTTATGTTATGTTCTTGAAATATGATGTGTTCATGGTATAGTCATCTTATTATAAATTGATTGGCACAAACAAAATGGATTTTGGTAAACTATAATACACTTTTAGTTTAAGGAAATAACCATCTTGACGTTTACACATATTTTATCACCAACAAAACCTTATAGTTTATGTTGTTGACAAAATGGTCATGAAAATGATACTTTATATGAATATTTGACAAAGGATGTGTAAATACACTTATTAAAATGGTCTAAGTAAACAAGATGTCACTATCTTTACGTCAAAACTACTATTTAGTAAAAAGATTGTTATTACGACGTAATAATAACTTTTGGACTTATAACGTCATAATAAGTTTTGGAAATGTTATTTTATAAAGAAGTTGGTATTTAAAACGTAAAGGAACTACATTTTTAGTAATGAGTACAAGAATGACCATTTAGAAAAATCACTATTATTTCCTATAAAATGATGAGATTTAAAAAGTGTTGCCATCACTTAAATAAAATGACTAAAATAAACTTCGTACCATGACATATTGTATGAACTTTAAAACTATCTTCGACATGTATATATTTAGTGTTTTAGATGTAAGAAATCGTGCATTTCAACTCATCGACATCTTTTAGATCTAAATATACCAATACGACGGAAAACATTTATATAAATTATAAAGGGTATAATTTATGGAACGAACGACAAGAAACAGTAGACATACTAAACATGATTATATAAATTATAATGGGTATAATTTATGGAACGAACGACAAGAAACGGTAGATATGCTAAAGATAATTATGTAACAATATAATTATTACACAGTATAATTATCATTGACATTTTGATAATTACAAATACAAATGGGTTTTCAGTACACTTATACACTATAATCATCATGGACAAATTTGATAATTACAAATACAAATGGATTTTCAGTATACTTATACACTATAATTATCAAGGACAAATTTGATAGTTACAAATATAAGGGATTTGCATTTCAATACAAAACGGTTTTCACTACGCTACAAATAAGGATATGACATTTGCGTTGGGTAAGATTGTGAGACATCGCTTCACGGTACTAAAAAGAGTACACACTAAATCCTGGATTATAACCTTAATCATGTATGAGCGAGATAGTTGTATATAGATCTATATGGGATTGACAATCCCCACCTATGGTTGTTCACTACAACTACGACCGACGGGTCAAGGGTGACAAATGTCTTCACTATTACGACGCCTGAAGAACGTCGTGCCAGGTCACTAGGTCTTAGCAAGGTTATAATAACTCACAAATTAACAACGAATGTCCTATATTTGGGAAAATATCTTCAAATGGTTTCACTTAAGTGTGAAACTACATGTTACACTTTTCAAAGACTCAAACAAGAACTTTCACTATTTCACTACGAAACATATATCGCTATCATATTACGAGAACTTTCACTATTACACTATGGGTTTTTCACTATGACACTATGGGTTTTCACTATTACGCTAAGAAGGTTTACACTATTTCTCTACGGGTTTTATGGAAATTAAAACCACATTTCGGAACATACAAATATAAGTACTATTTTACTTATGCATACGAGTTTTATGAAGTTTAAAACTACATTCCAACAAGATACAAACGAGTATGGTTTTACACTATTACACTACGAGTTTTTCACTATTTCACTACGAATATCTTCGCTTTTACACTACGAACATTTTCGCTATTACATTACGAACGTTTTCACTATTACACTACGAACGTTTTCGCTATTACAC
This sequence comes from Cichorium intybus, assembly GCA_023525715.1. Lineage (NCBI taxonomy): Eukaryota > Viridiplantae > Streptophyta > Magnoliopsida > Asterales > Asteraceae > Cichorium > Cichorium intybus. The sequence continues at coordinate 81,304,800 of CM042010.1, forward strand.
TACGAGCTTTTACAAAGGAATCACTATTTTTCTCACTACAAAAATCTTATGAACTCACCAACGTAATGTTGACACTTGCAAAATTACTTGTATTCTCAGGTAACAATTAGTCAGGTACGACTAACCTCTGGATGGGACGCGAAGACGTCTCTTTTGATTATTTTGATATCATAATGTAATTGGTCTAAAACATATTGTTGAATAATGTAAATTTCCAATTATAATGTATGATGGTTGTTTATCTACTTATGTTTCAATGTATACAATGGTTGTGATACTATGATTCGTTCCACCCTCCGACGATTCCGCCATCGTGGTTTGGGGGTGTGACAGATTGGTATCAGAGCAATTGTCTATAGCGAACTAAGTATATTCTTCCATGTAAGAAATACAACTATAGATACGGGGACTTATACCTCAGCTAAAAAAATTTTAAACATACAATAATACTTTTAGAATATAATGATAATATCCTTATAAAAGTATACATATACAAAAAGAGATAGTATCACAATACAAGAACGCTAGAGTTAAGTTGAAAATTATGATTAGACTTAGTATAATATGTTATCAAATCATGGGAAGACGTAGCCTGATCAACTACGTTTAACTACGGTTTGACCGACATATAACTAAGTGTGGGTATAATGGACAACAGAGTAAAAGTCAATATTTAACATAAATACTTTGATAAGTATTAGTATTATTAAGAGTCACTATTGACAATCCTAAGTCGACATTAGTATCAATATTATCGCAATACCTCTTTATCGTCTGCGTACCTGAGTTACAACTAAGGAAAAGGGTTCCGATGCTGGCAAGGGCGGCAACAGGAGCTACACGTTAAGGGACAGTTGAGTCGCCATGAGTAGTCACGACTTGAAAACCATTGGTGAGTATTCCCGATATGACTCACGAGGAGACACATAAGTTTAAATTATAGTTGACCGATACATAGACCTTCCTTTTGCGCTACGATTTATATCCTTAGGATCGTTTCTATCTTGAGCTTAAGACTTAAGCTAGGATATCTCTTGATTCTAAACCTTCTTTTTGGGGATGCATACCTGACCATCTTTACTTCGTGTATCATAATTCAATTCACACAACCGCGTCCCCTTATGTCAAAATCTCTAAGTTTTAGTTCAAGGTCCTCAGAAACACGAGTGATATTCTCAAGTGTACCATCATCTTACACTTTCCAGATCATTCACATGTTTTTGGAACAATATCCGACCTTATGCTTTTCATTCCCGGTTCAACTTCGCACTTTGTTGACCAACGGAAATTTCCTATAACTTCGAGCTCTCCTTCGACTCATATCGTTTCATACATTCGTTTGAGTCCTTCTGACATTGCTGGTAACCTTATTGTTATCAAGGATTACATCCTCTTACGCCACGCTTCAAACCTATAACATAACCGTTGACTCTATAGAAGGTACGGAACTACATTCACACCATGAAACGTTGTATAAACAATTTGACGTGTCCTCTATTTTGAGGAGAGAAAGTTTTAGATGTATAATTCTCTATCCTCCAAAGGATTGTTTTCCTAGAATCACTAAATTGAGAATGTGCCCATTTTCAATGATCAATGCTTTCACACCTTTCTCTAAAGTAGCATTCTACCTTGCGATTTCCAATGAGTTCCTAAACTCCTAAACTCATATTTTTTTTCTTTTCGACTCCTTGCTATTTGCAATTGGATTGACTTAAACAGTCGGATAGTTTATCGAAATAATAATCAAAATAGTCCTATATGAATTCCCTCATTGACGATTTATCATAACGAACTTCTTCATTGTCATGCTACTTCGTTTGGTTACCACAAGAGTACCTTCATTCACTTGGAGTCAAGACACATTTTGATAACAGTGAAGTTACTTATCATTCTAAACTCTTCGGACATCACCTAGGTCATGTGCTTTATTTCATCATGAACTTTCACCGCTTTCACTAGAGACAATGACCCCCCCTAAACATATTCTTCGAATATGGTTTCGTTGTGGTGAGAGCATCCACAACAGTAATTGTAGCTCCAGAAATCCTCGATCATTTCGTAAATTGTTTTTGTAGACGGTACTTGAATAGTCTTTACGTCTGGAGACAAACCAAAACTTCGCTGCCTATCTGTAGTACGTACCTTTAGAAAAATTTACCGAATAACGAAACCCTCATCGTGTGTGTGAGTACCATTAAAGTTATATACAGTAACAAATTAAATAGTATGAGAATATCCAATTTGGCCTTATTGCATGTTCCTTGTTTGGTTGTTGCCTTAGGGTAGAATCTATTATTCGAATGTCTATTTAATTCTACGCTGTATATAGCTATACAATTGCGAAGCCACTCGTCAGCCCTGGAGGAAATTCCATCATAGTAGAGTAGTAGGGTAGGATTCCTATTTTTTTTATAACCCACGTCATGGATAGAAGAAGGAAATGAAGAAATCGCGGACACATCAGAAGTCTGTGACTTTCCTGTTTTGTTACCAGAAGACCTTCCGGGAATACCACCAAGACGACGGGTCGAGTTCGAAATCAACTTGATCCCAAGCAGCCCCTATAGCAAAATCACCATACAGATTAGCTCTAGAAGAGATGCAAGAACTATCGAGTCAACTACACGAACTACTAGAAAAAGGATTCATTAGACCGAGCTTCTCCCCTTGGGGAGCATCGGTTTTATTCGCGGAAAGAAGGATGGATCCTTTAGAATGTGTATTGACTATAGAGAATTGAACAAGTTGACTGTCAAGTACAGATACCCACTTCCAAAAATTGATAACCTATTCGATCAGTTACAAGGATCTAGTTACTTTTCGAAGATCGATTTGAGGTCCGGGTATCATCAACTTAGAGTTCAAGAAGATGACATTCCGAAGACAGCGTTTAGAACACATTATGGTCATTACGAATTTGTCGTGATGTCATTCAAATTAACCAACGCCCCCGCAGTATTCATGGATCTTATGAACCGAGTATGCAGATCGTTCTTAGACAAATGCGTGATTGTATTTATCGATGATATATTGATATATTCACGAAACGAAGAAGAACACGGTCAACACCTGTGTTTAATCTCGGAACTACTCAGAAAAGAGGAATTGTATGCCAAAATTCTCAAAATGCGAATTCTGGGTATGAAAAGTAGACTTCTTGGGCCATGTGGTTAGCCAAGAAGGGATTCATGTCGATCCATCCAAGATCAAAGCAATAGAAAACTGGGAGATACCAAGAACCACGACTGAGATACCTTCAACTTTTTTGGGGTCTTGCTGGTTGCTATCGAAGATTCATTGAGAACTTCTCCAAGATAGTGAAACCTCTCACAGCATTGACATAGAAAGGTGTCAGTTTCGAATGGGAAGACAAACAAGAGGTTACCTTTCAGGCACTAAAGCAAATACTATGTAGCACGCCAATCCTACCTCTTCCAGAAGGCATGGAAGATTTTGTTTTGTATTATAACGCATCAAAACAAGGTTTGGGATGCGTGTTCATACAAAGAGAGAAAGTCATTGCTTATGCTTCTAGACAACTCAAGTCTCACGAGGTCAACTACATCACTCACGACCTTGAGTTGGGAGCCGTGGTATTCACGCTAAAGATGTGGAGACATCACCTCTACGGAACAAAGTGTACGATTTTCACAGACCACAAGAGTCTCCAGCACATCCTCAACCACAAAGAATTCAACATGAGGCAACGGAGATGGGTCGAGTTACTAAACGACTACGAATGTGATATTCGTTATCACCCGAGCAAGGCAAACGATGTAGCATGTGCTTTGAGATAGAAAGAATACTCTAGACGTTGAGTAAAGTCACTATCGATTACCATACACTCGTACCTTCCTACCCAAATCAGGGATGCTCAGCTTGAGGCCTTGAAACCAGAGAACGTCACCAGTGAAGCTCTTCGAGAATAGACAAAAGTTTTTGAACTCTGAGAGGACGGGACACGATGCTTCATGGACTGAATCTAGACACCAAAGTTCAGTGACTTCAGAGAGTTGGTCCTGGAAGAGGCTCACAAGACAAAATACTCCGTCCATCCTGGGTCGGATAGGATGTGCCTTGACTTAAAGAAGTTTTATTGGTGGCCAAACATGAAGGCAGAGATCGCCACCTTCGTGAGCAAGTGTTTGACCTGTGCAAAAGTCAAGGTAGAATACTAGAAGCCCTCAGGACTGTTGCAACAACCGGTAATACCTGAGTGGAAATAGGAACGATTGAAAGTGCCTCGTGATCGGCAGGAGAGCCACGCAGACAAAAGACACAAGCCTCTAGAATTCTAAGTGGGTGACTGAGCCATGTTAGAGGTCTCCCCTTGGAAGGGAATGATATGTTTCGATAAAAGGGGAAAGCTTAACCCAAGGCATATAGGACCTTTCGAAATTCTAGCCAAAATTTGGTCCTGTAGCCTACAAGCTTCAGTTACCCCGAAACTAAGCAAAGTGCACAACACTTTTCACATGTCGAACCTCAAGTAGGGTCTATCCGATGAAACCCTGGTCATTCCCTGAATGAGATCGAAGTCAATGAAAACTTGCACTCAACGGAAGAACCAGTGGAGATCACAGATAGGGAACTCAAGGGAACAAAACAAGGTCTCATTCCAATAAGTAAAGGTTCGCTAGAACACTAGGCAGGGACCTGAATTTATTTGGGAACGTACGGGTCAAAAGAAAACACAAGTACCCCCAATCCCTAGGAACCAATATCTAAAAACTAAATTTCGGGACGAAATTCCTTTTAACGGGGGGATGATGTGACAACCGTCAAAAATCAGTCAACATAAGTCAACAGTAATCAAGAGAAGTCGACTAGAGCGCACATTAGACTAACATGTTGAGGTGTAAACTTCATAATCTTTGTATTATACTTGAATATTATAATACTACGTGCACTAGTTGGAGACAATTATTGAATAAACACTTTGTGTATGACGAATTACTGCAACGTAGAATTTCGATAAACACACAAATATTATTTTAGTATAAATAATATTTATAAAACGATGTTTTCATGAATACGAACCTGTGGATATATAGAACGTCGAAAGCGGAGTTCGCATGTAAGAGATACAGCAGTTCAGTCGCTGAAAACAATAAACGTACACAGGAATTGAACATTAAAATACATTACGTGGTGCCTTAAACATTAAATATGAAGTAGTGTAACATATATTAAGGAGCGTAATATGATCTAGTATTTAATTTCATAGCCCGGTTATTTTCCGGTAAAACGTCATATACCGCGAACCCGGAAGTTACCACACTTTTATAAAAACCCAAGCTTTTATAAATGAGACTAGTTAGTTTTTATAAAAGCTAACCAAAGACATCTTTTGTCTTTTATAATGATGGCTAAGCCACCCTAGCCACCTAAACCATCACACCATATCTATGTTGTCACTTCACAATCTTCATTAAAAGTGGTGATAGGATTATAATATTACAAAAGATCAAATCATTCACATCTTTTGAGGAGAGATGCACCCTATATAAACCAAAGACACCAACATCATTCACTCTCTTCTCTCTTCCTCACTCTCTCACCTTCGGCTCTCTCCCTCTCCACCACAACCACCGCCGGCCACCACCATACACCACCATCATCCACCAATTTCAAGTGTTTGTGCAATCTTTTTGGTAAGACAACTCCCTCTTGTGATTCTAAACACTACTACACAAGTTTCATTCCATTTACACACACTAACATTCACTAAAATCCATTGGATATTAGCTTTGTTCAAAGGTCCTTGAGCTCTATTCTTCATCATCCTCAAGAATCTTGCAAATCATCTTGGTAAGTCATGATCATCTAGTAGTTTCAAAGCTCTTGATACTTTCATTTACTCTCTTACACACAAAAACTCATGGGAATCCTTTGGGTAATAGTTTTGTCCAAGGGTCCTCCGAACTCCAAAGCTTGAATCCACACTCCTCCACCAAGAAACCTTAGATCCAACACTCAAGGTGAGTTCATACCCCTCATTTTCACTTTTATCCAAGTTTTAGGGGGAGAATACAAGTTTAACAATGAATATGATATATTTTGTAAAGTTTATGTTATGTTCTTGAAATATGATGTGTTCATGGTATAGCCATCTTATTATAAAGTGATTGGCACAAATAAAATGGATTTTGGTAAACTATAATACACTTTTAGTTTAAGGAAATAACCATCTTGACGTTTACACATATTTTATCACCAACAAAACCTTATAGTTTATGTTGTTGACAAAATGGTCATGAAAATGATACTTTATATGAATATTTGACAAAGGATGTGTAAATACACTTATTAAAATGGTCTAAGTAAACAAGATGTCACTATCTTTACGTCAAAACTACTATTTAGTAAAAAGATTGTTATTACGACGTAATAATAACTTTTGGACTTATAACGTCATAATAAGTTTTGGAAATATTATTTTATAAAGAAGTTGGTATTTAAAACGTAAAGGAACTATATTTTTAGTAATGAGTACAAGAATGACCATTTAGAAAAATCACTATTATTTCCTATAAAATGATGAGATTTAAAAAGTGTTGCCATCACTTAAATAAAATGACTAAAATAAACTTCGTACCATGACATATTGTATGAACTTTAAAACTATCTTCGACATGTATATATTTAGTGTTTTAGATGTAATAAATCGTGCATTTCAACTCATCGACATCTTTTAGATCTAAATATACCAATACGACGGGAAACATTTATATAAATTATAAAGGGTATAATTTATCGAACGAACGACAAGAAACAGTAGACATACTAAACATGATTATATAAATTATAAAGGGTATAATTTATGGAATGAACGACAAGAAACGGTAGATATGCTAAAGATAATTATGTAACAATATAATTATTACACACTATAATTATCATTGACATTTTGATAATTACAAATACAAATGGGTTTTCAGTACACTTATACACTATAATCATCATGGACAAATTTGATAATTACAAATACAAATGGATTTTCAGTATACTTATACACTATAATTATCAAGGACAAATTTGATAGTTGCAAACATAAGGGATTTGCATTTCAATACAAAACGGTTTTCACTACGCTACAAATAAGGATATGACATTTGCGTTGGGTAAGATTGTGAGACATCGCTTCACGGTACTAAAAAGAGTACACACTAAATCCTGGATTATAACCTTAATCATGTATGAGCAGGATAGTTGTATATAGATCTATATGGGATTGACAATCCCCACCTATGGTTGTTCGCTACAACTACGACCGATGGGTCAAGGGTGACAAATGTCTTCACTATTACGACGCCTGAAGAACGTCGTGCCAGGTCACTAGGTCTTAGCAAGGTTATAATAACTCACAAATTAACAACGAATGTCCTATATTTGGGAAAATATCTTCAAATGGTTTCACTTAAGTGTGAAACTACATGTTACACTTTTCAAAGACTCAAACAAGAACTTTCACTATTTCACTACGAAACATATATCGCTATCATATTACGAGAACTTTCACTATTACACTATGGGTTTTTCACTATGACACTATGGGTTTTCACTATTACGCTAAGAAGGTTTACACTATTTCTCTACGGGTTTTATGGAAATTAAAACCACATTTCGGAACATACAAATATAAGTGCTATTTTACTTATGCATACGAGTTTTATGAAGTTTAAAACTACATTCCAACAAGATACAAACGAGTATGGTTTTACACTATTACACTACGAGTTTTTCACTATTTCACTACGAATATCTTCGCTTTTACACTACGAACATTTTCGCTATTACATTACGAACGTTTTCACTATTACACTACGAACGTTTTCGCTATTACACTACGAGCTTTTACAAAGGAATCACTATTTTTCTCACTACAAAAATCTTATGAACTCACCAACGTAATGTTGACACTTGCAAAATTACTTGTATTCTCAGGTAACAATTAGTCAGGTATGACTAACCTCTGGATGGGACGCGAAGACGTCTCTTTTGATTATTTTGATATCATAATGTAATTGGTCTAAAACATATTGTTGAATAATGTAAATTTCCAATTATAATGTATGATGGTTGTTTATCTACTTATGTTTCAATGTATGCAATGGTTATGATGCTATGATTCGTTCCACCCTCCGACGATTCTGCCATCGTGGTTTGGGGGTGTGACATAGAATCCACAACGTAAAAAGATCCTTCGGTTGAAGGGGTGTGTGACAAATCCAACCCAAAGGATCCTTTGGTAGAGGAGAACTCATCAAAGTCCACTTTTTCTAATACGAAGAACGAACCACCTGTATCTCGTATCGATGGGGAGTCATCTGACAAGACATCTTCGGTTGAGGGGAGTCATCTGACAAGACATATTCGGTTGAGGGGGAGTCATCTGACAAGACATCTTCTGTTGAGGGGGAGTCATCTGTCAAGCCCGCTTTGGTTGAGAGGCAGCAACCAATTCCTGACGGTATACCCGAAGACAACCAGTCTACTTTGGATTATCCTTCTGATACAGAGGAAGTGCATGGAGAAACTTTACCAGAATATGATCCAGCGTATCCACCTCTTGAAAAATGGACAAAAGATCATCCGAAGGCTAAGGTAATTGGTAATCCAAATGAAAAGGTACTTACTCGATCTCAATTAAAATCTAAACAACATGAATTAAATAAACGATCGGACTTCTGCATGTTTAATGATTTCATCTCTAAAATTGAACCTAAAACCGTAGAAGAAGCTTTTCTACACTCGGATTGGGTTGAGGCCATGCAAAGTGAGTTGGCCGAATTTGAACGAAACAAAGTATGGCGTTTAATACCTAAACCAACCAACTCCTCTGTAGTAGGTCTCAAATGGGTTTTGTCGAAATAAACTTGATACAGAAGGTAACATTGTTCGAAACAAAGCTAGACTAGTTGTCAAAGGATATTGCCAACAGGAGGGAACCGATTATGATGAAACCTTCGCTCCTGTTGCCAGACTTGAGTCTGTCCGAATCTTTTTGGCATTTGCTGCCCATAAAAACTTTAATGTCTATCAAATGGATGTCAGATGTGCTTTTTTAAATGGCAAACTTGAGGAAACAGTGTATGTGGATCAACCACCTGGTTTTATAAATGAAAAATATCCAAATCAATGTTATATCCTTGACAAAGCAGTCTATGGATTAAAGCAAGCACCAAGGGCCTGGTACGAAACTTTAACCAGGTTTTTAAAACAATCAAATTTCAAACAAGACTCTGTTGATCCTACTCTCTTTCGAAAGAAAGTTGGTAATCATCTCATGTTAGTTCAAATCTACGTGGATGATATCATCTTCGGATCAACAGACCCTGATCTTTCAAAAGAATTCGAAACCCTGATGAAAAGTAAGTTTCAAATGAGCATGATGGGGAAGATAAACTTCTTTCTCGGTCTATAAGTTAAACAAACACCAGAAGGAATCTTCATAAACCAAGAAAAATACACCCGAAGTCTGTTGGAGAAATTTGGTATGGAGAAATGTTCAAATGTGAAGGTTCCTATGGCTGCTGGTACTCGACTCACACATTCGCTTGACAAACCGGCGGTTGATTAGAAGGTCTACAGAAGCATGATTGGTTCACTACTATACTTAACTGCTAGTCGCCCTGATATCATGTTCTCAGTTTGTAATTGTGCACGATATCAGGTGAATCCAAGAGAACCTCATCTAACCGCAGTCAAGACAATCTTTCTTTATTTTCATCGAACTCCTTCTCTTGGTTTATGGTACCCTGCCAACTCAGGTTTCTTTCTACAAGCCTATTCCGACGCTGATCTGGGAGGATGTGCACTTGATCGTAAAAGCACCTCAGGGGGATGTCAATTTTTAGATGGCAAGCTCATCAGCTGGCAATCGAAGAAGCAAACATGTGTTTCCATCTCCACAGCCGAAGCAGAATACATAGCCACAGCTGCATGTACCTCTCAGATGATCTGGGTTCAAAGTCAACTACGAGACTATGCTATCCACATGCGAAGAATACCTTTATTCTGCGACTCACAAAGTGTCATACAAATTTGTCACAATCCAGTTCAACATTCAAAGACCAAACATATTTCTCTCCGATATCACTTTATCAAAAGTCATGTAGAAGAAGGAAATATTGAGGTCCATTTCGTTCATAAGACCGATCAGCTGGCTGACATCTTCACCAAAGCTCTGGATGAAAAAGCCTTTACACGAATCATTCATGGGCTGGGCATGCTTGAGTCATCCGCAGTTCCAAACGCATAATCAGCTAAGTACTTATAGTCAAACATCTTTTAAATTTTACTTTTGCACTTCATTTTTCTTATTTTCTTAAGTTTTTTTTTTTAAAAATAGGTTTTAAAATTTTCTTTTGCATTTAAGTTTTTTTTTTTAAATTACCAATCATCAGAAGCGAAACTATTCACATACGAACCTTCGGTTCCATTCGGATACATTTATATTCGTACGACAATAGTCACTATTCACATCCGACACTTCGGATCGCTTCTGATAACACGTAAATACTGACTTCTGCACATAGCATCATTGATGTTACTCTTATCCGAAACCATATATTGCAAAAATCTCAACACACATTTAAAGGACAAAACGTGGTTTTTTAGAGTCTGTTGAGCATATCTCATAGCACTAAGAGATATTTGGGACTCGCATTGCAACATTAGTAACACTTCGGACGATCTGATCATGGTTAAAGACCTTGTGACATGTCCATACTTCGTACAAGACTTCATGTAAACCTCATGTCTTACTTGCACCCTGTGGTTCTTCCTTCACATAAGCAAATAACTAAACAGGAAGACTTAGTCTTTTCAGGATATATTCCAGGTATTGCGTAGTTGTAAACATCTGACAATTCCTGATACGAAGAAAAGAAGATTCATACACATTTAACTGATGGGATTTATGAAAATATTTATGAAAAATCATGCTGAATTGAATAAGTAGAAATAATAAAGAGCAATAATTCCTACAAGCACAAAAGAGTTGAAATAATTTAAAAGCAAAGAAAAGCTAGAAAAGCACTTACACAATACTTCAAGTCTATCTTCAGATACCATAACGAGACAATACTAAGATTAGCGCTATATGAAGTACTCAAGGCGTACCTCCTATCTTCAATGCAACAATCAGGATCTCCTGTGACATAGTTGAGAACCAGGTTGGAGGTATGAACATCTCAGTAACCCGTCCTCCATGACAAGGGTGGAGTAGTGCACAATTTTCAAAGGCTTGTCATCCGAAAAGCGTGTCCAAATACTCCATCTGGTGAATCGAGATAATTTTTTTAACAATCCCATAACACTTCAAATCAGAAATTCGGAAATATAACTCTTCGTATTGGGATGTGTCATCTAAGGTTACTCTACGTAATACTTAGAATCTTTTACCAGACAATGAAGTTAATATAAAGGCGATGGTAGAATAACTACACTGGGCCCAACTATCCATATGAATGCACATTACATTACTCTTGTTCGGATATAAATGTGTCATAAGGACTTCCTAGAATAATCAGCTCTCATCCTACGAATTGAACCAAAACTCATAATTTCACAACTTCAATGGATCATTGTATTAGTACTTCGGATGGATGACATAAATGAATCATGAGTAGACTTCGGTTGTATATTTCATAAACAGGAAAAACCCAAAAATATTCTTAATTTTATTCATTCAATTTATTTATTATTATATTATATGTGAATCATGTCTGTTGGGATTCAACGAGATTCGTGGGATCCTTACAGATCCTGTTTTGCTTTGGGAGATGCAGGAACCAATAGGAATCGAGCATAACGGCTACCTGGGGATGATACGGCTGTGAAACCGAGAAAAAATGAACATCCCCTCAACTTACGGATGACGTGGACGAACCCTATTCGACCGTTCAAAAACACGCATTAATGGCACATTCTCTCTCCACTCATCAACATACCATATAAACCGGGGAAACCCTTCCTTTACCCCTTCCGTTTCAAAACTCTCTAAACCTGCAACTAAGGATTCCCAAACACTTTCAACAATCACGACACCTGCACCCCTCAGGGTTTTCACAAGGGTCATTGAATCCGAACTTCCAAAGGCTAAGGGTGGAAAACGTAAAGGCACGGCCGAACCATCCGAAGCCCCAGCCAAGAAACCAAAAACACGAAGGAAAACTCACACAGTGAAACCCTCCAAGAAGAAAGCTGCTCAATCTTCACGACCCACAACACTGCGATCTGAAGAAGAAGAAGAAGCAAAAGAAGAAGGCGAGGAGGAACACTCACATCAGGAGGATACAATCATTCCTCCCTCACCAACTGGCACAACCTCAACTACGGTACCACCTTCAGGTCCTTTTATTACTTTAACTGAAAATCCGGTGGTATCTGCACATATGACCAATGTCGAAACATCTAATGTGGAGACAAGTCATATTGAGACCTCTATGCACACATCTAATGTGGACACAAGTCTCACATCGGGTATTCCAACTACCACAAAACCACCTTCTCCACCCCCGAAGCATACAACACCATTCTTCACTACAACAACAGAAGTACCTCCACCACTTCATTCATTCATTATGGATGACATGGCTGATTCTCCCTCTTCCCATGAGTTTGAAAAACATGAGGATGATTACTTTGAAACAGTCCCAGTTCACATACAAGACAAAGAAGATGACGAACCAGACACGAATCTGGTCTCAATGAAGCAATTCCGTCAACTTAATGTGAAATTGAATATACTGATCCAAGCCCAGACCATGTACACATCAGACAAAGGGCCTGAGGTCACTTCTGAACACTTGGCGAAATCCCTTACATCTTTTGAAGAAACCATCACGAAGAAAGTCACCAAGAAAAATAATGACGCAGTCAAAATAGTAGAAACGGATGTCAAACAGATGAAAAGGAATGTTTTGGAGAAAATCGACTTACGATGTAAAGCTGTTGAGAAACAAGTCGAAGAGAAAACACAACAAATCCAGGAACAACATACATCTAAGCTCACCGAAGTGGTCACCAAACTCAACGCTGCCCATACAGAAGTTCAAGGTAAGCTTACTACTTTGTCTACTTCGGTTGAGAATCTCTCAAAATGAGCTGCTGAAGAATTTGATGTTCAACTGAAGAGTTTACGTAAAGATATCGAGGATGCGAAGAAAACAATAGCTGAATACGAACCAAAGGTGATTGAGCTCAGCGCCTATAAAGAAGCACAGTCGATCAGTAACCAACAAATGAAAATTTTGGTCTCTCAAACCACCGACTACATCAGAAAGGATATTGCACCGCTTCTGACACTTGTTAGTCGGTTATCGGGTGCTCCGAAGCCTTCCATGCCTTCATCACAAGGGGGAGAAGGACCTCGACTAACAACAAGGCAAACAAGAATCACCTTCGCTTCGACAGCAACAATTACAACCCTCGCACCACTCACTCAAACATCGACTACCACTACTCAAACAACAAAACCATTCTTCAGATTCACATCACCACCAACAATCACCACAACGTCACCAACAACAACTGTTCCTCCTGTTTAGGGAAGTACAACTCCGACGACAAACGAATCTACCTCCAGCCTCATAAAAAGATTTTCTGGTGGAATCAAAATCGGAGTAACTACTGCACCTTCATCTGCTTCAACCAAAATGACAACTTCTCAAGTCCCACCTGAAACAGGTCATTCAGCCAACAAAGGAAAGAAGATTGCTAAAGTGTTGTCGAAGGCTGAGGAAAAGAAACAAAAGGAAGAGGAGTATGAGAAGCTGAGACAATTGTATGTGATCTCAAGAGACATGGCAGGGAAGAAAGAAGTCTTGGGTACAGTGAACAGAATCTGGACATATGAGACGATAATGAATTTGGCGTTTACAACTGTTGAAATGTTTGACCGATTACCTCTTGTCTCATTCAGTGATGAGAATTCAACAAAGCTGCTACTGGATATTCCATTCAATCCGAAGCTATTTGCTACCAATGTCTATGACATTGAGTTTGATCCAGCTGAAAAGAGAAAATTTCAAGAGCAAAAAGCCAGGTTTATGCGAACCTTGCTGCTAATCAAACCGATGTCTGGTCCTGCTTAAAGATTGTTGGAATTGACAAGATTGAAACTGGACGACTCTTCGAAGACATATATCAGAACTTCACTTATCATGTCCGAAGAGGTGAAAAGAAGATAGAGAGCTCTTTCACTGTTGCAGACTTCGCACTAATGAATCCGAATGATTTCGTGGAACTAGTTGAACGACTCTTTAGCCTGACACAATTAAGAATATCTCAGCAGGTAGGTCTTACTAGAGGTCAGAGGATAATAGGAAGATTTATGGGTTCGTGTCTTAAAAACTTTGCCTTGTATGATTTGGAAATTGCCAAGCTGTTTAAGCAATCCATTGCTGTTGCTGATAAAGAGTTGGATGGCATAGACAAAATCAGTGATGGTAAGATTCTACAGAAACCGTGGGGAGTAGTTTATAAGGGAAAGCTGACAAAGAAAGGTTTGTTGAGAAAGCTGTTCTTCGACATGGATGAGAAAGAAAAGTTTCCTTCAACATTTTTGGAAGGAATGATTGCAAGAGTGACTGTTAACAAAGAAAACTCAGATGATGCGAAGCTTGAATTGTGCACTCATCTGAAGTGGTGGCTACATATTCGGAGGGAGTTGACCAAAGCTTTTCTCATGTTATAAACTTCGGATACCTGACATCTTCACCACAAAGGGGGAGAATGTTAGGATTCTAGTTGTGATGATATTTTGATATGAAGTACATGCTTTCTATCCGAAGGTTTTGGTGATGCAAAGTGATGAGCTGATGCGAAGTGGGTGATGATACGAAGTCTCCATGCTTATCAGAAGACTGTTTAGATTATACTTATCTTTTGTAATAGATATTGACTAGGGTTTACATACTTATCTGTAACTAATTGGATTAAGTGTTTATCCAATTGGATTTTAGTATATAAACACTTTTAGCCCTAGTTGTTTAGAACGTAACTTTTTACAGTCGCATATTCATTGTAACGTTCTTCATAGTTGCTCATCATAAAGATTTGGAGCACTATCTTTCTACATTGAATATAATCATTCGACTGGTTGAATATTCATATACTTGTGTTCTCGTTGTTTGCATTCATTGATAATTTATTCTTATAGTTTATCGCTTAACGGATATGGCTTACATTTTTATTTGTTAGGCTTAAGTCTTAAAGCTTATGGGAGATCATTTATGGTTAAGGGATTATGGTCAAGTGTTATGGTCTGTATAATGCGTTATGAGTTATGATTTATTTAACCTTTATGGGTGATGGTTAAGTGTTAAGACTTATGACTTAAGGTTATCGATTATGGTTAAGTGTTAAGGCTTACACCTAAAGCGTTATGCGTTTTGATTAACTCTTAAGGCTAACAATTATGGGATGTTGTTGAAGCATATTTGTGATGAAGTGCTCCAATATCCGAAGAACTGACTGAAGACCCCGAAGTGTAAAACAATAATAGAAGACACCGATGTCTGAAGACTCCGAAGGGTACATCCTGGAGGATCTGAAGACTTCTTAGCTGTAACACTTTTGTATGCACGCGTGATAGTACATTACGTGGTGCATGAATCTAGTATCCTATTGGTTAGTACTCTGATAAGATATTCTCTGTAATAAAGTTGTACTATGTGTATCACTGATCATGTATAAATATCAGTGATACCATACCGTGTCTGGGTGCGAGATTGTCATCGTCCCAATTGTAAAACCCTAAATCTATCAATCAAAGCATTCGGCACAAGTTATCCATTTCACTCTATTCATTAACTGTTCTTATTACTGTATGATTGCTTAGTACAAGTTATACTGTTAGAATACTAGTGATCACTTGATTATTAAATCGATTTCCACACCCAACAGATGTGAGTAATGGGTTATAGCTTTGTGTTAAAGTCCTAAGGCTTGTTGCCTGTTGGTTATGGATGATGGTTTTTGTTCTATGGGTTATGGTTATCGTTAAGTGTTAAGACTTATGCATTATGAAATACGTTCTAGTTTATGTTTCATGGTTATGTGTTAAGGTGTATGGCTTAGCGATATGGCTTATGTTTTTATTTGTTATGGTTATGTCTTAAAGCTTATGGGATATCATATATGGTTAAGGGGTTATAGTTAAGTGTTACGGTCTGTATAATGTGTTATGACTTATGATTTATTTAAGCTTTAAGGGTGATGGTTATGTATTAAGACTTATGGCTTAAGGTTATCGAATATGGTTAACTGTCACGGCTGACACCGAAAGCGTTATGCGTTTTGATTAAATCTTAAGGCTAACAATTATGGGATGTGAGTAATGGGTTATAGCTTTGTGTTTAAGTCCTAAGGCTTGTTGCCTATTGGTTATGGATGATGGTTTTTGTTCTATGGGTTGTGGTTATGGTTAAGTGTTAAGACTTATGGATTATGAAATAGGTTCTACTTTATGTTTTATGGTTATGTGTTAAGGTTTATGGCTTAACAAATATGGCTTACGTTTTTATTTGTTATCGTTAAGTCTTAAAGCTTATGGGAGATCATTTATGGTTTAAGGGTTTTGGTTATGTGTTACGGTTTGTATAATACGTTATGGGTTATGATTTATTTAAGCTTTATGGGTGATGGTTAAGTGTGAAGAATTATCGCTTAAGGTTAGTGATTATGGTTAAGTGTTAAGGCTTACACCTAAAGCGTTATGAGTTATTATTAAGTCTTAAGGCTAACAATTATGGGTTGTGAGTAATGGGTTATAGTTTTTTGTTGAAGTCCTAAGGCTTCTTGCCTATTGGTTATGGATGATGGTTTTTGTTCAATAGGTTATGGTTATGGTTAAGTGTTAAGACTTATGGATTATGAAATAGGTTTTAGTTTATGTTTTATGGTTTTGTGTTAAGGTTTCTGGCTTAACAGATATGGGTTACGTTTTTATTTGTTATGGTTAAGTCTTAAAGCTTATGGGAGATCATTTATGGTTAAGAGGTTATGGATAAGTGTTACAGTCTGTATAATGCATTATGAGTTATGATTTATTTATGCTTTATGGGTGATGGTTAAGTGTTAAGACTTATGGCTTAAGGTTATCAATTATGGTTAAGTGTTAAGGCTTACACCTAAAGCGTTATGCATTTTGATTAACTCTTAAGGCTAACAATCATGGGATGTGAGTAATGGGTTATAGCTTGGTGTTTAAGTCCTAAGGCTTGTTTCCTATTGCTTATGGATGATCGTTTTTGTTCTATGGGTTATGGTTATGGTTATGGTTAAGTGTTAATATTAATCCATTAAAAATAGGTTCTAGTTTATGTTTTATGATTATGTATTAAGGTTTATGGCTTAACGGATATGGCTTATGTTATTATTTGTTATGATTAAGTCTTAAAGCTTATGGATGATCATTTATGGTTAACGGGTGATAGTTAATTGTTATGATCTGTATAATACGTTATGAGTTCTGATTTATTTAAGCTTTATGGGTGATGGTTAAGTGTGAAGAACTATGGCTTAAGGTTACTAATTAGGGTTAAGTGTTAAGGCTTATACCTAAAGCGTTATAGTTTAGGATTAAGTCTTAAGGCTAACAATTATGGGATGTGGTAATGAGGGGTGTTCAAAACCGGATATCCGAAATTTCGGATACCCGAATTTCGGATATCCGAAAATTCAGATAGTGTTTTTTGATATCCGAATCCGTATCCGAAATTTCAGATATCCGGTTTTCGGATATCCGAAATTTCGGATTCGGATTCGGATATCAAATTCGCATATCCAAAAATTTTTCAATTTGTTGTTTTCTTATTCACCTAAATATAACATAAAATATTCCAACAACTAAATTAAGTTTTCATAAAAGAAATTCTACTTAGTAGCCAAACAATTGATTGTTTTTCTTTTCTTTATATACAAAGCAAGTATACTTGTATGTAGGTAACGACTCCAAAATACAAAAGAAACTAAAATACTAGTTGAGTATATTTCATTGTGTGTCAAATCTAAAAATTTTATTATTCAAATACAATTAAGCCGCAATGTGGAAGAAAATGAGATATGGTCTTACGTTATAATCAAATAGGCTTTCAAAACATATGTATCAACATATCATCTTATTAGTTCATTAATCCATAGTGAGTTTTGTTTATAAAATAAATAATGGAAAATAAATAATAAAATATATTTTTCGGATTTTCGGATAATCCGAATACTGAAATTTTCAAAATTAATTATCCGAATCCGAATCCGAAAAATCGGATATCCGGTTTTCGGAGATCCGAAATTTCAGATATTTTCGGATCGGATTTTCGGATTTTCGGATCGGATGCTCGGGTGCGGATATTTTTGAACAACCTTAGTGGTAATGGGTTATATATTTTTGTTTAAGTCCTAAGGCTTGTTGCCTATTGATTATTGATGATAGTTTTTGTTCTGTGGGTTATGATTATGGTTAGGTGTTCAGACTTATAAATTATGAAATAGGTTCTAGTTTATGTTTTATGGTTATGTGTTAAGGTTTATCGCTTAACGGATATGGCTTACGTTTTTATTTGTTAGGGTTAAGTCTTAAAGCTTATGGGAGATCATTTATGGTTAAGGGGTTATGGTTAAGTGTTATGGTCTGTATAATGCGTTATGAGTTATGATTTATTTAACGTTTTTGGGTGATGGTTAAGTGTTAAGACTTATGGCTTAAGGTTATCGATTATGGTTAAGTGTTAAGGCTTACACCTAAAGCATTATGCGTTTTTATTAACTCTTAAGGTTAACAATTATGGGATGTGAGTAATGGGTTATAGCTTTGTGTTTAAGTCCTAAGGCTTGTTGCCTATTGGTTATGGATGATAGTTTTTGTTCTATGGGTTATGGTGATGGTTAAGTGTTAAGACTTATCTATTAAAAAATAGGTTCTAGTTTATGTTTTACGGTTATGTATTAAGGTTTATGGCTTAACGGATATGGCTTATGTTATTATTTGTTATGGTTAAGTCTTAAAGCTTATGGGAAATCATTTATGTTTAACGGGTTATGGTTAAGTGTTACGGTCTGTCTAATGCGTTATGAGTTATGATTTATTTAAGCTTTATGGGTGATGGTTAAGTGTGAAGACTTATGGCTTAAGGTTATCAATTATGGTTAAGTGTTAAGGCTTATACCTAAAGAGTTATAGGTTATGATTAAGTCTTAAGGCTAACAATTATGGGATGTAAGTAATGGGTTATATCATTTTGTTTAAGTCCTAAGGCTTGGTTCCTATTGGTTATGGATGATGGTTTTTCTTCAATGGGTTATGGTTATGGTTACGTGTTAAGACTTACGGATTAAGAAATAGGTTCCGGTTTATGTTTTGTGTTTATGTGTTAAGATTTATGGCTTAACGGGTATGGCTTATGTTTTTATTTGTTATGGTTAAGTCTTAAAGCTTATGGGAGATCAATTATGGTTAACAGGTTATGGTTAAGTGTTATGGTTAAGTGTTATGGTCTGTATAATGCATTATGATTTATGATTTATTTAAGCTTTATGGGTGATTAGTAAGTGTTAAGACTTATGGCTTAAGTTTATCGATTATGGTTAAGTGTTAAGACGTATACCTAAAGCATTATTGGTTATGATTAAGTCTTAAGGCTAACAATTATGGGATGTGAGTAATGGCTTATAGCTTTTTGTTTAAGTCCTAAGGCTTGTTGCTTATTGGCAATGGGTGTTGGTTTTTGTTCTATGGGTTATGGTTATGGTTAAGAGTTAACACTTATGGATTATGAAATAGGTTCTAGTTTATGTTTTATGGTTATGTGTTAATGTGTATAGCTTAAAGAATATGGCTTACATTTTTATTTGTTATGGTTAAGTCTTAAAGCTTATTGGAGATCATTTATGGTTAACGGGTTATGGATAAGTGTTACGGTCTGTATAATGCGTTATGAGTTATGATTTATTTAAGCTTTATGGGTGATGGTTAAGTGTTAAGAATTATGTCTTAAGGTTATCGATTATGTTTAAGTGTTAAGGCTTACATTTGCGTTATGCGTTTCGATTAACTCTTAAGGCTAATAATTATGGGATGTGAGTAATGGGTTATAGCTTTGTGTTTAAATCCTAAGGCTAGTTGCCTATTGGTTATGGATGATTGTTTTTGTTCTATGGATTACGGTTATGGTTAAGTGTTAAGACTTATGGATTAGGGAATAGGTTCTATTTTATGTTTTATGGTTCTGTGTTAAGGTTTATAGCTTAACGGATATGGCTTATGTTATTATTAGTTATGGTTAAGTCTTAAAGCTTATGCGAGATCATTTATGCTTAACGAGTTATGGTTAAGTGTTACGGTCGGTATAATGCGTTATGAGTTATGATTTATTTAAGCTTTATGGGTGATGGTTAAGTGTTAAGACTTATGGCTTAAGGTTATCGATTATGGTTAAGTGTTAAGGCTTACACCTAAGCGTTATGGGTTATAATTAAGTCTTAGGGCTAACAATTTTGGGATGTGAGTAGTGGGTTATATCTTTTTGTTTAAGTCCTAAGGGTTGATGCCTATTGGTTATGGATGATGGTTTTTGTTCTATGATTTATGGTTATGGTTAAGTGTTAAGACTTATCGATTATGAAATAGGTTCTAGTTTATGTTTTATGTTTATTTGTTAAGGTTTATGGCTTAACGGGTATGACTTATGTTTTTATTTGTTATGGTTAAGTATTAAAGCTTATGGGAGATCATTTACGGTTATGGGTTATGGTTAATTGTTATGGTTTGTATAATGTGTTATCAGTTATGATTTATTTAAGCTTTATGGGTGATTGGTAAGTGTTAAGACTTATTGCTTAAGGTTATCGACTATGGTTAATTGTTAAGATTTACACCTAAAGCGTTATGGGTTATGATTAAGTATTAAGGCTAACAATTATGGGATGTGAGTAATGGATTATAGCTTTTTTTTAGGTCCTAAGGCTTGTTGCCTATTGGTTATGGATGATGGTTTTTGTTCAATAGGTTATGGTTATGGTTAAGTGTTAAGACTTATGGATTATGAAATAGGTTTTAGTTTATGTTTTATGGTTTTGTGTTAAGGTTTCTGGCTTAACAGATATGGGTTACGTTTTTATTTGTTATGGTTAAGTCTTAAAGCTTATGGGAGATCATTTATGGTTAAGAGGTTATGGATAAGTGTTACAGTCTGTATAATGCATTATGAGTTATGATTTATTTATGCTTTATGGGTGATGGTTAAGTGTTAAGACTTATGGCTTAAGGTTATCAATTATGGTTAAGTGTTAAGGCTTACACCTAAAGCGTTATGCATTTTGATTAACTCTTAAGGCTAACAATCATGGGATGTGAGTAATGGGTTATAGCTTGGTGTTTAAGTCTAAGGCTTGTTTCCTATTGCTTATGGATGATCGTTTTTGTTCTATGGGTTATGGTTATGGTTAAGTGTTAATATTAATCCATTAAAAATAGGTTCTAGTTTATGTTTTATGATTATGTATTAAGGTTTATGGCTTAACGGATATGGCTTATGTTATTATTTGTTATGATTAAGTCTTAAAGCTTATGGATGATCATTTATGGTTAACGGGTGATAGTTAATTGTTATGGTCTGTATAATACGTTATGAGTTCTGATTTATTTAAGCTTTATGGGTAATGGTTAAGTGTGAAGAACTATGGCTTAAGGTTACTAATTAGGGTTAAGTGTTAAGGCTTATACCTAAAGCGTTATAGTTTAGGATTAAGTCTTAAGGCTAACAATTATGGGATGTGGTAATGAGGGGTGTTCAAAACCGGATATCCGAAATTTCGGATACCCGAATTTCGGATATCCGAAAATTCAGATAGTGTTTTTTGATATCCGAATCCGTATCCGAAATTTCAGATATCTGGTTTTCGGATATCCGAAATTTCGGATTCGGATAACAAATTCGGATATCCAAAAAATTTTCAATTTGTTGTTTTCTTATTCACCTAAATATAACATAAAATATTCCAACAACTAAATTAAGTTTTCATAAAAGAAATTCTACTTAGTAGCCAAACAATTGATTGTTTTTCTTTTCTTTATATACAAAGCAAGTATACTTGTATGTAGGTAACGACTCCAAAATACAAAAGAAACTAAAATACTAGTTGAGTATATTTCATTGTGTGTCAAATCTAAAAATTTTATTATTCAAATACAATTAAGCCGCAATGTGGAAGAAAATGAGATATGGTCTTACGTTATAATCAAATAGGCTTTCAAAACATATGTATCAACATATCATCTTATTAGTTCATTAATCCATAGTGAGTTTTGTTTATAAAATAAATAATGGAAAATAAATAATAAAATATATTTTTCGGATTTTCGGATAATCCGAATACTTAAATTTTCAAAATTAATTATCCGAATCCGAATCCGAAAAATCGGATATCCGGTTTTCGGAGATCCAAAATTTCAGATATTTTCGGATCGGATTTTCGGATTTTCGGATCGGATGCTCGGGTGCGGATATTTTTGAACAACCTTAGTGGTAATGGGTTATATATTTTTGTTTAAGTCCTAAGGCTTGTTGCCTATTGATTATTGATGATAGTTTTTGTTCTATGGGTTATGGTTATGGTTAGGTGTTCAGACTTATAAATTATGAAATAGGTTCTAGTTTATGTTTTATGGTTATGTGTTAAGGTTTATCGCTTAACGGATATGGCTTACGTTTTTATTTGTTAGGGTTAAGTCTTAAAGCTTATGGGAGATCATTTATGGTTAAGGGGTTATGGTTAAGTGTTATGGTCTGTATAATGCGTTATGAGTTATGATTTATTTAACGTTTTTGGGTGATGGTTAAGTGTTAAGACTTATGGCTTAAGGTTATCGATTATGGTTAAGTGTTAAGGCTTACACCTAAAGCATTATGCGTTTTGATTAACTCTTAAGGTTAACAATTATGGGATGTGAGTAATGGGTTATAGCTTTGTGTTTAAGTCCTAAGGCTTGTTGCCTATTGGTTATGGATGATAGTTTTTGTTCTATGGGTTATGGTGATGGTTAAGTGTTAAGACTTATCTATTAAAAAATAGGTTCTAGTTTATGTTTTACGGTTATGTATTAAGGTTTATGGCTTAACGGATATGGCTTATGTTATTATTTGTTATGGTCAAGTCTTAAAGCTTATGGGAAATCATTTATGTTTAACGGGTTATGGTTAAGTGTTACGGTCTGTCTAATGCGTTATGAGTTATGATTTATTTAAGCTTTATGGGTGATGGTTAAGTGTGAAGACTTATGGCTTAAGATTATCAATTATGGTTAAGTGTTAAGGCTTATACCTAAAGAGTTATAGGTTATGATTAAGTCTTAAGGCTAACAATTATGGGATGTAAGTAATGGGTTATATCATTTTGTTTAAGTCCTAAGGCTTGGTTCCTACTGGTTATGGATGATGGTTTTTCTTCAATGGGTTATGGTTATGGTTACGTGTTAAGACTTACGGATTAAGAAATAGGTTCCAGTTTATGTTTTGTGTTTATGTGTTAAGATTTATGGCTTAACGGGTATGGCTTATGTTTTTATTTGTTATGGTTAAGTCTTAAAGCTTATGGGAGATCAATTATGGTTAACAGGTTATGGTTAAGTGTTATGGTTAAGTGTTATGGTCTGTATAATGCATTATGATTTATGATTTATTTAAGCTTTATGGGTGATTAGTAAGTGTTAAGACTTATGGCTTAAGTTTATCGATTATGGTTAAGTGTTAAGACGTATACCTAAAGCGTTATTGGTTATGATTAAGTCTTAAGGCTAACAATTATGGGATGTGAGTAATGGATTATAGCTTTTTGTTTAAGTCCTAAGGCTTGTTGCTTATTGGCAATGGGTGTTGGTTTTTGTTCTATTGGTTATGGTTATGGTTAAGAGTTAAGACTTATGGATTATGAAATAGGTTCTAGTTTATGTTTTATGGTTATGTGTTAATGTGTATAGCTTAAAGAATATGGCTTACATTTTTATTTGTTATGGTTAAGTCTTAAAGCTTATTGGAGATCATTTATGGTTAACGGGTTATGGATAAGTGTTACGGTCTGTATAATGCGTTATGAGTTATGATTTATTTAAGCTTTATGGGTGATGGTTAAGTGTTAAGAATTATGTCATAAGGTTATCGATTATGTTTAAGTGTTAAGGCTTACATTTGCGTTATGCGTTTCGATTAACTCTTAAGGCTAATAATTATGGGATGTGAGTAATGGGTTATAGCTTTGTGTTTAAATCCTAAGGCTAGTTGCCTATTGGTTATGGATGATTGTTTTTGTTCTATGGATTACGGTTATGGTTAAGTGTTAAGACTTATGGATTAGGGAATAGGTTCTATTTTATGTTTTATGGTTCTGTGTTAAGGTTTATAGCTTAACGGATATGGCTTATGTTATTATTAGTTATGGTTAAGTCTTAAAGCTTATGCGAGATCATTTATGCTTAACGAGTTATGGTTAAGTGTTACGGTCGGTATAATGCGTTATGAGTTATGATTTATTTAAGCTTTATGGGTGATGGTTAAGTGTTAAGACTTATGGCTTAACGTTATCGATTATGGTTAAGTGTTAAGGCTTACACCTAAGCGTTATGGGTTATAATTAAGTCTTAGGGCTAACAATTTTGGGATGTGAGTAGTGGGTTATATCTTTTTGTTTAAGTCCTAAGGGTTGATGCCTATTGGTTATGGATGATGGTTTTTGTTCTATGATTTATGGTTATGGTTAAGTGTTAAGACTTATCGATTATGAAATAGGTTCTAGTTTATGTTTTATGTTTATTTGTTAAGGTTTATGGCTTAACGGGTATGACTTATGTTTTTATTTGTTATGGTTAAGTATTAAAGCTTATGGGAGATCATTTACGGTTATGGGTTATGGTTAATTGTTATGGTTTGTATAATGTGTTATCAGTTATGATTTATTTAAGCTTTATGGGTGATTGGTAAGTGTTAAGACTTATTGCTTAAGGTTATCGACTATGGTGGTTTTTGTTCTATGGGTTATGGTTATGGTTAAGAGTTAAGACTTATGGATTATGAAATAGATTCTAGTTTATGTTTTATGGTTATGTGTCAAGGTGTATGGCTTAACGGATATGGCTTACGTTTTTATTTGTTATGGTTATGTTTTCAAGCTTATGGGAGATCATTTATGGTTAAGGGTTATGGTTAAGAGTTACGGTCTGTATAATGCGTTATGAGTTATGATTTATTTAAGCTTTATGGGTGATGGTTAAGTGTTAAGACTTATGGATTAAGGGTATCGATTATGGTTAAGTGTTAAGGCTTACACCGAAAGCGTTATGCGTGTTGATTAACTCTTTAGGCTAACAATTATGGGATGTGAGTAATGGGCTATAGCTTTGTGTTTAAGTCCTAAGGCTTGTTGCCTATTGGTTATGGATGATCGTTTTTGTGCTATGGGTTGTGGTTATGGTTAAGTCTTAAGACTTATGGATTACGAAATAGGTTCTAGTTTTTGTTTTATGGTTACATGTTACGGTTTATGGCTTAATGGATATGGCTTAAGTTTTTATTTGATATGGTTAAGTCTTAAAGCTTATGGGAGATCATTTATGGTTTAGGGGTTCTGATTATGTGTTACGGTCTGTATAATGCGTTATGAGTTATGATTTATTTAAGCTTTATGGGTGATGTTAACTGTTAAGACTTATGGCTTAAGGTAATCAATTATTGTTAAGTATTAAGGCTTACACCTAAAGCGTTATTTGTTTTGATTAACTCTTAAGGCTAACAATTATGGGATGTGAGTAATGGGTTATATCGTTTTGTTTAAGTCCTAAGGCTTGTTGCTTATTGGTTATGGATGCTGGTTTTTGTTCTATAGGTTATGGTTATGGTTAAGTGTTAAGACTTATCCATTAAAATATAGGTTCTAGTTTATGTTTTATGGTTTTGTATTAAGGTTTATAGCTTAACGGATATGGATTTTGTTATTATTTGTTCTGGTTAAGTCTTAAAGCTTATGAGAGATCATTTATGGTTAATGGGTTATGGTTAAGTGTTACGGTCTGTATAATGCATTATGAGTTATGACTTATTTAAGCTTTATGGGTGATGGTTAAGTGTGAAGAATTATGGCTTAAGGTTACCGATTATGGTTAAGTGTTAAGGCTTAAAGCTAAAGCGTTATGGGTTATGATTAAGTCTTAAGGCTAACAATTATGGGATGTGACTAATGGGTTATATCTCTTTGTTTAAGTCCTAAGGCTTTTTGCCTATTGGTTATGGATGATGGTTTTTGTTCTAAAGGTTATGGTTATGGTTAAGTGTTAAGACTTATAAATTATGACATAGGTTGTAGTTTATGTTTTATGATTATGTGTTAAGGTTTATGGCTTAATGGATATGGCTTACGTTTTTATTTGTTAGGGTTAAGTCTTAAATCTTATTGGAGATCATTTATGGTTAAGGGGTTATGGTTAACTGATACGGTCTGTATGATGCGTTATGAGTTATGATTTATTTAAGCTTTTATGGGTGATGGTTAAGTGTTAAAACTTATGGCTTAAGGTTATCGATTACGGTTAAGTGTTAAGGCTTACACCTAAAGCGTTATGCATTTTGATTAACTCTTAAGGCTAACAATTATGGGATGTGAGTAATGGGTTATACCTTTGTGTTTAAGTCCTAAGGCTTGTTGCCTATTGGTTATAGATGATGGTTTTTTGTTCTATGGGTTATGGTTATGGTTAAGTGTTAAGACTTATGGATTATGAAATAGGTTCTAGTTTATATTTTATGGTTATTTGTTAGGGTTTATGGCTTAACGGATATGACTTAAATTTTTATTTGTTAGGGTTAAGTATTAAAGCTTATGGGAGATCATTTATGGTTAAGGGGTTATGGTTAAGTGTTACGGTCTATATAATTCGTTATGAGTTATGATTTATTTAAGCTTTATCAGTGATGGTTAAGTGTGAAGACTTATAGCTTAAGGCTA
Source organism: Cichorium intybus (assembly GCA_023525715.1). Classification (NCBI taxonomy): domain Eukaryota; kingdom Viridiplantae; phylum Streptophyta; class Magnoliopsida; order Asterales; family Asteraceae; genus Cichorium; species Cichorium intybus. The sequence continues at coordinate 81,331,800 of CM042010.1, forward strand.
TCGATTATGGTTAAGTGTTAAGGCTTACACCTAAAGCGTTATTCGTTTTGATTAACTGTTAAGCCTAACAATTATGGGATGTGTGTAATGTGTTATAGCTTTGTGTTTAAGTCCTAAGGCTTGTGGCCTATTGGTTATGGATGATGGTTTTTGTTCTATGGGTTATGGTTATGGTTAAGTGTTAAGACTTATCCATTAAAAAAATAGGTTCTAGTATATGTTTTATGGTTATGTATTAAGGTTTATGGCTTAACGGATATGGCTTATGTTATTATTTATTATGGTTAAATCTTAAAGCATATGGAAGATCATTTACGGTTAACGGGTTATGGTTAAGTGTTATGGTCTGTATAATGCGTTATGAGTTATGATTTATTTAAGCTTTATGGGTGATGGTTAAGTGTGAAGACTTATGGCTTAAGGTTATCGATTATGGTTAAGTGTTAAGGCTTACTCCTAAAGTGTTATAGGTTATGATTAAGTGTTAAGGCTAACAATTATGGGATGCGAGTAATGAGTTATATCTTTTTGTTTAAGTCCTAAGGCTTGTTGCCTATTAGTTATGGATGATGGTTTTTGTTCTATGGGTTATGGTTATGGTTAAGTGTTAAGATGTAACAATTGGTAAAAATACGACATAACGAATATGGAAATTCATATTAATTACGAGAAAAGAAGTCGATATTGTCTATATGTGCTTCACAAATTAGTTACGCTTTCGTATAAAAGTCTTTTAATAAAGACTTGTGAATCCATTATATAAATCCAAAAATTAAAATCGGTTTCGTGGTAACGATCATATAGAAAACGATTGACAACGAAAATATTATTATGACTAAAATGCAACTTGAAGTGATGGAACTTTCAATTCGCGAACGAAATTTCTATTTCGTACGTAACAAATGCATATTTGGTATTTCTAACAGCCGTGTGTACTTAATAACTAAAATGACGAACCATAAATCAAATTATCGCAATGATGTAACATACAAATAATTACTCACTAAAACGTAAAAATCATATTATAACAATACTAACGAGAGTAATTAAAACGTTTCGATGCATAATTTTATAAGACCAAGTATTTGAGAATATAAAATATACAAACTTATTAATATCGTCATTCATAAATAAACTTATATATATATATATATATATATATATATATATTTATATATATATATATATATACATATATATATATATATATATATATATATATATATATATATATATATATATATATATATATATATATAACTAAAAGTAAACAAACATATAAATTACATCAAACCTCAGGGACCATTCATGTAACTTACTCTTTAAAACCAAATTGCCTAGTTAACCAAAAACACCATTATTGGCTTAATACTCTTGACCGCAAACTCAAAGTTCTAGGGTAGGAAGTGTAACTTTGGTTGATACTTAAGGGGTAGAAATGGTAACTTTTGTGAAAGAAAGCAAACGAGAGCACAACAAATTCCTATTGGTTTTGAGGTAAAATTCATATGTAACCAGCCAATTAGAATCTAGTTGGAAAGTAAATAGATAAACTTTGAAATTATTCGTAAAACAAGTTGTAGAACCACTTGCATTTTTACCACTTATATAACCAATCGCCTGCTTTCATATTTCGCTTCACAACTATCTCGAACTTTCAATCTCTACATACTTCTGCTCACTTCTATTCATTCCCTTTTCATCTCTTCTCTCCCTAAGCAGAAGACATTTCACCTTTTATCTTTCAACAATCTTGAATCCTCACCTGTAGGTAACAATCTTCCTTGTTTATTATTTCATCCGTCGGTAAGAAAAGCCTATGATTAGGTTAGATATACGTTATAGTTAATGTAATAATACATATCTATATGTAATTAGATACCTGAAAAGCCGATTCTCGTGAGGAAGCGAAAACAAGCTCATCTCGACATTGTCATTTATTAACGTTACACAATCAAAGTGAGTTTTCTACAGCCCCTTTTTATGTTTTAAACTATGTTTTGGGAGAGAATACACACAAAAATATAAACTATATTACGAATCAATGACGTAAATTTTCATATTGTTAAGTTACAATCGAAGTGTTTATATACGTTTCTCGTCATATTAACATATAAATATCAAGTTGAAATGTTACAATTTACAATTTATCGTTATAAGTAATTTCGTTTATGACTATGATCTATAAACTATATTTGAAATTACAATTGTTTATGTGATATTTTTTGTTACGTTCTGATCGATCGAATTATCAAATTATGTGTAATTACAATAAGTTTACGAGGGAAATGTTGAACGAAATGAACTTTTGTTTGTATCGAAACCGATATAGGATTGTTTTTAATTCAAAGTTATTATTATAGAAAACTTTGATTTTCACTTGTGTTTTGTTTTGGGATCACTATGCCAGATTTGTTCATCAGCTAAAGATATAATCTTAGCAAGTCCTCCGAAATAACCGTTAATCCTTGTGTGACAGAAAGTTGTTGTGTATAGATCTATACGGGTTGACACCCCTGTCCGCGGCTGCTAGCTTCAGCCCACACGTCTGACAAGACCTAACTGGACGACAACTTCTTATTTTGTTTACACGATGTGATGAACCGTCGTGTGGTTTGTAAGCACTACTTTATTTTGTGCTTGAATAGGAGGCTGAAATTAGTCACAGCTCGATTATTAACTCGACATAGCCCCAGTTGTTCTCTTTGAAGAGATGTTTTTGATAAATGATCGTAATTAAAATTTTAATATATATATATATATATATATATATATATATATATATATATATATATATATATATATATATATATATATATATATATATATACACACTCATAAACACGAATTGGATTTTGTTTAACATGTTTGTAATTGCTATAACAGTTATAAAACCTCTTTCCTAAAATATCCATTTACGAAACACTCGGAGTCAAAAACATGTAGAAGTCACCAACAAAACTTTTGTTGACGTTGTTTGTTTTAATGTGTGTATTCTCAGGTGACTAGAAGCCAAAGAAGGAAAATCAACCTTAATAAGATTTTAAAGTTGTACGAATAATTTCATTTGTCGTCACAAGAATTGTTAAACGCTGTAATATCATTTTAATATTCAAGTATTTTATAACATGTAATGTTCATTTATGTGTTGTTGACTATGGTTCTAATTGTAACGTCACAACCTCGGTGTTTCCGCCGTCGGTCGGGGTGTGACAGATTGGTATCATAGCTAACGACTATAGCGAACATAGTATTTTCATAAAAATACAACTATAGGCTAACGATTACACTCGATATTAACGATTTATATAAGTGAAAAACTAATGTGAAATATTAGGATATATATAAAATTCGATTATGCATCATAAAGTCTTAAACGCAAGGGTTTAGATCAAGTACTCAATTAAGTTTCATAATACATAGACTTTACCAAAACTAGACTTAGCGCGTGCACAACTAAGTCTTATTATGGTCAGGATTTGTGCATTATCCAACTTAACGAAGTAGTTGATAAACTAAAAACTTGGTGATTTAAGATATAAGATACACAAGTATACACAATAAAGTTTTCCATTCGAATAGATGATAGAATCATAAAGCTTACCAATGAAAATCTTATCAAACCATTCTTAGATGGACGAGCTGTGGATGATGGTGCAACCATATGTGAACCAACAAGATCCATACTATCCGGAGGTTCCAATGGTTAACCCGTAAATCGAGGAGGTACCAGTACAGCAAGAAGAAATCGAGAACGAAGAAGAACCCGAAGAAGAAATGGAAGAAGATCCAGAAGAAGATCCTGAAAAAGAAATGGAGGAGAATAACAATCCTGAGGTGATCATAATATCTAATTCTGAATCAGACGCCACTCCACCAGCTACTCCAATTCGCTCCTTCACCAACACCCCAGGCAAACGTCCCAGAAAGACGGCTAGGATGTCGATCCCGAAACGAGAACCCATGACCCAATCACAAAGCAAGAGGTCTTCTTACACTCAAAAAAAGGTAGATAGAGCTGGTTGGGAGAGTAATAAAGTGAAGAAGTGGATAAACAAATGGAATGCTGGGAGAAACTTCGAGAAAGGTCAATCTTCGAGGGCTGCACCCACTGACATGTATGTCGAGAATTTGACTCATTTATTCGAGCAAAATGCTCGCTTAAATGGACAAATCTGGCACATAAGCGACGAATCAAGTACCATGCAGGGACAGTCGGAGCAAGTTAAAGCAAGGATGAGGTACGTAGAAAGGCAACATGAGATGTACCAAGTCGAACAAGACAACCTCCAACAGCGGATGAATTATCACCACAACAACTGAACGGCATCCAACGAGATGATGAACAGTATGGAAGGTCAAAACGGGATTGCTCTTTCCCTGGTACACCAACTTGAAGGAAAGTATACCACCCTCGAAGAGAAGCATGAGATACTTGCGGCATATCATGCGAAGTTGGAGGAAAGGTTCACCGACATGTCAAATGCGGTGGCCGAGTACATGGGTTTCTGGTGAAGAGAACGATAGGGTCATGGCAGGGTAAACTAACAAACCTGCAAATTTTGAGTGACTTGCTGATAGGTTATGTAAGCATATGTCTATCAATTTTCACGTGACAAAGCTCAGGCTTTTACACCCTGAGCAATTCGGCCTTTACATTTCATATAAGTAAAGACGAAAACAAGCGGATACTAATGTAAAATATATTAGCAATAAAACCTTGTGGAAAACTATTATGAGAAACCATCTTGTGATCTATAATTTCTACAAAAATATCATAAATAACGATTAGTAAAAAAATGCTCTACTAACACTAACGTCGCGAGTTTACTAACTGTTATAGGACGTCGTTATGCCGCCAATAAGAAGAACTCGAACAAGACCAGGTGTACCAACTCAACAACCAAGAGATGCACGTCCCAGAAGAGCCTGAGTAAATCCGACTCCGGTCACTGAAACACCATCAATTACCACACCAGTGACGCTACCTGAAGCAGGGCTTTCCCAAACCACAAATGAGTTAGAACAACTAATATCAGAACGCATTTCAGCCGCATTAGCAAATGCTAGAGATGTGAACTCTGGGAGACCTATAGTGGAAGTGAATGAGCTCAGGAATGGACTCGGAAGTACCCTGAACTCAAACAGTTCAAACCATGAAGAGCCACGAAGGCCCTGTTCTTACAAGGATTTTATGAGCTGCAAACCAAAGAATTTCTTTGGGAATGAGGGAATTATCGGTCTAACTCATTGGATCGAGAAGATAGAAGGAGTCTTCGAAATCTGTTTTTGTCCTAAAAGCAGCAAAGTTCGATTCGCTGCTTATACTTTATTGGACGGAGCTTTAACATGGTGGAATGACCATGTAAAAACTTTGGGAGTAACAACTGCTAACTCCATGGCATGGGGAGAGTTTAAGGCTTTACTAATAGAAGAATATTGTCCAAGGGACGAGGTACAAGTATTGGAACATGAGCTATGGAATTTAAAGATAAAAGATGCTGACATTAAAGCGTACACCAATAGGTTTAACGACCTTGCGCTTCTTTTTCCGGGGATGGTTACCCCCGAAAATAAGAAGATTGAACGCTACGTTGGGGGCCTGGTACCTAAGATCAAAGGATTGGTTTTATCGTCAAAACCTACAACCTACCTAAGTGCTAAGCACCTAGCATTTCAGCTAACCAAGAACGAAATCGATCAAGGGATGATGACAGCGAAAGTCGAAACCCCTAAGATAGGCAATAATCTCTATAAATGCAAATTCAATCGAGGAAACCAGAGTCAGCCAAAGAAGCAACACATCGAGAAGGCGTATGCCGTAACCCCAACTCCGGCTCAAACCAGCAGAAAGTCCATACTGGAAATAAACCCCACTATGCAAAAATGCAACCGAAATCTTTGTGGGGAATGTTTCTATTGTACTACTTGTCAGAAGAACAGACATACCGCAAGGTTTTGCCGGAACTCAACTCTTAACAAGGGCACAAGATCTGGAGTAGGAGGAGACAGAAGTTGCTTCAGATCTGGAGAAAAAGGGCACATAAGGCAACACTGTCCGAAGGTGAAGGGGAACGACGAAAATGCTCGTGGACGGGCGTTCACGATTGGGAGTAGAGATGCTATTCAAGATCGCTCTATGGTGACCGGTACGTTTCTCATTAATAACTTATATGCTATAATTCTTTTTGACTCCGGTGCCGACAAAAGTTTTATAACCCCATCGTTTAAACTAATGTTAAATCACGAGTCTAGTAAACTCGACGTAGCATATCAGGTAGAAGTAGCGAACCGTCAAATAGAAAGCACCATCGAAATCTTATATAACGGTGCGCAAACTCTAAATGACCACACATTCCATATAAATCTAATGCCTATACCAATTGGGAGCTTTGATATAATCATCAGTATGGATTGGTTGTCTCTTCACCGTGCCGAAATTTTGTGTTTTGAAAAATCCATTTGTTTAATTCTACCAAACGGAGAGACCTTGATAATATACGGCGACAAATCAGGTCAAAACCTAACACTCATTTCTTGCACCAAAGCTCAAAAATACTTATACAAAAGTACCACACTTTCTTAGCCCATGTTGTCGATAAGAAGAACAAAACAAAGAAAATCAAAGACATACCTCAGGTATGTGAATTTCCTGATGTGTTTCCCGACGATCTGCCTAGATTGCCGCCAAATCGACAGGTCGAGTTTCGAATCGATTTAATTCCAGGAGCAACACCGGTAGCGAAATCCCCCTATAGATTGGCTCATTTAGAAATGCAAGAACTTTCAAGCCAACTGCAGGAACTTCTTGACAAAGGTTTCATTAGACCGAGTTTCTCATCATGGGGAGCAGCAGTCTTATTCGTCAAGAAGAAGGATGGATCGTTCAGAATGTGTATAGATTACAGGGAGCTAAACAAGCTAACAATTAAGAACCGTTACCTACTCCCTAGAATAGACGATCTATTTGATCAACTGCAAGAATCTAGCTATTATTCGAAGATAGATTTAAGATCGGGGTACCATCAGATGAAAGTAGTAGAAGAAGATGTTCCAAAGACCGCTTTCAGAACTCGATACGGTCACTGTGAGTTTCTAGAGATGCCTTTTGGGTTAACAAACGCCCCGACATTATTCATGGATCTTATGAACCATGTTTGTAAGCCATGCCTGGATAAGTTCGTCATTGTATTTATTGATGACATTCTAATCTACTCCCGAACTAAAGAAGAACACGGTCAACATCTGAAACTAATCCTGGAACTACTAAGAAAGGAAAAGTTGTACGCGAAATTCTCTAAATGTGAATTCTGGATTAGAGAAGTACACTTTCTAGGGCATGTGGTAAGCAACAAAGGAATACATGTGGACCCTGCAAAGATCGAAGCGGATAAAAATTGGGACACCCCAAAGACGCAAACAGAAATACGCCAATTTTTGGGACTTGCAGGCTATTATCGGAGATTTATTGAAAATTTCTCAAAAATAGGCGTTAACTCAAAAAGAAAGAAAGTTCAATTGGGAAGATAATCAAGAAACTGCATTCTAAGAGTTGAAACGGAGGCTATGTTGTGCGCCAATCCTATCACTTCCTGAAGGAACAGAAGATTTTGTCGTATACTGTGATGCGTCAAATCAAGGATTAGGATGCGTATTGATGCAACGAGGCAAGGTCATTGCGTATGCTTCTCAACAACTCAAGATTCATGAAAATAACTACACAACCCATGACCTGGAGCTAGGAGCCGTAGTCTTTGCTTTAAAAATATGGCGACATTACCTGTACGACACTAAATGTTTTATTTTCACTGGTCATAAAAGCCTCCAACACATCTTCAACCAAAAGGAACTAAATATGAGGCAACGAAGATAGATTGAATTGCTGAATGATTACGAATGTGTAATTAAGTATCATCCAGGCAAGGCAAATGTCGTAGCAGATGCGCTGAGTCGCAAGGAGCATGTGAAACCTTGAAGAGTAAAAGCGCTAACTGTAAGACCAGTATCCTGATTATAACATATACTTAAAATAAGAGTGTTAGGGATTATATGATCATTGGTAGTTATAAAGCTAAGAAAAACTTTAGTTACAATTTCATATGAAAATCAGCATTTTGTGTCGTTTTTAGAAAAATCATAATTAATTCTAGAAAAATCGTTTGGACCTCAAACCAGTGCACAAAGTTTAAAAATTGAGTCTAGTACAATTACCAAAAATAATAGTAAGCTTGAAAATGACATTATCTATGGTAAAAAATGCAATCTTTACTGATTAGTTCGGAATTGACAGATTAGATAGTCTATTTTCAAAAATTCATAATAAATCATAGAAAAATCGTATAAATACGTAAAATACATCCCTGGAAAGGTATTGAGATAAATTTCTGGAATATCAAATAAAAATGTGAATTTCATGGGTTTAAAGTCGGCTAAACCAGTCTTGAACAGACTGATTCTAGAAGGTATTAATTTCAACAAAGTTATATTATTAAAATCTTTTGTCAAAAGTGTCATGCCATTTTTTATTCAAGAATTCAAGTATAAATACCCCTCAAAACATCTCATAAACCACACAACTAAATCTCAATCCAATATATAGAGGTTTCTAAGCACTAGAGTGTAAGCAAGTGAGCGGAAGAAGCTCGAAAGCCTAACGAAGGAGTTATAGATTCCGACGAATGGTCATAAGGTAACTACAAACCTTTCTATAGCTTAATTAGGTATTGTAAAATAATTTTTGTATTAAGAAGTAGAATATGTAATAAGTATAACATATTCATTTCCAACAATAGTAAATAAAAACCTTAAAATGTCGTTATTATAACAATTCGTAATTTCCGAAAATAATACCGATTGATTTACTTACGAGGACGGTGACTAGGCCGATTACTTGGGGTCTGGTTGTTGGATTTTCCGAAAGGCTAAAATGCTGAAAGGATCCTGCCACCCCATCTAATCTTCTACCTGGCCGTTCTTTACTTGATAAATCATGGAGTATCATATCGGAATTATTGAAGGGTTTAATGATGCGACTATAATATAGTTAAGGATTAAGAAATGATAGATTTATTATTATGTTAACAGTTAAAGTTGAAAGGAAATACAAAGGCGAGAAAGATAAACGATATAGTCAACTACAATCAGGTGAGTCTTCTCACTATACTATAGGTGATATTGCATGAGTAGGAAGGAAGATATGTTAGAATAAGGTGATTTTACATGTTATGATAATTGTATGAATTATTGTTATGGTAATGATTGTTTATGGACGGAACGGGATAGCCCGCGAGCCAATAGGCGGAACGGAAATAGCCTGCGAGCCAATAGGCGGAACGGGAATATCCTGCGAGTCATTAGACAGAACGGGAAAAGCCTGCGAGCGATAAGACGGAACGGGAACTGCCCGTGAGTCTTCAGGCGGAACAGGGATAGCCCGTGAGTCTCACAGACATATGAATGGTTATTGTGTGTTGTATGTTATGTGATGGATCGTATGGTATTTTGAGGAACTCACTAAGCTCCGTGCTTACCCTTTCCCTATATAAACTACTGTTTCAGGTACATCAGGTACAATGGATGGCAAGGCGTGACGTGTATACACTGTGCTGCTTCATTGGAGGACTGTTTTTGAATTAATATTCCGCTATATTGTGATTTTGTTAACTTCTGTTAATCCTGGGGTGTTTTCATTAAACTTACAAGTTATGGAATTTTATGAAAATTAATTAAGTGGCTTTTCTTATATTGAAGTTTTCGTTTAAAATTTTTTAAATTTACTCAAAAATTTTGGGATGTTACAAGTTGGTATCAGAGCACAGCTTGAGAGAATCAGGCTCACTTAGTGAGTTCTAGACTCAAGTTGAGGCTTAAGAGTTTTCTTAAAACATTTTTACGAAAGAAAGATGTTTTATGAAGGGTGAACTAAAGACACAGTGTGTACCGCCAGCCGACGCCAGTATGAGAAAAGGGTTAAGTATTTAATATTCTGGATGTTAAAAAAAACATATGATATATGTTTGCTGAAATGCCTGGTAGAGATCACACATTGTTGTATTATTATCTGCTATTTGCTAATAGAACTGTATGCTAGTGCTGATAGGTTGCTTAGAGATTTCCACTAAGTTGTATACAATATGGACTGAATAGTCATAGAATGTGTGAGTTGACCTTATTGCATGTTCCTTGTTTGGTTGTTGCCTTAGGGAAGATTCTCTTATTTGAAAGACTGTTTAGTTCGATATTGTATACAACTACGTTCGCGAAACAATCTGTCATCACTGGAGGAAGTTCCGTCTTAGTTAGAATAGCATGGTGGGGGTGGGATTCCAAGTATTCCTAGAAGGGTTGACATATGCCTTGTAAGGGCATATGTAATAAAATTATCGGTGAGAAGCGAATTGGATATTTCGAGACGGGTCTTGGAACGGACATGGATAGGTGTGGAAGGTAGTAGTAGAGCTCCTACTATCAAAAGAACAGGATCTGCGTTTGAGTCGGGAGTTCGTCATGAAGGATCCAAGGAGCTGAGTATGTGAGTGTCTAGCATAATTAACTTAAATGCTAGTGTAATGTGGTAAACTTTTATCCATTCAATTTTTGAATGTTGATTGTGAGGTTCAGTAGGAACAATTAAGATGCGATCATACCAGTTTGGTTGGACCGATCATGCTTAAGTTGATTACTGAGCTTAAAGACTGTTGAAAGGGAGAATGCCAAAATGCTATTGTGGTAGCTATTTTCATGCAACTAATGGACGCACAAGTCAGACAGGGACTAGAGGATGCAAGGGTGAGTTTTCCAACTCACGGTCAAAGAGGTGCAAGCGGCGCCTGAGATGATGGCGGGTATTTTTGAGTCAACTCTGTACATGCCTAGTGCTGTGTAATAGTGGGGCTACCTACCCTTGTATTGATCTTGCTTGAGTGATTGATCAGGTCGTGTGGGTTGAGAGTCTGGATCACTCGCTCGTGATTGAGGTAACTGACGATAGAGGTGTTGACTAGGGCCGCAAGCGGATGAGTAACATATGGTGGTTGATGTAAACGTCTTTACATTAGTGAAACATGTTTATTGAGATGGTGTTTGCCCCTGATGCAAGTTGTTGGCTGAGCAGAGTGGGCTTGGTTTTTGTTCGAGAGTAAGGGCTCGTAAAAAAAATTATAAATCGAATAAACAGACTTGGACTTTAGTCCAAGTGGGGGAGGAATACGAAATTAAGGGAACAACATGAATATTATATTGAATCGATGAAATTATTAAAATTATAGTAACACGTCAATATATTTAATTCATTACTACAACTTTATATTAATACATTAAGAAAAGTTTACAGAACTACTAACCTAAACCGGAGAATCAGAAAGAAGCGAGAAAAGATCTTCTACACACCAATCTTTGTCATCATTAGGTTGACTTGTACCTTCTCAAGGATTTGGAAGTGGTATGCTTTCAGTTATTGGAGGAGGAGCTCCAAGGTATGGGGTCTCGATAGGGTTGGAACCTGTAACCGCATGATTAGGGGCTAAATATTGACTCATTTGGGGCGTGTGTAAGTAGGGCAGTGATGAGGAAGGGCTCTAATTCGGAACCAGTTGGGGGTAGCTATAAGAAGGAGGAAACCAGGCTAGGTCACCTACAAAGCCTCAAAAATTCTCCTCACTCGAAGACTCGAGTAAACCAGGGTTAATACTAGTCATACCAGAATTAGATGGCGGAGATTGCTGCTGTGTATGAGTTCTTGATGAAGTTTCCCCCTTTTTCTGAATTTTTCTTTTCCTAAATACAAACTTATGAGCAGCTTGTATTAGCTTCTTTGTGCCGTCTGTTAGACCCGATTGTGACCCTTCAATTATCGCTTCTTTTTCTTTTTTTTAGGTTGGGTATTAAATCTCCCGATAATTCTGTTGCCTCAATAAATTCATTACCAAATTCCCGTGGCACAAATAACTTTAGTAATTTCAACCTTATGATATAAAAGAATTAAAAAAATGTAGGTTTTTACCTCATCACGATCAATAAGGGTTTGCAAACTCGTAAGTTGTCGTTGGGGCCAATGATTGATACCTAATTCTCTACAGCGTTTTTTTATTGTGTCGTTCCAATGTTGAGTTCCTTCGCAGCTTTCTCAATTGGTTCGTTAAAGTGTTCAGCTATTATTTCCCTACTTAATAAATGTCTGAAACCTCTTCCACTGCCACCTGCTATGTTTTCTGAACTAGAAGGTTCAAATCCAATTGTATTGTTATCATTCTGGATCATTTGAACATGATCCTGATTTTCTGACCCAAAGATGGACATTGATTCATCAAAATTAGTGGCCTCTATCGGTAATAATTGTTGGTTTTCAACTAAAATCTCAGGATTCTGAAATCCTTCTAGGTTCCTTTGAATCACCTGAAGGTGATTTTGGTATTTAAAACCAACCCCAAACTCGGGATTCATATCAATATTGATGTTATCAATCGTCTGTAATTGATTGTCATTTTGAATGTCAGCCATGAATCCTTGATTCATGGGGATGATCTCACTGCTCATTGAGGGTACGTCGATGAATGGATTGTACTCAGTTAGACCATCCACAAATGGGTCTACAAATAACACATGTCAAATGATAAAACAAAATAGAATACTTATAAATGGATCATTCAAAAGAATTTAACCTGGTAGAAGGCATGGAGTCTGATCAAGTGCAAAGTCAGATGCATGCACCGGATCATCTGAGTTAATGTTCAACTCGGGAAAAAATTCCGGCTCATCGTGGAGATGCTCTATTGGTAGTATATCTGGAAGACTGTACCATAATTCAAAATCAAACAAAACATTAGAAAGGTAATCGAAGTATGGATGATATATGTCTAGAATGTTAGAGTCACCAAACTCTATTAAGAATGCTTGGTTTGAAGTACCCTCTTCTTGCGGAAAACCAGGTCCAGGGTTCGATAGATCGCCCATTGAAGATTTGTTTTCCATGACTCGACTTTAAATATGAGTTCTTTTACGAACAAACTAGTGATAAGAGAGGATGAGACTGAAAATGAATGATACTACATACCTGTATATATAGTATCTTGCAGCTGGAACCGAAAGGACACACGGAACTGAAAGGACACCTCACTTTTTAATTACCGAAATTCAAACTAACTACAGTAGATGCGACTTTTCACTACCCCAAGTGACATTTTTTCAAAATTCCCTGCTTGACTCTGGTGAGAACGAGATAATAAAGAGACTTTTGAAATAAAACAAAATTTTATGTCTCTATATAATGGAAATAGTTTAAAGAGTGTTCAGTACTCCAAAAAAAAAAAAAAAAAAAAAACTTACAAAAGATGATGTAAATTTTATATTTCGGTGAAACACAAAAATTTGGAGATTCTACAAAAATAGACTTATTTAGCCAAAAAGTATTTAAAAGAAATGTTGAATTGAGGCAAATGTGTGTTGAAATATGATGAATTCATATAAATACGAAATAGTGTTAAAATTAGGTATTGCAAGTTAACTAGGTTAACTATGTATATAGGTAGATTAGAAAGTACTAAATATGTACTGTAGATAGTAGCCGGTCAAGTCGATGTGTGGGACTGTGAGAAACAGTTAGAGTTTTTTTTTTGTACATCTAGAGTAATTAGAAGAAAAGAAGTATGGAGTGAATGAGAATAATAGGACCTTAAGCATTATTACAGAGGTATGTGAATGTTGAAAGGGAAAGATAATTAAATCTTGTAAAGTTTCGGCAATAAGACGAGGAGGATTTTTTAAGGACACAAGGACTCGATGGGAAATACATAGAGGCGTTTGAGAATGCGGATTTCGGGACGAAATCCAAATAAGTGGGGGAGACTCGTAAGACCCGTATCCTGATTATAACATATATACTTAAAATAAGAGTGTTAGGGATTATATGATCATTGGTAGTTATAAAGCTAAGAAAAACTTTAGTTACAATTTCATATGAAAATCAGCATTTTGTGTCGTTTTTAGAAAAATCATAATTAATTCTAGAAAAATCGTTTGGACCTCAAACCAGTGCACAAAGTTTACAAATTGAGTCTAGTACAATTACCAAAAATAATAGTAAGCTTGAAAATGATATTATCTATGGTAAAAAATGCAATCGTTACTGATTAGTTCGGAATTGACAGATTAGATAGTCTGTTTTCAAAAATTCATAATAAATCATAGAAAAATCGTATAAATACGTAAAATACATCCCTGGAAAGGTATTGAGATAAATTTCTGGAATATCAAATAAAAACGTGAATTTCATGGGTTTAAAGTCGGCTAAACCAGTCTTGAACAGACTGATTCTAGAAGGTATTAATTTCAACAAAGTTATATTATTAAAATCTTTTGTCAAAAGTGTCATGCCATTTTTTATTCAAGAATTCAAGTATAAATACCCCTCAAAACATCTCATAAACCACACAACTAAATCTCAATCCAATATATAGAGGTTTCTAAGCACTAGAGTGTAAGCAAGTGAGCGGAAGAAGCTCGAAAGCCTAACGAAGGAGTTATAGATTCCGACGAATGGTCATAAGGTAACTACAAACCTTTCTATAGCTTAATTAGGTATTGTAAAATAATTTTTGTATTAAGAAGTAGAATATGTAATAAGTATAACATATTCATTTCCAACAATAGCAAATAAAAACCTTAAAATGTCGTTATTATAACAATTCGTAATTTCCGAAAATAATACCGATTGATTTACTTATGAGGACGGTGACTATGCCGATTACTTGGGATCTGGTTGTTGGATTTTCCGAAAGGCTAAAATGCTGAAAGGATCCTGCCACCCCATCTAATCTTCTACCTGGCCGTTCTTTACTTGATAAATCATGGAGTATCATATCGGAATTATTGAAGGGTTTAATGATGCGACTATAATATAGTTAAGGATTAAGAAATGATAGATTTATTATTATGTTAACAGTTAAAGTTGAAAGGAAATACAAAGGCGAGAAAGATAAACGATATAGTCAACTACAATCAGGTGAGTCTTCTCACTATACTATAGGTGATATTGCATGAGTAGGAAGGAAGATTTGTTAGAATAAGGTGATCTTACATGTTATGATAATTGTATGAATTATTGTTATGGTAATGATTGTTTGTGGACGGAACGGGATAGCCCGCGAGCCAATAGGCGGAACGGGAATAGCCTGCGAGCCAATAGGCGGAACGGGAATAGCCTGCGAGTCATTAGACAGAACGGGAAAAGCCTGCGAGCGATAAGACGGAACGGGAACTGCCCGTGAGTCTTCAGGCGGAACAGGGATAGCCCGTGAGTCTCACAGACATATGAATGGTTATTGTGTGTTGTATGTTATGTGATGGATCGTATGGTATTTTGAGGAACTCACTAAGCTCCGTGCTTACCCTTTCCCTATATAAACTACTGTTTCAGGTACATCAGGTACAATGGATGGCAAGGCGTGACGTGTATACACTGTGCTGCTTCATTGGAGGACTGTTTTTGAATTAATATTCCGCTATATTGTGATTTCGTTAACTTCTGTTAATCCTGGGGTGTTTTCATTAAACTTATAAGTTATGGAATTTTATGAAAATTAATTAAGTGGCTTTTCTTATATTGAAGTTTTCGTTTAAAAATTTTTAAATTTACTCAAAAATTTTGGGATGTTACACTAACTATGACTATCCATTCCAACCTCAATTCACAAATCCGCGAAGTACAACTTGAAGCACTAAAAGAAGAAAATACTAATGAAGAAGATTTGCGAGGAATGGAAAAACAATTCGAGTTGAAGGAAGACGGAACACGTTACTTCATGAACAGGATCTGGACACCAAAGTTTGGTGATATTCGAGGCTTAATTTTGGATGAAGCTCATAAATCCAGATATTCCATCCACCCTGGTTCTGACAAAATGTATCTCGAATTGAAGACGCATTATTGGTGGCCGAACATGAAGGCAGAAATTGCTACCTACGTAAGTAAATGCCTAACCTGCTCCAAGTTAAAAGCTGAACATCAAAGGCCCTCCGGACTACTGCAACAACCAGAAATACCAGAGTGGAAATGGGAATTGATCACAATGGACTTCATTACTAAACTACCAAAAGCACCTGGTGGGTATGATACCATCTGGGTAGTAGTCGACCGATTAACCAAGTCCGCCCATTTCCTACCAATAAAAGAAACATACACGATGGAGAAGCTGGCAAGAATATACCTCAGGGAAATCGTCAGATTACATAGTGTACCTATATCGATTATCTCTGATAGAGATAGTAGGTTTACCTCACGGTTCTGGCAGTCATTACAGAAGACTTTGGGTACACGATTAGACATGAGTACAGCGTATCACCCACAAACCGATGGGCAAAGTGAACGAACAATTCAAACTCTGGAGGACATGCTCTAAGCCTGTGTGATAGACTTTGGAAACTCGTGGGATGCTCATTTACCGTTAATTGAGTTTTCTTATAACAATAGTTATCACATCAGCATCAACGTTGCACCGTTCGAAGCTTTATATGGTCGGAAGTGTCGATCACCGATATGCTGGGCAGAAGTTGGAGATACTCAATTAGCCGGAAAATATACGAATAAAACCTTACGAACTGGCCCCAAGGTGATCCATGAGACAACAGAGAAAATTGTTCAAATCAAAGAGCGACTTAAGGCCGCAGAGGATCGTTAGAAAAGTTATGCGGACGTACGGCGCAAACCGCTAGAATTCCAAGTGGGAGACCGAGTGATGTTAAAAGTCTCGCCCTGGAAAGACATGATTTGATTTGGGAAGCGAGGGAAATTGAATCCACGATACATAGGACCTTTTGAAATCCTTGAAAGGATTGGTCCTGTTGCTTATCGACTAAAATTACCCCAAGAGCTTGGCAAGGTGCATGACGTATTCCACATCTCGAATATAAAGAAATGTCTATCCGATGATACCAAAGTGATTCCTCCCGATGAAATTCAGCTAAACTGAAAACTCCACTTCATCGAAGAACCTGTGAAGATTATAGATCGAGAAGTCAAGCGTTTAAAACATAGTCATATTCCTATTGTAAAGGTGAGATGGAATTCCCAGCGAGGACCGGAATTCACTTGGGAACGGGAAGATCAAATGAAACTGAAATATCCCCAACTGTTTAATAAAGTTCCGACTACTGATTGAACTTTCACGACAAAATTATGTTAACAGGGGGAGAATGTAACAATTGGGAAAAATGAGACATAATGAATATGGAAATTCATATTAGTTACGAGAAAATAAGTCGATATTGTCTATATGTGCTTCACAAATTAGTTACGCTTTTGTAGAAAAAGTCTTTTAATAAAGACTTGTGAATCCATTATATAAATCCAAAAATTAAAACCGGTTTCGTGGTAACGATCATATAGAAAACGATCGACAACGAAAATATTATTATGACTAAAATGCGAGTTGAAGTGATGGAACTTTCAATTCGCGAACAAAATTTCTATTTCGCCATGAGCAACAAATGTGTATTTAGTATATCTAAAAGCCGGGTGTACTTAATAACTAAAATGACGAACCATAAAATCATATTATAACAATACTAACGAGAGTAATTAGAACGTTTCGGTGCACAATTTTATCAGACCAAGCATTTGAGAATTATAATATACAACTTCTTAATATCGTCATTCATAAATAAACTTATGTGTATATATATATATATATATATATATATATATATATATATATATATATATATATATATATATATATATATATATATATATATATATATATATATATATATATATAGAAGGAGGATCGTGTAGGAACCCAAAATCCGGTAAGAACCGTAAAGACAAATCTGGACCTTTAATCATGAAAAATGGGTGGATAACATTCAATGTGAATAAAATGTCACATCTTAAAAGCTTGGGGGCTACTTGTATAAAAATCAAAACTATTGGGTGGATAATACAAATTAATAAGGGTAATATGATAATTGCAACGAGACCCTCACCAGATTGCGACAATTGTCGCTACATGGTTTGCCTGTTTTTTTTATTCCCCCAGCTTAGTTTTTGGGCGATAACTTTTTTTTTCTTTATAAAAAAAATTCTAAAAAAACCAAAGTTCTTAAAATTTAATTCTTTACAAAACAAGCACAATCATGAAAATTTGAAAAAAAATATTTTTTTTTTTATTTTTTATTATTATAAAAAATCAAAAATTAAAAAAAATTCCAAAAATTATGAAAATTTAATGGATAATTATAGATATTATATTAGTAAGTTTGTAAAAAAATTGAAAAAAAATGTTTTTTTGGTGTTCATTTTTATATTTTAAGTAAAAAAAGACATCAAAATAGCAAAAAAATACATATGATCTAAAAATATTAAAACCAAAATATGTTTTATGATTCAAAACTTATGATCAAAGATGCAATATTCGTTATGATTCAAGATCCAAAAGTCGTTATGATCCAAAACGAGTTAAAAAAACATATAACGACAAAATAATTCAAAATTTATGATCCAAGATGCAAAAAAAAAAAAACTATGATCCAAAATATTATGATCCAAAAATACATGATCTAAAACGTTATGATTAAAAATATCATGATCCAAAATGATTAGATTAAAGATACGAAAAAAAAACGTTAAAATTAAGATTAAAAAATATTAAAAATTAAAAAATATACATAAAAAATTAAAAAAACAAAAAAATTAAAAAAATAAAAATCGAGTACTGTAGCATTCAAAAAATAAATAAATAAAATAAATAAAATAATTAAATAAATAAATAAATAAAAATCAAAATCAAAAAACCGAGTATAATCGAAAATAAAAACAATTGAAAAAAAAATAATTTTTAAAAAAAATAAATAAATAATAAAAATAAAAAAAATAAAAAAAACGAAAAAGGAAAAAAAACGAGAAAAAAACCCACTTAAATCACATTGAAAAAACCCACTTAAATACTCGAGTTCGTATTTCGTTCCGTAGACGTGCGTCGCACCTGATTGCGTCACGTCGAAGGAAGACGTTTTGACTTTATTGCCCTTATGAGAATGATTGGACGAGAAGAGTTCTTGCGGTTCCTACCGGATTTTGGGTTCCTACCGGATCCTAACCCTATATATATATATATATATATATATATATATATATATATATATATATATATATATATATATATATATATATATATATATATATATATATATATATATATATATATATATATATATATATATATATATATAGGGCTAGGTTATAATAAGAATGACAATTATTGTGTTACCTTGTAACCAAATCCTGGCCATTAGATTTCATTCTCGTAACAATGAAAAAACACATTCTTAACATAATAAGTTTTTGACATAATGAGTTTAACCATTCTTAAAAGAATGAACTAAATTTTGTACATTCTTAAAAGAATGTGTTTTAAATGAGTGGTCCAGATTGAGTTTCAAGGTTACACAATACTTGTATGGATATATTTGATCATATCCCTATGTATATATATATATATATATATATATATATATATATATATATATATATATATATATATATATATATATATTTTTTTTTTTTTTTTTTTGCAAGTTAGGGAGGAATCTACTACATGAATCGTAATATACTACAGGCTACACTAGGTACATCAGCTATGCTACAATTCTTCGTAGTCTTCGCCTTCTCCAAGGAACCTGCACAGAGACTAGACCCACTAACGCAGCAGCAAACCCTGGTGCATAGCACACGTCGACCCCGTAACAACGCCCTGCAAGGCAACTGGCTGGGGGGAAACCAGCCCCGGGTACACCCGAACATAGCTAGCCAAGAGGCTACAATGGTGCGTAAATATCTTTTGCAACCATTGCACGCAGCAAGGCTCGAACCCGCGACCTCGCCTAAGCGAGGCACGTGCCTTACCCGCCACGACCACCATGTTGTGTGTATATATATATATATATATATATATATATATATATATATATATATATATATATATATATATATATATATATATATATATATATATATAAAACTAAAAGTAAACAAACATGTAAATTACACCAAACCTCAGGGACCATTCATCTAAGTTAGTCTTTAAAACCAAATTGCCAAGTTAACCGAAAACACCATTCTTGACTTAATACTCTTGACCTCAAACTCAAAGTTCTAGGGTAGGAAGTGTAACTTTGATTGATACTTAAGGGGTAGAAATGGTAACTTTTATGAAAGAAAGCAAACGAGAGCACAACAAATTCCTATTGGTTTTGAGGTAAAATTTATATGTAACCAGCCAATTAGAATCTAGTTGGAATGTAAATAGATAAACTTTGAAATCATTCGTAAAACAATTTGTAGAACCACTTGTATTTTTACCACTTATATAACCAATCGCCTGCCTTCATATTTCATTTCACAACTATCTCAAACTTTCAACCTCTACATACTTCTGCTTACTTCTATTCATTCCCTTTTTATCTCTTCTCTCCCTAAACATAAGACATTTCATCTTTCATCTTTCAACAATCTTGAATCCTCACCTGTAGGTAACAATCTCCTTTGTTTATTATTTCATTCGTCGCTAAGAAAAGCCTATGATTAGGTTAGATATACGTTATAGTTAATATAATAATACATATCTATATGTAATTAGATACCTGAAAAGCCGATTTCTCGCGAGGAAGTGAAGACAAGCTCATCTTGACATCGTAATTTATTAACGTTACGCAATCAAAGTGAGTTTTCTACAGCCCCTTTTTAAGTTTTAAACTATGTTTTGGGGGAGAATACAGACAACAATATAAACTATATTACGAATCAATGACGTAAATTTTCATAATGTTAAGTTACAATCGAAGTGTTTATATACGTTTCTCGTCATATTAACATATAAATATCAAGTTGAAATGTTACAATTTACAAGTTACCGTTATAAGTAATTTCGCTTATGACTATGCTCTATAAACTATATTTGAAATTACGATTGTTTCTGTGATATTTTCTGTTACGTTTTGATCGATCGAATTATCAAATTACTTGTAATTACAATAAGTTTACGAGGGAAATTTTGAACGAAATGAACTTTTATTTGTATCAAAACCGATACGGGATTATTTTTAATTCAAAGTTATTATTATAGAAAACTTTGATTTTCACTTCTGTTTGTTTTGGGATCACTATGCCAGATTTGTTCATCAGCTAAAGATATAATCTTAGCAAGTCCTCCGAAATAATTGTTAATCCTTGTGTAAGCGAAAGTTGTTGTGTATAGATCTATATGGGTTGACATCCCCGTCCGTGGCTGCTAGCTACAGCCCACACGTCTAACGAGACCTAACCGGACGATAACTTCTTATTTTGTTTCCACGATGTGATGAACCGTCGTGTGGTTTGTAAGCACTACTTTATTTTGTCCTTGAATAGGAGGCTGAAATCAGTCACAGCTCGGTTATTAACTCGACATAGCCCCGGTTGTTCTCTTTGATGAGATGATTTTGATAAATGATTGTAATTAAAATTTTAATATATATATATATATATATATATATATATATATATATACATATATATATATATATATATGTATATATATATATATATATATGTATATATATATATATATATATATATATATGTATATATATATATATGTATATATATATATATATATATATATATATATATATATATATATATATATATATATATGTATATGTATATATATATATATATATATATATATATATATATATATGTATATGTATATATATATATATGTATATATATATATATATATATATATATATATATATATATATATGTATATATATATATGTATATATATATATATATATATATATATATATATATATATATATATATATATATATATATATATAATGTGTTAACCTTTATGGCTAAACGGGTTTGACTTATGTTTTTATTTGTTATGGTTAAGTCTTAAAGCTTATAGGAGATCATTTATGGTTAAAGGGTTATGGTTAAGTGTTACGGTCTGTATAATGCGTTATAAGTTATGATTTATTTAAGCTTCATGGGTGATGGTTAAGTGTTAAGACTTATGGCTTAAGGTTATCGATTATGGTTAAGTGTTAAGGCTTACACCTAAAGGCGTTATGCGTTTTGAGTAACTCTTAAGGCTAACAATTATGGGATGTGAGTAATGGGTTATAGCTTTGTGTTTAAGTCCTAAGGCTTGTTGCCTATTGGTTATGGATGTTGGTTTTTGTACTATGGGTTATGGTTATGGTTAAGTGTTGAGAATTATCCATTATAAAATAGGTTCTAGTTTATGTTTTATGTTTATGTATTAAGGTTTTTGGCTTAACGGATATGGCTTACGTTTTTATTTGTTAGGGTGATGTCTTAAAGCTTATGAGAGATCATTTATGGTTAACGGGTTATGGTTCAGTGTTACGGTTTGTATAATGCGTTATGAGGTATGATTTATTTAAGCTTTATGGGTGATGGTTATGTGTTAAGACTTATTGCTTAAGGTTATCGATTATTGTTACGTGTTAAGGCTTACACCTAAAGCGTTATATGTTTTGATTAACTCTTAAGGCTAACAATTATGGGATGTGAGTAATGGGTTATAGCTTTGTGTTTAAGTCCTAAGGCTTGTTGCCTATTGGTTATAGATTATGGTCTTTGTTCTATGTGTTACGGTTATGGTTAACTGTAAGGACTTATGGATTACGAAATAGGTTCTAGTTTATGTTTTATGGTTATGTGGTAAGGTTTTTGGCTTAACGGATATGACTCATATTTTTATTTGTAGGGTTAAGTGTTTAAGCTTATGGAAGATCATTTATGGTTAAGTGTTACGGTCTATATAATGTGTTATGAGTTATGATTTATTTAAGCTTTATGGGTGATGGTTAAGTGTTAAGACTTATGGCTTAAGGTTATCGATTATGGTTAAGTGTTAAGGCTTACACCTAAAGTGTTATGCGTTTTGATTAACAGCCTAACAATTATGGGATGTGAGTAATGAGTTATATCTTTTTGTTTAAGTTCTAAGGGTTGTTGCCTATTGGTTATGGATGATGGTTTTTGTTCTATGGTTTATGGTTATGGTTAACTGTTAAGACTTATGGATTATGAAATAGGTTCTAGTTTATGTTTTATGTTTGTGTTAAGCTTTATGGCTTGACGGGTATGGCTTATGTTTTTATTTGTTATGGTTAAGTCTTAAAGCTTATGGGAGATCATTTATGGTTAATGGGTTATGGTTAAGTGTTATTGCCTGTATAATGCGTTATGACTTATGATTTATTTAAGCTTTATGGGTGATTAGTAAGTGTTAAGACTTATGGCTTAAGGTTATCGATTATAGTTAAGTGTTAATGCTTACACCTAAAGCGTTATGGGTTATGATTAAATCTTAAGGCTAACAATTATGGTATGTGAGTAATGGGTTATAGCTTTTTGTTTAGGTCCTAAGGCTTGTTGCCTATTAGTTATGGATGATGGTTTTTGTTCTATAGGTTATGTTTATGCTTAAGTGTTAAGACTTATGGATTATGAAATAGGTTCTAGTTTATGTTTTATGGTTAGGTGTTAAGGTGGATGGCTTAACGGATATGGCTTACGTTTTTATTTGTTATGGTTAAGTCTTAAAGCTTATGGGAGATCATGTATGGTTAAGGGGTTATGGTTAAGTGTTACGGTCTCTATAATGCGTTATGAGTTAGGATTTATTTAAGCTTAATGGGTGATGGTTAAGTATTAAGACTTATGGCTTAACGTTATCGATTATGGTTAAGTGTTAAGTCTTACACCGAAAGCGTTATCGTTTTGATTAACTTTTAAGGCTATCAATTATGGGATGTGAGTAATGGGTTATAGCTTTGTGTTTAAGTTCTAAGACTTGTCGCCTATTGGTTATGGATGATGGTTTTTTTTCAATGTGTTATGGTTATGGTTTAGTGTTAAGACTTATCCATTCAAAAATAGGTTCTAGTTTATGTTTTATGGTTATGTATTAAGGTTTATGGCTTAATGTCACACCCCGCTAAAGCGGAAACACGGAACATGACTGTACAAAAGGGTCTCATAGCAAAAGTTAAAGACAACACCAACCATAGTATTTAAAAAGCATTACAATTTACAAAGGTTTAGGACAATTGCTAATGAAGTTACAAAATATTTGAAAACAACACATGCGAAATGCTTCTACAGGTGATGTGTCTCTAGGTGCCACTTACTAGAAGATTTCTGAAAAGCATGAAAAATGAGGGTCAACTATAGAAATAGTTGGCGAGTTTCATAGGTTTGAGTATAATCATAGTTTAAAATTTTCATAATCGTTTCAAAAGTTTGCATTGTCAATAGAAAGAAAACCACACACAATTTTTGATCGATTCGTGATCATTTGTATATAGAAAGGAAACCATATGCAATTTTTGATCGATTCGTGATCATTTGTATATAGAGCTTGAGTCCACAACCAAACCTACCAACCAGAACACCCCTATGAGTCATGTTCTATCGTCACATGATAGTGTATTGGTAATATGCACTTAAAGCTCCATGTAAGTGTGGGTGGTCAATCCGAAAATAGCGCTATCCATAATAACCATCGGCTCAAACAAGAGTTAATAGGTTGTGTACGAGAACGACAGGGGACTTTTGCACACGATAGAAATCTCAAGCATACAACAATTACATATAATTTAAGAGCAAACATTCAAGATCAACCATTTTGCAAAGTAAAAGTCATGCTTTCCACCTGAAAACATAAAACAGTAAAAAGGGGATGTGAATACTCACAATTGTAACAAGTGATCTCTAGAGTTCGGTTGCTTGGTACACGCACGGAATTCCTACTCGCGTCCTACGAAAACACAAATGTTCTAAACGGTATTTTGTAACAATTTGTTTGAGTTTTCATTTAATTAACAAAGTGTCTTAGAATTGATTTGAGTTTTCATTTGGTTTTAAACGGTATTTTGTAACAATTTGTTTGGAATTGTATTTATTTAAAATACATGAAAACCACATCCGAAAATCACCAAAATTTAATCCGACCATCCCACAGGTGATTTGAGGCTTATGTAAAAGTTTGGTAATTTTTAGATTTGTATTGTAATTATTTTACATTATAAGCTTATTATAATAGAGAAATTCGGAATAATTAGTAAACAGTCAAAATAAATTCCGAAATAATTTTTGGAGTTATTTATAATATAGGAGAGATCAGGAAAAAAGTATCATTGACTTTGAAGAATACGACATTGATTTTCTAAAATGCTCATCAATAGTGGCACATAAATCAATATAATTATTAAACAGTGCCCAAATGAGTTGAAACTTTATGGGGAACTTCAAATTATGATTAAAACAGGTTCCACCAGTTTTTAGAATTTATTAAGTCCTGTAACTATTAATTTATGAATTAAGTCATCATTTGACAACATATTTATGTAAAATCGAAATCTGAGTATTTTGAATTAAACTTTCCAGGATGCATCTTAATAACGTCTAATTTCTGGGAAAAATAATTCCATATTTTATTTGTCTCGAATTACAAGATTTACAAACCCAAACATTTTGAAAATACAAGTTATTTCTTTTGTGTTCCTGATTTTAGAGTTTCTAGTTTCACAATTTTTGAACATGGTTCCTTAATCTTACAGAAGACCATTTTTGGACACAATAATATCTAGCATGTCAGGAGTCTTTACGATTTTTCTCATGATTTTTAGAAGTAATATAGATCCATTTTCAAATACAACAAAAAGACCCTTCACAGAAGATGAGCTGTAAGTGCAGCAGTTTTGTAAAAATTGTTTGAGGGACTAAATCTTAATGTTTTTGAGTGAAACCACTTGGGTTCAAATCCGAACTCATAGAAGTTCATTCCAGAAGAAAAATGGAGATTTTTGGACATGTAAAAGTTTAGATATTTTCCTTTGAAGTCGGACTAAGAAATATGGCAGATTGCATGCTTGGTTATGGGTTGTTATCTTGATGTTTAGATCAACATCAAGCCAAATGCGTCTCCCATGTGATTAACCACGGTTTTTCATGCATCTTAATATCATTTTTCAGAAGAAAAAAAAACTTCAATATACTGCATGGTTTTAAACTAATGTCTTGGGTTCATAGGTGTTCTATGAGGAAGAACATTCAAACCATTGACATGCATGTTGTTTTCAACACTTGCAACCCGATTTCCTTCACATGCATGGTGTTTAAATTCATCCATGATGTTCAAGGAACGTTTTTTAACACAAAATCACAAAGTTTTAGAAGAAAGAAGAAGGAGGAAGAAGAAAAATCCGATTTTGAACATAAGAATGCATATATGGATTTTTCTTGAGCTTGAGTTGTGTTTGATCACGGATTCCGTTCATTTTGACACATGCACACATGTGTGAGTGTTAATCTACAAACCTCATTACAAGAAGATGATTCTAGCCATTGAAAGGGTATAGAATCTGAAAATGAGAAGAAGAAGCACATAAGATGATCGAGTATGAAGCAAATGAGAAGTTTCTTACCTAGCGCCTCTTGTGTTTCTTCAAGAACACTAAACCTACGAATTGTTTGTGGCTTTTTCTTGGCTGAAAATGGCAGAAACTTTGAGAGAAAATAGAGAGAATTTCGTGGATGAGAGAAGGAGAGGAAAAGTGGAAATGGTGAAAAGTGATAATGAGTGAAGTAATGTGGGTTTTATAGTCCCAAAACAAAGTTTTCATGGGGAAAATGAGAGAGAGTGTGTAAAATACGACCATGGGGAGGAAAAATGACGGTTTTAATTCTTTTTTTTTTATAAAAAATATTTTTATTATTTATAAAAATATTGGTGATTTTTACACAATTTTATCTTAAGCATTTTATGACTTTTTTAAGGTTGAAAATCACTTATTCTTGTAATATTTATATGGTGTTTATAGAATATGTCAAATACTTTTATTTAAGATCAATTTAGACTAGTATTTAACATAATTATAATTTAATTTAAGCATTTTTCACTTTAGCACATAATTTGTTAACTTAAAAATCGAAGTACATTGCTATTGTTGATTTTTGCATCTTGTTCAATTATACTTTGAATCAATTCCTGAAATTAATCCTTTTGGCACTTTGTATTAAAATAGAATGACCTAATAAGAATAAAAAAAATTGCCTAATGATTCTATGGTTTCTAAGGTTTTATGGAGTTAAGACTCAACTCCTAGATTCGTGTCTAAAAGATTTGCATTCACCTAAGGACTCTTAGGAACTCAAATTGGGCAATCACATGAAATTTGAGGGTTGTCACAGTCTCCCCTGACACGCCTAGGTCGTCGTGCGGTCAAAAATAAGAAAAACCTAACACACACACTAGCACAGTGGTAGTCAGGGTCGATCCGCAGGAGCTTCGTGGTTAGACCAGATGACAGATTACCAACTTGTAGTGTCATGCTACAGTCGGAGGATCTAGTTTCTAAGTGCTCAACTACCCAAAAGGAATAATCAAACAAAGTCAAGCCAATCATAAGCTAAACTTAACTCAAACAAGCCTAGTTACTTTCTGAAATCAGAAGTGCATCTCTGAATCAGAAGCAATCAAAGGCATCCAAAACATCAAACAAAAGAAGGTATAACCTAAACCAATAGCTATAGCCTAACTGAACAATTACTGGCCAAAGTTCAATACCTAAATCTAACCTAATTGGCCACTGATTTCAGCAAGGGAAAACAGTTCCAAACAAGGTCACAAACATCCAAACACAATTCAAACAATCAAATACCAAAACAATAATCAAAACACCAAAATATCAATATTACTTGTAACCAAATGCTTCTCATTACTCAAACTCAATTCCAGCATCCAAACAGTAACCAAATGTTGCTAAAACAGAAACTAAAGCTCAATATCAGTGGGTGTCACTCCCAAAGACACTAGCTAATGCTTAATACTATCTAACTAATTGAAAAATAAAATCCAAAATATAAAAATACCAATTGAGATGTTGCTGAAACGAAATCTTGGAGTCAAGAGCCTCTACGGTCGATTCTTCACCAGGGTTTTGCTCCGGTTTTTGGCTGTAAATGCCTCTATTTATAGTTTGAAATTTACCGCAGCCGCGCCGCGCATTGAGGATCCCGCCGCGTACTTATCAGATCCCGTTTCTTCGGCATTTGAATGTGTTACACCGCCTTAAAGCCGCGTCGCGCATTGTTAATTCCCGCGGCGCGCGTACGTATTTCCTTGATTTTTCATTCCTTTCCAAACTTCTTCCAATTGCAGCTTTTAGTCCCTGTTTTCATTCTTTTCTTCCAAACAAGTCCTGGCACGGAAAGTGAGAATACCAAGATATATATGATATAATTTCATCAAGAATAGGGCTCAACAATGCCTAAAATACTTGATATCACTAGGCGTTGTCAAACACCCCACACTTGTGCCTTGCTTGTCCCCAAGAAAGAGAGTTTTTAATAAATTCTAACTAAGACTCAAACAATTTTTGACTGTTTTTAGTTTCAAAGCTTATTGCCCCATGAGTTAGAGTGGAATAGTTCGTGAAAACATAATTGAATTGTTCTTTGGAATTCATGGCTTTCTAGAGAACCCTTGATCACAAACTTTCTATTCACAATGAAGTGTACTTACTTATTCAGATTCTAAAGGCCATTAAGGAATTGTCCATGACTTTCGATGTTGTCCGTGTAACGAGCTTTCGGAAATACCATCCCAGACCAGATGATCTTAGGTGGCAAGGTGCATAAATCCCACCCATTTTAGACTTACCGGCTCGAACAACAAAGGCCACGGATTGACAGTTCCTTCCTAAATTCCAATCTTAAAACAGCTCAATCTTCTAAACTCATAAAACTCAACTTATTTGACTAACTAATAGCATGATCACAAATAAACAATATTTATTGAAAAAAATACCATTGCTATCAACAATCACAAACCATTCGTTTCAAAATTACAATTTAGTAAAAATTTTGAAAAAGTTGCTAAATTTTTTTTTTAAAATTGGTCTTTTCCGCAAAAAAAATAATTCAAAAATAAACTCTTTCGACCGTCGACACCCCACACTTAAACCTGTACAACGTCCCCGTTGTACAAGAATTAGTTTTAAAATAAGGGAGAAAGAGTTACCCCTTTTGGACGATAGATTGCTTGGTGCTCAATATCACAGGGATAATTGCGTACAAACGGATCCTTGATTTCGTATTCCGGAGTTGTAGCGCTACAGTGAACACGCCGGTGGTCAAGACAAGTGGAGGGGGCACGGTGACCCCACACTTGTCTGAGACAACTCCTTCCCAATTGACATAACATGCATGACTCAACAAACATATTAAAGCAAACATAACAGATATAAAATATAAACAGACAAAATATAAAGGTGTGTCATAGATTCAATACATATATCCCAAAAAGAAAAGAAAAGAAAAGAAAAGAAATCAACTGCCACCTGGTGGCCTAGAGGATCCAGCCTCGTGACCGTGGGCTCTGGCTGGGAATGGTCGGGGGTGCTGACCCTGCTGGGTGGCTAAATCTAGGAGTACCTCCCCGATCCATGCCAACTGGTCCTCGATCCGAGCGACTCTGACCTCCAATCGGTGGAGGGCAGATGGGTCATCCTGCTGTGGCTGTGGTGCTGCTGGGGCTGGCTCTGGTCTCCGGCGTCTCCTGCCAGGCTGAGCGTATGCCGGCTGGGGATCCTGGAGTGGCTCTGTCGGTGCTCGGATAAACTGGCCCGGGCGCTGCTGCTCGATCAGCCTCATCTTCTCCAGAGCTCGCTGATTATGGGTCGGATTTACCTCCGTAGCACTTGGCAACTTTCCGCTGTCCCTTTTTTGCTGATCCTCGGCCATTTGTCCAATTTGTCGTTCCATGTTTGCGATGGCTTTCGCATTTGCTTGAGACTGTTGCTGCGTAGCACTGAACATTTCATACATCTTGGCAATCATCTCTTCTTGAGTCCCCGGGGCATTATTGGTAACATTATTGGACCCCCTGTTGTTATTGTTGCTACCATTCCCATTTGTATTCCCATTATTATTGTTGTTTGCAGGCTGATATGTTCTAGGCTGATTAGTTGATTGACCTTGATAATTATTTTGCCTAAAATTCTGTTGCTGTCCTTGATTATATGGTCTGTAGGGTCGTCCATTGTTATACTGACCTTGACCCTGGCCATGAACTTGGTTTGCCTCCTGAACCTTTCGTCCTCCTTGACCTCCTTGTTATTGACCTTGCGGTCTATTCTGCAGCGTTGACATGAGCCTGTCAAACTTCTTATTCAAGTCACTTATTTCCTTTTTTACTTCTTTCCTCCAATCAGCATCAGCTCCCACTGCTACTGCTATGCCTACAGTCTTTCTTGTAGAAAAGTTTGCTTTGGAACCATTACTTAATTGCTCCAAGAACTGCCACGCTTCTTCTGGGTCCTGCCATATAAATGTCCCACTTGATGAGGCATTTATCATAGCCTGATGTGTTTCACTGACTCCTTCAAAAAAAAACTTTACTAACTGCCATTTGGGAATCTCATGATGCGGGCAGGATCGTAACAACTCCTTCAGCCGATCGAACGCTTCGTGAAAAGCTTCTCCTGGTTTTTGCTGGAAGTCCTGGATGACCCTCCTGATCTCCGTTGTTTTGCTTGCTGGATAAAATTCTTGTAGGAACTTGGCCTTGAGCTGATCCCATGTGGTAATGCTGTTTGATGGTAAAGACGTAAACCAGTATTTGGCTTTATCTTTAAGGGTGAATGGGAATAACCTAAGCCTAAAGATGTTCCTATTGACATTCCTAGGGGTATTAGCATTGGCAATCGCTATAAATTCATATAAGTGATTATACGGGTCATCCTGCTTGTACCCCCTAAACTCTGGCAATATTCCTAACAACTGAGGTCTTATTTCTACTTGAGAATCAAAGTTATCAGGAATATAAATTGGCGACGAATCATCATATTCCCATGGCTGGAAATGTGATGCAACCGATTGCCTTCTCGGTTGTACGAAATGTAAAGGTTGAGCAGGATTACCGTAAAGATGATCGTTATATCCCTACTGACCTGGTGGTTGTTGGTACTGTTGTACTCTTCTCAGAGGTCCTCGACCTCGGTTCCATGGTTGCTGTGGTGCTGGTGGAACCCATCCCTCGTCTTCCTCATCATATCTCTCCTCTGTCTCTGGATACTGGTATTGTGGCTGAGGAGGTTGTTGGTATTGTATAGGTTGTGTAGGTTGAAATGTGGGTTGAGGTTTAAAAAGAACTGGTTGTGGTTGAGAAAATGGTTGAGAGGTTGGTGTCTGCTGTCTAGAAACTGGGGTGCCATCACGGGTCGGCTCTCCCTAAGACATTGCAGAGGTGAATGGATTGGTGGATTGTGGCTGTGAAACTGGTGAAAATGGTGGAATCGATGGTGGAGTGCATGATGGTATGGGTACAGGGGCTGAAACTGCACCACCAGAAGCACTCGTGCTCCCGAACTGAAACTCTGACAGTGGGGGAATAGAAAACATTCTCGTTGCCTCACCTGATGGTTCCTGGGCAACACTTACTGGACTACTACTAACTTGACTAAAATTCATGATATTCAAACGTCTACGGGCACGGATTTTACGCGCAGTTCGCTCAATCTCAGGATCAAAATGAAAATGGGATAATTGCTCACCCCTGCGGGTACGCATGCACTAGTGCAACATGCCCACAAAACAAAAAAGACCAGAAAATTAATCAAATGAAATTCCAGAAAATCAAGAAACAAATTCCTACTAATCACCTAATCTAAGCTCACAGCTCCCCGTCAATGGCGCCAAAATTTGACACGCCTAGGTCGTCGTGCGGTCAAAAATAAGAAAAACCTAACACACACACACTAGCACAGTGGTAGTCAGGGTCGATCCGCAGGAGCTTCGTGGTTAGACCAGATGACAGATTACCAACTTGTAGTGTCACGCTACAGTCGGAGGATCTAGTTTCTAAGTGCTCAACTACCCAAAAGGAATAATCAAATAAAGTCAAGCCAAGCATAAGCTAAACTTAACTCAAACAAGCCTAGTTACTTTCTGAAATCAGAAGTGCATCTCTGAATCAGAAGAAATCAAAGGCATCCAAAACATCAAAAAAAAGAAGGTATAACCTAAACCAATAGCTATAGCCTAACTGAACAATTACTAGCCAAAGTTCAATTAAATCTAACCTAATTGGCCACTGATTTCAGCAAGGGAAAATAGTTCCAAACAAGGTCACAAACATCCTAACACAATTCAAACAATCAAATACCAAAACAATCATCAAAACACCAAAATATCAATATTACTTGTAACCAAATGCTTCTCATTACTCAAACTCAATTCCAACATCCAAACAGTAACCAAATGTTGCTAAAACAGAAGCTAAAGCTCAATATCAGTGGGTGTCACTCCCAAAGACACTAGCTAATGCTTAATACTATCTAACTAATTGAAAAATAAAATCCAAAACATAAAAATACCAATTGAGATGTTGCTGAAACGAAATCTTGGAGTCAAGAGCCTCTACGGTCGATTCTTCACCAGGGTTTTGCTCCGGTTTTCGGCTGTAAATGTCTCTATTTATAGTTTGAAATTTACCGCAGCCGCACCGCGCATTGAAGATCCCGCGGCGCGCGTACTTATCAGATCCCGTTTCTTCGGCATTTGAATGTGTTACACCGCCTTAAAGCCGCGTCGCGCATTGTTAATTCCCGCGGCGCGCGTACGTATTTCCTTGATTTTTCATTCCTTTCCAAACTTCTTCCAATTGCATTCTTTTAGTCCCTGTTTTCATTCTTTTCTTCCAAACAAGTCCTGGCACGGAAAGTGAGAATACCAAGATATATCTGATATAATTTCATCAAGAATAGGGCTCAACAACGCCTAAAATACTTGATATCACTAGGCGTTGTAATCCCCCGGTTGAAAGAATTTCGTCCTGAAATTCAGCTATTGGCACCATGGGTTTGTTCGTCGAATAGATGAGGATATTTTCGTTTCATGAAATCCTCTAGCTCCTATGTGTACTCAGGTCCCTACTTAGAATTCCATCGGACCTTAACAAGTGGGATCTCGCTTCGTTTCAACCGGTTGACATCCTTATCAAATATTTGAGTTGGTTCCTAAACAAAGTGCAGTCGGGGATCGATTTGAACTTCCTCAGGTGATATCTTTTGAGAGTCGTCAGCTAGACACTTTTTTTTAGGATTTGATACGTGAAACGCATCATGAATGCTCATCGTTGGAGGTAACT
Source organism: Cichorium intybus (assembly GCA_023525715.1). Classification (NCBI taxonomy): domain Eukaryota; kingdom Viridiplantae; phylum Streptophyta; class Magnoliopsida; order Asterales; family Asteraceae; genus Cichorium; species Cichorium intybus. Next base: position 81,365,030 of record CM042010.1, read on the forward strand.
TGAGTCTATAAGCCACTGAGCCGATTCTCTCGATGATCTCGTATGGTCCTATACTTAATTTTCCTTTCTTTCCAAAACGGACAATCCCTTTCTAGAGCGATACTTTTAGCAACGCTTTATCTCCAACCCGAAATTCTAAGGGTTTTCGGCGGTCATCAACATAGCTTTGCTGACAATCACGAGTGGCTGTAAGTCTATTGAAACTCAACATGTGGGGTGAGGGTTCAGATCCTTTTGCTATCATCAGGTGAGCATTTCCCTATTTCGAGTTCTAGAGTCTCAATCGTGGTAAAATAGGATAATGAAAATCATAATCTAACCATGGCGACCATGTCAAAAGAGATTATCTAGTTAGAGATATTCTGGATTAAGAGAATGTTATAAGTCTTGTTAAAGCACCAACTGCGTTGAGTGTTAAGTCCACGTAGATCCTTAATTCACGTCTTAATTTAGCACCAAGTCTAAGTTCGCCACTTAATTGGGAAGAGATTAAGAACAAATTGTTCATTTCTGGCTACTATGTCTGGCAAGGATATATACAAAATTGGAAGAAGTCGCACAAATGAAAGAGGAGAATCCGAGGGTAAGTCCTTAATGATACGTACGAAAGTAGCTAACGAAGAGTTAGTATATCTCAAGAGTAAAGACCATTCAAGTGTTGTCTAGAAAATAAATTACGAAATGACCTAGGATTTTTGAAGCTATAATTACTATTACGAAGACTCTCACCACAATAGAACCATATTCGAAGAATATGTTTAGGGAATCATCGTTTCAAATGAAGGCGAAGAAACTTTAGGACGAATCAAATCACATTATCTAGGTAGTATTAGAACCGTTTAGAAATGATAAGTAACTTCACTGTTATCAAAATGCGTCATAATTTCAAGCGAATGAAGATACATGTGCGGTGACCAAACGAAGTTGTAACAGAATGAAGCAACTTATTAGGGTTAAAGGTTTAAGTCGTCAATGAGGGAACTTATATAAAAGTACCTTGATTACTATTTTGACAAATTCTCCAACTGTTTAAGTCAAGCCAATTGCAAATTTGCAAGGAGTCAGAACTGAAAACAAGTTTAGGAGTTAGAAACTCATTGGAAATTACAAAGTAGGATGCTACCTTAAGAATGGTGTAAAATATTGATCATTGAGAATGGGTACATTCTCAAAGTAGTGATTCTAGGAAAAAAAAGTCCTTTGGAGGATAGATAATCGTAACATTTAAAACTTTTCATGTTTATAATGAAAAGAATGAAACATAAGGAAGTATAACTCTTCACATATATTTTCCGGATTTAAAAAGATGATAAATACAAGGGTATCCACCTATGTATCAATTGTAAGGAAAATACAATGGTAAGTGCATTTTTATCATATTTCTAATTTAGAATCGAAAGAGACCAATAAAACCACGGATTTCTAGTTTATGGTTGATTTCGTAATAAAATCAAAATATATTTGATAACAGGTGTAATTGAATATATCAAGGTTGACCGAGTCATAATTACGCCTCATGACTATGTACAAATTAATCGATTAAAACGAACAGGTAATTGAAAGATTGACAGCTCAGACTTTTGTACTATGGAATAGTTTACGAACAGTCAAACAATGGTTTACGAAGAAAATAATTGGGATATATCTTTGGTGTATGTGGAATTGTCTTAAATATGTAGTGTACCAAGTGTAATGAATTAGAGATACTATGGAATAGTTCCAAGTTGGTGTTAGCTAGTTTGATATGAACAGTTACCTAAAAAGAATGACATTGGGTAAAAATCGTAACCTGACACAATCATTTGGAATTCTTATGACCATGATAAAGAATGTATTTGAGTTCGATTATCCAGGACCAAATCATAGCTACCAGGTAATGGTAAGCTTAAAATATAAGCTTGTTGATTAAGAGATTAAAAGAATAATCAAATACATTTCGAAATGATACAGTAGAATGAAATACCATAAAGGTTTATTCCAACAATGGTCGGAACGAGTAAAGTAAAGACTCAATATATTTAGAATAATAATCATAAAGGGTTGAGAGAACGTGATTCCTCGGAATCCAACGTAATATTCTTACAACTATATACTCCAAACATATTTATAAGACATCACTATTGCTTACATTTCAAAACATACATTGTTTGTTTATTTTGTTCCAAATTAGTTTATAAAACTAATTTGGAACAAAATAAACAAACAATGTATGTTTTGAAATGTAAGCAATAGTGATGTCTTATAAATATGTTTGGAGTATATAGTTGTAAGAATATTACGTTGGATTCCGAGGAATCACATTTAAGCAAAGTACAATGTCTGTATGAGAAAATGGTCAAAAGAGTCAAAACCAAAGTGGTTTGAAAAGCCTAATGAAGCTTTTACACATAACATGAACATCGATGTCATAAGTTTGGGTTTTATATCATAGAGTTTAAACACTTCCATAAAAGAAAACGTTTTTAAGTTTTCTAAAACGTGACAAATTGGTAACGATGTTTAAAGTGGTTTATGTGCCCTTGGAAAGCACATCTAGCTATTGAAATGGATTTGAAACGAAATTGAAATGGCAAGATAAAAAAATCGACATTGGTTAAATTAAGTTTTGAGGAAAAGTTTTAAATTTAAAGTAAGGTAACAAAAGTAAAGTTGTTCGTTTTTAATCAAAAAATATGGCTTTCATTGTTTGGAAAGGTCTAGTAAACTATATGAAGCGCTTATAAAATATTTTACTGATGATAAATAAAACCGGTGAAATGAAATAGGTTTTGGATGGAGGATTTAAAAGAAAGGAGTAAGTGGATTAGTGAAGCTAGTCATACGTAACTACTAAGGTTAGTACAGGTGACTTTTTCCCCAAAATAGAGGACATGAAAAATTGTTTGTAAAACATTTCATGGTGTGGATGCAGTTTTGTACCTTTTATAGAGTCAAAAGTTAAACTATAGGTTTGGCGTGTGGCGTAAGAGGATATAAACCTTGATAACGATAAGAATGTCAGTAATGCCGTTAAGGGTACAAATGCATGTATGAAAACACATTAAGGGTCCGATGTCGAAGCAATAACAAGAATATTTCTAGTTTCATAATCCTTGGAGAGAATGTTCACTAATAGACCAAGGGAGTAGTAATTCAACTCATTCACATCCAGATCATGAATGTTTTGAATCCATATTATGCAACTTTGAGGACCTTAAGAAAGGTAGTCCGTCGGGGTAAAGAAAGGGTGGGTCAATGTAATTTTTTTTTTGTTTTTCTTTTGTTTTTGTTTTTTTTTTTCATATTTAGAGACATTCCCCTATATAGCTAGCCTTCTTCAAGGCCCAGAAAAAGATTTGGATGTGGATGATAGAGAACTTTTTATATATATGCCCAAAATGAGAGCTATTATATGAGAAAAGACGTCGCGCCATGGAACATGCCCATGAAACTACAGGAAATTTCTGTATGTCAAAGAAATGTGGAGTTGAACTATGAATGAAAAGTGTAAGGTCGAAGATTGTTCGAGAAACATGTTAGTAATTTGGAAAGTATAAGATTATGGTGTACGTGAGAATCTCACTCGTGTATTTGAGGGCCTCGATATAAAACTTAGAAATTTTTGACAGAAAGGGGACTGGATTACACTTGAATTACAATACCAAGTAAAAATGATAGGATAAGAATCACCAAAAGAGAAGGTTTAAAATGAAAGAGGTATCCTAGCTTAAGTCTTAAGGTCAAGATGGAAACAATCCTAAAGCTAAAATCATAGCTCAGAAGGAAGTCTCACCTGTCAGCATCAATAGGTTTAACCTATGTGTCTTCTCGGGAGTCATATCGGAAATACTCACCAATGATATTGAAGTCATGACTACTCATGACGACTCAGTTGTCTCCTAACGTGAAGCTCCTATTGTCACCCTTGCCAGATTTGGAACCCTTTTCCTAGTCGTAACTCTAGTGCGCAGACGATAAAAAGGTATTGTGGTAATATTGATATTAGTGTCGACTTAGGATTGTCATTATTGGCTTTCTAGCTGCTAACCTTATGTCTAGATTAGCATCTACTCAGAAATCCTTGTTCTCAGTACTAGGTGGGTTACTCCTTGCACGGCTAGTGATATAACCTAATAGGTTAACTAGCATTTGCTAAGGAATACACTATTCCTAAATAAAGATGTTGTGATAGAAGTGCACCTAGTTTCCAAGTGTACCAAGATAAGTGCCTATGATATGCAATGCCTATACGCACACTGAAAATTTTGATTTTCAAAGTTTAAGTTGAAGATCGTTTTGAACATAATTCTACTATAACCGTTTCCAGTCTCATTACTTTTCTTTAATTAAGCATAGTTGGCCAGACTATACCTAATTAAAGTCCAATTATGCGCACTCGACTTAGTAATACCAGTAGTATGTTCAGTGTTTTTGAAAGTTATTTTTGAAATTTTTTGCTATAGTTTGGGTTTTCCAACACGAAAACCGGTATTCTCTATAACCTTCGGCTCTAATACTAATTTTTGTCACACCCCGCTAAAGCGGAAACACGGAACATGTAGTACAAAAGGGTCTCATAGCAAAAGTTAAAAACAACACCAACCATAGTATTTAAAAAGCATTACAATTTACAAAGATTTAGAACAATTGCTAATGAAGTTACAAAATATTTGAAAAACAACACATGCAAAATGCTTCTACAGGTGATGTGTCTCTAGGTGCTACTTACTAGAAGATTCCTGAAAAGTATGAAAAATGAGGGTCAACTATAGAAATAGTTGGTGAGTTTCACAGGTTTGAGTATAATCATAGTGTAAAATTTTCATAATCGTTTCAAAAGGTTGCATTGTCAATAGAAAGAAAACCACACACAATTTTTGATCGATTCGTGATATAGAGAGAAAACCACATGCAATTTTTGATCGATTCGTGGTCATTTATATATAGAGCTTGAGTCCACAACCAAACCTATCGACCAGAACACCCCTATGAGTCATGTTCTATCGTCAACATGCTAGTGTATTGGTAATATGCACTTACAGCTCCATGTAAGTGTGGGTGGTCAATCCCAAAATAGCGCTATCCATAATAACCATCAGCTCGAACAAGAGTTAATAGGTTGTGTACGAGAACGACAGGGGACTTTTGCACACGATAGAAATCTCAAGCATACAACAATTGCGTATAATTTAAGAGAAAACATTCAAGATCAACCATTTTGCAAAGTAAAAGTCATGCTTTCCACCCCAAAACATAAAACAGTAAAAAGGGGCTGTGAATACTCACAATTGTAACGAGTGATCTCTAGAGTTCGGTTGCTTGGTACACGCATGGAATTCCCACTGGCGTCCTACAAAAACACAAACTTTCTAATAAGATTCCCCTCTAACTTATGTGTCTAGACGTCATAGAATCATCCATTTAATTAACAAAGTGCCTTAGAATTGATTTGAGTTTTCATTTGATTTTAAACGGTATTTTGTAACAATTTGTTTGGAATTGTATTTATTTAAAATACATGAAAACCACATCCAAAAATCACCAAAATTTAATCTGACCATCCACAGGGGATATGAGGCTTATGTAAAGTTTGGTAATTTTTAGATTTGTATTGTAATTATTTTACATTTTAAGCTTATTATAATAGAGAAATTCGGAATAATTAGTAAACAGTCAAAATAAATTCTGAAATAATTTCTGGAGTTATTTATAATATAGGAGAGATCTGGGAAAAAGTATCATTGACTTTGAAGAATACGACATTGGTTTTCTACAATGCTCATCAATAGTGGCACATAAATCAAAATAATTATCAAACAGTGCCCAAATGAGCTAAAACTTTATGGGGAACTTCAACCTATGATGAAAACAGGTTCCACCAATTTTTAGAATTTATTAAGTCCTGTAACTATTAATTTATGAATTAAGTCATCATTTGACAACATATTTATGTAAAATCGAAATCTGAGTATTTTTGAATGAAACTTTCCAGGTTGCATGCTTGGTTATGGGTTGTTATCTTGATGTTTAGATCAACATCAAGCCAAATGCATCTGCCATGTGATTAGCCACGGTTTTTCATGCATCTTAACATCATTTTTCAGAAACAAAAACTTCAATATAGTGCATGGTTTTAAACTAATGTCTTTGGTTCATAGGTGTTCTATGAGGAAGAACATTCAAACCATTGACATGCATGTTGTTTTCAACACTTGCAACCCGATTTCCTTCACATGCATGGTGTTTAAATACATCCATGATGTTCAAGGAACGGTTTTTAACACAAAATCACAAAGTTTTAGAAGAAAGAAGAAGAAGGAAGAAGAAAAATCCGATTTTGAACATAAGAATGCATAGATGCATTTTTCTTGAGCTTGAGTTGTGTTTGATCACGGATTCCATTCTTTTTGACACATGCACACATGTGTGAGTGTTAATCTACAAAACTCATTACAAGAAGATGATTCTAGCCATTGAAAGGGAATAGAATCCAAAAATGAGAAGAAGAAGCACATAAGATGATCGAGTATGAAGCAAATGAGAAGTTTCTTACCTAGCACCTCTTGTGTTTCTTCAAGAACACTAAACCTACGAATTGTTTGTGGCTTTTTCTTGGCTGAAAATGGCAGAAACTTTGAGAGAAAATAGAGAGAATTTCGTGGATGAGAGAAGGAGAGGAAAAGTGGAAATGGTGAAAAGTGATAATGAGTGAAGTAATGTGGGTTTTATAGTCCCAAAACAAAGTTTTCATGGGGAAAATGAGAGAGAGTGTGTAAAATACGACCATGGGGAGGAAAAATGACGGTTTTAATTCTTTTTTTTTTATAAAAAATATTTTTATTATTTATAAAAATATTGGTGATTTTTACACAATTTTATCTTAAGCATTTTATGACTTTTTTAAGGTTGAAAATCACTTATTCTTGTAATATTTATATGGTGTTTATAAAATATGTCAAATACTTTTATTTAAGATCAATTTAGACTAGTATTTAACATAATTATAATTTAATTTAAGCATTTTTCACTTTAGCACATAATTTGTTAACTTAAAAATCGAAGTACATTGCTATTGTTGATTTTTGCATCTTGTTCAATTATACTTTGAATCAATTCCTGAAATTAATATTTTTGGCACTTTGTATTAAAATAGAATGACCTAATAAGAATAAAAAAAAATTGCCTAATGATTCTATGGTTTCTAAGGTTTTATGGAGTTAAGACTCAACTCCTAGATTCGTGTCTAAAAGATTTGCATTCACCTAAGGACTCTTAGGAATTCAAATTGGGCAATCACATGAAAGTTGAGGGTTGTCACAGTCTCCCCTGACACGCCTAGGTCGTCGTGCGGTCAAAAATAAGAAAAACCTAACACACACACTAGCACAGTGGTAGTCAGGGTCGATCCGCAGGAGCTTCGTGGTTAGACCAGATGACAGATTACCAACTTGTAGTGTCATGCTACAGTCGGAGGATCTAGTTTCTAAGTGCTCAACTACCCAAAAGGAATAATCAAACAAAGTCAAGCCAATCATAAGCTAAACTTAACTCAAACAAGCCTAGTTACTTTCTGAAATCAGAAGTGCATCTCTGAATCAGAAGCAATCAAAGGCATCCAAAACATCAAACAAAAGTAGGTATAACCTAAACCAATAGCTATAGCCTAACTGAAAAATTAATGGCCAAAGTTCAATACCTAAATCTAACCTAATTGGCCACTGATTTCAGCAAGGTAAAACAGTTCCAAACAAGGTCACAAACATCCAAACACAATTCAAACAATCAAATACCAAAACAATCATCAAAACACCGAAATATCAATATTACTTGTAACCAAATGCTTCTCATTACTCAAACTCAATTCCAACATCCAAACAGTAACCAAATGTTGCTAAAACAGAAACTAAAGCTCAATATCAGTGGGTGTCACTCCCAAAGACACTAGCTAATGCTTAATACTATCTAACTAATTGAAAAATAAAATCCAAAATATAAAAATACCAATTGAGATGTTGCTGAAACGAAATCTTGGAGTCAAGAGCCTCTACGGTCGATTCTTCACCAGGGTTTTGCTCCGGTTTTTGGCTGTAAATGCCTCTATTTATAGTTTGAAATTTACCGCAGCCGCGCCGCGCATTGAAGATCCTGCAGCGCGCGTACTTATCAGATCCCGTTTCTTCGGCATTTGAATGTGTTACACCGTCTTAAAGCCGCGTCGCGCATTGTTAATTCCCGCGGCGCGCGTACGTATTTCCTTGATTTTTCATTCCTTTCCAAACTTCTTCCAATTGCAGCTTTTAGTCCCTGTTTTCATTCTTTTCTTCCAAACAAGTCCTGGCACGGAAAGTGAGAATACCAAGATATATATGATATAATTTCATCAAGAATAGGGCTCAACAATGCCTAAAATACTTGATATCACTAGGCGTTGTCAAACACCCCACACTTGTGCCTTGCTTGTCCCCAAGAAAGAGAGTTTTTAATAAATTCTAACTAAGACTCAAACAATTTTTGACTGTTTTTAGTTTCAAAGCTTATTGCCCCATGAGTTAGAGTGGAATAGTTCGTGAAAACATAATTGAATTGTTCTTTGGAATTCATGGCTTTCTAGAGAACCCTTGATCACAAACTTTCTATTCACAATGAAGTGTACTTACTTATTCAGATTCTAAAGGCCATTAAGGAATTGTCCATGACTTTCGATGTTGTCCGTGTAACGAGCTTTCGGAAATACCATCCCAGACCAGATGATCTTAGGTGGCAAGGTGCATAAATCCCACCCATTTTAGACTTACCGGCTCGAACAACAAAGGCCACGGATTGACAGTTCCTTCCTAAATTCCAATCTTAAAACAGCTCAATCTTCTAAACTCATAAAACTCAACTTATTTGACTAACTAATAGCATCATCACAAATAAACAGTATTTCTTGAAAAAAATACCATTGCTATCAACAATCACAAACCATTCGTTTCAAAATTACAATTTAGTAAAAATTTTGAAAAAGTTGCTAAACTTTTTTTTAAATTGGTCTTTTCTGCAAAAAAAAATAATTCAAAAATAAACTCTTTCGACCGTCCACACCCCACACTTAAACCTGTACAACGTCCTCGTTGTACAAGAATTAGTTTTAAAATAAGGGAGAAAGAGTTACCCCTTTTGGACGATAGATTGCTTGGTGCTCAGTATCACAGGGATAATTGCGAACAAACGGATCCTTGATTTCGTATTCCGGAGTTGTAGCGCTACAGTGAACACGCCGGTGGTCAAGACAAGTGGAGGGGGCACGGTGACCCCATACTTGTCTGAGACAACTCCTTCCCAATTGACATAACATGCATGACTCAACAAACATATTAAAGCAAACATAACAGATGTAAAATATAAACAGACAAAATATAAAGGTGTGTCATAGATTCAGTACATATATCCCAAAAATAAAAGAAAAGAAAAGAAAAGAAATCAACTGCCACCTGGTGGCCTAGAGGATCCAGCCTCGTGACCGTGGGCTCTGGCTGGGAATGGTCGGGGGTGCTGACCCTGCTGGGTGGCTAAATCTAGGAGTACCTCCCCGATCCATGCCAACTGGTCCTCGATCCGAGCGACTCTGACCTCCAATCGGTGGAGGGCAGATGGGTCATCCTGCTGTGGCTGTGGTGCTGCTGTGGCTATTGTTGATTTTTGCATCTTGTTCAATTATAATTTGAATCAATTCCTAAAATTAATCTTTTTGGCACTTTGTATTAAAATAGAATGACCTAATAAGAATCAAAAGAATTGCCTAATGATTCTAAGGTATTATGGAGTTAAGACTCAACTCCTAGGTTCGTGTCTAAAAGATTTGCATTCACCTAAGGACTATTAGGAATTCAAAATGGGCAATCACATGAAATTTGACGGTTTTCACACTTAACGGATATGGCTTATGTTTTTATTTTTTATGGTTAAGTCTTAAAGCTTATGGGATATCATTTATGGTTAACGAGTTATGGTTAAGTGTTACGGTCTGTATAATGCGTTATGAGTTATGATTTATTTAAGCTTTATGGGTGATGGTTAAGTGTTAAGACTTATGGCTTAAGGTTATCGATTATGGCTAAGTGTTAAGGCTTACACTTAAAGCGTTATGGGTTATGATTAAGTCTTAAGGCTAACAATTATGGGATGTGAGTAATGGGTTATATCTTTTTGTTTAAGACCTAAGGAATGTTGCCTATTGGTTATGGATGAATTTTTGTTCTATGGCTTATAGTTATGGTTAAGTGTTTAGACTTATGGATTATGAAATAGGTTCTAGTTTATGGTTTATGTTTATGTGTTAAGCTTTATGGCTAAACTGCTATCGCTTATGTTTTTATTTGTTATGGTTAAGTCTTAAAGATTATGGGAGATCATTTATGGTTAAGGGGTTATGGTTAAGTGTTACGGTCTGTATAATCTGTTATGAGTTATAATTTATTTAAGCTTTATGGGTGATGGTTAATTGTTAAGACTTATGGCTTAAGGTTATCGATTATGGTTAAGTATTACGGCTTACACCTAAAGCGTTATGTGTTTTGATTAACTATTAAGGCTAACAATTATGGGATGTGAGTAATGGGTTATACCTTTGTGTTTAAGTCCTAAGGTTTGTTGCCTATTGGTTATTGATGATGGTTTTTGTTCTATGGGTTATGGTTATGGTTACGTGTTAAGACTTATGGATTATAAATAGGTTCTAGTTTATGTTTTATGGTTATGTATTAAGGTTTATGGCTTAACGGATATGGCTTATGTTTTTATTTGTTATGGTTAAGTCTTAAAGCTTATGGGAGATCATTTATGGTTAAGGGGTTATGGTTAAGTGTTACGGTCTGTATAATGCGTTATGAGTTATGATTTATTTAAGCTTTATGGGTGATGGTTAAGTGTTAAGACTTATGGTTTAAGGTTATCGATTATGGTTAAGTGTTAAGGCTTACACCTAAAGGCGCTATGCGTTTTGATTAACTCTTAAGCCTAACATTTATGGGATGTGAGTAATAGGTTATAGCTTTGTGTTTAAGTCCTAAGGCTTGTTTCCTATTGGTTATGGATGATGGTTTTTGTTCTATGGGTTACGGTTATGTTTAAGTGTTAAGACTTATCCATTATAAAATAGGTTCTAGTTTATGTTTTTGGTTTATGTATTAGGGTTTATGGCTTATATTTTTATTTGTTAGGGTTAAGTCTTAAAGCTTACGGGAAATCATTTATGGTTAACGGGTTATGGTTAAGTGTTACTGTCTATATAATGCGTTATGAGTAATGATTTATTTAAGCTTTATGGGTGATGGTTAATTGCTAAGAGTTATGGCTTAAGGTTATCGAATATCGTTATGTGTTAAGGCTGACACTTAAAGCAATATGCGTTTTGATTAACTCTTAAGGCTAACAATTATGGGATGTGAGTAATGGGTTATAGCTTTGTGTTTAAGTCCTAAGGCTTGTTGCCTATTGGTTATGGATGACAGTTTTTGTTCTATGGGTTATGATTATGGTTAAGTGTTAAGACTTATGGATTACGAAATGGGTTCTAGTTTTTGTTTTATGGTTATTTGTTAAGGTTTATGGGTTAACGGATATGGCTAACATTTTTATTTGTTAGGGTTAAGTCTTAAAGCTTATGGGAGATCATTTATGGTTAACGGGTTATGGTTAAGTGTTACGGTCTGTATAATACGTTATGAGTTACGATTTATTTAAACTTTTTGGGTGATGGTTAAGTGTTAAGACTTATGGCTTAAGGTTCTCGATTATAGTTAAGTCTTAAGGCATACACCTAAAGCGTTGTGCGTTCTGATTTATTCTTTAGGCTAACAATTATGGGATGTGAATAATGGGTAAGTGTTAAGACTTATCCATTAAAAAGTAGGTTCTAGTTTATGTTTTATGGTTATGTAGTAATTTTTATGGCTTAACGGATATGGCTTATGTTATTATTTGTTATTGTTAAGTCTTAAAACTTATGGGAGATCATTTATGGTTAACGCTGTGTTCTCGAGTTTATTTAAAGAATGGAAGGGAAGGGAGGGGAAGTAAATGTGTGTTCTTGAGTTTTTTTTAATGGAAGGGTGGGAAACAATATGTGTTCTTGAGTTTTCTTAAAGGAGGGGAATGGAAGGGAGGGGTAGGGAATGATAGAAAATTACTCTTGAAGGATACCCTCCCAAATATGGGCTGCTTGGAAAGGATTCCCTTCCATTCCATTCCATCCCCTTCCTCTTTCCTTTACCTTCCTTCCCTCTCCTCCCCTTCCTTTCACTTCCATTCCATTCCATTCATTTTTTCACTAGAGAACATAGCGTAAGTGTTACGGTCTGTATAATGCGTTATGAGTTATGATTTATTGAAGCTTTATGGGTGATGGATAAGTGTTAAGACTTATGGCTTAAGGTTATCGATTATGGTTAAGTGTTAAGGCTTACACCTAAGCGTTATGGCTTATAATTAAGTCTTAAGGCTAACAATTATGGGATGTGAGTAGTGGGTTATATCTTTTTGTTTAAGTCCTAAGGGTTGTTGCCTATTGGTTATGGATGATGTTTTTTTCTATGGGTTATGGTTATGGTTAAGTGTTAACACTTGTGCATTATGAAATAGGTTATATTTTATCTTTTATGGTTATGTGTTAAGGTGTATGGGTTAACGGATATGGCTTACATTTTTATTTGTTATGATTAAGTCTTAAAGCTAATGGGAGGTCATTTATGGTTAAGTGTTACGGTCTGTATAATGTGTTATGAGTTATGATTTATTTAAGCTTTATGGGTAATGGTTAAGTGGTAAGACTTATGGCTTAAGGTTATCTATTATAGTTAAGTGTTAAGGCATATAACGAAAGCGTTATGCGCTTTGATTAACTCTTAAGGATAACAATTATGGGATGTGAGTAATGGGTTATAGCTTTGTGTTTAAGTCCTAAGGCTTGTTGCCTATTCGTTATGGATGATGGTTTTTGTTCTATGGGTTGTGGTTATGGTTAATTGTTAAGACATATGGATTATGAAATAGGTTCTAGTTTATGTTTTATGGTTATGTGTTAAGGTTTATGGCTTAACGGATATGGCTTACGCTTTTATTTGTTATAGTTAAGTCTTAAAGCTTATGGGAGATCATTTATGGTTTAGAGGTTATGGTTATGTGTTAAGGTCTGTATAATGCGTTATAAGTTATGATTTATTTAAGCTTTATGGGTGATGGTTAAGTGTTAACATGTATGGTTTATGGTAATCGATTATGGTTAAGTGTTAAGGCTTACACCTAAAGCCTTATGCGTTTTGATTAACTCTTAAGGCTAACAATTATGGGATGTGAGTACTGGGTTATAGCTTTGTCTTTAAGTGCTAAGGCTTGTCGCCTATTGGTTATGGATGATGGTTTTTGTTCTATGGGTTATGGTTATGGTTACGTGTTAAGACTTACGGATTATGAAATAGGTTCTAGTTTATGTTTTATGGTTATTTATTAAGGTTTATGACTTAACGGATATGGCTTATGTTTTTATTTATTATGGGTAAGTCTTAAAGCTTATAGGAGATCATTTATGGTTAACGGGTTATGGTTAAGTGTTACGGTCGTATAATGCGTTATGAGTTATGATTTATTTAAGCTTTATGGGTGATGGTTAATTGTTTAGACTTATGGCTTAAGTTATCGATTATAGTTAAATGTTAAGGCTTACTCCTAAAGCGTTATGAATTTTGATTAACTCTTAAGGCAAACAATTACGGGATGTGAGTAATGGGTTATAGCTTTGTGTTTATGTCCTAAGGGTTGTTGCCTATTGGTTATGGATGATGGTTTTTGTTCTATGGGTTATGGTTATCGTTATGTGTTAAAACTTATGGATTATGAAATAGGTTCTAGTTTATGTTTTATGGTTATGTGTTAAGGTGTCTGGCTTAACGGATATGACTTACGTTTTTATTTGTTATGGATAAGTCTTAAAGCTTATGGAAGATCATTTATGTTTAAGGGGTTATGGTTAAGCGTTACTGTCTGTATAATGCGTTATGAGTTATGATTGATTTAAGCTTTATGGGTGATGGTTAAGTGTTAAGACTTATGGCCTAAGGTTATCGATTATGGTTAAGTGTTAAGGCTAACACCGAAAGCGTTACGCTTTTTTATTAACTCTTAAGGCTAACAATTATGAGATGTGAGTAATGGGTTATAGCTTTGTGTTTAAGTCCTAAGTCTTAATGCCTATTGGTTATGGATAATGGTTTTTGTTCTCTAGGTTATGGTTATGGTTAAGTGTTAAGACTTATCCATTATAAAAAAGGTTCTAGTTTATGTATTATGGTTATGTATTAAGGTTTATGCCTAAACAGATATGGCTTATGTTATTATTTGTTATGGTTGAGTCCTAAAGCTTATGGGAGATCATTTATGGTTAGCGAGTTATGGTTAAGTGTTACGGTCTGTATAATACGTTATGAGTTATGATTTATTTAAGCTTTATGGGTGATGGTTAAGTGTGAAGACTTATGGCTTAAGGTTATTGATTATGGTTAAAGTGTTAAGGCTTACACGTAAAGTGTTATTGGTTATGATTAAGTCTTAAGGCTAACAATTATGGGATCTTTGTAATCGGTTATATCTTTTTGTTTAAGTCCTAAGGGTTGTTGCCTATTGGTTATGGATGTTGGTTTTTGTTCTATCGGTTATGGCTATGGTTAAGTGTTAAGACTTATGGATTATGAAATAGGTTCTAGTTTATGTTTTATGTTTATATGTTAAGCTTTATGGCTTAACGGATATGACCTATGTTTTTATTTGTTATGGTTATGTCTTAAAGCTTATGGGAGATCATTTATGGTTAACGGGTTATGGTTAAGTGTAATGGTCTGTATAATGCGTTATGAGATATGTTTTATTTAAGCTTTATGGGTGATTGGTAAGTGTTAAAACTTATGGCTTAAGGTTTTCGATTATGGTTAAATGTTAAGGCTTACACCTAAAGCATTATGGGTTATGATTAAGTCTTATGGTTAACAATTATGGGATATGAGTAATGGGTTATAGTTTTTTGTTTAAGTCCTAAGGATTGTTGCCTATGGGTTATGGTTATGGTTAAGTGTTAAGACTTATGGATTATGAAATAGGTTCTAGTTTATGTTTTATGTCTATGTGTTAAGCTTTAGGGCTTAACGAATATGGCTTATGTTTTTATTTGTTATGGTTTAGTCTTAAAGCTTATGGGAGATCATCTATGGTTAACGGGTTATGGTTAAGTGTAATGGTCTGTATAATGCGTTATGATTTATGCTTTATTGAAGCTTTATGGGTGATTGTTAAGTGTTAAGACTTATGGGTTAAGGTTATAGATTGTGGTTAAGTGTTAGGGCTTACACCTAAAGCGTTATGGGTTATGGTTACGTCTTAAGGCTAACAATTATGGGATGTGAGTAATGTGTTATAGTTTTTTGTTTACGTCCTAAGGCTTGTTGCCTATTGGTTATAGATGATGGTGTTTGTTCTATGGGTTATGAAATAGGTTCTAGTTTATATTTTATGGTTATGTGTTAACGTTTATGGCCTAACGGATATGGCTTACGTTTTTATTTGTTATAGTTAAGTCTTAAAGCTTATGGGAGATCATTTATGGTTAAGGGTTATGGTTATGTGTTACGGTCTGTATAATGCGTCATGAGTTATGATTTATTTAAGCTTTATGGTGATGGTTAAGTGTTACGACTTATGGCTTAATGTAATCGATTATGGTTAACAGTTAAGACGTACACCTAAAGCCTTATGTGTTTTGATTAACTCTTAAGGCTAACAATTATGGGATGTGAGTAATGGGTTTTAGCTTTGTGTTTAAGTCCTAAGGCTTGTCGCATATTGGTTATGGATGATGGTTTTTGTTCGATGGGTTATGGTTAAGTTTAAGTGTTAAGACTTATGCATTAAAAATAGGTTCTAGTTTATGTTTTCTGGTTATGTATTAATGTTTATGGCTTAACGGATATTGATTATGGTTAAGTGTTACGGTCTGTAAAATGTGTTATGAGTTATGATTTATTTAAGATTTATGGGTGATGGTTAAGTGTTAAGACTTATGGCTTAAGGTTATCGATTATGGTTAAGTGTTAAGGCTTAGACCTAAATCGTTATGGGTTATGACTAAGTGTTAAGGCTAACAATTATGGTATGTGAGTAATGGGTTATATCTTTTTGTTTATGTACTAAGGATTGTTGCCTATTGTTTATGGATGATAGTTTTTGTTCTATGGATTATAGTTATGGTTAAGTGTTAAGACTTATGGATTATGAAATAGGTTCGAGTTTATGTTTTATCTCTATGTGTTAAGCTTTATGGCTGAATGGATATCGCTTATGTTTTTATTTGTCACGGTTAAGTCTTAGAGCTTATGGGAGATCATATATGGTTAAGGTTTTATGGTAAAGTGTTACGGTCTGTATAGTGTGTTATGAGTTATGATTTATTTAAGCTTTATGGGTGATGGTTAAGTGTTAAGACTTATGGCTTAAGGTTATCGATTATGGTTAAGTGTTAAGGCTTACACCTAAAGCGTTATGTGTTTTCATTAACTCTTAAGGCTAACAATTATGGGATGTGAGTAATCGGTTATAGCTTTGTGTTTAAGTCCTAAGGCTTGTTGCATATTGGTTATGGATGATGGTTTTTGGTCTATGGGTTATGGTTATGGTTAAGTGCTAAGACTTATGGATTATGAAATAGGTTCTAGTTTATGTTTTATGGTTATGTATTAAGGTTTATGGTTAACGGATATGGTTATGTTTTTATTTGGTATGGTTAAGTCTTAAAGCTTATGGGAAATCATTTATGGTTAACGGGTTATGGTTAAGTGTTACGTTCTGTACAATACGTTATGTTTTATAGTTTATATAAGCTTTATGGGTGATGGTTAAGTGTTAAGACTTATGCCTTAAGGTTATCGATTATGGTTAAGTGTTAAGGCTTACACCTAAAGCGTTATGGGTTATGATTAAGTCTTAAGGCTAACAATTACGGGATGTGAGTAATGGATTATATCTTTTTGTTTAAAACCAAAGGGTTGTCGCCTATTGGTTATGGATGATGGTTTTTGTTCTATGGGTTATGGTTATGGTTAAGTGTTAAGACTTATGGATTATGAAATAGGTTCTAGTTTATGCTTTATGTTTATGTGTTAAGCTTTATGGCTTAACGGATATGGCTTATGTTTTTATTTGTTATGGATAAGTCTTAAAACTTATGGGAGAACTTTTATGGTTAACGGGTTATGGTTAAGTGTTATGATCTGTATAATGCATTATGAGTTATGATTTATTTAAGCTTTATGGGTGATTGGTAAGTGTTTAGACTTATGGCTTAAGGTTATCTATTATCATTAAGTGTAAGGCCTACACCTAAAGCGTTATGGGTTATGATTATGTCTTAAGGCTAACAATTATGGAATGTGAGTAATGGGTTATAGCTATTTGTTTAAGTCCTAAGGCTTGTTGCCTATTGGTTATGGATGATGGTTTTTGTTCTATAGGGTATGGTTATGGTTAAGTGTTAAGACTTATGGATTATGAAATAGGTTCTAGTTTATGTTTTATGGTTATGTGTTTAGGTTTATGGCTTAACGGATATGGCTTACGTTTTTATTTGTTATAGTTAAGTCTTAAAGCTTATGGGAGATCATTTTTGTTTAAGGGGTTATGGTTATGTGTTACGGTTTGTATAATGCGTAATGAGTTATGATTTATTTAAACTTTATGGGTGAAGGTTAAGTGTTAAGACTTATGGCTTAAGGTTATCGATTATGGTTAACTGTTAAGGCTTACACCTAAAGCTTTATGCATTTTGATTAACTCTTAAGGCTAACAATTATGGGATATGAGTAATGGGTTTTAGCTTTGTGTTTAAGTCCCAAGGCTTGTCGCCTATTGGTTATGGATGATGGTTTTTGTTCTATAGGTTATGGT
The DNA here is from genome assembly GCA_023525715.1 of Cichorium intybus. NCBI lineage: Eukaryota > Viridiplantae > Streptophyta > Magnoliopsida > Asterales > Asteraceae > Cichorium > Cichorium intybus. Next base: position 81,382,973 of record CM042010.1, read on the forward strand.
TAAGTTTAAGTGTTAAGACTTATCCATTAAAAAATAGGTTCTAGTTTATGTTTTATGGTTATGTATTAAGGTTTATGGCTTAACATATATGGCTTTTGTTATTATTTGTTATGGTTAAATCTTAAAGCTTATGGGAGATCATTTATGGTTAACGAGTTATGGTTAAGTGTTACTGTCTGTATAATGCGTTATGAGTTATGGTTTATTTAAGCTTTATGGGTGATGGTTAAGTGTTAAGACTTATACCTTAAGGTTATCGATTATGGTTAATTGTTAAGGCTTACACCTAAACCGTTATGGGTTATGATTAAGTGTTTAGGCTAACAATTATGGGATGTGAGTAATGGGTTATATCTTTTTGTTTAAGTCCTAAGGATTGTTGCGTATTGGTTATGGATGATGGTTTTTGTTATATGGGTTATGGTTTTGGTTAAGTGTTAAGACTTATGGATTATGAAAGAGGTTGTAGTTTATGTTTTATGTTTATGTGTTAAGCTTTATGGCTGAACGCGTATCGCTTATGTTTTTATTTGTTACGGTTAAGTCTTAAAGCTTATGGGAGATCATTTATGGTTAAGGGGTTATGGTTAAGTGTTACGGTCTGTATAATGTGTTATGAGTTATGATTTATTTAAGCTTTATGGGTGATGGTTAAGTGTTAAGACTTATGGCTTAAGGTTATCGATTATGGTTAAGTGTTAAGGCTTACACCTAAAGCATTATGCGTTTTGGTTAACTCTTAAGGCTAACAATTATCGGATGTGAGTAATGGGTTATAGGTTTGTGTTTAAGTCTTAAGGCTTGTTGCCTATTGGTTATGGATGATGGTTTTTGTTCTATGGGTTATGGTTATGGTTAAGAGTTATGACTTATGGATTACGAAATAGGTTCTAGTTTATGTTTTATGGTTATGTATTAAGGTTTATGGCTTAAAGGATATGGCTTATGTTTTTATTTGGTATGGTTAAGTCTTAAAGCTTATGCGAGATCATTTATGGTTAACGGGTTATGGTTAAGTGTTACGATCTGTATAATGCGTTATGAGTTATGATTTATATAAGCTTTATGGGTGATGGTTAAGTGTTAACACTTATGGTTTAAGGTTGTCGATTATGGTTAAGTGTTAAGGCTTACACCTAAAGCATTATGGGTTATGATTAAGTCTTAAGGCTAACAATTCCTAAGGCTTGTTGCCTATTGGTTATGGATGATGGTTTTTGTTCTATGGGTTATGGTTATGGTTAAGTGTTAAGACTTATGGATTATGAAATAGGTTCTAGTTCATGTTTTATGGATATGTGTTAAGGTGTTTGGCTTAACGGATATGGCTTACGTTCTTATTTGTTATGGTTAGGTCTTAAAGCTTATGGGAGATCATTTATGGTTAAGGGGTTATGGTTAAGTGTTACGGTCTGTATAATGCGTTTTGAGTTATGATTTATTTAAGCTTTATGGGTGATGATGCATGCATGGAGAAGGAGGACCCAAAAGGTGATGGGTTGGTGTTGTTTAATGGATTTGATGGTTGTTTGGGCTCAATGGACCGTGGAGTTTGCATGATCACTTGCATGGAGTAGGGTTGCACATTTGAAGGTATTTGGATGCATTTGGGATGTATTTGGAGTTAATTTGATGTTTGAATCGTTTTCATTCATTTAATAAGTCATTTAAGCTTGTTTTGATGAGTAGTTAGTATTTTCTTTAATAACTTGGTTGTTTGGTTGTTTTGTAACTCCCATCTTTATGTTTAGGCTTTATAGCCATTTTATTTCACTTGTAACAGGATAGAACACAAAATTAATCAAGAACAACAACAACTTTGTTCATTGAGTAGTTGTTTACACTCACAATTTCATCTTTTTAGGGATGATTTCCTGATTTTGACACGAATTCAAGTTAATAGGTCTTAGCTTGTCTTCAAACGATAATCAATCTATAGGTCTAGGTTGTTTATCACTCTATCCTTAATTTTTATTGTCAATTCCGCTGCAATTCACCAAACAAACACCCATACACGAAAATCCAATTTCAAATCTCCTAAAACCTCACTATAATCAGCCTATACACGTATCATTTATGGTATCAGAGCCCATGGATTTCGATAATCCAGATTTTCATGCAAACCTACGGGATGCTCTTAGGGACATGCAAGAGGGCGGAAGAAGGCCTCGTTGTGGTCAGCCAAGAGAGGTAGAAGACTTCAAGGTGAATGAATTGCCTGAATTTGTTGGGGGTACGGATCCTGAAAAAATACTTGGAGTGGGAGAGAAAGATTGATCGTATGTTTGACTTCAAAGAACTTGACAATGAGAAGAGGTGCAAATACGTAATTCTTAAGTTGAGTAGTGGTGCATCCTTGTGGTTCGAAGGGCTTAAGGCCAAGAGAACAAAGGAAGGCAAGGAGAAAATTTCATCATGGGAATCTCTTAAGAGATAACTTAGAAAATGGTATGTTCCCATAAATCATCGAATTACCACTTATAGAAAAATAGATGTATTAAGACAAGGCAAGATGGGTGTGGCTGAATACATTGATGAATTTGAAAACTTATCATTGATGGGAGATATAGAAGAAGTAGAAGAGCAAAAGATGTCTAGGTTTTTGCATGGCCTAAATCTAAATATTGCAAATGTTGTTGATTTATATCCATATGCTAATTTTGGCACATTGTGTGGGTTGTGTCTAAAATTGGAAACTCAAGTAAAATCAAGATATGGGCCTAATTCGAGCTTGGAATCTACCAATACCAAGCCATGGAGCAGATTTGAAACTAGCACAAAAACAGCCCCTACATTTAATCCTATTGGTGCTAGTAGCTCCACAACATCCCCAAAAGTGAATGGTGCAAACAAGGAAACTAGTTTGTCCCAAGTTCGTTGTTTCAAGTGTCAAGGATTTGGGCATTACCAAAATGCATGCCCAAATAAGAGGTTGGGTGATATTTTCCTTGATGAACAAGAACATGAAGAAGAAGAAGAGGAGTAGAAGTATGAGGCCCCGGTGTATGGTACAACCTTGGTACTTAGAACTCTTCAAACTAATGTTATACAAACTGATGTTGATCAACGAGACCAATTGTTTCACACCAAAACAAGGTTGGGGTTGATTACTACAACCCATCCTAGACCCTATGCACTTCATTCGTTGGATGATGAAAACAAGGTGATAGTGACAAAACAAGTTAGAGTTGGTTTAGCCATGGGATCTTATGAAGATGAAGTTTTGTGTGATGTTATTCCCATGGATGCTTGTCATGTGTTGTTGGGACGTCCTTGGCAGTTTGATAGGGATGTGATACATAGAGGAAGAAGCAATGAATATGAGTTGAGGCACAATGGTAAAAAAAATTATGTTAAAACTCATGTCCTCTAAACAAGTGAGATCGATGAGTAGAAAACAAGTCAAGAAGCCAAATCTCACCATGTTGGCTAGTGAAAGGGAGGTGGATCAGATTATTGACCAAGGGGATGTGGTTTACATGCTTGTGGCTAAAGAAGATCCAAATGTGGGGCAGATTGTGCAAGAAAAAGGCCCAATTGTTGATTTGCTCATGGAGTATCAAGATGTATTCCCATATGAATTACCACTAGGTTTGTCTCCAATCCGTGGTATTGAACATCAAATAGACCTTGTTCCAGGTGCATCTTTGCCTAATAAGGCTGCTTATCGTTGCAATCCGGAGGGAACAAAGGAATTGCAAAAACAGATTGGGGAACTCATGAAAAAGGGTTATGTGCGTGAAAGCTTAAGTCCTTGTGTTGTTCCTGTTTGTTGGTGCCAAAAAAGATGGTTCTTGGAGGATGTGCGTCGATAGTAGCGCCGTCAACAATATAACCATCAAGTATAGATTTCCCATTTGTAGACTTGATGATATGTTGAATGAATTGCATGGATCTGTTGTGTTCTCAAAAATTGATTTGAGAAGTGGTTATCACCAAATTAGGATGTGTGAAGGTGATGAGTGGAAAACAGCCTTTAAAACAAAACATGGTTTGTATGAATGGAACGTGATGCCATTTGGCCTTACAAATGCACCTAGCACTTTCATGAGACTAATGAATGAAGTGTTAAAATCTTTTTTGGGCAGGTTTGTAGTTGTATACCTTGATGACATCTTGGTGTATAGCAAAAGCAAGAAGGATCTTTTGGTGCATCTAAAACAGGTGTTTGAAACCCTTAGAACTCAAAAACTCTATGGGAAGCAAGAAAAGTGTGCATTTTTGTGGAAAATGTGTTATTCTTGGGTTTTGTTGTTTCTAAAGATGGTGTGTCTGTGGATCAATCCAAGATTGATGCAATTAAATCTTGGCCTACTCCTAGCAACATTTCTGAAGTTAGATCATTTCATGGGCTTGCTTCATTTTATAGGAGGTTCAACCGTGATTTTAGTGCCATTGAAAGCCCTATTACAAGCTGTTTGAAGAACGGAACTTTTGCATGGGGAAAAGATGCCCAAAAGGCATTTGAGAAGCTTAAGGAGCTGTTGTGTGCTGCCCCCGTGTTGGCGCTTCCAGATTTCTCTCAACCATTCGAAGTTGAGTGTGATGCAAGTGGGGTTGGTATTGGTTCTGTTTTGATTCAAGCTAAGCGTCATATAGCTTATTTTTCTGAAAATTTGGGAGGTGCAAGGCTGAATTATTGTACTTATGATAAGGAGTTTTATGCAATTGTGCGTGCATTGGATCATTGGAGTCATTATTTGCTTGCAAATCATTTCATTTTGCATTCAAATCATGATTCTTTGAAATACATTAATGGGTAGCAAAACCTGAGCACAAGACATGCAAAGTGTGTGGAATTCTTGCAATACTTTCATTTTTCTTCCAAATACAAGGATGGAAAAGTAATGTGGTGGCTGATGCTTTATCAAGACGTTACACTTTGTTGGCAACTTTGGAAGTTCCTTTGTTGGGGTTTGAAACCTTGAAGAATTACTATGAATCTGATGTGGACTTTGGAGATTTGTTTTTAAAATGTACAGGTGGTCCCAATGGTGAATTCATGGTGCATGATGGCTTTTTATTCAAAGGCAATCGCCTTTGTGTTCCAAAACATCCCATTCGTGAATTACTAGTTCGTGAGGCTCATGGTGGAGGCTTGGCTGGTCATTTTGGTGTGACCAAAACTTTTGAAGTGTTAAAGGAGCATTTCTTTTGGCCTAAGATGTTGGGGGATGTAACCAACATTGTGGGCAAGTGTGTGACATGTCATATGGCTAAAAGTACTTTTAAACCTGGTTTGTACACTCCTTTGCCCGTGCCTGTTTGTCCATGGGAAGATGTGTCCACGGATTTCATTGTTGCTTTGCCTCGTACTCAAAGGGGTAAGTGTTGAAGTATATTTGTGATGAAGTGGTCCTCTATCCGAAGACTTGACTGAAGACCCCGAAGCGTAAAACAATAATAGAAGACACTGAAGTCTGAAGACTCTGAAGGGTACATCCTGGAGGATCCGAAGACTTCTTAGCTGTAACACTTTTGTATGTACGCGTGATAGTACATTACGTGGTGCATGAATCTGGTATCCTATTGGTTAGTACTTTGATAGGATATTCTCTGTAATAAAGTTATACTATGTGTATCACTGATCATGTATAAATATCAGTGATACCATACCGTGTCTGGGTGCGAGATTGTCATCGTCCCAATTGTAAAACCCTAAATCTATCAATCAAAGCATTCGACACAAGTTATCTATTTCACTCTGTTCATTAACTGTTCTTATTACTGCGTGATTGCTTAGTACCAGTTATACTGTTAGAATACTAGTCATCACTTGATTATTAAATCGATTTCAACACCCAACAAGTGGTATCAGAGCAGGTCAGCTCGAAAACCTGTTTATAGAGCTCTATTCCATTGTTACAGTTCTATATCTGAATCGTTTCTCAGATCTAGTCTTCCGCAACTATTACAAAACTCCGCAACACGTTTTTCTGAAAATATCCCGTTGAAAAATACTTAAAATGGCTGATTCTACTGCAACTTATGCCAACATGCTCAACTATGCAAATCTCATTGCTTCTGCAACAAAAGTTCCTCACACTGACATTGCTGGTCGCTTCGTAGTTCCGGATGGAGAAGAAGCTGTAGTTCTGAATGCTGCAGATATGAAGAAACTTGAAAATGATGAAAGAGCTATGCGAGAACTGAGAAGTGGACTAGGTCCTGATGTCAGTCATCACATAGCTGATGCGAAGTCTGCTAATGAAATGTGGGACAATCTTGCCCTTTGTTTTGGAGTCGACAAGATTCTTCACACAAGCAAGGTTCAGGAAATTCAGGCAGACTTTGGGAACTTCAAACAAGAAGAGAATGAATCCCTTGAAGCATGCTATGAACGTCTTAGTAACATGATATATACCTTAGATAAGTATGGAGAAACCCGAAGTCAATAAGAGATCAACATCAAATTTCTTTATAGTCTTCGCAAAGAATGGAGACCCATCATGCTAATGGTGAAATCATATGAGAACATTGAAAAGTACAAGTTAGCTGCTCTGTACAATTTGCTCAAATCTCATGAACCTGATATTGTTGGTCGAAGGAGTTAAATTACTGGATCTGGACCCATAGCCTTAGTTTCAAAAGAAGAAGAAGAAGAAGACTGTGATTAAGATGTTGCTGCTTATATGGTTGATAACAATGGTGAAACAGTTGCCCATTATGTTGCAAACAGTCGAAGGTTCAAGAAACCGTTCATCAAAAACAACTCAGGGAAACCCTTTGTCAAGAACTTCAACAAACCAAACTTCAATCCAAAACCTAAACCTAAAATGTATACTCCGAAAGAGGAAAACTCAAAGTCTTCCACTCCGAAGCCATGTAACTCCCCGGTTTTTCTCGGTACGTTATTTATTTTAATTAATTAATTATGTGGCATTATATTAATTTATTTAATTAAGATATGATTAATTGAAAGATTGGGCTTATAATTATTGCCATCTTTTAATTATATAATTAAGTCTATGGGTTTTATAGCCAAACCCAATTAGGGCTTAAATGTTCTTCTAGCCCAAAGGCTTTAGGGTTTAGTCCATTAATCTAATATATTAGGGTTCAAAACCCTAATTTCCTTCATTTCCTTCCTCTCCCTCACGGCTCCCTCTCCCTCTCCCTCTCCCTCTTGGCTCACTCTCTTTCTCTCCCTAGCTCTCTCTCTTGGTCGAACCAAGGCAGCCACACCACCGCCCTCCTGCTGCCGAAAACACCATCAAGCCGCCACCATCATCATCATTCTCCTCCAAGCCAAGATCCTTGCCCTTGTGTCCATCTCTAACTCCAATCCTTGGTATGTTTGTAGTCTTGGTTGTTCTTTATTTCTATCATATTATGTATCATTTTGTGTGGTTATTTTGATTTAGTAATCTCTCTACTTCTACTCTTTCTTTTAGATGTATATGTCTTGGTGTTAGATCTGAATACACCACCTCATTACATCATTATTAATGTACATATGAGTGTGATTGTATGTGAAAGATCACTACAAAACCCTAATTAAAAATCATGATCTTAGGGTTTTGTACTTGGATTTATGATTGAGTTCTTGTAGTTTTCATGTGGCTAAATGAATCCCTAATGATCTCTAATCCTTTTTAGTACCACCATATTCATGGGGACTGAATAGGATGAGTTGGTACATCCTAGAATGTATCCCAAAAAGAAAAGGGTGGATTGGCCAAGAAATGTCGTTAAGGGCTATGTTTCTGTTTCAATCAGATTCGGTAACCTTATTGTAAAAATCATATCTCGAGTTCTAGAACTCGAATGGACCCAATACCAGTGCCCAAAGTTCAAAAATCGAGTTGGGTAACTTTCTTAAAAGGCACTCTCGCTGAAAAAGGACTTCATCTATGGGCAACAACAGCTTCTTTGCTGTTAGGTCTAAAACGGGTCTGCTGCGATATGTCATTTTGTTTTTATCATTACTAGGGTTTGGGAAATGATCTAGAGTGATTCCAAATTCCCACATGTACATTACATAGTAAATTTAATATCTGGAGAAGATGGGTTGTTAATTCTCATTATAACTTGGTTAGAATGGATCCACACTCCAGATCAGAGGACAGTCACCAGCTTATGCTGATTCTGTGATTGCCCACATTGTGATTTTTATATCCAGAGCTTGGGAAACCCTTTTTAATCGATTACAACTCTGAGACTTGTATTTTTGTGTCTAATGTTCCTCTGATTTTTGGTTGGGGCTAATTCCACCCACACGTTGGGTATAATTGGCCAACACCACCTGACTGTCCGTCCAAAGACAGCAGTGACATGTCTTTTTGTAAATTTTATATCTCTTACATCCTTTGGAGTTAGGAGGAGTTCTTTATGGTTCTGGAAACCTAACTCATTTTAGTTTCTTGTAAAAATTATTTAAGCCTATGTTTCAGTTGTATATTTTGGAGTAATTCAGTCCCGAACAGCAGGTCTGTTTTAGAGACCTTGCTGTGATTACTCCTTTCTCATTCCTTAGTTTCACAACTTCATTCTTCTAACCTTTAGTTTTATTTAGATGAAGCTTTGAAGTTTGCACAAGCTTGGTAGCCTTATATTGACTCCTATCTGTTACTCACTCAAGGTGAGTTCTCTCACACCGTTGTATTGATGTTTGTGTTTGCTAGATTAGCTCGTGTGTGATTGTATAGATTTATTATTTTAAGCATGCTATATTATTATTACAAATCGTACATGTGCACTGTATGTAATTGATTATTACTATGAGGGGTAGTTAGATAAGATCACCAACGTTATACTCTTTATGAGGTGCGGGGATCGGGGCCAAAGGATACGGGATTTACCCGGTGCGGCTCAAACCTACAAGTCCGCCCTATTTTATATAAGCATTGATTTGTTCTTTGCGTATCATTATAATTATAATTGGAAATGGATTAGGACTGGTAAATGTGAATATTAATATGATGTCTGTGTTTGAATTCACTAAGCTTCGTGCTTATGGTTTTCCCTAACATTTTTCAAGTGTTAAGACCAAAGAGGCTAAGGCGTGACTTGGAGCACCGGGATGCCACTACTAGAAGAATTTCTATTTTGGGACATTATTATTTTATGCTTCCGCACTTTACTATGTTTATTTTGCCATAAGTTGGTTTTGGAGATATTTATCTTTTGGAAACTTATAATATCTTTTTATAAAAGTTGTTTTAAAAGTTCAAATATTTTGCGAAAAATTTTGGGTGTTACAAGTTGGTATCAGAGCACACGTTTGAGGGAACTAGGCATTCTTAGGAATGTTCTAGTCTCAAACTTGAGACTCTTAAAATTTTGTTTTCCTTAGAACATTTTCTTTAAAGGAATTTTCTTTAAAACTTCTGAAGACTAGTAGTGGAAGATCCCAGGGTGTACCAGTCAGCCAATTAAGCCTTGTTTCTTATACTCTTATTTTGATAGATTGTTATACCTTGAATTGTTTATTAGGAGTTTTGTCTTTAGACTTATCTTTAACTAGCCCTAAATTGTTGAAATTTCACCTATGCTAGTAATACCATGTGAGAGAGTTGTTTAAAGAACCGGCTAGAGTGAACTGGAACATTTGAAACTAGACGCGAATGCGAGATTGGAACTGGTGTGGAAGGTAGTAGAAGGGCCCCTACTATTTGAAGCATCGATGCCAATCTTGTGTCGGGGCAAGGTTGAAAATGTCCAGTGAGCTGAGTGTTCCGTCTTCATAGAAATATCTAGGACGAACAATTCCTAATAATCTCCTTACTCTGCGAATATAGATGGCTCCGGCTACTCGTCTTAATCATACCCAAATGGAACAAGTTAGGGAACTCATCGCTGAAGAATTCAACAATGCCTTTAACGAGCTCATTCCGAATGTCACTACCGACATAATTACCCAAGTTCGTGCCCTCTTGGATGAGCGCCTCTCAGCTGTTCACGAAGGAGCTTTACTCGCACCGCTTGTTCGCGACTCAGCCTATTACTATGAGAAGTTATCTAAGTGCCACCCTCCTCAGTGGAATGGTGACTTGGATCCAGTAGAGGCTAAACACTGGATTGCCGATACCGAAAGCGCTCTCATGACTTGAGGGTGCCCAGATCAGTTCAAGGTTGTTGTTGCTATGAGCCAGCTTAGGAAGAAAGCGAATACCTAGTCGAAGACTGTTACGACATTGATAACTGAGGAGGAGCTGAGAGCCATGACTTGGGCCCAGTTTTGGAGAGGTTTGAGAGGCAGTATGTGCCCAAGGTGGAGCAGCAGCAGATGCTGCAGCAGTTTATGGCCTTGGAGCAGACTTCAGAGTACGTGACAGATCTGAATGCCAAATTCCTGGAGATGCTGTCTTTCTGCCCTTCATTTGCCGGAGATGAGGCGTGGTTGGTTAGTAGGTATAAAGATGCCTTATGTAGGGAAATACGGGAGTTCGTGAGCATGCAGGAGTTCACGACATTGTCATCTATTATGGATGCCGCTAGGAGGAGGGAGATTGAGCTACAGACCCAGCAGCACAAGAGGAAGGCGGACAACGCCCTGACCAAGACATCCGGGGATGCACATAAGAAACAGAAGAACGGTGGGAAGACGAGATACGAGTACAGGCCGTCTGCAGGACAGGACGACAAGAGTCGGTTAGTATGTTACAACTGCAAGAAGACATGTCATCATTGGAAGCATTGCAAGTTCTCAGTAGTGGTGGCATCACCACAGGATCCTTCTACGATTCCTACCTACTTTAACTGCAACGAGAAGGGACACAAGAAGCCTGATTTCCCACAGTTGAAGAATGGTGGTGGAGGCGGGGGTATGAAACCCGCGGGTGCATCGTCCTCTAAAGGAACTACCATGATGACACGAGGATGTGTTCACCAGCTGACTGCGGAGGAGCCGGCTATTACCGCGACTGTGGCGGGTAAATTTCCCTTTTCTTCATTCTCCTTCACTCTTGTATTGTTTAATTTGATAGTATGTTTAAATATTGTTTATGTATTTATATGTTGTGAATCAGGCACTTATTTGTTAGACTCCGAGCCCGCTGTTGTTATGTTCGACAGCGGTGCTACTCATTCTTTCGTATCTCGCACATTCATTAATTGTTTGGGGCGTAGTGTCGGGAAATTGGCTCCCCCAATGGTTATTGAAGTTGCCGATAACTGTATGATTTATGTCACCGACGTGTATCGGGGCTGTACTCTCGAATTTTCCGGGGTTGAATTCCCTATTGATCTTAACCCCATTGCGATGCGGTATCTTTGTGTTATCATGGGTATGGATTGGCTTGACGTGTTTGATGTGGAAATCCTTTGTCGTAAGAAACAAATTCGCATTCAAAACCCTAAGGGCGGAGAACTTATCATTCAGGGAGATACTCCTCGTTTGGCTATCGCTTCTTGTTATGATGCCATGGTACTTAATGATGTCTCGGTTGTTTCTGACTTCAGAGTTGTTTTTTCGGAGGAACTCCCTGGCTTGCCCCCTATTCGGCAAGTGGAGTTCCGCATTGAACTATTGCCGGGTGCGACTCCGATAGCTAAAGCTCCATACCGGTTGGCGCCACCCGAAATGAAAGAACTCCAAGAACAACTTCAAGAGTTAAGTAATAAGGGTTTTATACAGCCTAGCTCTTCACCATGGGGTGCTCCTATTCTTTTTGTCAAGAAGAAAGATGGCACCCAGCGTATATGTATCGATTATAGGGAGCTGAACAAGCGCACGATAAAGAATAGATACCCGCTACCGCGTATTGACGATCTTTTTGATCAGCTGCAGGGAGCATCTTGGTTTTCCAAGATTGATTTACGGTCCGGTTACCACCAGATGCGAGTCCGGGAAGAAGACATTGAGAAGACCGCATTCCGTACTCGTTATGGGCATTATGAGTTCGTGGTGATGCCTTTTGGGCTCACCAACGCACCCACCGCTTTCATGGACCTCATGAATCGGGTGTGTAGCCCGATCCTTGACCGCTCTGTTATTGTGTTTATTGATGACATATTAGTCTACTCTAAGACCAAGAAGGAGCATGAGCGACATCTTCAAGAAGTTTTGGAGACTCTCGCGAGAGAAAAACTTTATGCTAAATTCTCGAAGTGTGAGTTCTGGTTAGAAGAGGTCCAGTTTTTGGGGCATGTAGTGAACAAAGAAGGTATCAAGGTCGATCAAGCCAAAGTTGAAATAGTTAAGCATTGGGAGGTTCCAAAAACGCCTTCCGAAATTCATAGCTTTTGGGTTTGGCCGGTTACTACCGTAGATTCATAGAAAATTTCTCAAAGATTGCGTTACCACTTACCCGACTGACCAAGAAATCAGAAAAGTTTGTGTGGGGTCCGGAGCAACAAGCGGCGTTTGATGAGTTGAGATCACGATTGAGTGATGCACCGATCTTGGCCCTAATGGACGGAATAGAGGATATAGTAGTTTACTGTGACGCATCACTTCTGGGTTTTGGTGCAGTGTTGATGCAGCGAGACAGGGTTATAGCCTACGCCTCCCGACAACTAAAACCCCACGAGCAAAACTACCCCACTCATGACTTGGAGCTTGGGGCCGTTGTATTTGCCCTCAAGATTTGGAGATATTATCTCTATGGAGTAAAGTTTATTGTATATACCGACCATAAAAGCTTGAAGTATTTGTTCGATCAGCGGGATCTGTACATGAGGCAGATTAGATGGCTGGATGTGGTAAAAGACTATGACTGCGAAATTCACTACCACCCCGGTAAAGCTAATGTGGTGGCTAATGCTCTCAGTCGCAAAACGCCTGTCGAGACTATTCGAGCTAAGTGCCTCCGTATGACGATGGTGTCGCCCTTGATAGACCTGATTCGTGACGCTCAAAAGATGGCAATAAACATCAAGCGGGAGAAAATGGAGAATGAACTGCCTAAAATGGAACTAGATGGACGAGGTTTGTTGACTCACCATGGTAGAGTTTGGGTTCCATATACAGGAGGCAACCGGAAAACCCTAATGGAGGAAGATCACAAGTCAAAATTCTCCATACATCCGGGTGCTACCAAAATGTATCTAAATCTTCAAGAGGGTTACTGGTGGCATGGAATGAAGAATGATGTAGCCCGGTATGTGGAAGAATGTATGACCTGCCGGAAGGTTAAGGCGGAGCACCAGAAACCGCATAGGAAATTGCAACCTTTGGAGATTCCGGAATGGAAATGGGAGCATCTGACCATGGATTTTATCACTAAGCTTCCTAGGACTACCCGTGGAGCTGTGTCACACCCTCAAACCGTATTGGTGGAATAGTTCAAGGGTGGATGACTTCATGAACAATATCATAACAAAGTTGCATAATAGTGATTCCAAGCAAACAACCATCATTAAGTAATTGTAAATGTTACATTGTTTAAAAAGTGGCATGTTTCAAATACAATTACAATGATATCAAAATAAACCAAAAAAATGACGTCGTAACGTCCCTTCGAATAGCGCTGGAGAATTACCTTATCAATTTCCTGAGAATACAAGTAGTTGAAAAGTGTCAACAATTAAGTTGGTGAGTTCATAAGATTTTTGTATAAGAAATGTCCTTTGTTTGTAAACGATAGTGTTGAAAACCAAGAAAATCCAATATTTTCTCATAAAATGTTCCAAGTCTTTAAATCCCAAAGACTAAAATGTAATATGTATACTGTAGTGTACTTTCTTTGAAATGTGCGTTTCCACGTAAACAATTTATAAAAATATTATGTTGATTATTTTCCCATGTGAGATACCATATAACCATACTATGACTAGTTGGCCTGCTGCGACGTTCTTCAGGCGTCGGAATGTTAGAAATTTGGACACCTCAGACCTGCCGGTCAAGCTGTAGCTAGCAGCTCAGGTGCGGGGTTGTCAAGCCCCGTATAGATCTATACTCAAATATCGCGCTCTCTTACCGAGACTCTGGTTATATAAATTCAGGACTTATAGTAGGTACTTATAAAAGTACTTTGAAGATTCATCTCACAAAAATGTATGTATTCCAATCAACTTGTTTACGTACGATTTGTATATAAAGACTCTTGTAATCGTCCATTATCATTTTTCCCATGATAAAATACTAAAGTATAATAATTATATATTTTTTTATAATTATTTTTGTCATGTTTAAATGTCATAGTAACCTTTTGTTCATAAACTATTCCAATAATAGTCTATTTTTAGTAATTACGTCGTAATAACCTTATTTTTACGAACGATAGCAAAATAACTTGTTCAAATATTGTAAATATCATCTTTTGAGATATTTCTCACAAAAATAGTATAATATCTTGATTATAATTATTTTTGCTAGAAAATAGTGCCTTTATTTATAAAAACGTAGTTTTTACTAGTTTTCGTTTTTATAACGTTTTTATTCAAGATCTAGTATCTTTGTACACTTTATTTGTAGTTTAGTAACTTTTACACAACTTAATATGTCAAAGTGTTCATAATACATGGATCTACTCATATTTCATGTCAAATTCATATTTATAACATTTTTGTTCAAGATCTAACATTTTTACACACTTTAATTATAATTTAGCAACTTTTATACAAGCATATTGTGTATCATTATGAACATCTTACAAAGATCTACCCATATTTCATGTCAAAGGTATTTTTACCCAAATACTAACTAGTAAACTTGTGTAAATCAACATATATATATATATATATATATATATATATATATATATATATATATATATATATATATATATATATATATATATATATATATATATATATATATATATATATATATATATATATCATTTAAACACATATAAACTTGTATAAACAACATATATAGTTAAAGAACTTGTATTCTCCCCTAAAAAGGTTTGAAAAGATGAAAATGAGGGGTATGAACTCACCTTGAGTGTGGATCTTAAGATTCCTTGGAAGAAGATTGAAGATTTTGGTTCTAAGACCCGGAGGACCCTTGGACAAAGCTATTATCCAATGGATTTTCGTGAGTATGTGTGTATAAAAGAGTATATGAAGGTATTCAGAACTTAAATCACTAGATGATCATAACTTACCAAGAGAGCTTGAAAGATCTTTGAAGATGATGAAGTTTGGAACTCAAAGACCCTTGGACAAATCTAGTATCCAATGGATTTGGATGGATGTTAGTGTGTGTAAAAGGTGTAAAACTTGTGTTATGTTGTTTAGAATCAAAAGATGTATGAAAGTTACCTCTTGAACTTGTGAAAGAACTTGAAAATGGAAGCTTGAAGATGAAGATGGTGATGGTGATGGTGTGGCCGAGAGCAAGAGAAGAGACGGAGAAAAGAGAGTGGTTTGTGACTAGTTGGATGTAAAGTGGCTAGTTGTTTCTCCAAGTTGATGCATTAAAGCCTAAGATGAAGATTTGATTTTGTTGTATTATAAAATTCTATAGCCCACACCTTGCCTAGATTTGAAATAATGACTCTAAGATTGTGGTTTGATGGTCTAGCCCAATGTTCCAGCCGATGGGGGGGGGGGGGGTAGGGGGGTGGGGTGGTGTGGTTTTTATAAAATAGCAACATACTTTATAAAAATAAGTGATTTTTATAAAATAGTAAGTCGTTTTAGTGAAATTTTGTGAGATTTTGACGAAACGAAGTTCTAAATAATTATTTTTATAAAAACATTGCCAAACATTTATTTTGATTGAATCATAACTCGTCGGGTGTCGAAATACGCGTTTAAGCACGGTATTCTTCCGTTTTCGCGATTTTTGGCATTTTACCGGAAATTGCATTTAGCTTTGAAATTCAATACTAGATATTATTACGTTACTTATCATATGAATTGTTATTTCATATTTGATGTTTAAGGCACCTTATTTTGTATTTTGGTTCCAAACCCTGTGTACATTTATCCGTTCACAGCGGTTTAATCGTTGTAACTTCCACATATGAACTCCGTTTTTGACGTTCTATATATCCACGGGTTTGTATTTACGAGTAGATTGTTTTATGAATATTATTATTCTCAAAATAATAATTGTACGATTATCGAATTTTTACGCTACAGTAGTCTGCTGTCCGTATTTTCAACTTTTAACCGATAATTGTTTGATTTAGCATACGTAGTACTTATAATATTAATAATTTACTGCAAAAGTTATGGAAAATAACTTTTCAACATATAAATTAACGTACGCTTCGTTCGACTACAGTTGACTTTTGTTGACCAAAATTTACAATTGTCACATCATCTACCCGTTAGAGAGAATTTCGTCCCGAAATTTAACTCTTGAGTGGATCCTCAAGGGTTTGGGAAGAGATGTGGATACTTCTGCTTCATCTGATCTTCGTGCTCCCAAGTAAATTCTGGTCCGTGCTTGGCACTCCAACGGACCTTAACTATCGGTATGCGGCTCTGTTTCGTCCTCTTGATTTCTCTGTCCATGATCTCTACGGGTTCTTCCACAAAATGAAGGTTCTCGTTCACTTCGATTTCGTCAAGCGGGATGATAAGGGTTTCATCGGACAGGCATTTCTTTAAGTTGGATACGTGAAAGGTGGGATGGACGTTGCTGAGCTCCTGTGGTAATCGAAGTTTGTAGGCTACTGGGCCGATCCTAGCAAGGATCTCAAAGGGCCCAATGTATCTGGGGTTCAGCTTCCCACGCTTTCCAAAGCGTATCATTCCCTTCCATGGCGAGACCTTCAACAACACTCGGTCACCAACCTGGAATTCCAAAGGCTTGCGTCGCTTATCTGCGTAGCTCTTTTGTCGGTCACGAGATGCTTTCAACCGTTCACGGATCTGAACGATTTTCTCCGTTGTCTCTCGTATGATTTCCGGACCGGTGAGAGCGCTGTTAGGTATTTGGCCTCTGGCAAGTTGAGTATCTCCCACTTCAGCCCAACACAGAGGGGATCTGCACTTGCGTCCATATAAAGCTTCAAATGGAGCGGCTTTGATGCTAGTGTGATAGCTGTTGTTGTATGAAAACTCAATGAGCGGTAAGTGGGTGTCCCATGCCTTACCGAAGTCTATCACACATGCTCTCAACATGTCTTTCAGTGTTTGGATGGTTCTTTCACTTTGACCATCCGTCTGCGGATGGTAAGCTGTGCTCATGTCGAGTCTGGTTCCCATAGCCTTTTGTAATGATTGACAAAAGTGTGAAGTGAACCGGCTATCTCTATCCGAGATAATTGATCTTGGTACACCGTGCAATTTTACAATTTCTTTGAGCTAGAGCCTCGCCAGCTTATCCATCCTATCAGTCTCTTTGATTGGCAGGAAGTGAGCGGATTTGGATAACCTATCGACGATTACCCATATAGTATCTAACCCACCGGTTGTCTTTGGTAATTTGGTTATAAAGTCCATTGTTATCCGCTCCCACTTCCACTCGGGTATTTCTGGTTGTACTAGCAAACCCGAGGGCTTTTGGTATTCTACTTTAACTTTGGCGCAAGTCAGGCACTTGCCCACGTAAGTAGCAATTTCTGCCTTCATGTTTGGCCACCAATACAGTTTCTTGAGGTCCAGGTACATTTTGTTGGATCCAGGATGAACGGAGTATCTAGTCTTGTGAGCTTCATTCATGATAATGTCTCTGAATCTGCCGAATCTCGGTGTCCAAATTCGGTTCATGAGGTAACGAGCTCCGTCATCCTTAACTTCAAGGTTTTTATCCATCCCTCGCAAGGCTTCATTTGCGACATTTTCAGGTTTTAAGGCTTCTAGCTGCGCCTCTTTGATCTGAGTGGACAAATGGGAATGGATCGTCATTGTTAATGACTTCACTCGGCGGCCCAAGTATTCTTTCCGACTGAGGGCATCAGCTACTACGTTGGCCTTCCCTGGGTGATAACGAATTTCGCATTCATAGACACTTAGTAGCTCTATCCATCGTCGTTGCCTCATATTGAGTTCTTTTTGGTTGAGGATATGCTGGAGACTCTTATGGTCGGTGTACACCATACATTCTGTGTCGTACAGGTAGTGTCTCCAGATCTTAAATGCGAACACTACTGCTCCCAACTCGAGGTCATGTGTAGTGTAGTTGACCTCGTGAGTTTTAAGTTGTCTTGAAGCGTAAGCAATGACCTTTCCTCTTTGCATGAGTACACAGCCCAGACCTTGGTTAGATGCATCGCAATAGACCACAAAGTCTTCTGTTCCTTCTGAAAGGGACAGAATAGGAGCGCTGCACAAAACTTTCTTTAAGGTCTGGAAGGCGGCGTCTTGTTTATCTCCCCACTTGAATGTTACACCCTTCTGTGTCAGGGTGGTAAGTGGCTTTGCAATTTTGGAGAAGTTCTGTATGAATCTTCGGTAATAGCCAGCAAGGCCCAAAAACTGACGGATTTCTGTCGGAGTTCTTGGTGCTTCCCAGCTTTCAATGGCCTTGATTTTGGAGGGATCCACATGTATCCCTTCCTTGCTGACTACGTGACCTAGGAAGTCCACTTTTCGAAGCCAAAATTCACATTTCGAAAATTTCGCATACAGTTTCTCTGCTCTTAATGTCTCTAAAACTTGTCGTAAGTGCTGACTATGTTCCTCCTTACTTCGTGAATAGATAAGTATGTCGTCGATGAACACTATCACAAATTTATCTAAGTAAGGTCGGCATACCCGGTTCATCAAATCCATGAACACTGCGGGCGCATTGGTCAATCCGAAAGGCATCACAACGAATTCATAATGACCGTAGCGAGTTCTGAATGCCGTTTTGGGAACATCTTCTTCTTGAACCTTGAGTTG
This sequence comes from Cichorium intybus, assembly GCA_023525715.1. Taxonomy (NCBI): domain Eukaryota; kingdom Viridiplantae; phylum Streptophyta; class Magnoliopsida; order Asterales; family Asteraceae; genus Cichorium; species Cichorium intybus. The sequence continues at coordinate 81,401,645 of CM042010.1, forward strand.
GTGATATCCCGACCTCAGATCGATCTTTGAGAAATAACTCGATCCTTGGAGTTGATCGAACAGGTCATCAATTCAGGGTAGCGGGTATCGGTTCTTGATGGTGAGCTTGTTCAACTCCCGATAGTCAATGCACATACGGAATGATCCATCCTTCTTCTTCACGAATAAGATCGGCGCTCCCCAAGGTGAGAAGCTCGGCCTGATGAACCCTTTACTTAGCAGTTCGTTTAGTTGGCTGGATAATTCTTGCATTTCTGACGGGGCTAATCGGTATGGCGCTTTTGCTACTGGGGTGGCTCCTGGGATCAAATCGATTCTGAACTCGACTTGTCGTGCGGGTGGTACTCCTGGAAGGTCTTCTGGAAATACGTCGGGAAAGTCGCGGACTTCAGGGATCTCTTTGATGTTCTTTACTTCTTTCTTTTCTGTAAGTACTTTCGGGTTTTGATGCAAGACACGATTCGGAGGCTGGTACTAGGTTTATCACCGTAGACAACAAAGGTCTTGTCATTCGGCAGATGAAGTCGGATTCCTCGTTCGTAACACATGATGTCGGCATGATGGGGAATTAGCCAATCCATACCAATAATCACGTCAAAACTTCCTATTTTAACAGGCATTAAGTCGATTTGAAAGGAGTGATCGTCCAAAGTAAGTGTACAGCCTATGTATATGTCGTTTGTGCTTTCTGTTTTGCCATTAGCCATTTCTACTGTAAATGTTTCATTGAGTGGTTGAGGTTTTTGTTTTACTAAATATTTAAACTCGTGGCTTACGAAACTTCTCTCCGCACCGCTATCGAATAGTACACAAGCATATGAATTATTGACGAGGAACGTACCGGTAACCACGGTAGGATCCTCTACCGTTTCCGCACGTCCCATAGCTAGGACTCTTCCATTTCTCCCCACATTCTTTGTCTTTGGGAAATCACGTTTAAAATGCCCCGTCTCACCACAACCATAACAAGCTTGACTCACCCCGACATTAGTGGCTTGGGTGGCTTGTGGGGTTGGCGTTCTGCAGAATCGAGCGGTGTGGCCCTTCTTGTTACAGTTCAAACAGTGCATTTCCCTACAGGCTCCAGTATGGTGGAAATTACACTTGTTGCACTTGGGTAGCGTCCCAATGTATTGCTTGGTGGTGGTTGGGGCGTTCGGGACAGTGGCTGCACGAACTGCCACAATCTGTTGTCTTTTCGCACCATCTTGATTTGTTTGGTTTCTCCCCCTGTTCCAGGGTTTCCTCTTGTGATCTTTTTCTCTTGGCTGTTCGGTCTTTTGGGTCATGGTTCCCTGGCGCACCCCGTGGTCGACCAATCGTTGGGCCAATCGTTTGGCGCTGTCAAAAGTGGCGGGACTCGCGGCTTCCACATTCCCTTGGATCTGGGATGATAGTCCCCAGATGTAACGTTCCACTTTTACAGACTCTGGTGTGACCATGGCCGGGCAGAGGGTTGCCAGGTCGTTGAATCGGTTTGTGTAAGCGTTTATATCCGAACCTTTCATTGTGAGGTTCCACAGCTCTTGTTCCAACTTCTGGATTTCCCCTCGCCGGCAGTACTCCTTCATCAACATTGTCTTTAATTCCTCCCAGCCCATCGAGTTTGCCACTGGGAGTGTCAGCGACTTGACATGGCCCTTCCACCAAGACATAGCCGTCTCAGCGAAAGTGCAGGCAGCGAACTTTACTTTCATCTCTTCTGGACACGCAGTGATATCGAAGATCGATTCGGTTTTCTCGATCCACCTTGTGAGGGTCAGGACACCACCGGTGCCGTGGAAAGTTATCGGCTTGCAACTGACAAAATCTTTGTAAGTACACGTTCGGGAATGATTTGATGTTTCCCCATTGGTGGAATCGTTGGTGCCGTTTCCACTTCCGTTTCCATTTACCCCGTTGGTGTTAATATGGGCGACAGCTGCGGTCACGGCTGCCGTGACAGCGGCTTGAAATGTCGCCGAGTCCATCATAGGTGCTTCGGGGGTTTCGACGGGTGTGCGTCTGTTATTTCTTCGGCGAGGTGGCATGATTCTGCCACAAGGATTTAAGATTGACGTTGGTTAGTGTTTTGGAAGAATTGTTATGATTATGTCATCATTAGAATGTGGTGCTTGTATCTTATTGTTATCTTGTTTCTTTCGTTCCGTAAGATGTATCTATGATTTAGTATCAAACATACTGATCATTCACACATACATCATCTTATAAATCAAACATATTCTTCATATTCATAATAATACGGGGTGTTACATAAGTTTTGAAATGAAAATTTAATCTTCGCAGAGGCCTGCAGAGCGATAATAATAAACAGCGTAACGGCTTACAAAAAGTGTAGTCACTTGATTGTAGAGCCGCGCCTATGTACAATAGTGAGCCGCACATAACGCGTACTCATAGATGTCCTAGTCTATATCAAAATTTGAGTAGTATAAGTACTACTCAAGACGAACTGGATCCCCCAGCTCTGCGTAGTGCGTCCACTTGCGCCCTGAGCTCAGCAGCCTCGCGCTCGGCCTCCTCGGCCCTCCGCTCTACCTCGCGAATCCTTTCCTCGGATTCGGATATTCGGACAATCGCCTCGCGCCACATCCCCAGGGCTGTCTGTACGTCCTCCTCAAGGGGGTCGACTCGTCTAGAGGTGTGGTCATGTACCTCGTCTAAACGTCGGAGGCGTGCTACGGTGACCTCGGCGGTGGCCCCCACGTCCATGATCTGACTGGTGGTCGCCCTAATCTGCTCCTCATGGCGATTGATGCGTCCGACCGTGGTAGGTAAAGCTCGGTCTGCGTAGCCCCCTCTGCTGATGTCGTAGTGGTCGTAGAATAGGTGATACGGGGGTCGCAAGTCCTGCTCGCGGCTCCAGATGCGTATTCGCTCTGCCCACTCTGGTGTTGGGCCCTGAAGAGGTTCTTCTATTAGTAAGGGGAGGTGAATGGGAAGGACCCTCTTTCGAGGTGTACGCATCCATAACGGGCCACCAGGGTGGCGATATACCTGAAATAGCGGTGGTGGCGGTGGTGCATGTAAGCTGCGGACTGGGTGACGGGGGTCGATAACTTCTGGTTCATCTTCTGATTCTTCCTCGTCCCACTGGTCTTCTTCTTCCGAAGCTTCCTCCGGTTCCTCTTCCGGAACCTCTTCGGGTTCCTCTTCTGGTTCCTCATTAAGCCATCCCCCATTTCCCTCCTCGGGGAAATATGGGTCTCCTGGCAAATGGAATCCTGCCATAGCGTCTGTACGAGGATTGGGGTGTAAGAAGTATATATAAGGGGATTCTTAAATACACACATATATATATAATTAAGTAATGTACACAAAATACTCATATAGTATTTTAACTTCATGTTTAGTTCTATAGTGTCATAAAATACTCCTATAGTATTTTAATTTTTTTTTGTTTAGTTCCTTTAGTTACTGGTAAGTGTTCGGACTCGTTCGTCACGACCATTCCTAAGTATACGTTAATCATATCTTGGATCAATACAGTTGATCAGCCTCTATTTATCCAAGACATCATTACCAAACACTTAGGCCTATCCGTAGCGTTCAACTCATCTTACCACTTTTGTATGTTTTCGTTATGATATCGTTCTAGTATGTATGTATGTACTTATACTTTTATAAAAATTATCGTTGTAATTTTAAAAGTATACTTGTACGAAAATGTTTTCGAGAGTTTTAGTCCCATTGTATTTATAGTTGTATATCTTTAAATGGATTGATATACTTAGTTCACTATAAACAATGCTCTGATACCAATCTGTCACACCCTCAAACCGTATTGGCGGAATAGTTCAAGGGTGGATGACTTCATGAACAATATCATAACAAAGTTGTATAATAGTGATTCCAAGCAAACAACCATCATTAAGTAATTGTAAATGTTACATTGTTTAAAAAGTGGCATGTTTCAAATACAATTACAATGATATCAAAATAAACCAAAAAAAATGACGTCGTAACGTCCCTTCGAATAGCGCTGGAGAATTACCTTATCAATTTCCTGAGAATACAAGTAGTTGAAAAAGTGTCAACAATTAAGTTGGTGAGTTCATAAGGTTTTTGTATAAGAAATGTCCTTTGTTTGTAAACGATAGTGTTGAAAACCAAGAAAATCCAATATTTTCTCATAAAATGTTTCAAGTCTTTAAATCCCAAAGACTAAAATGTAATATGTATACTGTAGTGTACTTTCTTTGAAATGTGCGTTTCCACGTAAACAATTTATAAAAATATTAAGTTGATTATTTTCCCATGTGAGATACCATATAACCATACTATGACTAGTTGGCCTGCTGCGACGTTCTTCAGGCGTCGGAATGTTAGAAATTTGGACACCTCAGACCTGCCGGTCAAGCTGTAGCTAGCAGCTCAGGTGCGGGGTTGTCAAGCCCCGTATAGATCTATACTCAAATATCGCGCTCTCTTACCGAGACTCTGGTTATATAAATTCAGGACTTATAGTAGGTACTTATAAAAGTACTGTGAAGATTCATCTCACAAAAATGTATGTATTCCAATCAACTTGTTTACGTACGATTTGTATATAAAGACTCTTGTAATCGTCCATTATCATTTTTCCCATGATAAAATACTAAAGTATAATAATTATATATTTTTATATAATTATTTTTGTCATGTTTAAATGTCATAGTAACCTTTTGTTCATAAACTATTCCAATAATAGTCTATTTTTAGTAATTGCGTCGTAATAACCTTATTTTTACGAACGATAGCAAAATAACTTGTTCAAAGATTGTAAATATCATCTTTTGAGATATTTCTCACAAAAATAGTATAATATCTTGATTATAATCATTTTTGCTAGAAAATAGTGCCTTTATTTATAAAAACATAGTTTTTACTAGTTTTTGTTTTTATAACGTTTTTATTCAAGATCTAGTATCTTTGTACACTTTATTTGTAGTTTAGTAACTTTTACACAACTTAATATGTCAAAGTGTTCATAAAATACATGGATCTACTCATATTTCATGTCAAACTCATATTTATAACATTTTTGTTCAAGATCTAACATTTTTACACACTTTAATTATAATCTAGCAACTTTTATACAAGCATATTGTGTATCATTATGAACATCTTACAAAGATCTACCCATATTTCATGTCAAAGGTATTTTTACCCAAATACTAACTAGTAAACTTGTGTAAATCAACATATATATATCTATATATATATATATATATATATATATATATATATATATATATATATATATATATATATATATATATATATGTATATATATATATATTGTTACAAGTAATTGGTGAATGACAACATTATGTCATCACTTTGTCATCACTTTGTATTTACCAATTAAACAACTATATTTGAATAGTAGACTTGGTAGTATAAATAGACCATCAATGTAAGGAAGAAAATGCATCTCATATCAACTCTTTCACAAGTGATATAAACTCTCTCTACTCTCTCCAAGCTCTCAAGCTTTCTTTCTTTCTTCATCTATATTCTAGTTTTTAGTTTGTTCATAATTGTCATGGTAACGCTGAATTTATAACACGTTATCAGCACGAGGCTCTAACGAAGGCGATTAAAAGACACATCGATCTAATCAAGGTATGTAATTTCATCAAAACTAGAATGTTAATTAATAATAATAATAATAACAACGATAACGAAAAAAAAACAACATTTTATTCTCGAAGTTATGACTACTAACAAATTTCTTTTCTTATTTATCCTTGACGTTATGACTACTAACAAATTTCTTTTCTTATTTATCATTGACGTTATGACTACTAACGAAGTTCATTTCTTATTCTAAATTTACTTACGCTTTATTAACATTTATTATTGCAAACTAACTTTTGTTATTGCATACTAATTTTTATTTATGCAACTAACATTTATTTATGTATACTAACGTTTATTTATGCAAACTAACGTTTATTTACGGCAACTAACGTTTATTTATGCAAACTAACGTTTATTTACGGCAACTAACATTTATTTATGCAAACTAACATTTATTTACGCATACTAACATTTATTTATGTATACTAATGCTTATTTATATAAACTAATGTTTATTTACGCACACTAACATTTATTTATGTATACTAACTATTATTCATGCTCTGACATCTATTAATATATACTAACGTTTATTTATGCGCAACCGATTAAAAATAAAATTTTAAATTTTAAAATAAAAGGAATTTGAGAAGATTCATCTATTTTATTATGTTTGTAACTATAATAAAAATAGTAAAACCCATCCCCACCTTTAAACGACAAATTTAATGAGTTTTATTTTTCTTAGAAACTACAATATGTCAAACATTGCAAAGCTTGAATTTACCGCTCTTGAAGTCAGCGGAAAGAACTACATGCCTTGGACTATAGATGTTACGATGCATCTTGAGTCCATGGATTTATCTGAAACTATAAAAGTAAAAAATAAGTGCACGTCGCAAGATAAAGCACGTGCAATAAATTTCCTTCGCAAACATATCGATGAAATGTTGAGGTATGAATATGATACGAATTGGAATGGCTCAAGCTCTATAATTGAATACAAGGGAATCTTGGTTGTTTGGAATAAAAATATGGTGCAAAATGATGGGAGTTTGTGCTGTAACAACACATGGGGAATGACTTGGCGTTGGTGCATGCAAGCATGGATTCAAATCAAGATCAGGCAAGTTAGGGCTGTTAATGGAAAGATTGATAAGCTAGTGGATGTGGCTGTCATGGAGATGATGTATGGATGCATGGGAGAGGTGTATGATGGATGGCATGATGAAGGGATGATACTCCAAGGTGTGGGGACCAAGAAAAACGGATTTAAACCTTCATTTATTTAGTTATTATGGTGAAATAAAGGCCCTTATAATGGCCCTATATTTAGTAACGTTTTTCTAGTTTAAATAGGATGTTTAATTTGTTTTTAGGCTTTATATAAGCCACTTTTAACATTGTAATCAAATAATGAATGATTTGAAGAACTTGAGCCTTGTGTTCTTGAGTTGCATACTCACAATTTCGTCTTTTGAAGGATGATTTCCTGATTTTGACTCGAATTCAAGTTAATAGGTCTTAGCTTGTCTTTAAACGATAATCAATCTATAGGTCTAGGTTGTTTATCACTCTATCCTTAATTTTTATTGTTAATTCCGCTGCAATTCACCAAACAAACACCCATACACGAAATCCAATCTCAAATCTCCTAAACCTTATTATAATCAGCCCATACACGTATCATAAGCTTATGATACGTGTATGGGCTGATTATAATAAGGTTTAGGAGATTTGAGATTGGATTTCGTGTATGGGTGTTTGTTTGGTGAATTGCAGCGGAATTAACAATAAAAATTAAGGATAGAGTGATAAACAACCTAGACCTATAGATTGATTATCGTTTAAAGACAAGCTAAGACCTATTAACTTGAATTCGAGTCAAAATCAGGAAATCATCCTTCAAAAGACGAAATTGTGAGTATGCAACTCAAGAACACAAGGCTCAAGTTCTTCAAATCATTCATTATTTGATTACAATGTTAAAAGTGGCTTATATAAAGCCTAAAAACAAATTAAACATCCTATTTAAACTAGAAAAACGTTACTAAATATAGGGCCATTATAAGGGCCTTTATTTCACCATAATAACTAAATAAATGAAGGTTTAAATCCGTTTTTCTTGGTCCCCACACCTTGGAGTATCATCCCTTCATCATGCCATCCATCATACACCTCTCCCATGCATCCATACATCATCTCCATGACAGCCACATCCACTAGCTTATCAATCTTTCCATTAACAGCCCTAACTTGCCTGATCTTGATTTGAATCCATGCTTGCATGCACCAACGCCAAGTCATTCCCCATGTGTTGTTACAGCACAAACTCCCATCATTTTGCACCATATTTTTATTCCAAACAACCAAGATTCCCTTGTATTCAATTATAGAGCTTGAGCCATTCCAATTCGTATCATTCCCTCCCTCTTGAAAAGGAATTGTCCTCAATTCCGCTAAGCCATCATCATAAAGATTTGTAACAAAGACTCCCTTAGCTCCTTTCAATTCCTTTGGTACACAATGCAGCCCTATGCCTCTTATTTCCTTCCATCTATCCCTCTTAGCAGCATAGTCTTGGCTTGGCTTCAAAAACAACTCAATCTTTGGGTTTGAACACACAAATGACATGAAATCTGTTCCTAAGGTCTCCTTTGACTTCCTTTTCTGAAAGATCTTTATCTCCATGCATTTTAGCACATCTTGCACCCCTTTTACACCACTTTCTTCTCCACTAGCTACCTTGGGCAGAATATTGTTCAAAACACTTTCATCATGTCCTCCACCACACTCCCTTTTCAGATCCATAAAGCATTTGTTACAGTCCTCAATTTTAATAAAGAAGTAACTATCCCACACTTTGAAACGAATATGAGTGTAACAAACGAATAAGTCCTCTTTATCAACAAAGCTTCTACTTGTGATATCCATAAGATCTTTAGAAAAATAATCATTCAAGATGAGAGAATCTAAATTTTTTTGGTACCTAGCATCATTTGACCTCATGATTCTTTGTTCTTGGGTTGATCTTTGTGATTCAGCAAAAATCACTTCTTCATTACTCTTGTTTTCACAAACAAAGCCGAATTCATCACCAACAAAACTCCTTTTTTCAGCAACTTCATCTTCAATTTCGTTTTTAGCCACTTGTTCTTCAATTTCATCAAGGAACTCGTCTTCTTCATCATAGGTATCATATATAGGGCCTGAATCTTCATCTTCTTCTTCCAAATCAGAAAATGACATCTCCTCACTGTCTTGTGCCACATCTGATCGCCTCATAGCCATCCACTCTTGGATTGCCTTATTTGTAGCCTTAGCTGCCACTTCTCTTTCTTTCTCTAGCCATCCCATTAGGGTTTGTGAACCAAACATAATTCTTATGTAACTCGTGCCCAATCGAAACTTGGGCTCTGATACCACTTATGATACGTGTATGGGCTGATTATAATAAGGTTTAGGAGATTTGAGATTGGATTTCGTGTATGGGTGTTTGTTTGGTGAATTGCAGCGGAATTAACAATAAAAATTAAGGATAGAGTGATAAACAACCTAGACCTATAGATTGATTATCGTTTAAAGACAAGCTAAGACCTATTAACTTGAATTCGAGTCAAAATCAGGAAATCATCCTTCAAAAGACGAAATTGTGAGTATGCAACTCAAGAACACAAGGCTCAAGTTCTTCAAATCATTCATTATTTGATTACAATGTTAAAAGTGGCTTATATAAAGCCTAAAAACAAATTAAACATCCTATTTAAACTAGAAAAACGTTACTAAATATAGGGCCATTATAAGGGCCTTTATTTCACCATAATAACTAAATAAATGAAGGTTTAAATCCGTTTTTCTTGGTCCCCACACCTTGGAGTATCATCCCTTCATCATGCCATCCATCATACACCTCTCCCATGCATCCATACATCATCTCCATGACAGCCACATCCACTAGCTTATCAATCTTTCCATTAACAGCCCTAACTTGCCTGATCTTGATTTGAATCCATGCTTGCATGCACCAACGCCAAGTCATTCCCCATGTGTTGTTACAGCACAAACTCCCATCATTTTGCACCATATTTTTATTCCAAACAACCAAGATTCCCTTGTATTCAATTATAGAGCTTGAGCCATTCCAATTCGTATCATTCTTATGATACGAATATGGAGGGGTTTGGGTCTGATCAAGAACTGGGATTAGGGTTTGGATAAGTGAATGAACAGATCTGGAGCAAAATGGCTGTTTAAGGGTTTTTTGGGAAGGGTTTGGACATGTAAACTAGGGTTTAGGGTCTGGTCTTCCTGTGGTTAGGGTTTGGTATGGCTTAGAATAGGTTGAAACTGAATATGGATGGTTTGAATGGTGTTTGGAGCTTGTAAAACGAAAACATGCTCTAACTCTCTCAAAACAGCTCCAAATGCGGATTTTATTGAAGATATGGAGTTTTGAGAGCAAAAGAGGATCTGAACAGAAAGAATGGATATTTTTGGTGTTTTGGAGATATAAGAATGAAAATGAAAGATAGTGTGATGATCAACCAAGACCTATTGATTGATTATCGTTTGAAGACAAGCTAAGACCTATTAACTTGAATTCGAGTCAAAATCAGGAAATCATCCTTCAAAAGACGAAATTGTGAGTATGCAACTCAAGAACACAAGGCTCAAGTTCTTCAAATCATTCATTATTTGATTACAATGTTAAAAGTGGCTTATATAAAGCCTAAAAACAAATTAAACATCCTATTTAAACTAGAAAAACGTTACTAAATATAGGGCCATTATAAGGGCCTTTATTTCACCATAATAACTAAATAAATGAAGGTTTAAATCCGTTTTTCTTGGTCCCCACACCTTGGAGTATCATCCCTTCATCATGCCATCCATCATACACCTCTCCCATGCATCCATACATCATCTCCATGACAGCCACATCCACTAGCTTATCAATCTTTCCATTAACAGCCCTAACTTGCCTGATCTTGATTTGAATCCATGCTTGCATGCACCAACGCCAAGTCATTCCCCATGTGTTGTTACAGCACAAACTCCCATCATTTTGCACCATATTTTTATTCCAAACAACCAAGATTCCCTTGTATTCAATTATAGAGCTTGAGCCATTCCAATTCGTATCAGAATACCTCAATACCACTGATCCTAGCACTCTTTGGAAAAGCTTAAAAGAAAGATTTGACCACCAAAAGGAAGTCATACTTCCAAGTGCTAGGGCTGAATGGTTATCGTTGAGGTTTCAAGACTTCAAAAAGGTACATGACTATAATTCCGCATTATTTCGGATATGTTCACAACTAAAATTTTGTGGGGAAGATGTTTCTGATGCTTCAATGTTGGAGAAAACTCTCTCCACATTCCATGCATCAAATATGACATTGCAACAACAATATCGTATGCAAAAGCTCAAAAAATATTCTGAGCTTAATACACTTCTCCTTGTTGCTGAACAAAATAATGAATTATTAATAAAGAACCACGAGTCCCGTCCAACAGGTTCAGTAGCACTTCCTGAAGCAAATGCTACTATCACTTATGAACCAAGAAATAATTCATATGGACGAGGACGTGGTCGTGGTCGTGGTCGTGGACGAGGCCGTGGTCGCGGTCGAGACCATTTTAACCAAAACCAAAATTTTGGGCGCGGTTATACTCAGGGTCGTGGACGCGGCCATCCTTATAACCGTGGGCGTGGTCAAAGAAACAATAATCAACACACTCCACAAGGAAATAATGTCCAACCACAAGAAAAAAGAAATGATGCCGGAACATCACAGAACCCCGGAGGTTCTTGTTATTGATGTGGTAGCACAGGTCATTGGTCAAGGACCTGTCGTACAGATCCCCATCTTTGTAAACTTTACCAAGATTCTATTAAAGGAAAGGGGAAAAAAGTCAACCTCATCGATGGTGTTGATCTAGGAAACATTGAACTAAACACTCTTGACTTTTGCAATGATTTAGACATCCTAGAAAACTAGTTTCCTTTTGTAACATGTTTTTAATTTTTTATTGTAATGTTTTTCTTTCTTAATGAAGTTTTTTCGAGTCACTTTTATTAAAATTGTGTTCATAACTCATCATTTATTTTTCTTATATGAAGTTCAAAAATGAGTTCAACTGGAGCACAAAACCAAGGAAATCTTGGCGAACTCTTAATAATTGATTGTGGTACCACACACACCATCTTGAAAACAAAGAAATATTTTTCCACACTAAAACCCATAAAAGGGCACATAAATACAATATCAGGTCCTGTAGACTTGATTGTAGGAGCAGGAAATGCTTGTTTCATGTTACCTAATGGTACGAAGTTTGTAATTAGTAATGCGTTATTTTCCCCAAAGTCAAATAGAAATTTATTGGATTTTAATGATATATATCTTAACGGATATGACACATTCACCAAAACAATAGGAAACAAGAAATATATGTTTATAATAATTGAAAACCATATATTGGAGAAATTACCACAATTTGATTCTGGTTTACATTTTACATATATAAATATAGTTGAGTCAAATTTGGTGGTTAAAGAAAAATTTTGTGATCCTAGAATATTTAGTTTGTGGCATGACAGGCTGGGCCATCCAGGATTAACAATGATGCGCCGAATAATTGAAAATACATTTGGGCATCCATTGAAGGACCAGAAGTTCCCTTAAATAGGTAATAAGAACCCGTGTATTTCTTGTTCCCTTGGGAAATTAATTACAAGACCTTCACCAATGAAAGTTGAAAGGGAATCACCTAGATTTCTAGAAAGAATTCAAGGAGACATATGTGGACCAATTCATCCACCTTCTGGACCATTTAAATACTTTATGGTCTTAATAGATGCATCAACTAGATGGTCTCATGTTTGCCTATTATCAACTCGTAACATGGCATTCGCAAAATTCCTAACTCAGATTATTAAACTGAGAGCACATTTTCCTGATTATAACATCAATAAAGTGAGACTTGATAATGCAGTTGAGTTTACGTCTCAAGTATTTAATGATTATTGTAAGTCTATAGGAATTACTGTTGAGCATCCAGTTGCACATGTACACACTCAAAATGGTTTAGCAGAATCACTGATTAAACGTCTCCAATTAATAGCTAGACCATTAATAATGAGAACAAAACTTCCTGTTTCCATATGGGGTCATGCAATTTTACATGCTGCATCGCTGATTCGTATGAGACCAAGTGCATATCATACACATTCTCCCCTTCAACTTGTTTCTGGAAAAGAACCAGATATATCCCACCTTAAAATTTTTGGAAGTGCAGTATATGTTCCTATTGCTCCACCACAACGTACAAAAATGGTTCCTCAAAGGAGGTTGGGAATATATGTTGGTTTTGAAACAAATTCAATAATAAGATATCTTGAACCTTTGACAGGTGATATGTTTACAGCACGTCTTGCTGATTGCCATTTCAATGAAGAAAATTTCCCAACGCTTGGGGGAGAAATGAAAACCCAAGAAAAGAATGTTTCATGGTATGAACCTTCTTTATCATATCTTGATTCCCGTACACAAGAATGTGAGATGGGTGTTCAAAAAATAATACATTTGCAAGAAGTTGCAAATCAATTACCTGATGCATTTACTGATACAAAAAGAGTTACTAAATCATATATACCTGCTGTTAACGCTCCAGCTCGAATTGAACTCCCAGATAGACAATCTGATAAAAAAGTAACTCAAGAATCCAAAGCACGCCTGAAGCGTGGAAGGCCATTTGGTTCTAAGGATGCAAATCCTAGAAAAAGAAGAGGAATGGAAAATATGTTTGAGCATAATGAAAGTGTTCATGAAGAAACACAAAATAACATTACTTCCCCAGTTGAGGAAATAAATGATAAGGAGATTGAAATTAATTATGGTCATATAGAAATACTAAGGAGCCAATATGAATTAGAAGATATAATATTTTCTTATTCAGTTGCATGCAATATTATCAATGAGGATCCAGAACCACAATCTGTCATTGAATGCCAAAATAGGCAGGATTGGGGTAAATGGAAAGAGGCCATGCAAGCTGAATTAACGTCTCTCAATAATAGAAAGGTTTTTGGACCTATTATACTCACACCTGGAGTTGTGAAACCATTGGGATACAGATGGATTTTTATACGAAAAAGAAATGAGAAAAATGAAATTGTGAGATACAAAGCCAGGCTCGTTGCTCAGGGTTTTTCTCAAAGGCCGGGAATCGATTATGAAGAAACATATTCTCCTGTTATGGATGCAGTCACTTTCAGATATTTAATCAGTCTAGCAGTTTCTGAAAATTTAGATATGCATCTTATGGATGTTGTTACTGCTTACTTATATGGATCACTTGACAGTGATATATATATGAAAATCCCCGAAGGATTTAAAATGCCAGAAGCATTAAGTGCAAAACCCAAACAAATGTATTCTATCAAACTGCAAAGATCATTGTATGGGTTAAAGCAATCTGGACGTATGTGGTACAATCATTTAAGTGATTACTTAATAAGCAAAGGCTATAAAAACAATACTATTTGTCCGTGTGTATTTATTAAGAAAACAACATCTGGATATGTGATTATAGCCGTCTATGTTGATGATCTGAACATTATTGGGACGAATAAAGAAATCCTTGAAGTGATTGAATTTTTAAAGAAAGAATTTGAAATGAAAGACCTTGGGAAAACCAAATATTGTCTTGGTTTACAGATTGAGCATATGCCAAATGGGATACTTGTCCATCAATCGAACTATACAGAAAGGGTCTTGAAACGTTTTAATATGGATAAAGCCAAACCTTTAAGCTCTCCAATGATTGTAAGATCACTAAATATTGACAAAGATCCATATCGCCCTTATGAGGAAAATGAAGAAATTCTTGGTCCAGAAGTACCATATCTTAATGCAATTGGAGCTCTTATGTATCTTACTAATTGTACTAGACCTGACATTTCTTTTGCAGTAAATCTATTAGCAAGATTTAGTTCATCTCCAACAAAAAGACACTGGAATGGAATCAAGCACATATTACGATACCTTCACGGAACTACTGATTTAGGGTTATTTTTTCCTAATAGTTCAAAACAAGGCTTGATTGGTTATGCAGATGCAGGTTACTTGTCTGATCCTCATAAAGCTAGATCTCAAACTGGATATGTATTCATGAATGGAGGTACTGCAATATCTTGGCGTTCTCAAAAGCAAACACTCGTCGCCACATCTTCAAATCATGCAGAAGTAATTGCACTAAATGAAGCTAGTAGAGAATGTACATGGTTAAGATCGATGACACAACTTATCCTGACTTCTTGTGGAATTGATAAAGATAAATCTCCAACCTTAATCTATGAAGATAATGCAGCATGTGTCGCTCAAATGAAAGAAGGGTACATCAAAAGCGACAGGACAAAACATATTCCTCCAAAGTTTTTTGAATACACCCAAGAGCGTATAAAGAATCAACAGATTGAACTAAAATATGTTCAATCTAGCAACAATGCAGCAGATCTTTTCACAAAGGCACTTCCTACCAAGATCTTTAGAAAACATGTTCATGGTATTGGAATGAGACATCTACACAATACATAATGGTCATTCGATATCTAAATGAGGGGGAGTCAACTAGACACTGCACTCTTTTTCCCTTCGCTAAAGTTTTTTCCCACTGGGTTTTCTTTAGCAAGGTTTTTAATGAGGCAGTACTTCAAAGTTGAACTCTGGTGTAGAATGATGTCATTCAAGGGGGAGTGTTACAAGTAATTGGTGAATGACAACATTATGTCATCACTTTGTCATCACTTTGCATTTACCAATTAAACAACTATATTTGAATAGTAGACTTGGTAGTATAAATAGACCATCAATGTAAGGAAGAAAATGCATCTCATATCAACTCTTTCACAAGTGATATAAACTCTCTCTACTCTCTCCAAGCTCTCAAGCTTTCTTTCTTTCTTCATCTATATTCTAGTTTTTAGTTTGTTCATAATTGTCATGGTAACGCTGAATTTATAACATATATATATATATATATATATATATATATATATATATATATATATATATATATATATATATATATATATCATTTAAACACATATAAACTTGTATAAACAACATATATAGTTAAAGAACTTGTATTCTCCCCCAAAAAGGTTTGAAAAGATGAAAATGAGGGGTATGAACTCACCTTGAGTGTGGATCTTAAGATTCCTTGGAAGAAGATTGAAGATTTTGGTTCTAAGACCCGGAGGACCCTTGGACAAAGCTATTATCCAATGGATTTTCGTGAGTATGTGTGTATAAAAGAGTATATGAAGGTATTTAGAACTTAAATCACTAGATGATCATAACTTACCAAGGGAGCTTGAAAGATCTTTGAAGATGATGAAGTTTGGAACTCAAAGACCCTTGGACAAATCTAGTATCCAATGGATTTGGATGGATGTTAGTGTGTGTAAAAGGTGTAAAACTTGTGTTATGTTGTTTAGAATCAAAAGATGTATGAAAGTTACCTCTTGAACTTGTGAAAGAACTTGAAAATGGAAGCTTGAAGATGAAGATGGTGATTGTGATGGTGTGGCTGAGAGCAAGAGAAGAGAGGGAGAAAAGAGAGTGGTTTGTGACTAGGTGGATGTAAAGTGGCTAGTTGTTTCTCCAAGTTGATGCATTAAAGCCTAAGATCAAGATTTGATTTTGTTGTATTATAAAATTCTATAGCCCACACCTTGCCTAGATTTGAAATAATGACTCTAAGATTGTGGTTTGATGGTCTAGCCCAATGTTCCAGCCGATGGGGGGGGGGTAGGGGGGGGGGGGGTGGGGTGGTGTGGTTTTTATAAAATAGCAACATACTTTATAAAAATAAGTAATTTTTATAAAATAGTAAGTCGTTTTAGTGAAATTTTGTGAGATTTTGACGAAACGAAGTTCTAAATAATTATTTTGTATAAAAACATTGTCAAACATTTATTTTGATTGAATCATAACTCGTTGGGTGTCGGAATACGCGTTTAAGCGCGGTATTCTTCCGTTTTCGCGATTTTTGGCATTTTACCGGAAATTGCATTTAGCTTTGAAATTAAATACTAGATATTATTACGTTACTTATCATATGAATTGTTATTTCATATTTGATGTTTAAGGCACCTTATTTTGTATTTTGGTTCCAAACCCTGTGTACATTTATCCGTTCACAGCGGTTTAATCGTTGTAACTTCCACATACGAACTCCGTTTTTGACGTACTATATATCCACGGGTTCGTATTTACGAGTAGATTGTTTTATGAATGTTATTATTCTCAAAATAATAATTGTACGATTATCGAATTTTTACGCTACAGTAGTCTGCTGTCCGTATTTTCAACTTTTAACCGATAATTGTTTGATTTAGCATACGTAGTACTTATAATATTAATAATTTACTGCAAAAGTTATGGAAAATAACTTTTCAACATATAAATTAACGTACGCTTCGTTCAACTACAGTTGACTTTTGTTGACCAAAATTTACAATTGTCACAAGCTGATACTATTTGGGTGATTGTCGACCGTCTGACTAAGAGCGCTCACTTTTTGGCCACAAAGGAGAGTTCATCTGCGAAGAAGTTGGCCGAGATCTTTGATCGTGAGATTGTCTCATTGCATAGTGTGCCCGTTTCTATTGTCTCCGACCGTGACACCCGATTTACTTCTCGATTTTGCCGAAAATTTCAAAAAAAGATGGGTACACGATTACATTTTGGCACAGCCTTCCACCAGCAGACAGACGGGCAGAGTGAGAGGACGATACAGACATTGGAAGACATGCTTCGGGCATGTGCGATCGATTTTGGGGGTAGTTGGGATGATCACCTACATCTAGCCGAGTTCTCCTATAACAACAATTATCACTCCAGCATTAAAATGCCCCCGTATGAAGCCTTGTATGGAAGGAAGTGTAGAATGCCTGTTTGTTGGGGCGAGGTAGGGCAGAGGGTACTTGGGAGTACCAAAATTGTGCTACAAACTATGGAGAAGATACAGGTGATACGAGACCATTTGGCCACGGCAAGGAGTCATCAGAAAAGCTATGCCGACAAAAGACGCTCAGACCTGGAATTTCAAGTGGGAGATTTCGTGTTGTTAAAGGTCTCTCCCTGGAAAGGCGTGATTCGTTTCCGGAAGCGGGGAAAGCTAGGACCACGATTCATTGGACCTTACAAGGTCATTGCTCGCGTTGGAGATGTGGCCTATCGTTTGGAGTTACCTGATGAGCTTAGCCTGATCCATGACACTTTCCACGTTTCTCAGCTACGGAAATGTGTCGTTGATGATACCACAGTGGTTCCATTGGAGGACATCCAGATTGATGAGCGTCTCAACTATGTTGAGCAACCAGTTGCGATTTTAGATCAGGAAACGATGACCCTTCAGAACAAAATTATAAATTTGGTTAAGGTTCAGTAGCGACATAGACGGGGTTCAGAATGGACGTGGGAACCGGAAGACGAGATGAGGGCTCATTATCCAGATTTATTTGTTGGCAATGACTTCGAGGACGAAGTCTGTTCCTAGTGGGGGAGAGTTGTAACGCCCCGGTTTTTCTCGGTACGTTATTTATTTTAATTAATTAATTATGTGGCATTATATTAATTTATTTAATTAAGATATGATTAATTGAAAGATTGGGCTTATAACTATTGCCATCTTTTAATCATATAATTAAGTCCATGGGTTTTATAGCCAAACCCAATTAGGGCTTAATTGTTCTTCTAGCCTAAAGGCTTTAGGGTTTAGTCCATTAATCTAGTATATTAGGGCTCAAAACCCTAATTTCCTTCATTTCACTCCCTCCTCTCCCTCACGGCACACTCTCTCTCCCTCTGTATCTCTCTTTATTCCCGGATTTGAGAACACAGCCGCATTGTTTGGACGATTCCCGGAGATTGAAAGGTTGGATCGCCACGAAACTTTAACCGAAGGTTTCCAAGACATATATGAAGGTTCTGACCGGAGGGATTTTGACTTCAAGGTACGAATAGTTAGTTATGAATTTTGCAACATAACCTAGGGTTTCTGTCAGATTTCACTGCTGAGTCTCTCTTCTTATAAAAATCATATCTCGAGTTCTAGGACTCAAATGGATACACAACCAGTGCCCGAAGTTCAAAAATTGAGTTGAGTAACTTTCTTAAAAGGCACTCTCGCTGAAAAGGACTTAATCTATGGGCAACAACAGCTTCTTTGCTGTTAGGTCTAAACCGGGTCTGCTGTGATATGTCATTTTGTTTTTATCATTACTAGGGCTTGGATAATGATCTAGAGTGATTCCAAGTTCCCACATGTACATTACATAGTTAATTTAATATCTGGAGAAGATGGATCGTTAATTCCAATCATAACTTGGTTAGAATGGATCCACACTCCAGATCAGTGGACAGTCACCAGCTTATGCTGATTCTGTGATTTCCCACATTGTGATTTTTATATCCAGAGCTTGGGAAACCCTTTTTAATAGATTCTAACTCTGAGACTTGTATTGTTGTGTCTAATGTTCCTCTGATTTTTCGTTCGGGCTAATTCCACCCACAAGTTAGGTAGAATTAGCCAACACCACCTGACTGTCCGTCCAAAGACAGCAGTGACATGTCTTTTTGTAAATTTTGTATCTCTCACATCCTTTGGAGTTAGGAGGAGTTCTTTATGGTTCTGGAAACCTAAGTCATTGTAGTTTCTTATAAAAATTAATTAAGCCTATGTTTCAGTTGTATATTTTGGAGTAATTCAGTCCCGAACAACAG
Organism: Cichorium intybus; assembly: GCA_023525715.1. Classification (NCBI taxonomy): domain Eukaryota; kingdom Viridiplantae; phylum Streptophyta; class Magnoliopsida; order Asterales; family Asteraceae; genus Cichorium; species Cichorium intybus. The sequence continues at coordinate 81,421,003 of CM042010.1, forward strand.
GTCTGTTTTAGAGACCTTGCTGTGATTACTCCTTTCTCATTCCTTAGTTTCACAACTTCATTCTTCTAACCTTTAGTTTTATTCAGGTGAAGCTTTGAAGTTTGCACAAGCTTGGTAGCCTTATATTGACTCCTATCTGTTACTCACTCACTCAAGGTGAGTTCTCTCACACCGTTGTATTGATGTTTGTGTTTGCTAGTTAGCTCGTGTGTGATTGTTTAGATTTACTATTTAAAGGATGCTATATTATTATTATAAATCGTACATGTGCACTGTATGTAATTGATTATTACTATGAGGGGTAGTTAGGTAAGATCACCAACTTTATACTCTTTATGAGGTGCGGGGATCGGGGCCAAAGGATACGGGATTTACCCGGTGCGGCTCAAACCTACAAGTCCGCCCTATTTTATATAAGCACTGATTCATTCTTTGCTTAGTTTTTATAATTATAATTGGAAATGGATTAGGGCTGGTAAATGTGAATATTAATATGATGTCTGTGTTTGAATTCACTAAGCTTTGTGCTTAAGGTTTTCCCTAACATTTTTCAGGTGTTAAGATCTAAGAGGCTAAGGCGTGACTTGGAGCACCGGGATGCCACTACTAGGAGTTTTATTTGTTTGGGACTATGTCATTTTTGCTTCCGCACTTTACTTTAGTATTTTGCCATGTTTTGGGTTTGAGCTACTTATTTATTTTGGAAACATATAACTATTTTTATAAAAGTCATCTTTGAAAGTTAAAATATTTTGCGAAAATTTTTGGGTGTTACATTTGTAGTCTTGGTTGTTCTTTATTTCTATCATATTATGTATCATTTTGTGTGGTTATTTTGATGTAGTAATCTCTCTACTTCTACTCTTTCTTTTAGATGTATATGTCTTGGTGTTAGATCTGAATACACCACCTCATTACATCATTATTGATGTACTTATGAGTGTGAGTGTATGTGAAAGATCACTACAAAACCCTAATTGAAAATCATGATCTTAGGGTTTTGTACTTGGATTTATGATTGAGTTCTTGTAGTTTTCATGTAGCTAAATGAATCCCTAATGATCTCTAATATTTTTTAATACCACCATATTCATGGGGACTGAATAAGATGAGTTGGTACATCCTAGAATGTATCCCAAAGAGAAAAGGGTGGATTGGCCAAGAAATGTCGTTAACCTTATTGTAAAAATCATATCTCGAGTTCTAGAACTCAAATGGACCCAATACCAGTGCCCAAAGTTCATAAATCGAGTTGGGTAACTTTCTTAAAAGGCACTCTCATTGAAAAAGGACTTCATATATGGGCAACAACAGCTTCTTTACAGTTAGGTCTAAACCGGGTCTGCTGCGATATGTCATTTTGTTTTTATCATTAATAGGGTTTGGGAAATGATCTAGAGTGATTACAAATTCTCACATGTACGTTACATAGTTAATTTAATATCTGGAGAAGATGGGTCGTTAATTATCATTATAACTTGGTTAGAATGGATCCACACTCCAGATCAGTGGACAGTCACCAGCTTATGCTGATTCTGTGATTGCCCACATTGTGATTTTTATATCTAGAGCTTGGGAAACCCTTTTTAATCGATTCCAACTCTGAGACTTGTATGTTTGTGTCTAATATTCCTCTGATTTTTGGTTGGGGCTAATTACACCCACAAGTTGGGTAGAATTGGCCAACACCACCTGACTGTCCGTCCAAAGACAGCAGTGACATGTTTTTTTGTAAATTTTATATCTCTCCACTGCTGAAGTTGAGTATGTGGCTGCTGCGGCTTGTACCTCACAAATCATCTGGATTCAAAGCCAACTAAAGTATTATGCCATCAACATGAGGAAGATACCATTGTTTTGTAATTCTCAAAGTGCCATACGTATAAGCCACAATCCTGTTCAACATTCCAAGACGAAGCGTATAGCTCTTCGCTATCACTTCATCAAAAGTCATGTTGAGGAGGGGAATATTGAGGTGCACTATGTTCACACAACTGAACAATTGGCAGACATCTTCACAAAAGCTTTGAATGAAAAGGCATTTTCAAGAATCGTTCGTGGACTTGGAATGATTGATGGATCCACTCTATAATAAATCTCAGATTTGCTCATTCTTTCCTTAATCTTTTTCATTGCAAAACAAAAATTCATAAACACTCCGCAGTCCTCCGAAGACCTTCATCGCTTCGGATCCCATCGGAGTAAAACAAGTAAAACTACCTTATGATTGCACCGCAGCACTTCGAAGCCTTTTGTCGCTTCGGAGTACATCAGAACAGACATTTTAAGGTTAATAAGATATCATAAATGTTAAAACCTTTTTGAAACATCTTTTGGCTTTACATCTCAAGGATAAACTCTCTTACAAGCTTAAATCACACTTTTTCATGCATAAATGACCAAGTCTAACCTTCTTTTCATGATGTAACTGACTAAAGGAAAAAACTTTGATTTTAGATTCTGATAATCATACATCATTGCACTAAAAGGTATTTGGGAATCGAATTGAAACATTGGTAAGTAAACAGACTTCGGAGTGAGGTTAAGGCTATTTTATAGTTCGAAGCCTTGCTTGATTCTAATATCCTTAACATAATGTCTATTCCTAACCTACCCACTGAACTTGACTTGCTTCAATGCTAAACTAAACAAGTAGCCTTAAAACTACTCAAGATAACATAAGTGTTCCGAAGTTTTCTTCAAAAGTAGTACTAATATTGTTTGATAAGCAAATTTAAAATTCTTTTCATTAATGTTTCAAAATTGAACTAAATGAAGCTTTGCAAACTCAAGGATTGTACAAAACAAAACAAAAGCACCACAGAAAGAAACCAAATTGTGAAATTTTTACTCTTCGGATAAGAAAATAAAAAAAAGGGAAAAAATAATTTTCAAAATGAAAAGTTGAAAAACTCAAAAGGATAAACAAAAATTCAAAATTTCAAAAGAATCAAAGACAACAAACAAGTAAAAAGATAAACAAGGGAGTGTAAAAAAAAAGATAAATCAGCACTCAAAGGCTTATTCTTCTGTTTTAAATAACAATACAAGGAACTCCTATAACATAGTCGAGTACCATGTAGAGAATATGAACATTTTAAGTAATCTATCTTAAATGGTAAAGTTGGGGTGGTGTACGAAGCTCAAAGGCTTTTAAATTTTGATGCAAAGAATGTTACCATTACTTGGTATGAAAAATTTGAAACACAAAACAACAATCAAACCTCCGGTTCTAAATGCGAAAGTAAGTTCACATCGGGGTGACTAGACTTATACATTCATGACTGATATTGAGTCAAACAACCTTCGAAATGAAAAATGGACTTCCAACATGATCCGAATGATTCTGATCATTAACCTGTTAAATCATCATTTCATAATATTCAGGAAAGTCAAGGTTAAGTGTCATAATGCATCTCTCAAAATTAAAACAAAACATATTCAAGAAAAACCAAAAGGAATAATGTTAAGAGAAAAACCATGGATTTCGGTGTATTGCGTTATCAATACCCTTCGAAGCGGCACATAACATTTACTAAACTTTTATACTCCGAAGGGAACACATATTGATTGCAAACATACTTGTTGATCCGAAGTCAGTTTATGGTTCAAATGATTTTCTCATTTATGATAAGGACAGAGACAAACATTCGTTTGAAATAAATGAACGTTAGTTTAAAAGCTGTCATGGAGAAAATAATGGGAAATCATAACAAAAAGATATTATGGAAATGGCGCTTCAATTTCAAATGATCACAACTGACAGCCGGACGTTTCCACTTTTGCAGGGTTAGTGGGACGCGCAGGTGCTGAGGTGTCTTAATATTAGTGGACCAATTCAAACGTGCATTAAATGACCTTGGGACCACGAACACTATATATTCCTCACACCGCTTTAGTTCACTTCTTTACGCGATCATCTCTCTCAAACTTCCTCTGCAAGAATTTTCTCAAGAACCCTAATTTCTTTTCTTCTTCTCCCTCAAATCATCCATGGCAACTGAAGTTCTTCGCAAACTACTGAGGAAATTTCAATCCCTGTTCTCAAGAATCAGTCCGCAAACCTGGTTCTTCGCACTGATCCAAACCTCTACCCACAACCATTAGTCGCTCTCGTCGAATGTTTGAAGGCATCTGTTCTTGGTCATGCTCTGACCCATGCTCCAACCATTCCTGCAACCCTGGTGCACAGAGCCTACTACACATCAAATGCTCTGTTCGACTCCAACAACAATGTCAAATCGGTATTCTATGAGTCCATTGATTCAAAGGGAAAGACGAAGAAGGTTCAACTGACGAAGGAGAAATTTGCTGAAGCCCTTCATCTTCCACTCTACAACTCTAAGGAGATGGTTATCCCTACTGCTGAGAAACTGGTTGATATGTTCAATGCTATGGGATATGAGCCATAGTTGGAGACCATCAGCAACATCAAGAAGAAACAACTTCCCGACCTTTGGAGGTATTTCTTTAGCATCTTCCTTAGATGTCTGTCTGGAAGGACCTCTGGTCTAGACTCTGCGAGTCAATCCTTCCAGAGTCTGCTGTATGGCATCTACTATGATGTAAAGGTTGATTTTGCATCAATACTTTGGGCTGACTTCTGCTCCCACATTAATCACTCACTCAAGAGAACTGAAATTTCCAATGCCAGATTTTGGGCAATAGTCGTTGATGCCCACTACAAACAGATAGGGTTCGTTTATGACTCTAATCTTCCTAAAATGAGATACACACACATTACAGTTCCCCTATTGGATGATGTTCCTACTGAATTTTGTGCACAAATCCCATAAGTGATGCTCACTAAAGTGCCAATGGAGTGTGATGAGGCCAATGCTTATCGTAACACTCTGGAGATACCCTACCCAGTTCGCTAGATTACACCAACTGCACCTGCCAAAGCCCTAGAAAAGGCCAAAGGCAAAAAGAAAGCTACAGGTGGACCTAGTGGTCCCAATAAAGTTGAAAAGAAAACAAAGGCTTCGTCGCAAGCAACTCCGAAGAGGAAACAACCTAAAAGAACAAGGAGTTACTGGTGGTGGATGAGTCTTCGGATTCAGAAAAGACTCCTTCAGCCAACATTCAAGAAAAAGAGGAGGAGGAACATCAGTCCTCTCCCATTCATGACACCAGACCACCAGCTCCACAATACACCACTGTACCACCTCCTCCACCTCCAACCACATCCGAACCAACTTCAACAATTCATACAACAACTCCGGATTTGCCTCCAACCACAGCTCCATTTACCTTTACAATTTCAACTTCTCAAACATCCACAATACTTACTTCCTCAACAGACACACCACCTACTACCGCCCAACAAACAACCACCAACCACACCTCATCTTCTGAGGCACCTCCCACATCTACCACCACTGTAACACCACCAATTTCTACCCTCCAAAAATCTCAACAAATATTCACCACATCAGAGCCATTTTTGAATATATCATCTTCTGGTTTGGATACATCGCTTCCTAACTATCCATTCCAAAATGACATTGATTTTGAAACCACTATTTTTTCAAAACCTCCATCAACAGAAGAAGCGATAGCTTCCTTCCACGTGGCACCAATTACGATAGAAGAGAATGAGGATGACAGTCTAGATGACTCTGACTTCATCCTTGGCAAACAATACAAAATTCTCAATCGTAAACTGGATGCACTTCTCCAGTCCAACACTGGCTATGATCCCACAAGAAAGCCAGAGGCAAGTGTTGAAGATCTAGTGGCTGAAGTTCAAAAGACCTTGACTGACAAAATGGATGAAATGGTCAAGGCTTCAGAGAAACGTATTCTCGATCATCAGATCGAATTACAACGTATTATGGAAGGGAAGTTCAACACCGCAATTGAACAGGTTGAACAAAGGCATCGGCTCCTTAAGGAGCAAAATGATAAGAAAATTGATGATCTTGTGAAGAAAATGGAGTTGTCAAACTCCGAACTGAAAAAGGATCTACACGATCTTCAAGACAAAACAGACTCCTTCAACTCACAATCCCAGACGAGCTTTGCCAAACACTTGTCTGATGCCCACACACGCATGGAAGAGCTAACTGCAGAACTCTCAACTTCCGCAGTCGCTACTTTTTCTAATGAACTCAGAAACACCAATCAAGCAATTCTGACAAACGTTGTTACGAAGTTGAAGAACACACTTCAACCCATGATCAATGTTTCGCTAAAAATGGAACGATCTCAAGCTGGCAGGCAAAATCCTCAGGCGATTGCTCAAGCTGGACCATTGGTCCACCCTTCACAAGGGGGAGAATCAGCAGCCTCAGGATTTCAAACTTTAGGCTCAACAACCTCCGAACCAAAGACAACCTCCGAACCAAAAACCACTTATCAATCCACCACTCTGGGAAGACCACCTTTCATACCATGCATCTCCACTGCCGGTCCTGCCTTCCCAACCAGAACAACAACTAAGGCAGGGGGTTTAGCTCTAGACCACAAGGCAATGTGCTAAGGATTGCTCCACACATGGAGCAAGTCCATAAAGAGGGAGAAGAAGATTACAAGAAGATGCTCAGGATAAACAACATTGCTCATGAAAATCAAACTTGGACTGCGGAACTAATTACAGCCATTGGCTTCAATGACTTCACAGTCCATAATAGACTTCCTCTCCGAAGCTTTGAGACCAAAACCAAAATCGATCGTCAACTTGATCTTCCTTACAATCCGAAGACCTTTGCCTTTCTACAATTTGAAAGGAGTGTGCCAAAGGAACAGTTGACTGAGTTCAAGAAGAGGAAGGTGGCGTTCCATACAAAGTTCATTCAAGCTCCGAACTATGTATGAAGTGAGAAGAAAATTGTAAAAATTATATCAATCAAAGAAGGAGAAACTTTTGTGGGCTTCAAGAACATTGATTTCTTTATGCTTCATGGTATCAACGAAGAGGATTCAAAATTCACAATAGCAGACTTCCCAATTATGAATCCAACTGACTTCATTGTACTTCTTGACATCCTGAAGTACTCAGACGGGAACGAAGCCAAGTCAATGTCGGTTTTCAAAGATGCAAAGGATCACATCCACTCTTTTTTCAAGAATTATCTATTGAGAGTTGCCAGGTTCGACATAACTATGGCAAAACTCTTCGGACAGGCACTAGCACCCCCACCAACAACAATATAAAACTTTGGGCATTTGAAGGCTGGGCAAATCGTGGAAAAGCCCTGGGGTGTTATTTTCAAAGGACTATACAGTGCTAATGAAACCATGGTCACAAAATTCTTCGAGCTTGATTACATAGGCCTTTACCCTTTGGAATCCATTACCCAAGTGTTAGGTCTTGTGAAGCATTGCTTTGTAAACACTACTCAAGAGAAGAAGAAGGTGAAAGATTATCTCAACTGGTGGTTGACAGTGAGACAAGCCTTGAAGCATGTATACAAAACTCACTATAAGAATTAGGCTTCAGATGCACTTCACACAAAGAGGGAGATTGTTGAAGTATATTTGTGATGAAGTGTTCCTCTATCCGAAGACCTGACTGAAGACCCCGAAGCGTAAAACAATAATAGAAGACACCGAACTATGAAGACTCTGAAGGGTACATCCTGGAGGATCCGAAGACTTCTTAGACGTAACACTTTTGTATGCACGCGTGATAGTACATTACGTGGTGCATGAATCTAGTATCATATTGGTTAGTACTCTGATAGGATATGCTCTGTAATAAAGTTGTACTACGCGTATCACTGATCATGTATAAATATCAGTGATACCATACCATGTCTGGGTGCGAGATTGTCATCGTCCCAATTGTAAAACCCTAAATCTATCAATCAAAGCATTCGGCACAAGTTATCTATTTCACTCTGTTCATTAACTGTTCTTATTACTGTGTGATTGCTTAGTATAAGTTATACTGTTAGAATACTAGTCATCACTTGATTATTAAATCGATTTCAACACCCAACAGTAAGGATGCTATCATGGTGGTGGTGGACAGGTTCTCAAAGACGGCTCATTTTGTTTCTAGTCACAAAACAGAATATGCTAAAAATATGGCTGATTTGTATTACAAGGAGATTGTTCGTTTTCATGGCATTCCAAAGGCCATTGTTTCTGATAGGGATTCCAAGTTCTTGAGCTATTTTTGGAATACATTATGGAGGGAAATGGGTACCAAGCTGTTGTTTAGCACATCACATCATCCTCAAACGAATGGTTAAATTGAAGTCACAAATAGAACATTGGGTACATTGTTAAGGGGGTTGGTTAGCAAGAATAAAAAAGATTGGGATGTCAAACTTGCACATGCTGAATTTGCTTATAATCGTTCACCTAATCATGCTACAGGTCATTCTCCTTTTGAAGTTGTTTATGGGGTGAATCCTTACATGCCCCTGGATCTGATCCCATTGCCCAAGGAGGAGTTGGTGCATAAAGATGCAAGTGAGAAGCTCAAATCCATTGATGAAGTTGCATCAACAATTTCGTGACAAGATTGAATCTGTTAATGCAACTTACAAGCAAAAGTCCAACAAGAATAGGAAGCCAAGGGTGTTCAATGAAGGCGATCTAGTTTGGTTGCCCAATGAGGAGTTGGTAATGAATTCACAAGTAGTGTACCTACAACCACATCGTGAGTTTCTTTAGCTTCCTCGCGGGTCATCTGGAATGCTCATCCCTTTACTTTTGTTGGTTCAGTCTTCTTGTTACTGGCAGTAGAGACCAAAGTATCATTTCCTTTCTTTGGGCATTGAGAGCTATAGTGTCCCTTTTCATGACAAGAGAAACATTCGATCTCCCGTGCGTCCTTCAACTTGCAATCCTTAGCCTTGTGGCCAGATTAACCACATTTGAAACAATTTCCAGGTTTCTTTTTACATTCACCACCATGTCGTTTCCCACATTTTTTTACAGTCTTTCGCTTCTTCCCTCTTTGAAGACCCTGAAGAAAAACGGCTCTTTTTGTTAGATATCGAAGGACCCGATTGCTTTCTCTTCTCCCCGAAGGCCTGACGTTCCTTAGCCCTTTTCTCTAGCATACTCTCCACCCTAGCAGCAGCCTCAATGGCTTCGTCAAGAGTAGTGGCCTTCCCAACCTCCAAAGCATAATCTCTCGGTAACCCATTTGCATAACGGTTAATTCTCCCTGCTTCAGTTGGGAGGGTGTCTTCCTAGAAAGGAAGCATGTCACAGAACTTCTTCGTGTATTCATCTACCGTCTGTTTATCCTTGCTAAGGGCAAAGAATTCATCTACTAACTTCTCCTGATGCCTGGCAGAATAGAATTTTCCCTTTAGGCACTTGGTGAATTCTTCCCAAGTAAAGGAGGAAACCACTTCACTCCCAAGAGTTCGGTCAAGAGTACTCCACCATGTAAGAGCATTGGCTTTAAACATTTGGGAGGCGAATTCCACTTTCACATGTTTAGGACAACGACATTATTCGTAGGATCCGTTCAGTTTCAGCAATCCAAGTAACAGTCACCTTTGGATCCATCTCTCCATTAAACTCCTTTGGTCGACAGGACATAAAGTCCTTAAACGTACCCTCCTTTGCTATCTTACGGGGAGGCGACGGAGGTGCTTCACGAGAGGACGATTGAGTTTGAGTAATGTTCTCGGGGGTCTTACTTTTGACACTTTTCTCCGACAAGGACTTAGATCCTTCCCCCAATCGTTCGTCAAGAAGACGATTCATATCAGCTTGAGTTTGAAGTCGGGAATTGTCTAATAGTTTTTGAATATCCTGAAGAGTTAGTGGTGGGGGATTTGCATCGCCCCTAGAGTTGCCTTCCTCTTCGGCTTGACCTTGCCGAATTTGAATAGGAGGCCCCTGATTCGGGCCTTGATCATCATTCCGTGATCCTTGGCCACTCCTTGTACGCATCTTGTGCTACAAAATTTTTATACTTTAGCAATCGTATAATATAACTTGCCTTATTATAGATTCTATGAACCTAGTATGACATTTCCTATGATCACATACTCATTTGATTCAAGTAGCAGATAAGGTCTTAATAGCTTAAGACATCACATAATAAGTCACTATCTATCTAACATTTCTATTGCATGAGTTTAAGCCTAGGAGTGGAGTGATCCAATCCTAATTCGCTTAAACTATGGCTCTGATACCAACTTGTAACGCCCCAAAATTTGTCCATTTTTTTTAAAACATAATAACATTAAAAACACAATGGTGCTATCGCTTAAACATGGTTGTTATACTTCATGTCTATAAGACATGAATATCAAATATAAAGTTCAACCAAACATTTGGTTTACAAGTTTACAACCACGGGCGTTACGAATTTATATCAAAACAAACCATAGCAAGCAGAGAAGGATTAAACTATAACATCAATAGATGAGAGCTATGCTTAGCTCCACTCCATCTAGTCTTCCCAAAACGTATCTAGCACTTCATATAGTCATCCTACTCTTGCGAACCTGGACCTGGGACACATGGCATGAAACATAAAATACGTAAGACAAAAATGTCTCGTGAGCTACATGGGTTTTAGACTAAAAATATTTAAAACACAATATATATTGTTTCCAAAGCCCTTGTAACCAAATCATATCATATCTCTTATTGAAAACTTTTAAAAACAAAAACTATATTGTTTTCAAAGCCTTTGATAATAAACTGTCATCATAAAATTTTCTTTATTCAAATTGACTAGTATTCATTCGGGTCCGGATTTTTATACTTAGGGCCTTAATCACCTTTGGTGATACCCCAAGTCTATACTGAAATGGTAAGAACGTAATCAAACCATCTCAGCATCGTATCACATGCTTTGACTGGTGTCTCCACATGTTTTATTTTTATACTTAGGATAATCACACGTAGTGATTTTCCCAAGTCTATACTAAGATGGAAAGAACAAGATCAGTCCATCCTAGCATCTTGTGTTTTAGGACATCTACTTCGCGAAGGGGAAGGTACCACCCCAGTAGACTCCTCTATATTCCGTTACGGGAATATCATGGCCCGGGCAAAAGTGGGTAACATACTAACTTGCATTGGTGCATTCATTCATATTCCCAGTGTTGCAAAACTCGGCCAACTCGGCCGAGTACTTGGCCTTGGACTCGGAATCGGCCCCAGACGTTGGCGAGTTTAACCAACTCGTCCTAAAAAATCGGACTCGGTCAAACTCGGTCAACAACCGAATAACTCGGCCCAAACCCTACAAAATCGGCCCAAAATGTGACAAACTCGGTCAATTTTTAGCCCAACTTTAGCCCAAATCGATCCAGGTGTAAACCCGGTTCAAGTAGCAGGCGGTTTGGTGGATGAAACATTGAACCATGAGCAACTATTTATAACTAGAGGAGACTTCCTCTATTTATGTTTTAGGCGATGTGGGATAACCTCCTCTCATTATGTGTACAGATTACCTCCTCCCATCGTGTGTACAGATCTTGTTTTTGCTTACTAACTCAACTAATTTAAGAATCGAAGTCTGCAAAATCGAATTCATCTCCATTCGAATTCAAAATCGAATTCATCTTCAATCGAATTGAAAATCGAAGTCAACTACATCGAATTCAATTCAAAAATCGAATCTCGTAATCACGCTAAATCAAATTCAATTCGAATTAAATTCCGCAATCACGCAAAATCAAAGCTCGTCATTCAATTCATCGAATGAAATTTGGTCGACTGTTAATTCATCTTCAATCGAATTTGGCCGACGCTAAATCAAATTCATCTTCAATCGAATTAACGAAGCTTTGGCCGACTATTAATTGCTCAACCTTTGAAGTACAAGTTCGTTTGGATTTCGTTTGGATTACAGTGATTCGAAATCCAAGCTCGTCATTCCAATTCATCGAATGAAATTGCTCGACTATTAATTGCTCACCACCACTAGCGTTTGGATTACAGGGATTTGTTTATATCATTGGATTTGGTTGTATCAAATATTATATATATATATATAATATCTAATGTTTGCATTCGTTTGTATTATTGGATTTGTTTGGATTTCTATCATGTGTGTTTGGATATGTATAATGTAAGAATTGATACGTATTTAAGTTGCTCGATTAAATGCTTCAAAGAAATTGTCATATATATATATATATATATATATATATATATATATATATATATATATATATATATATATATATATATATATATATATATATATATATATATATATATATATATATATATATATATATAATGAACAGTGCTCTCCGAGTACTCACCGAGTACTCCCCGCCTAGCCGAATACTCGCTACTCGTTAGTCTGCCGACCTGGCAACGCCTAGCGACTTTTGCAACACTGCATATTTCAAATACCAGTCATAAAAGAAAACATAATATGATTTGACATCAGATTACTTGCTGAAATCACATTAAGGCTAGTGCCAAACCAATCTTTTCAAATTTCAAATGACACTTTCTAAAGCATGTTAGGCTTAATGCCAAAACTTGCTTTCAAACCATTAAAACTTTGTGCCAAAATACACTTTTCAAATCACTTGGGCTTAATGCCAAAAATGCTTTTCAAATAACTTTCAAATCGTTATGGCTTGATTGCCAAAACATGCTTTCAAATCATAGTATGAGACTTTAAAATAATCATGTTATAGGTAAATAAATTTCCATAACATCCCATACTCGAAAATCACATAAACTACAAAAAACATTTTTGCCATGTACCCCAAAGAGGGAAAATGACACATGTACTCACCTCGGTCCGCTAGTCTTTGCCTCTACTTGATTCTGCGCACTCCTTAGCTTCTATATTAATAATATAGAAGATTAGTATTATATTCACATATTAACATACTAAACAAATCTAATTCATATAACTCTTTTCTAACTAGTTCAAACTTAACGAGCTCAATATATGTGTAATCAAAATTTCCAACTTTGAACATGGTGTGTTCTTTACACACTCTTGATCTAGGAGATTGCAATTCCATCGTGCCAATTCCATTCCATCATTAATCAATTCCAATGTTTAACATCCATGTGTGTTGAAACTTTATTTCATCTATTCTAGCAATTACCAGCTCAAAACAGAAAATATTGACAAAACCCCATAATAAGTGATAGATAATCCATGATTCTTCATCTAGTTACCCTTTTTGCTAACATGCATGTAAAAATCCAACCAAAATGTTCAAATCTCAAGTCTCATAAGTGTTTTTGAGCTCATACCAACAAAAGAAATCAAAACCCTTGCTTATTATCAACATGCATGATCAAATTTTCGGAATAAACATCTAGGGTTTGAAAATCAATTATTTCCCTCTTTCAATTTCTGTCCCAAGTTTAAAATTTCTGAAATTGAAGTAACACAATCATGAGAATGGACAAAGAACAAGTTTTCCTTGCTCACCCCTAGATACCGCCGGCCATGGAGCTTGTTTCACCGGAGGAATCGAGCCGCGGCGTCTTCTTCGAGTTTGGCTCGTGGTCGTCAGTTTGCTGCAACAGGGCAGCCCTCCCTCTCACACCCACGTGCTCGATCTGCTGCTTGCTGCTACCTTTCCTTTCTCTTGATCTATGGTTCACGCACACACAGAGTCGAGGTGTGTGTGTGTGGGATTTTTGCTTCTCGATCTCTCCTTTCTTTCTTTCTGGTTTGAATTTGCGTAAATGAAGAAGTGATCGCAGCCCACAGAGACGGGAAAGGGTTAAAGGCTGATTTTAAACGGTTATTGACCAAAATGCCCTTATTTCCAGACTTAAGACTAAGACGAGTCATCTTAGTCTAAATTTCACTTGATTTTTATAAGACTAAGACGAGTCCTCTTAGTCTAAATTTTACTTGATTTTATAAGACTAAGACGAGTCCTCTTAGTCTAGAGAAATTTCCAGATTTTCTCTTTATTTTTCTTTTGACTTTGCAGGGGCATAACTTCTTCGTACGAAATCAAAAACTTGCAAACTTTATACATTTAGAAAGGTGGGAACGAGCTCTACAACCTTCCCCTACTGAGTTTCTTCTGGATCTTACTGGATTTCCAGTTATTAACCCTTGAAAATGACTCCTTGGTCATTTTTATCACTTTTGGGCCATTTTAAAACCTCCATAACTCCTTCGTTACAACTCCAAATGGCCTGATTCTTTTTCCTATATTCTTGTTATGTCAAATACTACCAAAGTCACCTTGATGACCTTTTCATAATTCCTTTTATAATTCGAGATATTAATTTCTAAAGATTGCTAAATAAATTTTTCACTTTAGGTCCTTTATGCGATTTCATCTTTTACTCGGCTTCAGATATTATTATTGTTTTACTAAAGTTACTTTCTCACTACTATAAAGTAATTATGATACTTTTATGCACATATAAAATATTAGATTTATAAAATACTAAATTCATATAACTCAAGAAAGTTTTAGTTGTCACAATTACCTCCCCCTTAAGCAGATTCCGTCCTCAGAATCCAATTATAGTCCACAAGATTGGGGTATCTTCTCATCATTTCGTCCTTTGTCTCCCAAGTAAGATTGGCACCAAGAGAATGCCTCCATTTGACTAAGACTAAGTCAATTTCCTTATTCCTTAACTTCTTGGTCTTGAGTTCCAAAATTGCTTCAGGTTCTTCCACCAATCTCTTGTTATCATCAACCTTCAACTCCTTCCAAGGAATTGTCAATTCCTCCTTTCCAAAATACTTATTCAAGTAACTCACGTGAAAAGTATCATGAATGCCTTGAAGCTCTTGTGGTAGCTCCAATTTGAAAGCTTGTGTACCAACAACATGTGAGATTTTAAAAGGGCCAACATATCTTGGACTCAACTTGCCCTTCTTACCGAACCTCATCACCCCTTTCCAAGCTGAAACTTTCAGCATTACCAAGTCTCCTACATTCAAGTCATAAGGTCTTTGCTTTAAGCTCGCATAACTTCTCTGTCGATCCTGGGCCGCCTTTATATTTGTTTGTATGACCTTGATCTTTTCATTAGTGACTGCAAAAATGTCGGGACCCGTAAGTTTATTCTTTCCGGCTTCAAGCCAACAAAGGGGAGTTCTACACTTTCTTCCATACAACGCCTCAAAAGGTGGCATTCCAATGCTTGAGTGGTAGCTATTATTGTAGGAGAATTCAACTAAGGGTAGATGATCATCCCATCTCCCGTCAAAATCAATCACACATGCACGAAGCATATCTTCCAATGTTTGGATAGTTCTTTCGCTTTGACCATCAGTTTGGGGGTGATAAGCTGTACTCAAGTGTAATTTTGACCCTAACGCTTCTTGCAGTGCTTGCCAAAACCTCGCGGTGAATCTAGCATCTCGATCTGACACTATAGTCAATGGTGCCCCATGAAGTCTCACCACTTCATCCACATAGATCTTAGCAAGCTCTTTTAGAGGAGTAGTCTCCTTAATAGCCAGGAAGAGTGCACTTTTGGTTAATCTGTCAACAATGACCCATATGGCATTATGTCCTCTGCTCGTTCTTGGCAATCCCATGACAAAGTCCATAGTAACATCATCCCATTTCCCAACTGGGATCTGAAGTGATTGTATCTTTCCGTACGGTACTTGGTGCTCTGCCTTGACTTGAGCACAAGTGGAACATTTAGAGATGTACTTTACTATTCTTGGCTTCATTCCAGGCCACCAAAATTGGCTTCTTAAGTCCCGATACATTTTAGTTCCTCCTGGATGGATGGAATACTTGGATTTGTGGGAATCATCCAAGACTACTTTCCGCATTCCACCATGCTTAGGGACCCAAATTCGCCCTTTGTACGTTTTCAACCCTTGAGTGTTTGATTCGAATTCCATCTTCTTTCCAAGCTTTTCCTTCTTAACATTTTCTTCCTTCATGGCATCATTTTGCGCTTCTTTAATTCTTTGAATTAAACTTGAAACCACTTCAATTCTCATGGATCTTCCTTTCACTGTTCTTTCACGGACCTTTCGACTTAAGGCATCGACAACCACATTGGCCTTCCCTTCGTGGTAGATAATTTCACAGTCGTAATCGTTAACTTCATTCCAGGCCACCAAAATTGGCTTCTTAAGTCCCGATACATTTTAGTTCCTCCTGGATGGATGGAATACTTGGATTTGTGGGAATCATCCAAGACTACTTTCCGCATTCCACCATGCTTAGGGACCCAAATTCGCCCTTTGTACGTTTTCAACCCTTGAGTGTTTGATTCGAATTCCATCTTCTTTCCAAGCTTTTCCTTCTTAACATTTTCTTCCTTCATGGCATCATTTTGCGCTTCTTTAATTCTTTGAATTAAACTTGAAACCACTTCAATTCTCATGGATCTTCCTTTCACTGTTCTTTCACGGACCTTTCGACTTAAGGCATCGACAACCACATTGGCCTTCCCTTCGTGGTAGATAATTTCACAGTCGTAATCGTTAATGAGCTCTATCCACCGGCTTTGCCTCATATTCAACTCTTTTTGGGTGAAAATATATTGAATACTTTTATGGTCAGTATACAACTTGCATTTGGTCCCATAAAGATAGTGTCTCCAAATTTTGAGAGAAAAAACAATTGCTGCCAACTCCAAGTCATGAGTGGTGTAACGGGTTTCTGCATCTTTCAATTGTCTTGAAGCGTAGGCGATGACCTTGCCTCGTTGCATAAGTACACAACCAAGACCTTTAGCGGATGCATCACTATAAACTACAAAATCATCCATGCCTTCCGGTAGAGACAACACAGGAGCTTCACAAAGCTTCTTCTTCAATGTCTCAAAGGCTTCCTGTTGTTTCTTATCCCATACGAACTTCACTTCTTTCCTCATTAGTTGAGTTAATGGTACTGCTATTTTGGAGAAATCTTGAATAAATCGCCGATAATAACCGGCCAATCCAAGGAAACTTCTAACTTCAGTGGGAGTTTTCGGCGGTTCCCACTTCATAACTGCCTCGACCTTCGAGGGGTCGACCTTGATCCCTTCGATTGAAACAACGTGACCCAAGAATTGAACTTCTCGTAACCAGAAGTCGCACTTAGAAAACTTTGTATATAACTGCTCATTTTTCAAGGTTTGCAAAACTTCTCGTAAGTGGGTTGTGTGCTCCTCCTCGGTTTTTGAATAAACCAAGATATCATCGATGAAAATGATAACGAACTTATCAAGGAAAGGTTTACAAACCCTGTTCATAAGATCCATGAAAACAGCCGGAGCGTTTGTGAGACCAAACGGCATCACTAAGAATTCGTAGTGACCATAACGGGTTCGAAAAGCAGTTTTGCAAACATCATCGTCTTTTACCCTCACTTGATGATAACCAGAACGAAGATCAATCTTGGAGAAATAATCAGCTCCTTGGAGCTGATCAAATAGATCATCAATCCGCGGCAAAGGGTTGCGGTTTTTGATGGTCAGCTTGTTGAGTTCCCGATAGTCAATGCACATGCGCATAGTCCCATCTTTCTTCTTGACAAACAACACGGGGGCACCCCACGGAGAAGAACTTGGACGAATAAAACCTTTATCAAGAAGTTCTTGCAATTGAGACATAAGTTCTCTCATTTCTGTGGGGGCAAGACGGTATGGTGCACGAGCGATGGGGGTCGCTCCAGAAGTAAGATCAATTCGGAACTCGACTTGCCGAACGGGTGGCAAGCCAGGCAGCTCATCCGGAAACACTTCAGGGAAGTCTTTAATAATCTTCACATCTTCTAATTTCTGCTTTTCTTTCTTCCCGTCGAGCACATATGCGATAAAAGACTCGCATCCTTTATAGATACATTTTCACGCCTTGATAGCAGAAATGATACTTTGCATATTGTTGCGTCGCTCGCCATACACACACATTTTGTCACCGTCGGGGGATTTAATCAACACCATTCGTTTTCCACAAAGAATTTTGGCTTCATGAGCGCCAAGCCAATCCATCCCTATGACTACATCAAATCCATTGATCCTAATTGACAATAAGTTAGCCATAAGGATCCTCCCATTAATTTCAATGGGACAATTTTCATACACGTGTCTCACTGTTACCAACTCTCCATTTGATATCTCTATGACACAGGCATCATTTAAGGGCTTAAGTGGCACGCTAAGACGTTTACAAAATTCATGTGACACGAAAGAGAAATTTGCACCCAAATCGAAAAGAACATAAGCAGGTAATGAATTCACAAGTAGTGTACCTGCAACCACATCGTGAGTTTCTTTAGCTTCCTCGCGGGTCATCTGGAATGCTCGTCCCTTTACTTTCGTTGGTTCAGTCTTCTTGTTATTGGCAGTGGAGACCAAAGTCTCATTTCCTTTCTTCGGGCATTGAGAGCTATAGTGCCCCTTTTCATGACAAGAGAAACATTCGATCTCCCATGCGTCCTTCAACTTGCAATCCTTAGCCTTGTGGCCAGATTGACCACATTTGAAACAATTTCCAGGTTTCTTTTTACATTCACCACCATGTCGTTTCCCACATTTTTTACAGTCTTTCGCTTCTTCCCTCTTTGAAGACCCTGAAGAAAAACGGCTCTTTTTGTTAGATCCCGAAGGACCCGATTGCTTTCTCTTCTCCCCGAAGGCCTGACGTTCCTTAGCCCTTTTCTCTAGCATACTCTCCACCCTAGCAGCAGCCTCAATGGCTTCGTCAAGGGTAGTGGCCTTCCCAACCTCCAAAGCATAATCTCTCGGTAACCCATTTGCATAACGGTTAATTCTCCCTGCTTCAGTTGGGAGGGTGTCTTCCAAGAAAGGAAGCATGTCACAGAACTTTTTCATGTATTCATCTACCGTCTGTTTATCCTTGCTAAGGGCAAAGAATTCATCTACTAACTTCTCCCGATGCCTGGCAGAATAGAATTTTCCCTTCAGGCGCTTGGTGAATTCTTCCCAAGTAAAGGAGGAAACCACTTCACTCCCAAGAGTTCGGTCATGAGTACTCCACCATGTAAGAGGCTTTAAACATTTGGGAGGCAAATTCCACTTTCAAATCTTCAGGACAACGTCATATTCGTAGGATCCGTTCAGTTTCAGCAATCCAAGTAACAGTCACCTTTGGATCCATCTCTCCATTAAACTCCTTTGGTCGACAGGACATAAAGTCCTTAAACGTACCCTCCTTTGCTATCTTATGGGGAGGCGACGGAGGTGCTTCACGAGAGGACGATTGAGTTTGAGTAATGTTCTCGAGGGTCTTACTTTTGACACTTTTCTCCGAGAAGGACTTAGATCCTTCCCCAAATCGTTCGTCAAGAAGACAATTCATATCAGCTTGAGTTTGAAGTCGGGAATCGTCTAATAGTTTTTGAATATCCTGAAGAGTTAGTGGTGGTGGATTTGCATCGCCCCTAGAGTTGCCTTCCTCTTCGGCTTGACCTTGCCAAATTTGGATAGGAGGCCCCCGATTCGGGCCTTGATCATCATTCCGTGATCCTTGGCCACTCCTTGTATGCATCTTATGCTACAAAATTTTAATACTTTAGCAATCGTATAATATAACTTTCCTTATTATAGATTCTATGAACCTAGTATGGCATTTCCTGTGATCACATACTCATTTAATTCAAGTAGCAGATAAGGTCTTAATAGCTTAAGACATCACATAATAAGTCACTATCTATCTAACATTTCTATTGCATGAGTTTAAGCCTAGGAGTGGAGTGATCCAATCCTAATTCGCTTAAACTATGGCTCTGATACCAACTTGTAACACCCCAAAATTTGTCCATTTTTTTTAAAACATAATAACATTAAAAACACAATGGTGCTATCGCTTAAACATGGTTGTTATACTTCATCTCTATAAGACATGAATATCAAATATGAAGTTCAACCAAACATTTGGTTTACAAGTTTACAACCACGGGCGTTACGAATTTATATCAAAACAAACCATAGCAAGTAGAGAAGGATTAAACTATAACATCAAAAGATGAGAGCTATGCTTAGCTCCACTCCATCTAGTCTTCCCAAAACGTATCTAGCACTTCATATAGTCATCCTACTCTTGCGAACCTGGACCTGCGACACATGGCATGAAACATAAAATACGTAAGACAAAAATGTCTCGTGAGCTACATGGGTTTTAGACTAAAAATATTTAAAACATAATATATATTGTTTCCAAAGCCCTTGTAACCAAATCATATCATATCTCTTATTGGAAACTTTTAAAAACAAAACATATATCGTTTTCAAAGCCTTTGATAATAAACTATCATCATAAAATTTTCTTTATTCAAACTTGACTGGTATTCATTCGGGTCCGGATATTTATACTTAGGGCCTTAATCACCTTTGGTGATACCCCAAGTCTATACTGAAATGGTAAGAACGTAATCAAACCATCTCAGCATCGTATCACATGCTTTGATTGGTGTCTCCACATGTTTTATTTTTATACTTAGGATAATCACACGTAGTGATTTTCCCAAGTCTATACTAAGATGGAAAGTCAAGATCAGTCCGTCCTAGCATCTTGTGTTTTAGGACATCTACTTCGCGAAGGGGAAGGTACCACCCCAGTAGACTCCTCTATATTCCGTTACGGGAATATCATGGCCCGGGCAAACGTGGGTAACATACTAACTTGCATTGCTGCATTCATTCATATTCCAAATACCAGTCATAAAAGAAAACATAATATGATTTGACATCAGATTACTTGCTGAAATCACATTAAGGCTAGTGCCAAACCATTCTTTTCAAATTTCAATTCAATTTGATGTCAAATCACACTTTCTAAAGCATGTTAGGCTTAATGCCAAAACTTGCTTTCAAACCATTAAAACGTTGTGCCAAAATACACTTTTCAAATCACATGGGGTAAATGCCAAAAATGCTTTTCAAATAACTTTCAAATCGTTATGGCTTGATTGCCAAAACATGCTTTCAAATCATAGTATGAGACTTTAAAATAATCATGTCATAGGTAAATAAATTTTCATAACATCTCATACTCGAAAATCACATAAACTACAAAAAACATTTTTGCCATGTACCCCTAAGAGGGAAAATGCCACATGTACTCACCTCGGTCCGCTAGTCTTTGCCTCTACTTGCTTCTGCGCACTCCTTAGCTTCTATATTAATAATATAGAAGACTAGTATTATATTCACATATTAACATACTAAACAAATCTAATTCATATAACTCTTTTCTAACTAGTTCAAACTTATCGAGCTCAATATATGTGTAATCAAAATTTTCAACTTTGAACATGGTGTGTTCTTTACACACTCTTGATCTAGGAGATTGCAATTCCATCGTGCCAATTCCATTCCATCATTAATCAATTCCAATGTTTAACATCCATGTGTATTGAAACTTTATTTCATCTATTCTAGCAATTACCAGCTCAAAACAGAAAATATTGACATAACCCCATAATAAGTGATAGATAATCCATGATTCTTTATCTAGTTACCCTTTTTGCTAACATGTATGTAAAAATCCATCCAAAATGTTCAAATCTCAAGTCTCATAAGTGTTTTTGAGCTCATACCAACAAAAGAAATCAAAACCCTTGCTTATTATCAACATGCATGATCAAATTTTCGGAATAAACATCTAGGGTTTGAAAATCAATTATTTCCCTCTTTCAATTTCTGTCCCAAGTTTAAAATTTCTGAAATTGAAGTAACACAATCATGAGAATGGACAAAGAACAAGTTTTCCTTGCTCACCCCTAGATACCGCCGGCCGTGGAGCTCGTTTCGCCGGAGGAATCGCGCCGGCAACGGCATCTTCTTCGAGTTTGGCTCGTGGTCGTCGGTTTGCTGCAACAGGGCAGCCCTCCCTCTCACACCCACGTGCTCGATTTGCTGCTTGCTGCTACCTTTCCTTTCTCTCGATCTATGGTTCACGCACACACACAGTCAAGGTGTGTGTGTGTGGGATTTTTGCTTCTCGATCTCTCCTTTCTTTCTTTCTGGTTTGAATTTGCGTAAATGAAGAAGTGATCGCAGCCCACAGAGACGGGAAAGGGTTAAAGGCTGATTTTAAACGGTTATTGACCAAAATGCCCTTATTTCCAGACTTAAGACTAAGACGAGTCATCTTAGTCTAAATTTCACTTGATTTTTATAAGACTAAGACGAGTACTCTTAGTCTAAATTTTACTTGATTTTATAAGACTAAGACGAGTCCTCTTAGTCTAGAGAAATTTCCAGGTTTTCTCTTTATTTTTCTTTTGACTTTGCCGGGGCATAACTTCTTCGTACGAAATCAAAAACTTGCAAACTTTATACCTTTAGAACGGTGGGAACGAGCTCTACAACCTTCCCCTACTGAGTTTCGTCTGGATCTTACTGGATTTCCAGTTATTAACCCTTGAAAATGACTCGTTGGTCATTTTTATCACTTTTGGGCCATTTGAAAATCTCCATAACTCCTTCGTTACAACTCCAAATGGCCTGATTCTTTTTCCTATATTCTTGTTATGTCAAATACTACCAAAGTCACCTTGATGACCTTTTCCTAATTCCTTCTAGAATTAGAGATATTAATTTCTAAAGATTGCTGAATAAAATTTTCACTTTAGGTCCTTTATGCGATTTCATCTTTTACTCGGGTTCATATATTATTATTGTTTTACTAAAGTTACTTTCTCACTACTATAAAGTAATTATGATAATTTTATGCACATATAAAATATTAGATTTATAAAATACTAAATTCATATAACTCAAGAAAGTTTTAGTTGTCACAGTCTGTATAATGCTTAATGGGTTATGATTTATTTAAGATTTATGGGTGATGGTTAAGTGTTAAGACTTATGGCTTAAGGTTACCGATTATGGTTAAGTGTTAAGGCTTAAACCTAAAGCGTTATGGGTTATGATTAAGTCTTAAGGCTAACAATTATGGCATGTGAGTAATGGGTTATAGCTTTTTGTTCAAGTCCTAAGGCTTGTTGCCTATTGGTTATGGATGATGGTTTTTGTTCTATGGGTTATGGTTATGGCTAAGTGTTGAGACTTATGGATTATGAAATAGGTTCTAGTTTATGTTTTAATGGTTACGTGTTAAAAATGTATCGCTTAACGGATATGGCTTACGTTCTTATTTGTTATGGTTAAGTCTTAAAGCTTATGGAAGACCATTTATGGTTAAGGGGTTATGGTTAAGTGTTACGGTCTGTATAATGTGTTATGGGTTATGATTTATTTAATCTTTATGGGTGATGCTTAAGTGTTAAGACTTAAGGCTTAAGGTTATCGATTATGGTTAACTGTTAAGGCTTATACTGAAAGCGTTATGCGATTTGATTAACTCTTAAGTCTAACAATTATGGGATGTCAGTAATGGGTTATAGCTTTGTGTTTAAGTCCTAAGGCTTGTTGCCTATTGGTGATGGATGATGGTTTTTGTTCTATGGGTTATGGTTATGGATAAGTGTTAAGACTTATGGATTACGAAATAGGTTCTAGTTTATGTTTTATGGTCATGTGTTAAGTTTTATGACTTAACGGATATGTCTTACTTTTTTATTTGTTATAGTTAAGTCTTAAATATTATGGGAGATCATTTATGGTTAATGGGTTATGGTTGTTTGTATAATGCGTTATGAGTTCTGATTTATTTAAGCTTTATGGGTGATGGTTAAGTGTTAAGACTTATGGCTTAAGCTTATCGATTATGGTTAAGTGTTAAGGCTTACACCTAAAGCGTTATGCGTTTTGATTAACTCTTAAGGCTAACAATTATGTGATGTGAGTAATGGGTTATAGCTTTATGTTTAAGTCCTAAGGCTTGTCGCCTATTGGTTATGGATGATGATTTTTGTTTTATGGGTTATGGTTATGGTTAAGTGTTAAGACTTATCCATTAAAAAATAGGTTCTAGTTTATGTTTGATGTTTATGTATTAAGGTTTATGGTTTAACGGATATGGCTTATGTTTTTATTTTTTATGGTTAAGTCTTAAAGCTTATGGGAGAGCATTTATGGTTAACGGGTATGGTAAAGTGTTACGGTCTGTATAATGCGTTATGAGTTATGATTTATTTAAGCTTTATGGGTGATGGTTATTGTTAAGACTTATGGCTTAAGGTTATCGATTATGGTTAAGTGTTAAGGCTTACACCTAAAGCGTTATGCGTTTTAATTAACTCTTAAGGCTAACAATTATGGGATGTGTGTAATTGGTTATAGCATTGTGTTTAAGTCCTAAAGCTTGCTGCCTATTGGTTATGGATGATGGTTTTTGTTCTAAGATGTAATACAATTGGTTTTATTAAAATGGCTTTTGTTATAAAACCTATAAAGTCAAGTTTTGAAAATAAATGAAACAAATAAAATGGAGATTTTATGAATTCTTACAAACTCCAACCCTAAGTAATAATGGTAATTATTTAGGATTAAAATTGGTTCTCTTGTATGTGATCAAACTCAAACTAGATATTGGATATTAGTTATAATCTTGACCACAATCAAAGAATTAATAAAATGGAGATTTTATGATTATAGGAACCAATTGACAAAATAAGATTAATGGTACCATGTTCATTGGATGCATGCAATGTACATGACACTATATGTTTTTCAAAATTAGAATTGTAAAACATACAAAATCCCTTTCGAAATACAAATCAATGCCGTCCCTCTTAAAGACACTCATGTATCACTTGCATATCCTTGTGGGATAAAGGTTACCTAACCACTTGGAGTCTTCTTGTGATACAAGAGGTAGTTTTGCAATATTGATGGGATAAAGGACACCTAACCATTAATAGTTGTCAAAACTACACGTCCGTTTAAGTGGGATGATTTGTTTGGAAATCTTTTGTGATAAAGGTCACCTAAGCATTAGAAATCCAAGGCATAGATGGGATCAAACATGCCAAACTTATAAATGTTATAATAGGATCCCATAACTCTAGAAATTATATTTGGATATAATTGGTAAACCGTTACCTACCTTGTTGATTCGAATAGGCGGGATAAAGGATACCTAACCGCTTGTTTGTATTGCAACTTGGATTCTAGACCTTAATCAATTAAAGTTTATGAAACAACAAAGGGTATTAATTATTAAGGACTTAATATCATAAATTACTAAATTGAACCTTGTTAAAATTTTGTAGATGGCACCAAACACAACAAACCCGGCTCCAAACAAAACCTCACTACGGTCTCTCCTTGAGGGAGAAAACTAAACCACACCAACTTCTTAGATTGGTACCGTAGTGTGAGAATAGTTCTCAAACAAGAAAAGAAAGAATATGTTCTCAATGAACCACTTCCTGAAGAGCCCCTGCCATTCCTAAGCCCGTACACGATGCATGGCTTAAAAAGATGGATGACTCCATTGATGCATCATGTCTCATGTTGGCAACCATGATTCCTGACCTTCAGAAGGATCTAGAGAATCATTCAGCCTATGACATGATTAATCAATTGAAGGAAATGTTCCAACAACTTGCAAGAACAGAAAGGTTCGAAACTGTTCGGGCTTTCCATGCTTGCAAGATGGAGGATGGGCAGACGGTTAGCTCTTATGTGCTCAAAATGAAGAGTCACATTGATCATTTGGCACGTCTTGGAGTTGTGATGCCCGAAGAGCTAGCAACGGATATGATCCTTAACTCCTTGACAAAGTCTTTTGATCCTTTTGTCATGAACTATAACATGAATGGTTTGAACAAGACTATCCCGGAATTACATGGGATGCTAATTACCCCGGAAAAGAATCTGCCTAAGAAAACCACTCAAGTTCTCATGATCAAGGAAGGTGGTACAAAGAGGACTAGACCCGAACACCCCACCAACTCCAAGGGCAAGGGGAAGGCAAAAGTTGTCAAAGGAAAGGGCAAGAAAGTTGTCCAACCATCCCGTCCACCCAAGAAGAAGGCAAAGGTTGCCAAAGAAGACGCGTGCTTTGAATGTGGCAAAGTTGGGCATTGGAAGAGAAATTGCCCTACCTATCTTGCGGAGTTGAAGAAGAAGTAGGCCGGTGAGGGCACTTCAGGTATCTATGTGATAGACCTAGAACTTTATAATTTATCTCCTAACACATGGGTATTTGATACTGGTTGTGGAACTCACATTTGTAATATGTTGCAGGGGTTCAAAAGGAGTAGGCGACTGAAGGCAAACGAGGTAGTACTCCGAGTTGGAAACAGTGCAAGAGTTGCGGTGGATTCAATAGGAAATTTTGATTTGTTACTACCTAATGGCTTGTATTTGACATTAACGAATGTTTATTATGTTCCTAGCTTGACTAGGAATATTATTTCGGGTGCTACGTTGAGACAATGTGGTTTTAATCTTTGCTTTATAAATGATGACATTTGTGTTTCGAAAAACAATGTATTCTATTTCGAGGCTACGCCTTTAAATAGAATTTATGAAGTAAACCTTGATGAAAAGACTAACCATGGCTCTTTATACCACACTTTCACCAAGAGACCCAAATGTGATTTGAGTCAAACCTATCTATGGCATTGTCGCCTTGGGCATATAAACAAGAAACGCATATCCCAACTTCAAAAAAGTGGACTTTTGAAGGCAAATGAGAATGACTCATTTGATATATGCGAATCTTGTTTACATGGCAAGATGACTAAAGCTCCTTTCTCGGGAACCAACGAGAGGGCAAAGGACTTGTTAGGAATAATACATACGGATGTATGTGGTCCTTTCAAGCCAATGACTAGATATGGTGAAAGATATTTCATCACCTTCACTGATGACTTTAGT
Source organism: Cichorium intybus (assembly GCA_023525715.1). NCBI lineage: Eukaryota > Viridiplantae > Streptophyta > Magnoliopsida > Asterales > Asteraceae > Cichorium > Cichorium intybus. Next base: position 81,447,607 of record CM042010.1, read on the forward strand.
CGTTTTGGTTATGTTAATTTAATTAAACATAAACATGAGGCGTTTGAAATGTTCAAAACGTTTCAAAGTGAATTGGAAAATCAACTCAACAAAACAATTAAAGTTCTTCGTTCTGATAGAGGAGGTGAATACTTAACTACAAACTTTATGGATCATCTTAAGACTTGTGGAATTGTTTCACAACTTACTCCACCTGGAACACCACAACATAATGGTGTATCTGAAAGGCGGAACCGAACACTATTGGATATGGTTCGATCCATGATGAGTAGAAGTACTCTACCTTTATAATTTTGGGGTTATGCTTTACAAACAGCTGCTCGTCTCCTAAACATGGCACCTACTAAGAAGGTAGATAAAACGCCTTATGAGATATGGCATGGAAGGGTTCCATCTTTATCCTATCTCAAGGTATGGGTTTGTGAAGCTTATGTTAGACAAGAAGCTTCAAACAAACTAGAACCCCGTTCAATCAAGTGTATCTTTGTAGGGTATCCGAAAGATTGTCTTGGATACTACTTCTACAATCCCGTAGAGAATAAGATATTTATTTCTCGAAAAGCTGAATTCCTAGAAAACAAGTTTCTGACGGAAGAGGCTAGTGGGAGGTTTGTGGAACTTGAAGAAATTCAGGAACCACAGTCTGATACACAAGAAATTAGATCTAGCATTCAACAAGAAATTGTTGAACCTGAACAAATAGTTGATCAGGAACAAATTGTAACACAAGATGTTCGCAGATCTGGTAGGGTTCGATTTGAACCTGAAAGGTATGGTTACCTAATGATGGAAGAGGAATGTTATACGATAGATTCTGATGAACCCGTCAACTACCAGAGTGCAATGTCAGATCCTGAATCTGATAAATGGCTTGAAGCCATGAACACTGAGATGCAATCCATGCACGATAACCAAGTATGGGACTTGGTTAATCTTCCCACCAATTGTAAGACTGTTGGGAACAAATGGGTTTTCAAGAAGAAAACCGACGTGGATGGAAATGTTCACACTTTAAGGCAAGACTTGTCGCTAAAGGATACTCACAAACTCATGGTATTGACTATGATGAGACCTTTTCACCAGTGGCAATGATCAAGTCGATTAGGATACTTTTTGCCATAGCTGCATACTATGATTATGAGATATGGCAAATGGATGTCAAGACCGCTTTCCTGAATGGACACTTATTGGAAGATGTCTATATGGATCAACCTGAAGCTTTTATCGATCCCAAGCATCCAAACAAAGTGTGCAAGCTTAAAAGATCTATCTATGGATTAAAGCAAGCATCTCGAACATGGAACATCCGCTTTGATGAAAAGATTACAAATTTTGGATTCATCAAAAATGAGGATGACTCCTGTGTTTACAAGAAAGCTAGTGGGAGCATAGTCATATTCCTAGTATTGTATGTAGATGACATACTTCTATTTGGAAATGACATCCCAACCTTGAAAGGTGTCAAAGCGTTCCTTGAGAACTGTTTCTCAATGAAGGACTTAGGAGAAGCTGCTTATGTATTAGGCATAAAGATCTATAGAGATAGATCTAAGAGACTTATTGGTCTAAGCCAAAGTGCATATATTGATAAAATCTTGAAAAGGTTCAAGATGCAAGACTCCAAAAGTGGATTCTTGCCAATACCACATGGCACCATCCTAAGTAAGTCTCAGTGCCCAAGCACTAGGACTGAACTTGAAAGGATGAAACATGTCCCATATGCTTCGGCAATTGGATCTATCATGTATGCCATGTTATGCACTAGGCCCGACGTCTCATGAGCCTTAAGCATGACTAGTAGATATCAACAGAACCCAGGTGAAGCCCACTGGACTGCTGTAAAGAACATTCTTAAGTACTTGAGAATAACTAAAGACATGTTCTTAGTTTATGGTGGTTTGGAAGAAAGCTTAAAGGTAAAGGGTTACACTGACGCAAGCTTCCAAACAGATAGGGATGATTCGAGATCTCAATCTGGGTATGTCTTTATTTTAAATGGAGGAGCCGTGTCTTGGAAGAGTTCCAAACAAGAAGTGATTGCACAATCCACTACAGAATCAGAATATGTTGCTGCTTCGGAAGCTGCTCAAGAAGCTGTCTGGATGAGAAAGTTCATTGAAGATCTAGGGGTTGTTCCTTCCATTCGGGACCCTATAGAAATCTTCTGTGACAATCTAGGTGCTATATCTCAAGCAAAGGAACCTAGATCGCATCAAAAGACCAAACACATTCACCGAAGGTATAACTACATAAGACATGAAGTTAAGAATGGTGAAATAAGTATTCACAAGGTTCATACAGATCAGAATTTGGCAGACCCATTCACGAAGCCTTTACCCCAAGCTAAGCATGAAAGTCACGCTAAGGGTATAGGACTTCGTTATTCTAATGAATGGATTTGATTTGTGTTTAGTGTTTTATGAATATGAAATTATGTAAACAACAAGAATTATGTAATATATGTGACGTGATGTTTCATTCATAATTTTGTGTTCTATATTAGCATGTTTAATCCTTGAATAATTTAGTTATTCTAAACGTCCATAGTCGATCAAAGTTGTGGGAGAAATTATGAAGTAAGACTAATATGAATTGGATTGGTTGACTTTTATGGGTAAAAGTAGCAAAAGGTTGCAACCAAATTCGTAGGTACTTGTCAGTGAACAAGTATTGGACTTGACCCGCTTCAAGATCACTCCATGGATCATCATCATAAGTAATTCTTGAATAAAGGTATTATCATTGTATCCTTAGACCTGAGATGCATATTTGGGACTCAAGTGTAGGGAATGCTATGCTTTGATATGGTTCACCGTTGTTCTTGAAAAATAGACAACCATAAAGGCCATGCTCATGTATAGTACTAACTATATGAGGGGCGTATGTAGCCAAGACGGGATTTGTTCCTCTTATGTGTTGAGAGTTAGACATCTAAGGAGCCTGATTGAAAGTTGAACATAAAATGAGAATGATTAATATCCATGTCTCATGTTCAACATGATGTCTGTAACAAAGGGATAATTGATAAATAACCTATTACATCAATTAGAGCCTCGGGCTTTCTGTAGAATTGGATGTTGTTGAATGGCATTATGTCATGTATTATTAGGGGCAGTGAAATGTTGCTAGACGTTTACCACTGTCGATATCATTCTATGATACAACCTTGTGCAAGTGGGAGATTGTTAGTTCTATATGCCCAATGATGATTATAAAATGATATTACCAATAATACATGTCCCTATAGGGTCACACCAACAACAAGTTTGACACCAATTGATCATTTTGAATGTTAAATTTGATTTAACATCAAATGATGCTGAACTTGCAATTTAATCTTGTAAGTTATTATTATTTGAGGTAAATAATAATAACTCCAAAATTAAAGGTTGATTAATAATTCATATGTGATGAATTAATCATGCATGACAATTAAATTGTTTAAACTGTTAAATGATTTAATTGAATTATAAATAAATCATTTATTTAATTTAATTGGTAAATTAAATATAATATGCATATTGTAAATATATATATATATATATATATATATATATATATATATATATATATATATATATATATATATATATATATATATATATATATATATATATATATATATATATATATATATATATATATATATATATACTACATTTAGAATGCATATTAATTGGTTTATTTATACTATATATGGCCTAAATGTTGTTCCATTTATAAATGGAATAAATGGTTATTATTTATAAGTGTATAAGATAAGTTTATAAATAATAAGATTTTATAAATATTGATTTATAAAGCCATATATGGCCGGCCCCAACATGCATCACATGACATGTGTGGAAAGATGTAAAAAGCTTGCATATTCTCTCTTTGACCAAGGGAAAGTGAAGCATGCTCTTGCATTGAAAACTAGGCCATTCTCTCTCTCTTTCTTCTCATGTTAAATCCGAAATTTGAAGGGAATATAGAGAACTTTTCATGCTTGTTTTGATCAGCCAAAAACTCTCTTAAAACCTCTCTAAAAGACTTGCTAAAATCTGATTTTAGCTTCAAGAAGAAAAGGAGTTCTTTTGCAAGTTTATAGAACTAGCATTCTAGTGTGTTCAAGCTTGTGGTGGACTAAGCTATAGAGGGAATCTTCCTTGCTTCCTAGCCTCTTCAAATCGTCTAACTAAGGTCAAGAAGAAAGGGTATGTTCATGAACTCTATCTATGCTTCTTCTTCATCTTATCTTTACATGCATGTAGCATGATCCTCTTGGAATGAAATTCGTGTTCATGATTTTTTGCTTCCGTTGCAACTTCAAGTTTTTGAAACTCATAACTTGAACATGGATTTCCAACAATTGGTATCAGAGCCATGGCTATATTGCATGTCTGGATAATAAGTTTATTTGGATAAACTTGGTTTTTGGAAGCCATGAATGTTCATCTTCTTGAATGCAATGTTCATGCATGGCTTCTTTGGCAACATGCAAGTATATTATCTATGATTTTATGTAACCAACTATATTTTATGTTTGCATGCATTTGGTTACATAATTGTTGCCTTAGAAAAACAAAGTGTTGATTTTCTTATGATAAGTAGTTTTTATAAAATCGTAAAACGTTTTAGCGTAGTTCTATGAGTTTTTGGAGAAATAATATTCTAAATAAATATTATGTATAAAAACATTGCTAAACATTTATTTAGATTGAATCATAACTCGTTAGACGATGAAATACGCGTTTAAGCGCAGTATTCTTCCGATTACGCGAATTTCAACATTTTACCGGAAAATATATTTAGCTATGAAATTAAATACTAGATAGTATTACGCTTCATAATATATGATTTGTTATCCCATTTTTGATGTTTAAGGCACCACATTTTGTATTTTCGGTCCAAACCCTGTGTACATTTACCGTTCATAGCGATTTAACTTGTCGTAACCTTTTGCATACGAACTCCGTTTTCAACGTTCTATATATCCACAGGTTCGTATTCACGAATACGTCGTTTTATGAATATTTTTTATACCAAAATAATATTTTTTTTGTTTATCGAATTTCTACGCTGTCGTAATTTATAATACGTATTTATAGTGTTTATTCGATAATTGTTTCCAACTAGTGCACGTAGTATTATAATATTCAAAAATAATACAAAGATTATGAAGTTTACGCCTCAACATGTTAATCTAATATGCGCTCTTGTTGACTTTTCTTGATTATTGTTAACTTATGTTGACTGATTTTTGACGGTTGTCACAACAACACCAATACATCACCTTTTGGGGCCTCCTTCTCCATGCATGCATCATCCCTTCCCTCTTGGAAAGGAATTGATCTCAATTCAGCAAGGCCATCATCAACCAAATATGGTGAAAGATCCCCCATTTTAAATGTTGCATGCACCCCATAGTCTCCCGGTAACTCCACCTTGTATGCATTGTCATTCACACGTGCTACCACCTTGTAAGGACCTTCAGCTCTTGGCATTAGTTTGTTCCTCCTTTTGCTAGAAACACACTCCTTCCTCTAGTGCAACCAAACTAGATCATCTTCATTGAACACCCTTGGCTTCCTATTCTTGTTGGACTTTTGCTTGTAATTTTCATTAATAGATTCAATCTTGTCACGAAATTGTTGGTGCAACTTCATCATGGATTTGAGCTTCTCACTTGCATCTTTATGCACCAACTCCTCCTTGGGCAATGGGATCAGATCCAAGGGCATGTAAGGATTCACACCATAAACAACTTCAAAAGGAGAATGGCCTGTAACATGAGTAGGAGAATGATTATAAGCAAATTCAGCATGTGCAAGTTTGACATCCCAATCTTTTTAAGTCTTGCTAACCAACCCCCTCAACAATGTACCCAAGGTTCTATTTGTGACTTCAGTTTGACCATCCATTTGAGGATGATGTGATGTGCTAAACAACAGCTTGGTAGCTACTTTCCTCCATAATGTATTCCAAAAATAGCTCAAGAACTTGGAATCCCTATCAAAAAAATAGTCTTTAGAATGCCATGCAAACAAACAATCTCATTGTAATACAAATCAGCCACATTATTAGCATCATCTGTTTTGTGACAAGCAACAACATAAGGATTTAAGCTTTCATGCACATAACCCATTTTCATGAGTTCACAAATCTGTTTTTGCAATTTCATTGTTTCCTCCAGATTGCAACGAAAAGAAGCCTTATTAGGAAAAGATGCACCTGGAATAAGGTCTATTTGAAGTTCAATACCACGAATTGGAGGCAAACCTGGTGGTAATTCGGTTGGGAACACATCTTGATACTCCATGAGCAAATCAGCAAGTGGGCCTTTTTCTTGCAGAATCTGCCCCACCTTTGGATCTTCATTAGCCACAAGCATGTAAACCACATCCCCTTGGTCAAGAGTCTGCTCTACCTCCCTTTCACTAGCCAACATGGTGAGATTTGACTTCTTTACTTGTTTTCTACTCATTGATCTCACTTGTGTAGAAGACATGGGTTTTAACACAATTTTTCTACCATTGTGCCTAAACTCATATTCATTGCTTCTTCCTCTATGTATCACATCCCTTTCAAACTGCCAAGGAAGTCCCAACAACCCATGAAAAGCATCCATGGGAATAACATCACACAAAACTTCATCTTCATAAGATCCCGTGGCTAAACCAACTCTAACCTGTTTTGTCACTTTCACTTTGTTTCCATCATCCAACCAATGAAGTGCATAGGGTCTAGGATGGGCTGTAGTAATCAACCCCAATTTAGTCACCATTTCGTTAGAAGCTACATTAGTACAACTTCCACCATCAATTATCAAACTACACCATTTGTCTCTAACCAAACATTTTTTGTGAAACAATTGGTCTCTTTGATCAACATCATATTGTATAACATTAGTTTGAAGAGTTCTAAGTACCAAGGCTGTATCATACATGGGTGCCTCATACTTCTCTTCCTCTTCTTCATCAGATTCTTATTCATCATGGAAAATACCACCCAACCTCTCTTCTTCTTCAAGCAATTCATCATGAATTTCAATAGCCTCCCTTAAGGTCACCACCCTCTTATTTGGACATCCATTTTGGTAATGCCCAAATCCTTGACACTTGAAACAACGAACTTTGGACAAACTAGTTTCCTTGTTTGCAACATTCTCTTTTGGGGCTGTTGTGGAGCTACTAGCACCAATAGGCTTAGATGTAGGGGCTATTTTTGTGCTAGTTTCAAATCTGGTCCATGGCTTGGTTTTGGCAGATTCCAAGCTCAAATTAGGTCCATATATTGATTTTACTTGAGTTTCCAAATTTAGACACAACCCATACAATGTGCCAAAATCAGCATATGGATACAAATCAACAACATTTGCAATATTTAGATTTAGGCCATGCAAAAACCTAGACATCTTTTGCTCTTCTACGTCTTCTATATCACCCATCAATGATAATTTTTCAAATTCATCAATGTATTCAGCCACACTCATCTTGCCTTGTCTCAATTCAGCTATTTTTCTATAAGTGGTAATCGGTGATTTATGGGAACATACCGTTTTCTTAGTTTTCTTTTAAGGGATTCCCATGATGAAATTTTCTCCTTGCCTTCCCTTGTTCTCTTGGCCTTAAGCCCTTCGAACCACACGGAAGCACCACTACTCAACTTCAGAATTGCATATTTGCACCTCTTCTCATCGTCAAGTTCTTTGAAGTCAAACATACGATCAATCTTTCACTCCCACTCCAAGTATTTTTCAGGATCAGCACCCCCAAAAAATTCAGGCAATTCGTTCACCTTGAATTCTTCTACCCCTCTTGGCTGACCACGACGAGGCCTTCTTCCCCCTATTGCATGTCCCTAAGAGCATCCCATAGGTTTGCAAGAAAATCTAGATCATCGAAATCCATGGGCTTTGATACCACAAATATACGTGTATGGGTGTTTGTTTGGTGAATTGCAGCAGAATTAACAATCAAAATTAAGGATAGAGTGATAAACAACCTAGACCTATAGATTGATTATCGTTTGAAGACAAGCTAAGTCCTATTAACTTGAATTCGAGTCAAAATCAGGAAATCATTCCTCAAAAGACGAATTTGTGAGTGTAAGCTACAAACTCAATGAACAAAGTCCTTGTTTTCTTGATTAATTTTCATATTCTATCCTATTACAAGTGAAATGAAATGGTTATAAAGCCTAAACATAAATATAGGAGTTACAAAACAACCCAACAGCCAAGTTATTAAAGAAAATACTAACAACTCATCAAAACAAGCTTAAATGACTCATTAAATGAAAGAAAAACGTTGCAAGCTTCTAATTAACTCCAAATACATCTCAAATGCATCCAAATGCCTTCAAATGTGCAGCCCTAATCCATGCAAGTGATCATGCAAACTCCACGGGCCATTGAGCCCAAACAACCTTCAAATCCATTAAATAACACCAACCCATCACCTTTTGGGTCCTCCTTCTCAATGCATGCATCAAGTGTTAAGACTTATGGTTTATGAAATAAGTTGTAGTTTATGTTTTATGTTTATGTATTAAGGTTTATGGCTTAGCGGATATGGCTTATGTTTTTATTTTTTATGGTTAAGTCTTAAAGCTTATGGGAGATCATTTATGGTTAACGGGTTATGGTTAAGTGTTACTGTTTGTATAATGCGTTATGAGTTATGATTTATTTAAGCTTTATGGGTGATGGTTAAGTGTTAAGACTTGTGGCTTAAGGTTATCGATTATGGGAGATCATTTATTGGAGATAATTTATGGTTAAGTGTTACGGTCTGTATAATGTGTTATGAGTTATGATTTATTTGAGCTATATGGGTGATGGTTAAGTGTTAAGACTTATGGCTTAAGGTTATCGATTATGGTTAAGTGTAAAGGCTTACACCTAAAGTGTTATGGGTTATGATTAAGTTTTAAGGCTAACAATTATGGGATGTGAGTAATGGGTTATATCTTTTTGTTTAAGTCCTAAGGATTGTTGCCTATTGGTTATGGATGATGGTTTTTGCTCTATGGGTTACGGTTATGGTTAACTGTTAAGACTTATAGTTTATGGTTAACGGGTTATGGTTAAGTGTTACGGTCTGTATAATGTGTTATGAGTTATGATTTATTTAAACTTTATGGGTGATGGTTAAGTGTTAAGACTTATGGCTTAAGGTTATCGATTAAGGTTAAGTGTTAAGGCTTACACCGAAAGCGATATGCGTTTTGATTAACTATTAAGGCTAACAATTATGGGATGTGAGAATGGGTTATAGCTTTCTGTTTAAGTCCTAAGGCTTGTTGCCTATTGGTTATGGATGATGGTTTTTGTTCTATGGGTTATGGTTATGGACAAGTGTTAACACTTATGGATTATGAAATAGGTTCTAGTTTAACGTATATGGCTTATGTTTTTATTTTTTATGGTTAAGTCTTAAAGCTTATGGGAGATCATTTATGGTTAACGGGTTATGGTTAAGTGTTACGGTCTGTATAATGTGTTATGAGTTATGATTTCTTTAAGCATTATGGGTGATGGTTAAGTGTTAAGACTTATGGCTTAAGGTTATTAATTATGGTTAAGTATTAAGGCTTACACCTAAACCGTTATGGGTTATGATTAAGTACTAAGGATAACAATTATGGGATATGAGTAATGGGTTATAGCTTTGTGGTTAAGTCCTAAGGTTGTTGCCTATTGGTTATGGATGAAGGTTTTTAATCTATCGGTTATGGTTATGGTTAAGTTTTAAGACTTATCCATTATAAAATAGGTTCTAGTTTATGTTTTATGTTTATGTATTAAGGTTTATGGCTTTACGGATATGGCTTATGTTTTTATTTTTTATGGTTAAGTCTTAAAGCTTATGGGAGATCATTTATGGTTAACGGACTACGGTTAAGTGTTATGGTCTGTATAATACATTATGAGTTACGATTTATTTAAGCTTTATGGGTACTCGTTAAATGTTAAGACTTATGTCTTAAGGTTACCGATTATGGTTAAGTATTAAGGTTTACACCTAAAGCGTTATGGGTTATGATTAAGTCTTAAGCTTAACAATTATGGGATGTGAGTAATCGGTTATATCTTTTTGTTTAACCCTTAAGGGTTGTTGCGTATTGGTTATGGATGATGGTTTTTGTTCTATGGGTTATGGTTATGTTTAAGTGTTAAGACTTATGGATTATGAAATAGCTTCTAGTTTATGTTTTATGTTTATGTGTTAAGCATTATAGCTTAACAGGTATGGCTTATGTTTTATTTGTTATGGTTAAGTCTTAAAGCTTATGGGAGATAATTTATGGTTAACGGGTTATGGTTAAGTGTTACGGTCTGTATAATGCGTTATGAGTTATTATTTATTTAAGCTTTATGGGTGATTAGTAAGTGTTAAGACTTATGGCTTAAGGTTATCGATTATGGTTAAGTGTTAAGGCTTACACCTAAAGCGTTATGGGTTATCATTAAGTCTTAAGGCTTACAATTATGGGATGTGAGTAATGGGTTATAACTTTTTGTTTAAGTCCTAAAGCTTGTTGCCTATTGGTTATGGTTATGGTTAAGTGTTAAGACCTATGCATTATGAAATAGGTTCTAGTTTATGCTTTATGGTTATGTGTTAAGGTGTATGGCTTAACGGATATGGCTTACGTTTTTATTTGTTATGGTTAAGTCTTAAAGCTTAGGGAGATTATTTATGGTTAAGGGGTTATGGTTAAGTGTTACGGTCTGTATAATGCGTTATGAGTTATGATTTATATAAGCTTTATGGGTGATGGTTAAGTGTTAAGACTTATGGCTTAAGGTTATCGATTATGGTTAAGTGTTAAGGCTTACACCGAAAGCGTTATACGTTTTGATTAACTATTAACGCTAACAATTATAGGATGACAGTAATGGGTTATGGCTTTGTGTTTAAATCCTAAGGCTTGTTGCCTATTGTTTATGGAAGATAGTTTTTGTTCTCTGGGTTATGGTTATGGTTAAGTGTTAATACTTATGGATTATGAAATAGGTTCTAGTTTATGTTTTATGGTTATATATTAAGGTTTATGGCTTAACGAATATGGCTTATGTTTTTATTTGTTATGGTTATGTCTTAAAGCTTATGGGATATTATTTATGGTTAACGGGTTATGGTTAATTGTTACGGTGTGTATAATGCGTTATGAGTTATAATTTATTTAAGTTATATGGGTAATGGTTAAGTGTTCAGACATATGGCTTAAGGTTATCGATTATGTTTAAGTGTTCAGGCTTACACCTAAAGTGTTATGGGTTATGATTAAGTTTTAAGGCTAACGATTATTGGATGTGAGATTATGGGTTATATCTTTTTGTGTACGTCCTAAGGATTGTTGTCTATTGGTTATGGATGACGGTTTTTGCTCTATGGGTTATGGTTATGGTTAAGTGTTAAGACTTATGGTTTATGGTTAAGGGGTTATGGTTAAGTGTTAAGGTCTGTATAATGAGTTATGAGTTATGATTTATTTAAGCTTTATGGGTGATGGTTAAGTGTTAAGACTTATGGCTTAAGGTTATCGATTATGGTTAAGTATTAAGGCTTACACCTAAAGCTTTTTGTTTAAGTCTAAAGGCTTGTTTCCTATTTGTTATGGATGATGGTTTTGTTCTATGGGTTATGGTTATGGTTAAGTGTTAAGACTTATGGATTATGAAATAGGTTCTAGTTTATGTTTTATGGTTATGTGTTAAGGTGTTTGGCTTAATGGATATGGCGTACGTTCTTATTTGTTATGGTTAAGTCTTAAAGCTTATGGGAGATCATTTATGGTTAAGGGGTTATGGTTAAGTGTTACGGTCTGTATAATGTGTTATGAGTTATGATTTATTTAAGCTTTATCGGTGATGGTTAAGTGTTAAGACTTATAGCTTAAGGTTATCAATTATGTTTAAGTGTTAAGGCTTACACCGAAAGTGTTATGCGTTTTCATTAACTCTTAAGGCAGCAATTATAGGATGTGAGTAATGGGTTATAGCTTTGTGTTGAAGTCCTAAAGCTGGTTGCCTATTGGATATGGATGATGGTTTTTGTTCTATGGTTTATGGTTATGGTTAAGTGTTAAGACTTATGGATTATGAAATAGGTTCTAGATTATGTTTTATGTTTATGTGTTAAGCTTTTTAGCTTAACGGGTATGGCTTATGTTTTTATTTGTTATGGTTAAGTCTTAAAGCTTATGGGAGATCATTTATGGTTAAGGGGTTATGGTTAAGTCTTACGGTCTGTATAATGCGTTATGAGTTATTATTTATTAAAGCTTTATGGGTGATGGTTAAGTGTTAAGACTTATGGCTTAAGGTTATCGATTATGGTTAAGTGTTAAGGCTTACACCAAAAGCGTTATAGGTTATGATTAAGTCTTAAGGCTATCAATTATGGGATGTGAGTAATGGGTTATAGCTTTTTGTTTAAGTCCTAAATCTTGTTGCCTATTGGTTATGGATGATGGTTTTTGTTCTATGAGTTATGGTTATGGTTAAATGTTAAGACTTATGGATTACGAAATAGGTTCTAGTTTATGTTTTATGGTTATGTGTTAAAGTGTATGGCTTAACGGATATGGCTTACGGTTTTATTTGTTATGGTTAAGTCTTAAAGCTTATGGGAGATCATTTATGGTTAAGGGGTTATGGTTAAGTCTTACGGTCTGTATAATGCGTTATGAGTTATGATTTATTTAAGCTTTATGGGTGATGGTTAAGAGTTAAGACTTATGGCTTAATGTTATCGATTTTGGTTAGGTGTTAAGGCTTACACCGAAAGCGTTATACGTTTTGATTACCTATTAAGGCTAACAATTATGGGATGTCAGTATTAGATTATAGCTTTGTGTTTAAGTCCTAAGGCTTAGTGCCTATTGGTTATGGATGATGGTTTTTGTTCTATAGGTTATGGTTATGGTTAAGTATTAAGACTTATGGATTACGAAATAGGTTTTAGTTATTGTTTTATGGTTATGTAATAAGGTTTATGGCTTAACGGATACGGTCTGTATAATGCGTTATGAGTTATGATTTATTAAAGCTATATGGGTGATGGTTAAGTCTTAAGACTTATAGCTTAAGGTTATCGATTACGGTTAAGTGTTAAGACTTACACCTAAAGCGTTATGGGTTATGATTAAGTTTTAAGGCTAACAATTATGGGATGTGAGTAATGGGTTATATCTTTTTGTTTAAGTCCTGAGGATTGTTACCTATTGGTTATGGATGATGGTTTTTGTTCTATGGGTTATGGTTATGGTTAAGTGTTAAGACTTATGGATTATGAAATAGGTTCTAGTTTATGTTTTTTGTTTATGTGTTAAGCTTTATGGCGAAAAGCGTATGGCTTATGTTTTTATTTGTTATGGTTAAGTCTAAAAGCTAGTGGGAGATCATTTATGGTTAAGGGCTTATGGTTAAGTGTTGCGGTCTGTATAATGCGTTATGAGTTATGATTTGTTTAAGTTTTATGGGTGATGGTTAAGTGTTAAGACTTATGGCTTAAGGTTATCCATTATGGATAAGTGTCAAGGCATACACCGAAAGCGTTATACGTTTTGATTAAATCTTTTGGCTAACAGTTATTGGATGTGAGTAATGGGTTATAGCTTTGTGTTTAAGTCCTAAAGCTTGTTGGCTATTGCTTATAGATTATTGTTTTGGTTCTATGGGTTATGTTTATGGTTAAGTGTTAAGACTTATTGATTATGAAATAGGTTCTAGTTTACGTTTTATGGTTATGTGTTAAGGTTTATGGCTTAACGGATATGGCTTACGTTTTTATTTGTTATAGTTAAGTCTGAAAGCTTATGGGAGATCATTTATGGTTATGGGGTTAAGGTTATGTGTTACGGTCTGTATAATGCGTTATGAGTTATGACTTATTTAAGCTTTATGGGTGATGGTTAAGTGTTAAGACTTATGGCTTAAGGTTATTGATTATGGTTAAGTGTTAAGACTTACACCTAAAGCGTTATGGGTTATGATTAAGTCTTAAGGCTAACAATTATGGGATGTGAGTAATAACTTATATCTTTTTGTTTAAGTGCTAAGGCTTGTTGTCTATTGGTTATGGATGATGGTTTTTGTTCTATGGGTTATGGTTATGGTTAAGTGTTAAGACTTATGGATTATGAAATAGGTTCTAGATTATGGATTATGAAATAGGTTCTAGATTATGTTCTATGGGTTATGGTGATGGTTTATGTGTTAAGTGTTACGGTCTTTATAATGCGTTATGAGTTATGATTTATTTAAGCTTTATGGGTGATGGTTAAGTGTTAAGACTTATGGCTTAAGGTTATCGATTATGATTAAGTGTTAAGGCTTACACCGAAAGCGTTATGCGTTTTGATTAACTATTAAGGCTAACAATTATGTGATGTGAGTAATGGGTTATAGCTTTGTGTCTAAGTCCTAAACCTTGTTGCCTATTGGTTATGGATGATGGTTTTTGTTCTATGCGTTATGGTTATGGTTAACTGTTAAGATTTCTGGATTATGAAATAGGTTCTAGTTTGTGTTATGGTTTATGGCTTAAAGGATATGGCTTACGTTTTTATTTGTAATAGTTAAGTCTTAAAGCTTATAGGAGATCATTTATGGTTAAGGGATTAAGGTTATGTGTTACTGTCTGTATAATGTGTTATGAGTTATGATTTATTTAAGCTTTATGGGTGATGGTTATGTCATAGGACTTATGGCTTAAGGTTATCGATTATGGTTAAGTGTTAAGGCTTACACCTAAAGCGTTATGAGTTATGATTAAGACTTAAGGCTAACAATTATGGGATGTGAGTAATGGGTTTTATATTTTTGTTTAAGTCCTAAGGATTGTTGCCTATTGGTTATGGATCATGGTTTTTGTTCTATGGGTTATGGTTATGGTTATGTGTTAAGACTTATGAATTATGAAATAGGTTCTAGTTTATGTTCTATGTTTATGTTCTATGTTTATGTGTTAAGCTTTATGGCTAAATGGGTATTGCTTATGTTTTTATTTGTTATGGTTAAGTCTTAATGCTTATAGGAGATTATTTATGGTTAAGTGTTACGGTCTGTATAATGTGTTATGAGTTATGACATATTTAAGCTTAATATGTGATGGTTAAGTGTTAAGACTTATGGTTTAAGGTTATTGATTATGGTTAAGTGTTATGGCTTACACCTAAAGCATTATGCGTTTTCATTAACTCTTAAGGCTAACAATTATGGGATGTGTGTAATGGGTTATAGCTTTGTGTATAAGTCCAAAGGCTTGTTGCCTATTGGTTATGGATGATGGTTTTTGTACTATGGATTATAGCTATTGTTAAGTGTTAAGACCTATGGATTATGAAATAGGTTCTAGTTTATGTTTTATGGTCATCTACTAAGGTTTATGGCTTAATGGATATGGCTTATGTTTTTATTTGTTATGGTTAAGTCTTAAAGCTTATGGGAGATCATTTATGGTTAAGGGTTTATGGTTAAGTGTTACGGTCGGTATAATGCGTTATGAGTTATGATTTATTTAAGGTTTATGGGTGATGGTTAAGTGTTAAAACTTATGGATTAAGGTTATCAATTATGGTTAAGTGTTAAGGCTTACACCTAAAGCGTTATGCGTTTTTGATTAACTCTTAAGGCTAATAATTATAGGATGTGAGTAATAGGTTATAGCTTTGTGTTTAAGTCCTAAGGCTTGTTGCCTATTGGTTATGGATGATGGTTTTTGTTCTATGTATTATGGTTATGGTTATGTGTTAAGACTTATGTATTATGAAATAGATTCTAGCTTATGTTTATGGTTATGTATTAAGTTTTGTGGCTTAACAAATATGGCTTATGTTTTTATTTATTATGGTTAAGTCTTAAAGCTTATGGGAGATCATTTATGGTTAACGGGTTATGGTTAAGTGTTATGGTCTGTATAATGCATTATGAGTTATGATTTATTTAAGCTTTATAGGTGATGGTTAAGTTTTAAGACTTATGGCTTAAGGTTATCGATTATGGTTAAGTGTTAAGGTTTACACCTAAAGCGTTATGGGTTATGATTAAGGATGTGAGTAATGGGTTATATAATTGTGTTTAAGTCCTAAGGATTGTTGTCTATTGGTTATGGATGATGGTTTTTGTTCTTTGGGTTATGGTTATGGTTAAGTGTTAAGACTTATGGATTAAGAAATAGGTTCTAGTTTATGTTTTATGTTTCTGTGTTAAGCTACATGGCTAAACGGGTATAGCTTATGTTTTTATTTGTTATTGTTAAGTCTTAAAGCTTATGGGAGATCATTTATGGTTAAGGGGTCAGGTTTAAGGGTTACGGTCCGTATAATGCGTTTTGATTAACTCTTAAGGCTAACAATTATGAGATGTGAGTAACGGGTTATAGCTTTGTGTTTAAGTCCTAAGCCTTGTTGCCTATTGGTTATGGATGATGGTTTTTATTCTATGGGTTATGGTTATGTTTAATTGTTAAGACTGATCCATTAAAAAATAGGTTTAAGTTTATGTTTTATGGTTATGTATTAAGGTTTATGGCATAACGAATATGGCTTATGTTTTTATTTTTTATTGTTAAGTCTTAAAGCTTATGAGATATCATTTATGGTTAACGGGTTATGGCTATGTGTTACGGTCTGTAAAATGCGTTATGAGTTATGATTTATTTAAGCTTTATGGGTGATGGTTAAGTGTTAACTCTTATAGCTTAAGGTTATCCATTATGGTTAAGTGTTAAGCCTTACACCTAAAGCGTTATGGGTTATGATTAAATGTTAAGGCTAACAATTATGGGATGTGAGTAATGGTTTATATCGTTTTGTTTAAGTCCTAAGGATTGTTGCCTATTGGTTATGGATGATGATTTATGTTCTATGGGTTATGTTTATGGTTAAGTGTTAAGACTTATGGATTATGAAATAGGTTCTATTTTATGTTTTTTGTTTATGTGTTAAGCTTTATGGCTAAATGGGTATGGCTTATGGATAAGTCATAAAGCTTACGGGAGATCATTTATGGTTAAGGGGTTATGGTTAAGTGTTACGGTCTGTATAAGGCGTTATGAGTTATGACTTATTTAAGCTTTATGGGTGATGATAAAGTGTTAAGACTTTTGGCTATCGATTATGGTTAAGTGTTAAGGCTTACACCGAAAGGCGTTATGTGTTTTGATTAACTCTTAAGGCTAACAATTATGGGATGCAAGTAATGGCTTATAGCTTTGTGTTTAAGTCGTAAGGCTTCTTGCCTATTGGTTATGGATGATGGTTTTTGTTCTATGGGTTATGGTTATGGTTAAGTGTTAAGACTTATGGATTATGAAATAGGTTCTAGTTTATGTCTTATGCTTATGTGTTAAGGTTTATGGCTTAACGGATATGGTTTATGTTTTTATTTGTTATGGCTAAGTCTTAAAGCCTATGGGAGATCGTTTATGGTTAAGGGGTTTTGGTTACGTCTTACGGTCTGTATAATGCGTTATGAGATATGATTTATTTAAGTTTTATGGGTGATGGTCAAGTGTTAAGAGTTATGTCTAAAGGTTATCGATTATGGTTAAGTGTTAAGGCTTACACCTAAAGCATTATCCGTTTTGATTATCTCTTAAGGCTATCAATTATGGGATGTGACTTATGGGTTCTAGCTTTGTATTTATGTCCTAATGCTTGTTTCCTATTGGTTATGGGTGATGGTTTTTGTTCTATGGGTTATGATTATGGTTATGTGTTAAGACTTATCCATTAAAAATAGGTTCTAGTTTATATTTTATGGTTATGGTTAAGGGGTTATGGTTAAGTGTTACAGTCTGTATAATGCATTCTGAGGTATGATTTATTTAAGCTTTATGTGTAATGGTTAAGTGTTAAGACTTATGGCTTAAGTTTATCGATTATGGTTAAGTGTTAAGGCTTACACCTAAAGCGTTATGTGTTATGATTAACTCTTAAGGATAACAATTATGTGATGTGAGTAATGGGTTATAGCTTTGTGTTTAAGTCCTTAAGCTTGTTGCCTATTGGTGATAGATGATGGTTTTTGTTCTATTGGTTATGGTTATGGTTAAGTGTTAAGACTTATCCATTAAAAATATGTTATAGTTTATGTTTTGTTGTTATGTGTTAAGGTTTATGGCTTAACGGATATGGCTTACCTTTTTATTTGTTATGGTTAAGTCTTAAAGCTTATGGGAGATCATTTATGGTTAAGGGGTTATGGTTAAGTGTTACGGTCTAGATAATGCGTTATGAGGTATGATTTATTTAAGCTTGTGGGAGATTATTTATGGTTAACGGGTTATGGTTAAGTGTTACGGTGTGTATAATGCGTTATGAGTTATAATTTATTTAAGCTATATAGGTGATGGTTAAGTGTTAAGACGTATGGCTTAAGGTTATGGATTATGTTTAAGTGTTCTGGCTTACACATAAAGCGTTATGGGTTATGATTAAGTTTTAAGGCTAACGATTATTGGATATGAGAAATGGGTTATATCTTTTTGTGTAAGTCCTAAGGATTGTTGTCTATTGGTTATGGATGATGGTTTTTGCTCTATGGGTTATGGTTATGGTTAAGTGTTAAGACTTATGGTTTATGGTTAAGGAGTTATGGTTAAGTGTTAAGGCCTGTATAATAAGTTATGAGTTATGATTTATTTAAGCTTTATGGGTGATGGTTAAGTGTTAAGACTTATGGCTTAAGGTTATCGATTAAGGTTAAGTATTAAGGCTTACACCTAAAGCGTTATGGGTTATGATTAAGTCCTAAGGCTAACAATTATGGGATGTGCGTAATCGGTTATAGCTTTTTGTTTATGTCTAAAGGCTTGTTGCCTATTTGTTATGGATGATGGTTTTTGTTCTATAGGTTATGGTTATGGTTAAGTGTTAAGACTTATGGATTATGAAATAGGTTCTAGTTTATGTTTTATGGTTATGTGTTAAGGTGTTTGGCTTAATGGATATGGCGTACGTTCTTATTTGTTATGGTTAAGTCTGAAAGCTTATGGGAGATGATTTATGGTTAAGGGGTTATGGTTAAGTGTTACGGTCTGTATAATGCGTTATGAGTTATGATTTATTTAATCTTTATCGGCGATGGTTAAGTGTTAAGAGTTATAGCTTAAGGTTATCGATTATGTTTTAGTGTTAAGGCTTACACCGAAAGCGTTATGCATTTTGATTAACTCTTAAGGCAGCAATTATGGGATGTGAGTAATGGGTTATAGCTTTGTGTTGAAGTCCTAAAGCTGGTTGCCTATTGGTTATGGATGATGGTTTTTGTTCTATGGGTTATGGTTATGGTTAAGTGTTAAGACTTATGGATTATGAAATAGGTTCTAGTTTATGTTTTATGGCAATGTGTTATGGTTCACGGCTTAACGGATGTGGCTTACGTTTTTATTTGTTATAGTTAAGTCTTAAAGCTTATGGGAGATCATTTATGGTTAAGGGGTTAAGGTTATGTGTGACTGTCTGTATAATGTGTTATGAGTTATGATTTATTTAAGCTTTATGGGTGATGGTTAAGTGTTAAGACTTATCGCTTAAGGTTATGGATTATAGTTAAGTGTTAAGGCCTACACCTAAAGCGTTATGGGTTATGATTAAGTCTTAAGGCTATCAATTATGGGATGTGAGTAATGGGTTATAGCTTTTTGTTTAAGTCCTAAATCTTGTTGGCTATGGGTTATGGATGATGGTTTTTTGTTCTATGAGTTATGGTTATGGTTAAGTGTTAAGACTTATGGATTATGAAATAGGTTCTAGTTTATGTTTTATGGTTATGTGTTAAAGTGTATGGCTTAACGGATATGGCTTACAGTTTTATTTGTTATGGTTAAGTCTTAAAGCTTATGGGAGATCATTTATGGTTAAGGGGTTATGGTTAAGTGTTACGGTCTGTATAATGCGTTATGAGTTATGATTTATTTAAGCTTTATGGGTGATGGTTAAGAGTTAAGACTTATGGCTTAACGTTATCGATTTTGGTTAGGTGTTAAGGCTTACACCGAAAGCGTTATACGTTTTGATTACCTATTAAGGCTAACAATTATCGGATGTCAGTATTAGATTATAGCTTTGTGTTTAAGTCCTAAGGCTTATTGCCTATTGGTTATGGATGATGGTTTTTGTTCTATAGGTTATGGTTATGGTTAAGTATTAAGACTTATGGCTTATGAAATAGGTTCTAGTTATTGTTTTATGGTTATGTAATAAGGTTTATGGCTTAACGGATACGGTCTGTATAATGCGTTATGAGTTATGATTTATTAAAGCTATATGGGTGATGGTTAAGTCTTAAGACTTATAGCTTAAGGTTATCGATTATGGTTAAGTGTTAAGGCTTACACCTAAAACATTATGGGTTATGATTAAGTTTTAAGGCTAACAATTATGGGATGTGAGTAATGGGTTATATCTTTTTGTTTAAGTCCTGAGGATTGTTGCCTGTTGGTTATGGATGATGGTTTTTGTTCTGTGGGTTATGGTTATGGTTAAGTGTTAAGACTTATGGATTATGAAATAGGTTCTAGTTTATGTCTTTTGTTTATGTGTTAAGATTTATGGCTAAAAGCGTATGGCTTATGTTTTTATTTGTTTTGGTTAAGTCTTAAAGCTAATGGGAGATCATTTATGGTTAAGGGGTTATGGTTAAGTGTTACGGTCTGTATAATGCGTTATGAGTTATGATTTGTTTAAGTTTTATGGGTGATGGTTAAGTGTTAAGACTTATGGCTTAAGGTTATCCATTATGGATAAGTGTCAAGGCATACACCGAAAGCGTTATATGATTTGATTAAATCTTTAGGCTAACTGTTATGGGATGTAAGTAATGGGTTATAACTTTGTGTTTAAGTCCTAAAGCTTGTTGCCTATTGGTTATGGATTATTGTTTTTGTTCTACAGGTTATGTTTATGGTTAAGTGTTAAGACTTATTGATTATGAAATAGGTTCTAGTTTAAGTTTTATGGTTATGTGTTAAGGTTTATGGCTTAACGGATATGGCTTACGTTTTTATTTGTTATAGTTAAGTCTGAGCTATTTGAAGAAGTTTGGTTCCTCTTACACCATCATCTTATTAAATGTTGATGACATGTTGGTAGTTGGATCTGACATGCAAGAGATCAACAAGTTGAAAAGCGGTAGTCTAGAAAGTTTGAGATGAAGGACTTGGGAGGTCCTACATATATTCTTGGAATAAGCATAGCCAGAGACAAGATTGCAGGTACTCTAAAACTTTACTTACATAAGTACATCAGAAAAGTATTAGAAATGGGAGATCATTTATGGTTATGGGGTTAAGGTTATGTGTTACGGTCAGTATAATGCGTTATGAGTTATGACTTATTTAAGCTTTATGGGTGATGGTTAAGTGTTAAGACTTATGGCTTAAGGTTATTGATTATGGTTAAGTGTTAAAACTTACACCTAAAACGTTATGGGTTATGATTAAGTCTTAAGGCTAACAATTATGGGATGTGAGTAATAACTTATATCTTTTTGTTTAAGTGCTAAGGCTTGTTGTCTATTGGTTATAGATTATGTTCTATGGGTTATGGTGATGGTTTTTGTGTTAACTGTGACGGTCTTTATAATACGTTATGAATTATGATTTATTTAAGCTGTATGGGTGATGGTTAAGTGTTAAGACTGATGGCTTAAGGTTATCGATTATGATTAAGTGTTAAGGCTTACACCGAAAGCGTTATGCATTTTGATTAACTCTTAAGGCTAACAATTATGTGATGTGAGTAATGGGTTATAGCTTTGTGTCTAAGTCCTAAACCTTGTTGCCTATTGGTTATGGATGATGGTTTTTGTTCTATGCGTTATGGTTATGGTTAAGCGTTAAGATTTATGGATTATGAAATAGGTTCTGGTTTATGTTTTATGGCTATGTGTTAAGGTTTATGGCTTAAAGGATATGGCTTACGTTTTTGTTTGTAATAGTTAAGTCTTAAAGCTTATGGGAGATCATTTATGGTTAAGGGATTACGGTTATGTGTTACTATCTGTATAATGTGTTATGAGTTATGATTTATTTAAGCTTTATGGTTGATGGTTATGTCATAAGACTTATGGCTTAAGGTTATCGATTATGGTTAAGTGTTAAGGCTTACACCTAAAGCGTTATGAGTTATGATTAAGACTTAAGGCTAACAATTTTAGGATGTGAGTAATGGGTTTTATATTTTTGTTTTAGTCCTAAGGATTGTTGCCTATTGGTTATGGATGATGGTTTTTGTTCTATGGGTTGTGGTTATGGTTAAGTGTTAAGACTTATGGATTATGAAATAGGTTCTAGTTTATGTTTTATGTTTATGTGTTAAGCTTTAAGGCTAAACGGGTATTGCTTATTTTTTATTTGTTATGGTTAAGTCGTAATGCTTATAGGAGATCATTTATGGTTAAGTGTTACGGTCTGTATAATGTGTTATGAGTTATGACTTATTTAAGCTTAATGGGTGATGGTTAAGTGTTAAGACTTATGGTTTAAGGTTATTGATTATGGTTAAGTGTTATGGCTTACACCTAAAGCGTTATTCGTTTTCATTAACTCTTAAGGCTAACAATTATGGGATGTGAGTAATGGGTTATAGCTTTGTGTATAAGTCCAAAGGCTTGTTGCCTATTGGTTATGGATGATGGTTTTTGTACTATGGATTATAGCTATGGTTAAGTGTTAAGACCTATGGATTATGAAATAGGTTCTAGTTTATGTTTTATGGTTCTGTGTTAAGGTTTATAGCTTAACGGCTATGGCTTATGTTATTATTAGTTGTGGTTAAGTCTTAAAGCTTATGCGAGATCATTTATGGTTAACGAGTTATGGTTAAGTGTTATGGTCGGTATAATGTGTTATGAGTTATGATTTAGTTAAGCTTTATGGGTGATGGTTAAGTGTTAAGCCTTATGGCTTAAGGTTATCGATTATGTTTAAGTGTTAAGGCTTACACCTAAAGTGTTATGCGTTTTGATTAACTCTTAACGCTAACAATTATGGGATGTGACTAGATAGGTTATATCATTGTGTTTAAATCCTATGGCTTGCTGCCTATTGCTTATGGATGATGGTTTTTGTTTTATGGGTTATGGTTATGGTTAAGTGTTAAGACTTATCCATTAAAAATAGGTTCTAGTTTATGTTTTATGGTTATGTATTAACGTATATGGCTTAACGGATATGGCTTACGTTTTTATTTGTTATGGTTAAGTCTTAAAGCATATGGGAGATCATTTATGGGTAAGAGGTTATGGTTAAGTGTTACAGTCTGTATATTGCGTTATCAGGTATGATTTATTTAAGCTTTATGGGTGATGGTTAAGTGTTAAGACTTATGGCTTAACGTTATCGATTATGGTTAAGTGTTAAGGCTTACACCTAAAGCAATATGCGTTATGATTAACTCTTAAGGATAACAATTATGGGATGTGAGTAATGTGTTATAGCTTTATGTTTAAGTCCTAAGCCTTGTTGCCTATTGGTTATGGGTGATGGTTTTTGTTTTATGGGTTATGGTTAATGTTATGTGTTAAGACTTATCCATTAAAAAATAGGTTCTAGTTTATGTTTTATGGTTATGTGTTAAGGTTTATGGCTTAACGGATATTGCTTATGTTTTTATTTTTTTTGGTTAAGTCTTAAAGCTTATGGGAGATCATTTATGATTAAGGGGTTATGGTTAAGTGTTACGGTCTGTATAATGCGTTAAGAGGTATGATTTATTTAAGCTTTATGGGTGATGGTCAAGTGTTAAGACTTATGGCTTAAGGTTATCGATTATGGTTAAGTGTTAAGGCTTACACCTAAAGCGTTATGCGTTTTGATTAAATCTTAAAGCTAACAATTATGTGATGTGAGTAATGGGTTATAGCTTTGTCTTTAAGTCCTAAAGCTTGTTGCCTATTGGTGATGGATGATGGTTTTTGTTCTATGGGTTATGGTTATGGTTAAGTGT
Source organism: Cichorium intybus (assembly GCA_023525715.1). NCBI lineage: Eukaryota > Viridiplantae > Streptophyta > Magnoliopsida > Asterales > Asteraceae > Cichorium > Cichorium intybus. The sequence continues at coordinate 81,471,553 of CM042010.1, forward strand.
TAAGACTTATCCATTAAAAATATGTTCTAGTTTATGTTTTATTGTTATGTGTTAAGGATTATGGCTTACCTTTTTATTTGTTATGGTTAAGTCTTAAAGCTTATGGGAGATCATTTATGGTTAAGGGGTTATGGTTAAGTGTTACGGTCTAGATAATGCGTTATGAGGTATGATTTATTTAAGCTTTATGGGTGATGGTTAAGTGTTAAGACTTATGGCTTAAGGTTATCTTTTATGGTCAAGTGTTAAGCTTTGTGTTTAAGTCCTAAGCCTTGTTGCCTATTGGTTATGGATGATGGTTTTTGTGCTATCGGTTATGGTTATGGTTAAGTGTTAAAACTTATGGATTATGAAATAGGTTCTAGTTTATGTTTTATGGTTATGTGTTCAGGTTTATGCCGTAACGGATATGGCTTACGTTTTTATTTGTTATGGTTAAGTCTTAAAACTTATGGGAGATCATTTATGGTTAAGGGGTTATGGTTAAGTGTTACTGTCTGTATAATGCGTTATGAGTTATGATTAATTTAAGCTTTGTGGGTGATGGTCAAGTGTTAAGAGTTATGGATTAAGGTTATCGATTATGGTTAGGTGTTAAGGCTTACACCTAAAGCGTTATGCGTTTTGATTAAATGTTAAGGCTAACAATTATGGGATGTGAGTAATGGGTTATAGCTTTGTGTTTAAGTTCTAAGGCTTGTTGCCTATTGGTTATGGATGATGGTTTTTGTTTTATGGTGTGACAATTGTAAAATTTGGTCAACAAAAGTCAACTATAGTCAAACAAAGAGTACATTAATCCACATAATGAAAAGTAAATTTCATAACTCTTACGATGTATTATTGTGTATTATGGTACTACGCACACTATTCCAAAAAAATTATCAGAAAAACATTATGATTACAATTAACAAAACTACACTGGAATGGTAGTTCCTCGCAACCTCTCAAAATCCCGACTTTCGGATTATGAAACCATACACCTAGATAACTCCTGATTTCACAAGGCATTTCGGAGTCCCCTCCGATTCGGAATTACACTCGGAAGTACTCAAGTTCGGAATAGAGTCCGAAGTTGATTTTCAGATCTTAACATCTAGTTCGGAACTCGTCCATGTTCTGAACAACTTTCAGAACCTCGTCCCTCCTTCCGAAACACTCTCAAATCTTCACCCACACGTCGAATAACTTTCAGAATAGAGTTAATTTGGGAACCCTAAATTTCGGAACCTCAGTCTTTGGATCTTCAAGACTAACTTCAAAATCCCAAGTTCGGAACCCCTCGACTTCGGACACTCCATCTTCGGAACCCACTATTTTTCACATACAACATCTATCTTACAAGAAAAGGACACCTCTCTTTTCTCTACTCTTATCGACTGGAGATGCTTGTTCCCAACGCACATGTCACTCAAATCACAAAGTCAATGCTACAAAGTGTAACTAACTACTCCTTTAATCAGTTCTCTATCCTATTTGACACAAACACCCACAAATCTCTCAACTTTCTCTCAACTCTCGACTCTCACCACTTCCTCACCAGACTTTGACCTCACCAGCACCACCACAAACTGCTACTTCCCGCCTTTGTTTTCAAGTGTAAATCATCTCATTCTTGGTAAGATGACTTCCTTTGATGATTCTACACATTAATACATCGCTTTTATTTAATTTACACACACTAACGTCTCGTAAAACCATTGGGTTTTCGCTTTGTCCGAAGGTCCTTGAGTTCCAAAGAACCCAAGCCTTCGTCCTTGTCGTCAATCTTCCGAACCTACACTCGTTTCTCGACAGAAACACGCTACAAGGGTGAGTTTATACCCCTCCTTTTTACTTTTCAGAAACTTTTAGGGGGAGAATATAAGGATTTATGTTATAAATATTGTTTTACGCAAGTCTTTATGTATATATATATGCTCGATAATGATTTTACACAAACTTACGACTACTATTTAGTGTATAAACATATATTTTTTCGGGAAATGATCCACCCATGCTTCAACCGTAGCATCTTGGTGCAAGAACTAATGATTTCATAACAAACTATTACACTATGTTCGTAAATATATGTTTGTTACAACAAAGAATCCTAAGAAAGAAGTATTATAGGAATAGTTTGTAATTATTCGACTTTTCTATGATATGCGGAACAATAACAAGTTATTATATAGAAATATACGATTACTATACATTACAACGTTGTTTTTGAGAAATAAATAACGGCGAACAATAAAAGGGTTTTCTTAACAAATAAACGTAAACGGGTTGATAATACATACATTTTTGGGGGATGGGTCTTCATAGTACTTTATAAGTACTCACACTATAAGTCCTAAAATTTATAACCAGAGTCTCGGGAAAAGAGTGTGGCATTCGTGTACAGATCTATATGGGATTGACAACCCAGCACCTGAGCTGTTAGCTACAGCTAGACCGGCAAGTTTGAGGTGACAAATGTCTAACAGTCCGATGCCTGAAAAACGTCGAAGCTGGCCTACATGGTTTCAAGTATGGTTATAAGACGTCTCACATGGAAAAACAATCAACTTTGTACATTTCTTTACGTGTTAAATTTTTCAACAACGTTACACTACAGTTTACATGACATTTTAGTCTATGGATTTTTAATACTTGAATATTTTTAAATAAGAAAATATTGGATTTTCTTGGGTTTTCAACACTATCTTTTCAACAAACGGATATTTTCTCATACAAAATACTTATGAACTCACCAACTTAATTGTTGACAATCTTTTAAACTACTTTTATTCTCAAGAAACTAGAAAGGTAAACTACAAGCTTTGGCGAAGAGACTTTACGACGTCGTTTGCTTATTTTAACATCATATGTAATTGTATTGGAAACTACAACATTGAAGGGTTGTGATGGGTTATGGACCATTATGAAGGGTTACGATGCATTATGGACCATTATGAACGGTTGTGATGGCCTGATGGGTTATGGTTAATTATGAAGGGTTGTGATAGGTTATGGACCATAGAAAGGGTTGTGTTGGGTTATGGACTATATGAAGGGTTGTGATGGGTTATTGTCAATTATGAAGGGTTGTGACAGGTTATAGACCATTGAAAGGGTTGCGCTGGGTTATGGACCATTATGAAGGGTTGTGATGGGTTATGGTCAGTTATCAAGGGTTCTGATGGGCTATGGACCATTAGAAAGGGATGTGATGGGTTATGGACCATTATGAACGGTTGTATGGGTTATAAACTATTATGAAGGTTGTGATGAGTTATGGACCATTTTAAAGTATTATGATGGGTTATTGACCATTATGAAGGATTGTGATAGGTTATGGTCAATATGAAGGGTTATGATGGGTTATCGACCATAGAAAGCATTGTGCTAGGTTACTGATCATTATGATGGGTTGTGATGGGTTATGGTCAATTTTAAAGGGATGTGATGGCTTATGGACCATTATCAAGGGTTGTGATGGGTTATGGACCATTATGAATGTTGTGATGGGTTATATGGAGCATTATGAAGGGTAATGGACCATTATGAAGGGTTGTGATTGGTTATGGTCAATTATGAAGGGTTGTAACTGGTTATGGACCATTACAAAGGGTTGTGATGGGTTATGGACCATTATGAAGGGTTGCGATGGGTTATGGTCCATTTTGAAGGGTTGTGATGGGTTATGGTTAACTATGAAGGATTATGATGGGTTATGGAGCATAGAATGGGTTATGTTGGGTTATGGATCATTATGAAGGGTTATGATAGGTTATGGTGAATTATTAATGGTTGTGATGGGTTATGGACCATAGAAAGGGTTGTGTTGGGTTATGGACCATTATGAAGATTTATGTTGGGTTATGGTCAATTATGAAGGGTTGTGATGGGTTATAGACCATTAGAGTGGGTAGTGACGGGTAATGGACCATTATGAAGGGTTGTATGGGTTATTGACCAATATGAAGGTTGTGATGGGTTATGGACCATTATGAAGGATTAAGATGGGTTATGGACCATTATGAAGGGTTATGATAGGTTATGGTGAATTATGAAGGGTTGTGATGGGTTATGGACCATTACAAAGGGTTGTGATTGGTTATGGTCAAATATGAAGGGTTATGATGGGTTATGGACCGTTATGAAGGGTTGTATGGGTTTTGGACCATTATGAAGGATTGTGGTGGGTTATGATCAATTATGAAGGGTTGTGATGAGTTATAGACCATAGAAATGGATGTGCTGGGTTATAGACCATTATGAAGGGTTGTGATGGGTTAAGGTCAATTAAGAAGGGTTGTGATGGGTTACGGACCATAGAAAGGGTTGTAATGGGTTATAGACGATTATAAAGGTTTGTGATGGGTTATGGTCAATTATGAAGGGCTGTGATGGGTTATGGACCATTAGAAAAGGTTGTGATAAGTTATGGACCATTATCAAGGTTTGTATGGGTTATGGACTATTATGAAGGTTGTGATGGGTTATGGACCATTATGAAGGATTATGATGGGTTATTGACCATTATTAAGGGTTGTGACAAGTTATGGTCAATTAAGAAGGGTTGTGATAGGTTATGGGCCATAGAAAGGGTTGTGTGGGGTAATGGACCATTATGAAGGGTTGCGATGTGTTATGGTCAATTATAAAGGGTTGTGATGGCTTATGGACCATTATGAAGGGTTGTGATAGGTTATGGTCAATTATGAAGGGTTGTGATGGCTTATGGACCATACAAAGGGTTGTGCTGGGTTCTGGACCATCTGATGGGTTGTGATAGGTTATGGTCAACTATGAAGGATTATGATGGGTGTTGGACCATTGAAAGGGTTGTGCTGGACCATTAAAAGGGTTATGCTTGACCATTGAAAGGGTTGTGATAGGTTATGGTCAGTTATCAAGGGTTGTGATGTGTTATGGACCTTTAGAAGGGGTTGTGATGGGTTATGGACCATTATAAAGGGTTGTATGGGTTACGGACTATTATGAAGGTTGTCATGGGTGAAGGATTATGATGGGGTATTGACCATTATGAAGGGTTGTGATAAGTTATGGTCAACTATGAAGGGTTGTGATCGGTTATGGACCATAGAGTGGGTTGTGCTGGCTTATGGACCATTTTGAAGGGTTGTGATGGGTTATGGTCAATTATGAAGGGTTGTGATAGGTTATGGACCATTATAAAGGGTTGTGATGAGTTATGGACCATTATGAAGGTTGTGATGCGTTATGGACCATTATCAAGGGCTATGATGGTTTATGGACCATTATGAAGAGTTGTGATAGGTTATGGCCAATTATGAAGGGTTTTGATAAGTTATGGACCATTACAAAGGCTTGTGATGGGTTATGGTCAATTATGAAGAGTTGTGATGAGTTATGGAGCAGTTTGAAGGTTTGTATGGGTTACGGACCATTTGAGGGGTTATTATGGGTTATGGACCATTATAAAGGGTTGCGATAGATTATGGACCATCATGAAGGGTTGTGATGTGTTATGGTTAATTATGAAGGGTTGTGATGGGTTACGGACCATCGAAACGGTGGTGTTGGGTTATGGATCATTATGAAGCATTGTGATAGATTATGGTCAATTATGAAGGGTTGTGATGGGTTATGTACCATAAAAAGGGTTGTCTTGGGTTATGGACCATTATGAAGGGTTATGATGGGTTATGGTCAATTATGAAGGGTTGTGATGGGTTCTTGACCATTAGAAATGGTTGTGAATGGTTATAGACCATTGTGAAGGGTTGTGTGGGTTATTGACCATCATGAAGGTTTTGATACGTTATGGACCATTATGAAGTATTAAGATGGGTTATGGACCATTATGAAGTGTGGTGATAGGTTATGGTCAATTATGTAGGGTAGTGATGGCTTATGAACAATTACAAAGGGTTGTGATGGGCTACGGTCGATTATGAAGGGTTGTGATGGGTTATGGACCATTATGAAGGGTTGTATTGGTTATGGACCATTATGAAGGGTAGCGATGGGTTATGGTGAATTATGAAGGGTTGTGATTGGTTATAGACGATTATGAAGGGTTGTATATGTTATGGACCATTACGAAGGGTTGTGATGGGTTATGGTCAATTATGAAGGGTTGTGATGGGTTATGGACCATAGAAAGATTTGTGCTGGTTTATGGACCATTATGAAGGTTTGTGATGGGTTATGGTCAATTATGAAGGGTTGTGATGGGTTATGGACCATTAGAAAGCGTTGTGATGGGTTATGGACTATTATGAAGGTTGTGATGGGTTATGGACCATTATGAAAGATTATGACAGGTTATTGACCATTATGAACGGTTGTGATAGGTTATGGTCAATTATGAAGGGTTATGATGGGTTATGGGCCATTATGAAGGTTGTGATTGGTTATGGACCATTATGAAGGTTGTGATTGGTTATGGACCATTATGAAGGGTTATGATGGGATATGGACCATTATGAATGGTTGTAATAGGTTATGGTTAATTATGAAGGGTTGTGATCGGTTATGGACCAGTACAAAGGGTTGTGATGGGATATGGTCTATTATGAAGGGTTGTGATGGGTTATGGACCATTATGAATGTTTGTATGGGTATGGACCATTATGAAGGGTTGTGATGGGTTATAGACCATTATGAAGGGTTGCGATGGGTTATGGACCATAGAAAGGGTTGTGCTGGGTTATGGACCATATAAAGGGTTGAAATGGGTTATGGTTAATTATGAAGCATTGTGATGGGTTATGGACCATTGTAAGGGTTGTACTGGGCTATGGACCATTATGAACGGTTGTGATGGGTTATGGTTAGTTATTAAGGGTTATGATGTGTTATGGACCTTTAGAAAGGGTTGTGATGGGTTACGGACCATTATGAAGGTTATGATGGGTTATGGACCATTATCAAGGGTTATGATGGTTTATGGACCATTATGAATGGTTGTGATATGTTATGGTCAATTATGAAGGGTTGTGATAAGTTATGGACCATTACAAAGGGTTGTGATGGGTTATGGTCAAATATGAAAGGTTGTGATGAGTTATGGACCATTTGGAATGTTTCAATAGGTTATGGACTATTTGAAGGGTTGTTATGGGTTATGGACCATTATAAAGGGTTGCGATGGGTTATGGACCATTATGAAGGGTTGTGATGTGTTATGGTTAATTATGAAGGGTTGTGATGGGTTATGGACCATAGAAAGGGTTAAGCTGGGTTATGGATCATTATGAACGGTTATGATAGGTTATGGTTATTTATGAAGGGTTGTGATGGGTTATGTACCATAGAAAGGGTTGTGTTGGGTTATGGACCATTATGAAGGCTTGTGATGGGTTATGGTTAATTATGAAGGGTTGTGATGAGTTATTGACCATTAGAAAGGGTTCTGAAGGATTATGGACCATTATGAAGGGTTGTGATAGGTTATGGTCAATTATGAAGGGTTGTAATAACTTATGAACCATTACAAAGGGTTGTGATGGGTTATGGTCAATTATGAAGGGTTATGATGGGTTATGGACCATTATGAAGGGTTGTATGGGTTATGGACCATTATGAAGGGTTGTAATAGGTTATGGTCAATTATGAAGGGTTGTGATGGGTTATAGACGATTCTGAAGGGTTGTATGGGTTATGGACCATTAGGAAGGGTTGTGATGGCTTATAGACAATAGAAAGGGTTGTGCTAGGTTATGGACCATTATGAAGGTTTGTGATGGGTTATGGTCAATTCTGAAAGGTTGTGATGGGTTATGGACCATTAGAAAGGGTTGTGATGGGTTATGGACTATTATGAAGGTTGTGATGGGTTATGGACCATTATAAAGGATTTTGATGGGTTATTGACCATTGTGAAGGGTTGTGATTGGTTATGGTCAATTATGAAGGGTTATGATGGGCTATGGGCCATAGAAAGGGTTGTGCTAGGTTATGGACCATTGTAAAGGGCTGTGATGGGTTATGGTCAATTATAAAGGGTTATGATGGGTTATGAACCATTATAAAAGGTTGTGATGGGTTATGGTCCATTATGAAGGTTGTGATTGGTTATGACCATTATGAAGGGTTATGATGGGTTATCGACCATTATGAACGGTTGTGAGAGGTTATGGTTAATTATGAAGGGCTGTGATCAGTTATGGACCATTACAAAGGGCTGTGATGGGTTATGGTCTATTATGAAGGATTCTGATAGGTTATGGACCATTATGAAGGGTTGCGATGGGTTATGGACCATGATTATAGTTAAACACTGCATTTATAGTAAGACCAAAAAATTTTAACATTTTTGGTATTGGTCGATATTCTTTGCACTTAAATAAGTAACAAATTGAAATCACTGAGCAAAGGGAATAAAAGTTGGTGGAGGTTATAATTGTCAAATACTATGAAAGTGAAGGGGTTAGGGGTGGGGCAGCAATGGATATGGTCAATTATGAAGCATTGTGATGGGTATGGACCATTGAATGGGTTATGCTGGGTTATGGACGATTATGAAGGGATGTGATGTGTTATGGTTAGTTGTCAAGGGTTGTGATGTGTTATGGAGCATTAGAAAGGGTTGTGATGGGTTATGGACCATTATAAAGGTTGTATGGGTTATGGACTATTATGAAGCTTGTGCTGGCTTATGGACCATTATGAAGGGTTGTGATGGGTTATGGTCAATTATGAAGGGTTGTGATGGGTTATGGACCATTATAAAGTGTTGTGATGGGTTATGGACCATTATGAAGCTTGTGATGGGTTATGGACGATTATCAAGGATTATGATGGTTTATGGACCATTATTAAGGGTTGTGATAGATTACGGTCAATTATGAAGGGTTGTGATGAGTTATGGACCATTACAAAGGATTGTGATGGGTTATGGTCAATTACGAAGGGTTATGATGAGTTGTGGACCATTTTGAAGGTTTGTATGGGTTATGGACTATTATGAAGGGTTGTTATGGGTTATGGACCGTTATAAAGGGTTGCGATGGCTTTTGGACCATTATGAAGGGTTATGATGTGTTATGGACCATAGAAAGGGTTGTGCTGGGTTATTGATCATTATGAAGGGTTGTGATAGGTTATGGTCAATTATGAAGGGTTGTGATGGCTTATGAACCATTACAAAGGGTTGTGATGGGTTATGGTCAATTATGAAGGGTTGTGATGGGTTATGGACCATAATGAAGGGTTGTGTGGGTTATGGCCCATTATGAAGGGTTGTGATGGGTTATGGTCCATTATGAAGGGTTGTGATAGGTTATGGACCATAGAAAGGGTTGTGCTGGGTTATGGATCATTATGAAGGTTTGTGGTTGACAACGCCTAGTAATATCACATATTTTAGTCGTTGTTGAGCCCTATTCTTAGTGAAATTATATCATATACATAGTGGTATTCTCACTTTTCGTGCCAGCACTTGTTTGGAAAGAAATAATGATAACAGGGACCAAAGGCGTGCAATTTGGAAGAATTGTGAAGATCAAGGCAAAATCAGGAAAATACGTACGCGCGCCACGGAAATCACAAAGGCGCGACGCGGTGATGAGGCGGTGGAAAACATTCAAATGCCGAAGAAACAGGGATAAGCCAGCACGCGCGACGCGGGTTATGGACGATTATCAAGGATTATGATGGTTTATGGACCATTATTAAGGGTTGTGATAGATTACGGTCAATTATGAAGGGTTGTGATGAGTTATGGACCATTACAAAGGATTGTGATGGGTTATGGTCAATTACGAAGGGTTATGATGAGTTGTGGACCATTTTGAAGGTTTGTATGGGTTATGGACTATTATGAAGGGTTGTTATGGGTTATGGACCGTTATAAAGGGTTGCGATGGGTTTTGGACCATTATGAAGGGTTATGATGTGTTATGGACCATAGAAAGGGTTGTGCTGGGTTATTGATCATTATGAAGGGTTGTGATAGGTTGTGGTCAATTATGAAGGGTTGTGATGGGTTATGGACCATAGAAAGGATTGTGTTGGGTTATGGATCATTATGAAGGGTTGTGATGGGTTATTGTCAATTATGAAGGGTTGTGATTGGTTATAAACCATTAGAAAGGGTTGTGAAGGGTTATGTACCATTATGAAGGGTTGTATGGTTATTGACCATTATGAAGGTTTTGATGGGTTATGGCCCATTATGAAGGATTAAGATGGGTTATGGACCATTTTGAAGGGTTATGATAGGTTATGGTGAATTATGAAGGGTTGTGATTGGTTATGGACTATAATGAAGGGTTGTATGGGTTATGGACCATTATGAAGGGTTGTGATGAGTTTTGGTCAATTATGAAAGATTGTGATGGGTTATGGGCCATTATGTAGGGATGTATGGGTAATGGACCATTTATTAAGCGTTGTGATGGGTTATGGTCAATTATGAAAGTTTGTAATTGGTTATGGACCATAGAAAAGGTTGTGCTGGGATATGGACTATTATGAAGGGTTGTATGGATTATGGACTATTATGAAGTTTGTTATGGGTTATAGACCATTATGAAGTATTATTATGGTTTATTGACCATTATGAAGGGTTGTGATAGGTTACGGTCAATTATGAAGGGTTGTGATGGGTTATGGACCATAAAAAGGGTTGTGTTTGGTTATGGACCATTATGAAGGGTTGTGATAGTTTATGATCAATTATAAAGGGTTGTGATGGGTTATGGACCATTATGAAGGGTTGTGATGGGTTATGGTTAATTACGATGGGTTGTGATGGGTTCTGGACCATAGAAAGGGTTGTGCTGGGTTATGGATCATTATGAACGGTTGTGATAGGTTATGGTTATTTATGAAGGGTTGTGATGGGTTATGTACCATAGAAAGGGCTGTGTTGGGTTATGGACCATTGTAAAGGCTTGTGATGGGTTATGGTTAATTATGAAGGGTTATAATGGCTTATGAATCATTACAAAGGGTTGTGATGGGTTATGGTCAATTATGAAGGGTTATGATGGGTTGTGGACCATTATGAAGGGTTGTATGGGTTATGGACCATTATGAAGGGTTGTGATAGGTTATGGTCAATTATGAAGGGTTGGGATGGGTTATAGACGATTCTGAAGGGTTGTATGGGTTATGGACCATTAGGAAGGGTTGTGATGTGTTATTGACAACAGAAAGGGTTGTGCTAGGTTATGGACCAATATGAAGGTTTGTGATGGGTTATGGTCAATCATGAAGGGTTGTGATGGGTTATGGACCATTAGAAAGTGTTGTGATGGGTTATGGACTATTATGAAGGTTGTAATGCGTTATGGACCATTATGAAGGATTTTGATGGGTTATGGACCATTGTGAAGGGTTGTGATTGGTTATGGTCAATTATGAAGGGTTGTGATGGGCTATGGGCCATAGAAAGGGTTGTGATGGGTTATGGTCGATTATAAATTGTTATGATGGGTTATGGACCATTATAAAAGGTTGTGATGGGTTATGGTCCGTTATGAAGGTTGTGATTGGTTATGGACCATTATGAAGGGTTATGATGGGTTATCGACCATTATGAACGGTTATGATAGGTTATGGTTAATTATGAAGGGCTGTGACCGGTTATGGACCATTACAAAGGGCTGTGATGGGTTATGGTCTATTATGAAGGGTTGTGATGGGTTAAGGACCATTATGAAGGGTTGCGATGGGTTATGGACCATGATGAAGGATTGTGATGGTTATGGTAAATTATGAAGGGTTGTGATGGGTTATGGACCATAGAAAGGGTTATGCTGGGTTATGGAACATATGAAGGGTTGTGATGGGTTATGGTAAATTATGAAGCATTGTGATGGGTATTGACCATTGAATGGGTTGTGCTGCGTTATGGACGATTATGAAGGGATGTGATAGGGAATGGTTAGTTGTCAAGGGTTGTGATGTGTTATGGACCTTTAGAAAGGGTTGTGATGGGTTATGGACCATTATAAAGGGTTGTATGGGTTATGGACTATTATGAAGCTTGTGCTGGTTTATGGACCATTATGAAGGGTTGTGATGGGTTATGGTCAGTTATGAACGGTTGTGATGGGTTATGGACCATTATCAAGGGTTGTGATGGGTTATGGACCATTATGAAGTTTGTGATGGGTTATAGACCATTATCAAGGATTATGATGGTTTATGGACCATTATTAAGAGTTGTGATAGATTACGGTCAATTATGAAGGGTTGTGATGAGTTATGGACCATTACAAAGGATTGAGATGGGTTATGGTCAATTACGAAGGGTTATCATGAGTTGTGGACCATTTTGAAGGTTTGTATGGGTTATGGACTATTATGAAGGGTTATTATGGGTTATGGACTGTTATAAAGGATTGCGATGGGTTTTGGACCATTATGAAGGGTTATGATGTGTTATGGACCATAGAAAGGGTTGTGCTGGGTTATTGATCATTATGAAGGGTTGTGATAGGTTATGGTCAATTATGAAGGGTTGTGATGGGTTATGGACCATAGAAAGGATTGTGTTGGGTTATGGATCATTATGAAGGGTTGTGATGGGTTATTGTCAATTATGAAGGGTTGTGATGGGTTATAGACCATTAGAAAGGGTTGTGAAGGGTTATGTACCATTATGAAGGGTTGTATGGGTTATTGACCATTATGAAGGTTTTGATGGGTTATGGCCCATTATGAAGGATTAAGATGGGATATAGACCAGTATGAAGGGTTATGATAGGTTATGGTGAATTATGAACGGTTGTGATTGGCTATGGACTATAATGAAGGGTTGTATGGGTTATGGACCATTATGAAGGGTTATGATGGGTTTTGGTCAATTATGAAGGGTTGTGATGGGTTATGGGCCATTATGAAGGGTTGTATGGGTAATGGACCATTTATGAAGGGTTGTGATAAGTTGTGGTCAATTATGAAGGGTTGTAATGGGTTATAGACCATAGAAAGGGTCGTGCTAGGATATGGACTATTATGAAGGTTGTTATGGGTTATGGACCATTATGAATGATTATGATGACTTATTGACCATTATGAAGGGTTGTGATATGTTACGGTCAATTATGAAGGGTTGTGATGGGTTATGGGCCATAAAAAGGGTTGTGTTTGGTTATGGACCATTATGAAGGGTTGTGATAGTTTATGATCAACTATAAAAGGTTGTGATGGGTTATGGACCATTATGAAGTGTTGTGATGGGTTATGGTTAATTACGAAGGGTTGTGATGGGTTATGGACCATAGAAAGGATTGTGCTGGGTTATGGATCATTATCAAGGATTGTGACAGGTTATGGTCAATTATAAAGGGTTGTGATGGGTTATGGACCATAGAAAGTGTTGTGTTGGGCTATTGACCATTATGAATTATGAAGGGTTGTGATGGGTTATAGACCATTAGAAAGGGTTATGAAGGGTTATGGACCATTATGAATGGTTGTATGGGTTATTGACCATTATGAAGGTTTTGATGTGTTATGGACCATTATGAAGGATTAAGATGGGTTATGGACCATTATGAAGGGTTGTGATAGGTTATGGTCAATTATGAAGGGTTGTGATGGCTTATGAACCATTACAAAGGGTTGTGATGGGTTATGGTCAATTATGAAGGGTTGTGATGGGTTATGGACCATAATGAAGGGTTGTGATGGGTTATGGTCCATTATGAAGGGTTGTGATAGGTTATGGACCATAGAAAGGGTTGTGCTGGGTTATGGATCATTATGAAGGTTTGTGGTTGACAACGCCTAGTAATATCACATATTTTAGTTGTTGTTGAGCCCTATTCTTAGTGAAATTATATCATATACATCGTGGTATTCTCACTTTTCGTGCCAGCACTTGTTTGGAAAGAAATAATGATAACAGGGACCAAAGGCGTGCAATTTGGAAGAATTGTGAAGATCAAGGCAAAATCAGGAAAATACGTACGCGCGCCGCAGAAATCACAAAGGCGGGACGCGGTGATGAGTCGGTGGAAAACATTCAAATGCCGAAGAAACAGGGATAAGCTAGCACGCGCGACGCGGGATTCCCTAATGCACGGCGCGGTCTCGAGATTTTTGCAACTATAAATAGAGGCTTTTAGGTCGAAAAAACTAGCGAAGACCTGGTGTAAAATCGACCCTCAAGGCTCTTTGACTCCAAGATTTAGCTTCTGAAACCATCATTTGGTAATTTTATGTTTTTAGTTTTAATTTTCAAGTAGTTAAATAATTAGTAATAGTTGGCTAGTGCCCTTGGGAGTGACAACCAGTGGCATTAAGTCTTTGTTACTGATTTTAGATAGTTGTTTACTGTTTTAAAACCTTTGGATCTGATTTGGTTTTTGATTTATAAAAGTAATCATTCGGTTCAAGTATATTGCACTTTTTCGGTATTGTTAGTGTTGAATGCGTGTGTGGATGTTTTGGGATTGTAATTGCTTCTGATCTTTCTGGAATTTACTTCTGGAATCAGTAAGTAATCTTAGTTTAGAACTTGGTTTAGTTTAGTTTAGTTCATGTTTGATTTGGTTTATGTTATTTGCTTTGTTTTTCGATGTTTATGTTTGTGAATGAACTCTTGAGTAATTGGATTGTGTTTGATGTTTGGATTGCCTTTGATTGCTTCTGGATTGGAGATGTACTTCTGATTTCAGTAGGTAACAAGGTTTAGTTAGTAGTTTAGTTTATTTAATGCTTGTTTGGATTATTGATTTTATGCTCTTTTAGGGTTTAGTTGTCAAAAGTTAGGATTTAGGTTCGTGACTGTAGCGTGACACTGCAGTTGGTAATCTGTCCCCTGTCTCGACCATGTAACTCCTGTGGATCGACCCTGACTTCCACTGTGCTAAGTGAGAGTGAGGTTATTTTTCTTATTTTTGACGGCATGACGACCGTTGCGATGTCAAATTTTGGCGCCGTTGCCGGGGAGTTGTGAGCTTGAGAATAGGTGATTTGTAGGACTTGTTAGTTTAGTTTCTTTTTTTAGTTGGTTTGTAAATTTTGATTTTTGATTTTTGGTTTTTGATTTTTCGGGCTTGTTGCATTCGTGCATGCGTACCCGCAGGGGTGAGCAATTATCCCCTTTGCATTTTGACTCAGAGATTGAGCGAACTGCTCGCAAAATCCATGCACGTAGGCGTGTGAATACAATGAGTTTCAGTAATGTCAGTAGTAGTATATAAGTGTTGCCCAAGAACCCTCGGGTGAGGCAACGGAGATTTCATTTATTCCCCCGGTTTCAGAATTCCACATTGGGAGGACGAGTGCTACTGGTGGTGCAGCTTCAGCCCTTGCACCTATACCTTCATGCACTCCGCCGTCGATTCCACCATTTCAACCTTTATCCCAACCTCAATCCACAAACCCATTTACATCTGCCATGTCTTGGGGAGCGCCGACCGGTGATGGCACCCCAGTATCTAGACAGCAGACACCTATTTCTCAACCCATTTCTCAACCAGCACCAGTACTTTTTAAACCATAAACCACATTCCAACCTATACCACTGCAGCAACAGTATCAACAGCAACCACCTCAGCAGCAGTACCAGTATCAAGAGACTGAGGAGAGGTTTGATGAAGAAGACGAAGGATGGGTTCCACCAGCACCACAGCAACCATGGAACCGAGGTCGGGGACCTCCAAGAAGAGCACAGCAGTATCAACCACCACAAGGTCAACAGAGATATAATGATCATCACTTTTATGGTAATCTTGCTCAACCCTTATATTTTACACAACCGAGGGGGCAATCGGTTGCATCGCACTTCCAGCCAAGGGAGTACGATGACTCGTCGCCCATTTACATTCCTGAGGATATAGAATCTCAAGTAGAAATTAGGCCTCAGTTGTTAGGGATATTACCGGAATTTAGGGGGTACAAACAGGATGACCCATACAATCACTTATATGAATTTATAGCAATAGCCAATGCTAATACCCCTAGAAATACTAATAAGAACATTTTTAGACTAAGATTGTTCCCATTCACTCTTAAAGACAAAGCCAAATATTGGTTTACATCTTTACCATCGAATAGTATCACTACATGAGACCAACTCAAAGCTAAGTTCTTACAAGAATTTTATCCGGCAAGTAAGACGACGGAAATCAGGAGAGCTATTCAGGATTTCCAGCAGAAGCCTGGAGAAGCTTTTCATGAAGCATGGGGCCGTCTGAAGGAGTTGATGAGGTCGTGTCCTCATCACGATATTCCCAAATGGCAACTGGTCAAGGTATTCTTTGAAGAAGCAAGTGAGACGAATCAAGCTATGACTAACGCATCATCTAGTGGCATGATTATGATGCAAGACCCGGAGGAGGCTTGGCGGTTTTTCGAACAGTTAAGTAATGGTTCCAAGGCAAATTTTTATACAAGGAAGACGGTAGGTACAGCCGCAGCAATAGGAGCCGATGCCGACTAGAAAAAGGATGTAAAGAAGGAGATAAGCGAGCTCAATAAGAAATTTGATACGCTTGTGTCTACTCTGCAGAATGGACCTCAGAGTCAGCCACAAGGAGGTCAAGGAGGACCAAAGACTCAAGAAGTAAATCAAGTCTGTGGCCAGGGTCAAGGTCAATATGGCAATGGACGACCCTATAGGCCATATAATCAAGGTCAGCAGAATTTCAATAACCAGAGGCAAAACAACTACCAAGGGCAATCATCCAACCCGCCCAGGTAGCATCAACCGGTAAACAATAATGGTAATGCCAATGGAAATGGTAGTAGCGATAATAGGGGGCCCAATAACTTCATCAACAATGCTCCAGGAACTCAGGAGGATCTAGTCGCGAAAATGTATGAAATGTTCAATGTAACGCAGCAGCAATCGCAGGCCACTACGAAAGCCATCGTCAATATGGAGAGGCAATTCGCCCAAATGGCTGAAGACCAATGAAAAAGAGATAATGGGAAGCTGCCAAGTACCACAAAAGTCAATCCGACCCATAGTCAGTAGGCTGGAAAGGAACATGTCAACACTGTCGAGGCTGAATGGAGAAAGGTCACTCTGGAAGATCTGTTAGAATCAGGAAATGAGGCTGAGAATGAAAAAGAAGAAGAAGTTAAGGAAAAAGTGGAAATTGAAAAGGAGAATCGGGAAGACACGGAATTAAAGGAAATTCCTGTTGAGAAGGAAACTCAACCAAAGGAGGACAAGGATGTCCAGGAGGAAAAGCAGCCAATAATAGCTGGAATCAAACAAAGAAAGAAGGACAAGAAGGGAAAGAAAACGCAGGAAGCGCCCAAATCGACGGGACCAGCGATGAATCAACCTTTGTGGAATGAACTTAAGAACGCTCCTGAGGATACAAGAATTCTTCGGGAGATGTGCAAGAAAAATGGAAAAAGTAAGACTCCCACACCTGACACTGTGAGGTTGACTATTAAAGCTAGTGAGGCACTATTGGGAACACTGCCCAAGAAAGAGAAGGATCCTGGGTCACCACTGATCACTGCTACTGTAGGAGATGTGGTCATTAGGAACACCATGCTGGATTTGGAAGCAAGTGTGAATGTGCTACCGGGATACTTATATGATAAATACAAGAATGAGGAATTAGAGCCGGCAAAGACTGTGTTACAGCTGGCTGATCAGTCAACCAGAGTATCCCGAGGTAAGCTTACTAATGTCATAGTGAAAGTTGGGTACTTCTTTTACCCAGTGGACTTTTTAGTCATGGAGTATGAGAGTCAGGAGGATGCGCCCGCATTAATATTAGGACGCCCGTTCTTGGCTACAGCCGGCGCTGTTATTGATTGCAAAATAGGAGATTTGGACATCTTCTTTGGGTCGAGAAAAAGAAGGTTAAATATGTTCGGCAGTCCCATATCTCTACCTCAAGGGTATGACGATAAGAATTTGGATAGCAACTTGCTGATGGAGCCTGGGATTAAGGACAAACGAACAATATGGACCCGAACAGGAGAAGGAGGAAAAGAGGAAGTATTAAAAGAAACAAAGGAGCATCCGTTGTCCACCATTGATAAAGAGCAGCTGCTGGACATGATGGAGATGTTGGAAGCAAGGCACCAACAGTATGAGAAAGATGCAAGGGAAAGAGAAGCAAAGGTCTTTCAACTTCTGGAAGCTCAGCAACAATGGATTAGCGGGATTAGTGACAGGATGACTCAGCTCACTTCATTGATGTCAATGATGGCACACAATTTCGCACCAGATCACAAGAAGATGCCGTCAGGAATTCAAGAAGAATAGGATATGGATAGCACGTCTGGCTGAAGACGTTAAACTTAGCGCTTGTTGGGAGGCAACCCATCTTTTCATAGGTTAGGTATTGTATTCTTAAGGATAATTAGGAAATTATATCATCGTCAATTACAGGTATTATTAGTCCAAGGCAAGTGTGGAGTTGATTTGAAGAAAAATGGAATTTTGATGACCGCGTCATGGTCAAGCAAATAGCGCGCCGCGGGATCGTAAACCAACCCGATGCACAGGGGTTGATTTGGGAACACGCGCGTCGTGGGCTGCTCATATCCGCGTCGCGGGATTCGATCAGTCGGTTTCCTTCGATAAATGGTAAGCCGCGACACTATTCACACATACACACACGCCGCAGAGCTCACGATCATGAGGCCGGTTCTTCCAGGCCACCAGGTGGCGATTGATGTATTTTCTTTTTCTTCTTTTGGATATATGTACTGTACCTATGACACTACTATCTTTTAGTTGTTTATATTTTATGTGTTTATTCTGTTTGCATTTGATGTCTTTGTTGAGTCTTGTATGTGTTACCAAAAATTGGAGGAGTTGTTTCAAGCAAGTGTGGGGTCACCGTGCCCCCTCCACTTGTATTGATTACTGGCGTGTTCACTGTTGTGCTACAACTCCAGAACATGAAATCAAGGACCTTTTTGTTCGTATTTGTACCTGTGATACCGAGCACCAACCAAGCGATCTACCGTCCATAGGGGTAACTCTTTCTCCCTTGTTCCAAATAATTTTTGTACAACGGGGATGTTGTACGGTTTTAAGTGTGGGGTGTGGACGGTCGAAAGAGTAGTTTTTTTTGAAATCTTTGCAGGAAATGACCGATTTTCAAAATTTTAGCAACTTTTCAAAATTTTTATTAGATTATAATTTTGAAATGAATAGTTTGTGATTGTTTATAGCATTAGTATTTTTCGAGAAATACTATGTAGTTGTGATCATGCTATTAGTTTGGTCAAATAAGTCGAGTTTTATGAGTCTAGAAGATTTGACTGTTTTAGGATTGGAATTTAGGAAGGAACTGTCAATCTGTGGCCTTTGTTGTTCGAGCGGTAGGTCTAAAATGGGTAGGCCTTATGCACCTTGCCACCTAAAATCATGGACAATTCTTTAATGGCCTTTAGAATCTGAATGAGTACGTACACTTCATTGTGGACAGAAAATTTGTAATCAAGGGTTCTCTAGAAAGCTATGAATTCCAAAGAACATTCTGATTATGTTTTCACGAACTATTTCACTCTAACTCATAAGGCAATAAGCTTTGAAACTGAACACAGTCAAAAATTGTTTGAGTCTTAGTTAAAATCTATTAAAAACTCTATTGCTTGGGAACAAGCAAGGCACAAGTGTGGGGTGTTTGACAACGCCTAGTAATATAACATATTTTAGTCGTTGTTGAGCCCTATTCTTAGTGAAATTATATCATATACATCGTGGTATTCTCACTTTTCGTGCCAGCACTTGTTGGGAAAGAAATAATGAAAACAGGGACCAAAGGCGTGCAATTTGGAAGAAATATGAAGATCAAGGCAAAATCAGGAAAATACGTACGCGCGCCGCGGAAATCACAAAGGCGCGACGCGTGATGAGGCGGTAGAAAACATTCAAATGACGAAGAAACGGGGATAAGCCAGCACGCACGACGCGGGATTCACTAATGCGCCGTGCGGTCTCGAGATTTTTGCAACTATAAATAGAGGCTTTTAGATCAAAAAAACTAAGGAAGACCTGGTGTAAAATCGACCCTCAACTCTCTTTGACTCCGAGATTTAGCTTCTGAAACCATCATTTGGTAATTTTATGTTTTTAGTTTTAATTTTCAAGTAGTTAAATAATTAGTAATAGTTGGCTAGTGCCCTTGGGAGTGACAACCAGTGGCATTAAGTCTTTGTTACTAATTTTAGATAGTTGTTTACTGTTTTAAAACCTTTGGATCTGATTTGGTTTTTGATTTATAAAAGTAATCATTCGGTTCAAGTATATTGCACTTTTTCGGTATTGTTAGTGTTGAATACGTGTGTGGATGTTTTCGGATTGTAATTGCTTTTGATCTTTCTGGAATTTACTTTTGGAATCAGTAAGTAATCTTAGTTTAGAACTTGCTTTAGTTTAGTTTAGTTCATGTTTGATTTGGTTTATGTTATTTGCTTTGTTTTTCGGAGTTTATGTTTGTGAATGAACTCTTTGAGTAATTGGATTGTGTTTGATGTTTGGATTGCCTTTGATTGCTTCTGGATTGGAGATGTACTTTTGATTTCAGTAGGTAACAAGGTTTAGTTAGTAGTTTAGTTTAGTTAATGCTTGTTTGGATTATTGATTTTCTGCTCTTTAAGGGTTTAGTTGTCAAAAGTTAGGAATTAGGTCCTCTGACTGTAGTGTGACACTGTAGTTGGTAATCTGTCACATGTCTCGACCACGTAACTCTTGTGGATCGACCCTGACTTCCACTGTGCTAAGTGAGAGTGAGGTTATTTTTCTTATTTTTGACCGCATGACGACCGCTGCGATGTCAGTGGTGGGTTATGGTCAATTATGAAGGGTTTTGATGGGTTATGGACCATTAGAAAGGGTTTTGATGGGTTATGGACCATTATGAAGAGTTGTATGGATTATGGACTATTATGAAGGTTGTGATGGTTTATAGACCATTATGAAGGATTATGATCGCTTATTGACCATTATGAAGGGTTGTGATAGGTTATGGTCAATTATGAAGGGTTGTGGTGGGTTATGGGCCATAGAAAGGGTTGTGCTGGGTTATGGAGCATTATGAAGGGTTGTGATGGGTTATGGTCAATTATAAAGGGTTGTGATGGGTTACGGACCATTATAAAGGGTTGTGATGGGTTATGTTCCATTATGAAGGTTCTGATGGGTTATGGACCATTATGAAGGGTTATGATAGGTTATGGACCATTATGAACGGTTGTGATAGGTTATGGTCAATTATCAAGGGTTATGATGGGTTATGCACCATTACAAAGGGTTGTGATGGGTTATGGTCTATTATGAAGGGTTGTGATGGGTATGGACCATTATGAGGATTGTATGGGTTATGGACCATTTTGAAGGGTTGAGATTGGTTATGGACCATTAAGAAGGGTTGCATGGGTTATGGACCATTATGAAGGGTTGTGAAGGGTTATGGTTAATTATGAAGACTTGTGATGGGTTATGGACCATAGAAAGGGCTGTGCTGTGTTATGGACTATATGAAGGGTTGTGATGGGTTATGGTCAATTATGAAGGGGTGTTATGGTTTATGAATCATTGAAAGGGTTGTTCTGGGTTATGGACCATTATGAAGGGTTGTGATGGGTTATGGTCAATTATGAAGGGTTGTGATGGGTTATGGACGTTATAAAGGGTTGTGTTGGGTTATGGACCTTTATGAAGGTTGTGATGGGTTATGGACCATTATGAAGGGTTATGATGGGTTATTAACCATTATGAAGGGTTGTGATAGGTTATGGTCAATTATGAAGGGTTGTGATGGGTTATGGAACATTACAAAGGGTTGTGATGGGTTATGGTCAATTATGAAGGGTTGTGATAGGTTATGGACCATTATGAAGGTTTGTATGGGGTATGGACCATTATGAAGGCTTGTTATGGGTTATGGACCATTATGTAGGGTTGTGATGGGTTATGGACGATTATGAAGGGTTGTGTTGGGTTATGGTTAATTATGAAGGGTTGTGCTGGGTTATGGACCATAGAAATAGGGGTTTCCTCAAGGATTCAGAAGCTAAAGGAAGAAGAACTCATCACTTAGTTCCTAAATCCCACCCCAATCCAAGAAATACAGCCATTATTGTCTCATAGAGCTCATGGAGAGCTTCATTACTTGAGTATAACGATAAACTCAAGAACACAGATATTAGAATACTTACAAGAGTCCAAATCAATGAGCAAATCTAATTTTCTTCATCAAGCAACCCTCCTAGCACCCTTGCTTCTTCTTCTCATCCAAAAATCCTTCAAACCTTCAAAGAATTGATGCAAGAACATCCATGGAGGTGAGAGAGTGTTTCATAAGGTTTTCTATGGGTTGGAAATGATTAGCTTCGAACCCCAAATGAGTTATGATCTTAAAAAAATGGCATTGTACCTTTAAAATATGGATTTTTCCCGCTCAGACCAAAATAGCGTCACTAACCTTGAGTGATTCCAAAACACTGCGGCTTTTCCAGACTAAACGCGAATGTTTCGGGATTTCTTCAAGTTAGCGGCACTAATCTAAGGATCAGCGGCGCTAACTTGCTTGTTTCCATTTTTGGTCATTATTTCACTTAATTACATGTCTTTACCCCAATACCTGGTCACGGGCTTTACACGTTGACTCTTGAAAACTCGGAATCTTAA
Source organism: Cichorium intybus (assembly GCA_023525715.1). Lineage (NCBI taxonomy): Eukaryota > Viridiplantae > Streptophyta > Magnoliopsida > Asterales > Asteraceae > Cichorium > Cichorium intybus. Next base: position 81,494,087 of record CM042010.1, read on the forward strand.
CTTTTCAGGATTAGGGTCTTATATATATATATATATATATATATATATATATATATATATATATATATATATATATATATATATATATATATATATATATATATATATATATATATATATATATATATATATATATATATATATATATATATATATATATATATATATATATATATATAACTCTTTAATGCTAAACAAAATATTTTCACGGGTTCGATTTATTTCTAGGACCCGCCACTTTTCAAGCGATACATCTTAAAACAGCAAAAACATATCATGACCTTTGATTACCTTTTAAAATAATCCAGACCGTACACTAAATTATTGATCCATCTCAATACATTTGAACCAATCAAAATACATCTTAAACAACTATAAACATAGTCACTCCCTCAAGCATTTCGTTACTCCTACTTTCCCCTCCTGCCCCTCTCTGCAAAAGCTTGTAATACATCATCTCTTTCTACAAAAGCTTGTACCAACAATACGCTGAGGGTGGAGAAGCCTGTAGAAACTTTACGACATGTCATATATATAGTTTCGTAGGTTTCATTCAAAATTTATATAAATCCCTATTGCTTCTGTTTCTCCATTTATCTTTTTGCTTAACATTATATATGATTTGTTTGAACAATTGATTTTGTAAAAGAAAAACACCCGTATTTCATTTTTTATTTGTAGAATCTATGTTTTATTATTTGAATGTGCAATTTAATGTCGTATTTATTTAAAAAAATTGTTTTGGTTATACAAGCAGGTACTTTGAAGTAAAGTCCAATGAGTTGCAAACCAACAGAGGAGAAAATATTACGAGTTGCAAACCACCAATAAAGAACACAAATTTGAAATAACCAATTTTAATTTTGCAGGTTTGAAAAAATATTTGAAAAAAAACATTACTGATCTTTTTAATATCTAGATATTGAGAAATGTAAATTAACACAAAATTTTTGAAAGATACCTTTCCACTTTGCATGTTTGATAAATATTACTTATTTTTCAACAAAATATTTTGAAATTTGTATTTCATCAAATACAATTTACATTATACCATAAACTACATTAAAACATAAATATCTATTTTTGAAAACAAATATATCTATTTTTGAAAAGAAGTATATCTATTTCCTAAAAAATTAGAAATAAAAAAAAAGTTACATACAAAATTTTCAACCGAAGATATAAGAAATCTGAACTTCCACAATCACAAATAGACGAAATAGATGAATACAAATCTACCACATTAAGGCTATGTTTGGCACGCCACAGCTAGCGTATAAACTAATGTTTTTTTCGAGCTTTTTTAGTTTGACATGTTTGGGAATCCAAAAACTAACTTATAAGCCAGCTAAAAAGTTAGGTTTTTTAAATGCTACTAATAGTAACATTTTGAGTAGCAGTTTCAAAATGTTCTCATTTTACCCTCACAGGGGATATGCTTCCTTTATCCCAAATTATTTACGTTTCCTTTATCCCAAATATTATCTACGCTTTCTTTATCCCAAATTGACATATATCTACGCTTCCTTTACCCTTCATAACTATATTCGAAGGAATGACTTGACAAATATGATTTTCAACATCGTTGAATAACATTTTGATTACATACATTCTGAAGAACAAAACAAACATTCAATATCTAATCATGCGAACATTCGAGTATCTGACATCGCAGGGGTCGTCATGCGGTCAAAAATAAGAAAAATTACCTCACTCTCACTTAGCACAGTGGAAGTCAGGGTCGATCCACAGGAGTTACGTGGTCGAGACAGGTGACAGATTACCAATTGCAGTGTCACGCTACAGTCAGAGGACCTAGTTCCTAACTTTTGACTATCAATCCCAAAGAGCATAAACTAAACTAAAACTATCAACCAAACCTAGTCACTTACTGAAATCAGAAGTACATCTCCAATTCAGAAGCAAACAAAGGCAATTCAAACATCAAACACAAACAAAGCATAAACTGAACCAATAACTAAAGTCCAAATGAACAGTCACTGGCTAAGTTCAAACCAAAAAGCTAACCCTATTTGGTCACTGAAATCAGCAAGGGAAATCAGTCCAATCAAGGTCATTCAAGCATCCAAACACAAAACAAACATTCACAATCCAATAACAAGCATAAATACTGAAAAACCAACACCTAACATAAAATGAATGATTATTATTAACCAAAACAGATTCCAAGGTTCCAAAACAGTAACAAACACTGGAAAACTAAAACTAAAAGACTCAATGTCAATGGTTGTCACTCCCAAGGACACTAGCCACTATCACTAGCTATTGAACTAAATGAAAATTAAAGATAAAAACATAGAAATACCAAAAAGTGGTTCTTGAAGCTGAATCTCGGAGTCAAAGAGCCTTGGGGGTCGATTTTACACCAGGTCTTCGCTCGTTTTTTCGACCTAAAAGCCTCTATTTATAGTTGCAAAAATCTCGAGACTGCGCCACGCTTTTATGGATCCCGCGTCTCGCATAGGGGTTTATCCCCGTTTCTTCGGAATTTGAATGTTTTCCACCGCCTCATCAACGCGTCGCGCCTTGATGATTTCCGCGGCGCGCATACATATTTTCCTGATTTTGCCTTGATCTTAAAACTTCTTCCAAATTGCACGCTTTTAGTCCCTGTTTTCATTATTTCTTTCCAAACAAGTGCTGGCTCGAAAAGTGAGTAATACCAGTAGATATGTGATATAATTTCACTAAGAATAGGGGCTCAACAAAGACTAAAATATATGATATTACTAGGCGTTGTCAGTATCACGCCACAAGATGCGAGAACTTGGTGATAATATTGCGAATATTATATGGGATGTAAGAAATTTATTTTAACATCTGTAATATTTTATTTAGTATTTAGTTTAATTTAATTTAATGTATTATGGTTTTTCTTATAATATTGAATTAATTTTGTGCATGTCCTTTTATGTTATTTTAAGATTTTCAGCTAGTTTTATCAGTTAGTTTTTTTATCAAATGTCATTTATTATCAGGTGGTTTTTCAGCTCAGCTAGTTTTTCAGTTAGTACCTCGTTTTCTAGCTACCGCGAGTTTTTCAACTAGCAGCTAGTTTTTCAGTTAGTTTGCCAAACATAGCCTAAGAACTACACATCATAGAAACAAACAGTTTAGAACACACATCATTAATGAAATTAAGATCTACTGATTACAAAATCTAAAACCTGATAACGAAAATCAGATCTTCTACCGATACATGAAAACGAAAATCTAGCATTATTAATATGTTTTTCAATCAAAAACTTCATAGTAAACAATATACATAAATCGTTTTTATTATAGAAACATAACTACAAAAACTTAAAATCCACATAGAAACATTTAAACTGAAAACTTCAAACATATCGAAAATCTTTTAAACCAAAAACTTCAACCATAACGAAAATCGTTTAAACCCAAAATTTCAACCATAGATGTATAAGATCATTTAAACCTAAAACTTCATTCATATCAAGAATCATTTAAACTAAAAACTTCAAACATACGTGAAATAAGACCTACCTGTATGTTTACATATGGGAGAGGGGGAGAAAAAAGACTGCAACTCGAAACACAAAGAGAAGTCGGTGATCTACAAGTTCATCCATACACAAAAAATTTAAACCTAAAACTTCAACCATACCGAAAGAGAAGTCGGTTGTCTACAACTAGAAACTGGAAAAGCAAGGCGAGGGCAGGAGGTGTTAACAGTAGTTTGTAGCCATGTGGTGGAGGGCAGAGGCGAGTGTTCAACACTACACATTTTTGTTTTCTTTCAGATACGATTTTGTGAGAATCCATATAGACAATATATGGCTTGACTGAAGAACAAGATGAGTTCCTCCATTAGTAAAACAAGATGGAGAGAGGTAATTTCACGGATGGCATCGATAATCATTTTCCATGTTTAGGAGATAGAAAAGAGTTGGAGGAGGTAGAAAGACATTGTACATGTAGCAGATATTGAGGCCATTGTGGTTGTGATGAAGGTGGAGTATATTAATGGAGTCAGACGATGTGGTGATGTTATTAGTTTCAGTGGTGGCTTCGATTATGAAAGTTGAAGAGGCAGGGGCAATTGTGATGGAAGTGAATAGACGGTCGTAGCAAGGATGTCAGAGGACATGATAGCATCGGATAGGAGGCACGATTGAAGGAGACGAGGGTTAGCAGGAAAGGAAGGAGGCGTCTCAAGAGGCTAAAATAAGATTAGGGATAGGGTTACGGTGTTTACACAACTACATCTATAAGAAAATACTTACGTTGTGTTTTTGAGTTAATTTAAAGGTTGGAATGGAAGTATTAGAGATGCAATCAAAGGGGAAATGTGTTCTTGAGATTTTTTTAAGAGAGGGAAGGGGATGGAATGGAAGGGCAGAGAAGGTAAAATGTGGCTGAATTTCATCCGCCCACTTTTGGGCAGGTTAGGAGGGGGAAGTGAAGAAGATTATATTTTGAAAAAATTACCTTGAATATTCACCTTCATCACCATCAATTCTACCCCTATTTACGTAAATTTATTTTCCCCTTCTATTCCCCCTCTAACCTAAGAACACATATATTTCCATAAATTTTCCTTTCAATTATTTCTCTTCCATTCTCGTCCTTTTTCTTCCCTTCCATTCCATTAGTTGAAAAAATTAAGAATACAACGTTAAACCATTAAATAAAGATACACTTTTATATTGAACTTTTGTTTGATGTAGCTCTTTTTCGTTTTCATTTTATTGTATATTTTGTGTTTGTCAGACTTTTTTGGTAAAATTCTAAAGCTTGTAGTGAAATTTAGAAAAGAAACAAAAACATAACAAAGAGAATTTTTTAAGATAAGGATTGTAGCTTTTGGTTCACAATTAAGAATTTAACAAGTAACGTGTCGTATTATCCTTTTAATAACATATAATCCAAATAATAAGGGTTCTCAATTAAACCTACCTCTATATATAGTTCAAAATATTTATAATTTATGTCTATTTATTGTAATAATTTTTCTTGGTGAAAGACGGCCTAGTTCGGGTAGAAGAGGATTCGACAGAGACTTATTGGAGACCCCATTATCAACAGTTTCTAGCTGCCAATGGCGAAACTTTTGAAATCAGTGTGCCTATAGACGTTAGATTTTTTTCCAAAATCTGTTATACGACATCAGTTTTTAAGGTAAACCCTTCCTAAAAAGGATCTTCTTGTTGGTTTTGAACTTTTCCTCAAGCTACCAAACATGACATTTTGGGTTACGGGTGTCCGTTACAAAAGCTTTTTTACTCCATGGAGTTCTATCCCACGAATTTTCATGGCCACACCCTAGTCCTTGGAAACCCTAAAACAGCAGATCATATAGTCATCATGTGCCTTGTCCCACATAGATTTCCTTGCTAAACACTCGTCCCCTCTTTGGTTAAACCCCACTTTCTTTGTTTCATTGTCATTCAAAAAAAATGAAGATGTGAATCCTGCAAAAGCTAGCCACCCTGGAATGAATCCGGACCATTATGAGCTAGCTATTCAAGAATGCACTGATTTAATCAATTAGGGTATCATTGAGCAAACTACATCTCTGTGGGCATGTGAAGCTTTCTATGTTAACAAACACAATGAACAAGTACGTGGTAAACTAAGATTGGTTATTAATTATCAACCTCTAAACCATTTTTTGGCCGATGATAAATTTCCACTTCCACAAAAGAAGACTTTGTTCCAATTTTTAGCAGATGCTAAAATTATGTCCAAGTTTGATCTCAAATCAGGATTTTGGCAATCAGGAATCACTCCTGATGATAGGCCAAAAACAGCTTTTTGCATCCCCAATCAACATTACCAATGGAAGGTCATGCCTTTTGGTTTGAAAAATGCTCTGTTTGTTTTCCAAAAAGCAATGATTCAGATTTTCAAACCTATTCTTGCTAATACTTTTGTTTATATTGATGATATTCTCCTTTTTTCTCCGGATGAAAAATCTCACTTGGAGTTGCTTTCAAAATTTCATTCCTTGGTCAAACAATATGGGGCTATGCTTTCTGAGAAGAAAATGGAAATTGGAGTTACTTCCATTAATTTCCTTAGCATGAAGATAAAAGATGGTGAGTACCAGCCACAGCCCCATATCTCCCAAGAACTTCATAAATTTCCAGATGAGCTTCATTCACAAAAATAAATCCAACAATTTCTTGGTATCGTCAATTACATAGCAGACTTTTTGCCTAAGTTGTCAACTCAAACTATTTGGCTGTTCCCCATGTTAAAAAGGAATCCGCCCAATTGGACAGTAAGACAAACTGAAGTTGGCAGGAATATTAAAAAGCTAGTCGATGTGATGCCACCTTTAAAGATTCCTACTGTCACAGACAAAAGAATCTTACAGGCTGATGCGAGTGATGACTATTGGGCAGCAGTGTTACTGGTCGAAGATGCGAAAGGTGGCAGATCCATTTGTGGATACGAAAGTGGCACGTTTAAACCATCAAAACAGCACTACCATTCCACGTTTAAAGAAATATTAGCAGTCAAAAGAAGAATATAAAATTTCCAATTCCATCTAATCGGGTGTGAATTTCAAATTGAAATGGACATGTCATCATTCCCTCGCATGTTCCAATTTAAACAAAAGATGGTTCCCGAGGCTCAACTTTTAAGATGGGCAAATTGGTTTTCCCAATGGAAATTCACAGTCAAACACATTAAGGGGACAGATAATCTGCTTGCAGATTTCCTTTCTAGGCCAAAAGGGTATAAATACACGAACCCGCCACCATCCAAAGCTACATCCCACATTATCAGAATGGTTCTTCCTATTACCAACGTTTCTCATCAAGGGTCCTCTTCCTCCAGCACTAACGAAACTCCTACCCAAAACCCAATCCCATTACCTCAATTACCAGAAGATATCACCGAGTTAATTGCAGATTATACTCTCACAGAACGATCATCCATCAATTACATAACCTTCCTTGCCATAGTCCTTCGTCATCATGGTCTCTTTATGAAAGGGCTCAGAATCCATCCCACTTACCCTTTCTTAAATGTTTTCCATAATCATGACATGTTCCAACTCCCAAAGGAAGCTCTGTTTTCTTTTGGTATCTCTTTGAGAAGTATACCATTGCCATATCTTTCAAAGCTCTCAAACTTCTTTCCTATATCTTCCATTGTGAGTTCAACAAATGTGATGCACCAACAAAAAATCTGTTTACTCTTCTTCAATGGTTCCTCCCTGCTCATCAATGGATAAGAGCTCTTGATGATTGGATGCAAAATAATCTGACAAAACATGTTGATTCTTTCGAAAAACAAATGGAGGGGTCTCCTGGCTCATATTTAATTTACATAGACGATCCAAATGAAGAATCAGAAGATTACACTGCGTAAATTGATCCATGGTCAGACGAATATGACTCATTGTATGATCCATATGAATCTGACCCTTCCCATGAAGACTCTTGTTGGAAGTGAAGACGACGGTTTCAAGAAGATCTATAAGTTGTTTAATATTGTTTAATTATAGTTTATTTCATGTCTTGTCATCGCTGATGTCATATGTATGTCATTAGATTAACTAGTCATGACAAGTTGTAATATTTTATTTCCAAAAAGGTGTGGTTGTTATTGAAAGCTAGGCCCTTCCTTCAACTATAAAAGGAGGCTCTTCTTTCATTTGTAAGACACCAAAGTATTGAGTTCTCTCTTCAATACAATAAGTATTATCTATCTCTCTTGTTCTTCATGATCTATCTCTCTTGTTCTATAACGTCCCAAAATTTCAAGTTTAAAATTCTTTCCTTTTTAAAACCAATTACCAAACTTCATAGTCAAATGGAACTCCCAAAACATTAGTTCAACAAACATATTGTTTAAACATAAAAGATATCCAAAACAGCAGAAGACTAAATGTAAAGATAGGCGTCATGTAGTCAAGCCAGACCCTTCCCGCGATAACCCGAAGTACCTGAAACATTTAAACATAAAACCGTAAGCATATTACTTAGTGAGTTTCCTAGATTTCCATATTATTTATAATTACAATTTCCGTTGTATCCATTGACTCATGGGCTTACCCCGATCTTGTCATTTATCATTTCATTCCTGCACTCACAGGCTTGCCCCAATCTTGCCCCGTTCCATGACTCACGGGCTTGCCCCGATCTTGTCGTATTCGTTTGGCTCATGAGCTTTCCCCGATCTTGACTATTCGTTTGACTCACGGGCTTGCCCCGATCTTGTCTAATTCCATAACATCATCATATACATTATATATAAGAAAGTGAGAAGACTCACCTGATATGAAGCTAAAGTAAATAAAAGAAGTCGGTACAAGTCCTTCTCGAGCTTCCAAATATCAAAACATTTCATCAATAAGTTTTCCAACCACAAACCTCTAACTAGACTCACAGATGGGTGTTTTTCCTATTTTGACCCAAAAGTCAACTATCCCAAAGGATCCAAGTCGACTAGTCAACGAAAGTCAACCATGGACCACTGTAGCAGATTAGCTTCGGTAATCCTCCCTGATTAGCGGCGCTAATCAGTCTGTTAAGACCTAAATCCCTAAAGTTCTTAATACATTAAGCCATTAGCTCATATTTTCCAAAAATGATAATTTTAGTCCCATAATCCATAATAATGTCACTTTATCACCAATCCTTGCTCAAACATGCACGGTGAAGATTTAGATCCATAATGATGATTAATGAGCTTCAAAACTCTAACCAAAGAATATGGAGACTAGGCTAGGGTTTATAATCAGATTTTTAGAGTAAAAAGGAGATTATGATCATCCCTTGAACTCCAAATCTTCCCTTAGTCCAACAAGGAAGCCATCATGGTCTCAAGGAGCTCATAAGAGTCTCAAAACTTCAAAGCAACTTAATGAACATAATGAAACAGAAGTTTAGCACACTTACAATGGTCCTAGATGATGAGAAATTAGCTCCTAATCTCCACCCAATCCTTCCTAGCTCCTTAGCTTCCTTTCCTTCTTCTCTAATCCTTCAAAACTTCAAGAATGAGACCAAAAGCAACAATCGGGGCTAGAGAGAGCAATCTAGGGTATTTTCTGAGGTTTAGAGTCACAAATGATGGCAACAAGTGCCCTAGAGAGCTTAAGTATGGCCCAAAACCCGATTATGAGCTTAATAGCCTCTCCAGGCAAATTAGCGGCACTAACTTGCGTGTTAGCGTCACTATCATGGTAATGTGCAACTCACGATCGAAGACAGGCTGGCCACGCGAACCATCTGGATGTTGAGACATTAGCATCGCTAACTGAACTGTTAGCAGCGCTAATGTGTAAAAATCCCACTTTTCAAATTTTAACTTCCAATTTAATTTTATTTAATCTATACCTGATCAAGGGCTTTACATGTTCTTCATGTTCTTAGATATTATCTCTCGTGTTCTTATTTGTTCTTAGAGTTTTCATCTTATGTTCTTATATCCTATGGTAACCCCGTATTATCCAGACGCCTTTCTTACAGGTCTTCTATAGATCTGCCTCAACTCACCTATGTTATACAGACCCCTTTCTTACAGGTCTTCTATAGATCTGCCTAAACTCCCCCCACACTATGGGTAGTGCTATAAGTAACCCCCCCTCCCCTCCCAAATTTCATTTTGTACCCCACTTAATAGCCATCAAATCAAACATGATTTTAATTAAATTAATTTTTAAATCAATAATCCCTCCTGATTTGACTAGTTGCTTTGTTTTATTCCAATTTTATCTTTTGTTGTCTTTTCCATTATTATTATTATTATTATTATTATTATTATTATTATTATTATTATTTATTAAGTTATATTATTATTATTATTAGCTTTTAGAAAATCATAATCGTTCGTGTTTATTGGCAATCCAATGCCCCCTTTATGTCGTTCAGATTTATACAGTCGTTAATAACCAAGTGCTTGTATGTGAAATTTATTCTTTATAAAATCTCTGGGGTTTATACCATTTTTAGGTAATCGAAATTTACGTCATCCTTAGCCGGAAACCGCCATTCTCGATCAATAGACCCAATCGTACACCATCTCTGTTTGTCCACTATTGTGCATTTGTACAAATCACAACATCCTGCTGAATGAGATACATTATATAATGCTCGACTAAATGTTTATTTTCGTTATCCAAATAACGCACCATACAATTTTAATGTTGGACCAAACGTTGCATTACTATTATTATTTATATTGTTGTTTTTATACATTTGCTAGAATACAACATAGCCGTTTATTATCGTTATCCAGATAACGCACCACGCAATTGTAATATTGGACCATTTATCATCCCTGATTAATAAAGTCAAACTTTTCTTTAGTATTATTATTTATATTGTTATGTTTTATACATTCGTTCGAATTTGACATAATTGTTTTGATATCACTTGACATAATTTTATAAAATTATAAACGTGCGTACAGATCAGAATATTCTGCTGAATGTGAAACATTGAATAGTGCTCGACTAAATGTTTATGTTCAATATCCAGATAACCTAAAGTGCAATTGTAATATTGAACCAAACTTTGCATTGATATTATTATTTATATTATTAACTTTTATATATTCATTTGAATTTGACATAACCGTACACCGCACTCCATAAAGATAATGCCTCCAAATCATGAGATCGAACACAACCGCCCCCAATTCCAAATCGTGTGTCGGATAATTAGCTTCATTGGGCTTCAACTGTCTTGACACGTACGCAATTACCCGGCCCCGCTGCTTAAGAACGGCTCCCAATCCAGTGATTGACGCATCACAATAAACTACCAAATCCTCCATGCCCTCAGGCAAAGTTAAAACTGGAGCCACACAGAATCTCTGTCTCAGAGTCTCAAATGCCACGTGTTGGTCTTCACCCCACTTAAACGTCAGGTTCTTTTTCATCTAACGGGTTAACGATACCGCCACATTAAAGAAATCTTGTATAAACCTCCTGTAATAACCCGCTAACCCTAGAAAACTTCGGATCTCGGAGGGAGTTTTCGGAACCTCCCATTTCATCACCGCCTCAACCTTGGTCGGGTCTACCATGATTCCATCCTTGTTAACCACATGCCCGAGGAATTGAACCTCTCTCAACCAAAGATCACACTTTGAAAACTTCGCATACAACTTTTCCCTCCTCAAGGTCTCAAGAACTTCTCTCAAATGAACCTCATGAAGTTTCTTACTACGGGAGTAAATCAAAATATCATCGATAAAGAAAATCACCGACCGATCCAGCATAGGCCTGTAGACTAGGGTCATTAAATCTATGAATGCTGTCGGCGCATTAGTGAGTCTGAATGGCATGACAACGAACTCATAATGGTCATATCTCGTACGATTGGCGGTTTTCTGCATATCCTCCTCCCTAACCTTCACCTGGTGATACCCGGAATGCAGACCAATCTTAGAAAACCATGATGCTGCCTAAAGCTGGTCGAATAAATCGTCAATCCTCGGAAGAGGGTATCTATTCTTAATCGTGAGCTTATTCAGCTCTCGATAATCAATGCATATACGATGAGAGCCGTCCTTCTTTTTCACAAACAAATTCAGAGCTCCCCAGGGAGAGCTGCTCGGCCGGAGCTCCCCCTTTCTAATAACTCCTGAAGCTGCAAGGATAACTCGAGCATCTCGGGTGGAGCAAGGGGATACGGCACCTTGGCTATCGGAGCCGCACCCGGAATCAAATCAATACAAAACTCCACCTGCTTATCAGATACATAAGCTACGAACCCAGATCCACCGTGTTGGAGGTGTCTCCGAGCGTACGCCGCCGAGCAAAACAACGTACTAGACCTCCTCCCCTCGCCTAAGATAGTCAACATCTCTCCGTCAAGAGACCAAACAAATACCCGCTTACCCCTGCAGTCGATCCACGCCCCCTGCCGGCTAAGCCAATCCATACCTATAATAACCTGATCATTTCTCAATGGGATCGGAATAAGAGCTACCGAAAATCTTACCCCGTGGATCTCAATAGTATACCCCCAATAAACATGAGAAACTATAACCACTCAATCATCAGCTATCTCCACCTCCAAAGAACTATCAAGATACTCTAATGTGACCCCAAGTCTCAAACCGAGAGTCAAAGATACAAACGAATGAGTCGGCCCCGAATCGAACAATACAAAGGTAGGGATAGAGTTGACTAAGAAGGTACCTAAACAATTTATAAATGAATGAATAGATGAACAAAAAAGAACATTTATAAAGAAAGGAGTTAATACCCGTCACCACGTCCGGCGCCTCACGTGCCTCCTCGGTAATCATCTGAAATGCCCGGCCCTTGGCTCTAGGAGCATCCGCCTTGCCCTGGCGGCCATCGGTGATCCTCAAAGTAGTGGGTGCTGGAGCCTGCACACCTCCCGTCTTCGTCGTGGGACACTTGGCTCTCACGTGTCCCACATGGTTGCAGCCATAACAAACATTCAGTGTTGGAGGACAATCCCTACTCGCGGTATCTGTGTGAACCCGGAGGAACGTACTGCGATTGTTTGAGTATTAGATAACTACTCGTGGCCGTTTTGATTTTGGCCCCTGCATATCCTTGATCAAAGATCTCAACGCAGTTAACAAGTTAACAAGTTAACTTGGCTCTTGGCGAGACGTTCAATGGTATCCAAACTCTGCGGAGTGTACCATCTTGGTGCAAATTTTGGTTCCAGTGAAGTGTAGGGTCTCACAGCTATTATGGTAATCAAAAGCAATCACTAACCCAGAGTTTTGATGTTTCATCAATGTGAGGTAAAACCACATTGAATCATGAACATCTTTATTAGAAGAAAAATGGGTTAGGAGTGGTATGAGCGTGTAATATATGTTGGTGCTAGATATACCCGTCGGCTAGACTTGCGAATTGTCATCAATGTATGGTACATTACACTGAATCATCCAATTCTTAAATTAGAAGACTTGTAGGTAAGAATGGTTGTTGATGCCTCACATTTACTACTGGCGTTGTAGCAAAGATCACTGGCATATAGTTTCGAAACATCATCACCATTTGGTTTTAAATGATGAATCATCTATTTCTTGCATCAGAAAGATAGAGAGGGTAAGAATGGATTGGTGCGTGTGATAGATTACAGTACGCAATCTAACCATCAGCACATAATTTGTAACTCTTGACTCTGAATGGCTTTACTCAAAAGCATCTCGTAGTTTGTGTTATAGAAAATTTGAGGTTGTTTTGAGAGAAGAGTTGTTAGTGCTTCATACTTATTGTGGTTTACCAATGAGAATCATCAGCACGTGGCATTTTGTCTCAGCAGTGTGTGGTATAGCTCAGTGCGTCGTCGACGGGTAAGGAATGTCTTAGTGAATCACGGTGATAGTGAACTACATCTTTGACATGAGAGTTTTTTGGATCTGTATTTCAGATTGGTATAGATCAGGAACATAGATGATCGTGCAAATTTTGTGTAACAAACTAAAAGACATATTTTTGGATTTTTTTTAAATTAATTTTGAAAAGTAAAGACATAATGGAAAAAATATTTTTGAATTTTTTGAATTTTATAATTTTTTTATTTTTAATTCCCCCTAAATTTGTGAATGGAAGAGAATTAGTGAAAATAAAACATGAACAAATTTAACTAGAAAAAAATTTACAAAGTATACAAAAATTGAATTTTCTTTCAGTCATCGAAGCGAATCAAATTCAAGTTCGAAACGAAGTTACCTTTTCAAACACACCGTTAGGTACGAACCCCACATGATCTTTCCTTTCTCCCCTTCCGCAAAGGACACATACTCTCTATTAATGATTTGAACGTCGTGCAATTGAGAGATGTATCCTGTCATGTGCCTGGAACATCACTATCAACACATCGAGGTCTGATGATATTCCTCCATAGTTGTTCCTGCACAAGATGCAGGATTAATTTGTTTTGGGAACCCAGTCCATTTTGAAACTAGGATTACCATTACTATGCACACACTTGACTCTTTCCCATGACATGTCCTCTTTATCAGATAAGAATGAAGAATTGTCAGAACATTTTGAGGAATTTGAAAGTTGGCCTGTAGGTACCCATCGATAGTTTGGCTTGAGTATCTTGTTGTTTGACCAGATGGGTGAATCAACACTTGATTTTGAAACAGGACTCCCCCTTGATTTGTGCTTATGCTGCCGGTGTGAGCTTGAGGACGATCCTTGAGATAAGTTAGACCTTACCGACTTTGATTTGGTAGAGTCATCTCTCGAATCGGTCCTTTTATCATTGGGGGCTTGATTCTTAGCCTTTGCAGCGTTCCAATTGCAATCTCTTGAACGTGACCTCGAGGGCTTTCTTTTGGAAGATCTCCCTCTTGGCATGTTCTGCCAACTTTGTGCAAAGCAGGGAACGTATGGGCGATGTTGACAGTTTCAAACGATGTGACCTGCAATCCCCCAATTAAAGCACGTTTGTCTCTTCAAATAAATGAGATTGTGACTTGGTACTTGTCCAGATGAGTTTTTCAAAATATTAGCACAAGTACAAGCACAATCACATTTACTGGGACTTGGTCTTTGTCTAACAGGAATTTCACCTTCTTTCACAAAATTTTGTGGTTTAAATTTCCTAACATTAGGATTTTTAGAATTTAATGCATCACCACAAGAATTTGCAGATTTAGAGGCAACATTTTTAGTGCAATTGTTGGAGACAGTAGAAGATGAAACATTAGTTTTTGACAAGTTTTAAACAGAACTGGGATCATTTTTGTCCTCCTCGCCTGCATCTTCCACTATTACTTCATCTGCACAAGAAGTAAAGGTATCAGTATTGTCCACATTAACATCACTCTTAGCATCCTCTGATGTGCCTGATTCATCAGCATTGATTTGGGCAATTATGAGCTAGTCAATGACATCAAGCTTACCCTTTTCTTGTTCAGCTTTATCACGAGCAAGTATGATCTGATCACAGTCTAAGGCCGGAGTATAATTATCATTAAACAGTGGTGGAACATTTTTGTACCTCTGACCCTCACCATGTTTGTTTGTCCAATTCAGCTGGTGCTCAATCATTGATTCAACCACCACACTTGATGCATCGAACTTTTTAATATTAAAATCAGTATCACTGAATTTTGCGTTCAATGCGTCAAGCTCAGCAGTCAAATTGGTAATCGTTTCTTTAACATAATAATATCGAGTACTGGTTATGCTAGGTTCCTCTTGTAGTTTTTTAAAATCTGATGTTTTAGCTTCTAGTTTTTCTTGAAGGGGTTTCAGTTTCTTTTTAATGTTGTAAACATCATTTTTAAGGTCAAAATCTTCTCTCACTAAAAACTCTTTTTGTTCACGGTATTTGTTTATTTTATTTTCACAGTGCTGAGAACATGAGGTTTTACTTACCTCCTTGGTATCTGAGGTGGTCGAGTTCATTTTGATCAAACGGTAAAGATCTGATTTGAGGTTAAATTTGACGCTCTGTCCGAAAATTTTGACCAAAGGAGAAAATCAGGTCAAAATAAGCTGACTGAAATCAGCATCACCGAAATCTCGCCGGATTGAAAAACTGTTGGCCGAAATCCACAAATATGATTGAGAACCTTCGAAAAATTTGACCTAATTTGACCGAAAACTCCAAGCTGCCCGAAAACTAAGCCTGGAAACCAGCCTCCACCGAGATCAAACAAACCATAGTCGAAATCCTTGAGTAGCCGCCGAAAACCAGATAAACCCTAACCGAAAACACACTGCGCCGCCAAAAACTCAACTGGACTGACCGAAATCACAAATGGGCTGACCGAAATCACTAAACCCTAACCGAAAACAGCAGACACCCTAGCCGAAATCCAGCCGCCGCCTCCGAAACCCCAAAAACAGACCGAAATTGCCAAATCAGATCTGAAAAACGCAGTTCGGATCTGAAAAATGTCGTTTTTGCAAAAAATATGAGTTTTGAATATCAAAAACACGGATTTTGCCCAAAAATTTATGAACACCAAGAACACTAAACACCCAAAACATCAAAAACAGTCCAAAAACTTATAAAACTCCAAGATCCAAGCACAAATTTCGAAAACAATTGATACCAAAACACCCAAAAATTGAATTTTTTTGGCTCTGATACCACTTGTAAGTCCCAAAACTATCTAGATCTATAACAGTATCAGTAAAATTACTTGAAAGTGCAGAATCCAATCAAGTAAAATCAACGAAACAAGAACAAAAACATATTAATCTTCAATGCACACTATATTAGAATAGTCGGGTACATAAGATCTTGATCGCTTAAACAATAACTCTCTCTCTCTATGCACGGTTCCCAAAGCAATCAACTACAAATGACGGCTACAAGAACCTTAAATACCTACGCCTAAAACCCTAAGCCCATCTAATTAAGCCCATCGAAATTGGAAAGCCCAGCCCACCGAAATCATTAAGATTTCGATCATGATCACCGAGAACTCAAGGGTTTTCCGTCCCTGACCGAAAACTCCACACAGCCTAGTAATTTCCATTTTATCCCTTTAAATGCAAATATTAAACCACTAAAATTATGTCCTAACACTACAAAGTCTCGATACTTGTAACACCCGGCTTTTTTTAAAACAAAATACACCCAAAATTTTTCATTCTTAAACATAGTTACAAACATAATAAACCAACTATTTAGGTGTATAAGTTTATACAAAAAGGGTACAAGTGTATCAAGGAGTACATAACAAAAGTAAACTCCTTCTAAGCCGGGCCGCTACAACAAAAGTCTTATCCATGAGCTACATCTTTACCCTTAGCAGGGTCACGCTCACCTACAGGGACAATTCACACGTATACTGTGAGCCATAAAGCTCAAACAGAAATCATATAAACAGTATAACATGTATATATATAATTAAGTTATCAAAACTCAATACAATGTACATCCCTGACTGAATCAACATTTGGATATCAATCCAATCTCCTAGCCACAAGGACCGTTATTATTTGGATATCACATCCAATCTCTTAGCCATATAGGCCGTTTATTTTGGATACGGAATCCAATCTCCTAGCCACGAAGGCCGTTAACATTTGGATACTGAATCCAATCTCCTAGCCATAGAGGCCGTTAATATATCAATTGGGTAACTTGGCTAACTTCTAGATTACCATTTCAAATGCTAAAACTACTTCAAATATAAACGAGTTCAACCAATTCATATCATCTTAGATATAGTACAGATTACTCACCTGGTTTGAAGTTCTAAGAAATCTTAGCTCAACACCACAGAAGATACAACGATCCTTTAATGCTTCCCAGCACCTACATATTCACATACACACCAAGTAGAGGTGAATACTTTGTTTTTCAATCATCCAAACTTGTAACTCGATTACAACAGGTGAAACTCGTGATTACAAGTGTCTCAACACATCAAAACAAGAGTTTTATACTCAATTCTTAACTAATCACAGGTGATTCTTCACCACAACTCGAAATCAACCTAAAACAACCAAATCAACCCATTCAAAAGGGTTAGAATCGAAGACCTTACCTCCAATAAGCGGGATATCGAAAATTACTTCAATCCTTTGAGTTCTAGCCTTCCGATTTGGTTCAAAAATGATTTGGGAAATGTTTCTAGGTTTAGAAGAGGTTTTGGTTCGAGAGAAATCCTCCAATTGACTGAAAATCGCGATTAAAAGGGGTGGGGCCTACGCACAGCATGGCCCGTGTCCAAGTTACACGGCCCGTGTAACTTTCAGTACATATTTCCTAAACCTTTTACATGACCCGTGTTCCGATTACACGACCCGTGTAAGCTTCGGTAAAATTTCATCAACTTATTACACGACCCGTGTAAAACTTACACGACCCGTGTAACCCTCGGTATGCCCAACAAGTCCAAAAGATTTCCCTACACGACCCGTGTAACTCCTACACGACCCGTGTAACGTGCTTCTAGCATTTTTCAACTTCAAATTCCTTCCAAATGAAATTCTAACTACCCAAACTCATGCAATAATCTAACTAATCTTAATTGCATTAAGATAAATATATAAATACTTACCAAAAGTAACGTGGTGTTACAAATTCTT
This sequence comes from Cichorium intybus, assembly GCA_023525715.1. Taxonomy (NCBI): domain Eukaryota; kingdom Viridiplantae; phylum Streptophyta; class Magnoliopsida; order Asterales; family Asteraceae; genus Cichorium; species Cichorium intybus. The sequence goes on from CM042010.1 coordinate 81,512,094, forward strand.
CCCCCCTTTAAAAGATTTCGTCCTCGGAATCAAGTAAAGAGTTGAGGGTATTTCTCCCTCATTTCATCTTCAGTTTCCCACGTCATATCGGAACCTCTATGGTGTCGCCAAAGTACCTTAACCATTTTGATCATCTTGTTCCGCAATTGTCTCACTTTTCGGTCCAACACTTTTTCGGGTTGTTTCGGGTATCTTAGTTTTTCATCAACCTCAATTTCAGCCAGAGGTATTCATTGAGATTCATCAAATAATGTTTTCTGTAAGTGTGATACATGGAACACATTATGAATACCTTGAAGTTCTTCGGGTAACTCTAATCGATACGCCACGGTTCCTACCTTTTGAGATATTCAGAACGGTCCAATGAAACGAGGACTCAACTTTCCTTTCTTCCCAAAACGAATCAAACCTTTCCAAGGGGATACTTTGAGCATCACCATTTCTCCCACTTGGAATTCTAATGGTTTTACCCGCTTATCAGCATATTGTTTTTGTCGGTTTTGAGCAACTTTCAAATGTTCTCAGATTTGTTTAATATTTTCTTCAGTTTGAGCTACGATCTCGGGTCCGCCAATGGCTTTTCCCCCACTTCAGTCCAGCAAGTCGGAGTATGACACGGTGCTCCGTACAACGCTTCATACGGGGCCATCTGAATGCTGGAATGAAAACTGTTGTTGTAAGCAAATTCTACCAAAGGTACATGATCTTCCCAACTCCCGCCAAAGTCTATCACACACGTCCGAAGCATGTCTTCTAAAGTCTGAATGGTTCTTTCGCTTTGCCCATCAGTTTGCGGGTGATACGCGGTACTCATCAATACCTTCGAACCCAATTGCTCTTGAAGGCTCTGCCAAAATCGGGAAGTAAATCTGCTGTCTCGATCCGATACAATTGATGACGGTAACCCATGTCGACGAATTACCTCGTCAATGTATATTTTCGCCAACTTTTCAATCTTGAAGTTTTCACTAATTAGAATGAATTGTGCTGATTTCGTTAACCGATCAAGCACTACCCAAACAGTATCATGCCCACGCGGTGTTCGAGGTAGTTTTGTTACGAAATTCATTGTGATATTATCCCATTTATTTTTTGGAATTGGTAACGGATGAATTTCACCATACGGTTTTTGATGGTTAGATTTCACCTGCAAACAGGTCACGCACTTTTCTACATATCTTCCAATGTCTCTTTTCATTCCCAGCCACCAATAGAAAGGTTTCAGCATTCGGTACATCTTGGTAATGCCCGGGTGTACTGCATATCTACTACAATGTGCATCTTCTAAGAGTAAACTTCGCGCCTCACCTTGCTTGGGTACCCAAACTCGGTTTCTAAAAGTTTTCAATCGTTGAGAGTTTTCAACTAGATATTGTATGTACCCAACTATTCTTTCACTTTTCACATTCTCGGGTTTACACGCCTCTTCTTGCTCTACACGAATCAACTCGGGTAGTCGGCTCGCCACGCCCATACACACGGATAAAATCTTCAAACGATATCACTTTCGACTCAGAGCATCTGCAACTACATCAGCCTTACCGGGATGGTACAATATTTCACAGTCAAAGTCTTTGAGTAATTCCATCCACCTTTGTTGCCTCATGTTTAATTCTTTCTGATCAAACAAATACTTCAAGCTTTTATGATCCGTGTAGACAACAAACTTTACGCCATACAAGTAGTGTCTCCAAAGCTTCAAAGTTAATATCACTGCAGCTAATTCAAGATCATGTACCGGGTACTTCTTCTCGGCTTCTTTTAATTGACGGGATGCATAAGCAATTACCCGACCCTTCTGCATCAACACACACCCAAGGCCCACCCAAGAAGTATCAATATAAACCACGTAGTCTTCTCCATCTTGCGGTCAAGCTAATACCGGGGCTTCACACAAGGCCTGCTTTAATTTCTAAAAAGTTGCTTTTTGTCTTTCCGCCCATTCAAACTTTTCACCCTTCTTGGTCAACGGGGCAGCAATCGAAGAGAAATTCTCTACAAATCTTCTATAGTAACCCGCCAGTCCAAGAAAACTACGTATTTCTGTCGGACTCCGAGGCGGTTCCCATTTCATCACAACTTCAATCTTTGTTGGATCAACCTTGACACCTTCACTATTAATAACATGTCCCAGGAATTGTACTTCCCTTAGCCAGAATTCACACTTGGAAAACTTCGCGTATAACTTTTCTCGGCGAAGTAACTCCAATATTTGGCGCAAATGAACACCGTCCTCATCCTGGCTTCGAGAATACACCAAAATATCGTCTATAAATACAATTACAAAAGTATCAAGGAACGGACAACATACTCTATTCATGAGATCCATAAATGCTGCTGGAGCATTGGTTAACCCAAAAGGCATAACCAAAAACTCATAGTGACCATAACGAGTACGGAATGCGGTTTTCGGAATATCTGATTCTCGAATCTTCAACTGATGATACCCCGACCTTAAATCAATTTTTGAAAAATACGACGCCCCCTGAAGTTGATCGAACAAGTCGTCGATTCTTGGTAACAGGTATTTATTTTTCACCGTGATCTTATTCAGTTCCCGGTAGTCGATACACATACGTATCGACCCGTCTTTCTTCTTTACAAAAAAATAGGCGCTCCCCACGGTGACGAACTGGGTTTAATAAAACCCCTGTCCAGAAGTTCTTCCAATTGCTTTCTCAACTCTTCCATTGCTGAAGGTGCTAGTCGATAAGGAGCCCGAGCAACAGGAGCGGCTCCCGGAACTAATTCAATTGCGAATTCAATTTGTCGATCTAGTGGTAATCCGGGAAGTTCTTCAGGAAAAACGTCTGGAAATTCGTTTACAATTTTAACACTTTCTTTTCCCACCTGATCCGATTTAGCAAAAGACACATATGCTAAATAAGATACCCCTCCTTTACTGACACTACTCCGGGCTTGAGCAAAGGAAATAACCGTCATTCTCAAACGCGGTCGTTCACCCTGTATTTTAATCCATGCCCCTTCTGGTGTTAAAACTGTAATATTCTTGTTTCTACAATCCATGTTAGCATAATTTGTTGCTAACCAGTCCATACCCACAATTACTCCAAACTCCTTGGTAGTCATCGGCTTCAGATCTATAGGGAAAGTGGTCACGTACATCTTAAGCTGACAACCTTCAATATGTTCTGACACCCAAACATACCTACCATCTGCCACTGCTACTTCCAAACTTTCATCTATAGGAGTTAGGGAATATTTAAACGAGACATCATAGATGTTGACACAAAACAATGCGTAGCTCCAGGATCAAATATTACGTATACAGGAATCGAATTTAGAGTGAATATACCTGAAACTACATCAGTCTTTTCACGAGCCTCTTCCACTGTCGTCTGGAATGCCCGTGATGCTACTGGTCCTCCCCAACCCTTTATTTCTTCTTTCTTTCCTCCCCTCTCCTCTCTGGGTTTATCACTAGGTGTTCCAGATTTCACCTGGGGACAATTTGGGCAAATATGATCTGTAGCCACACACTGGAAACACCTCCGATCCGCTCGACAGTCTCGAGCAATATGCCCCTGCTTTCCACAATTACGACAACCCGTCGATGGAACATCGGGTCGACAACTTCCAAAATGCTTTTTCCTACATTTTTCACACCACTTTGCTTCTTCTTTCGGGCCTTTGCCTCTAAAATGGGACCCCGTTTGTTGCGACTTTTTCTGAGGCATCCACGGTTGTTCCTCTGCCTTTCTTTTCGTTTCACTTACTTTCTTTTTTTCCTCTTGTCTTGAAGTTCCGTCTCTCTTTCTGTGGTTCTATCCACCACCTGTCGGAAGGAAGACAACTGAAGCGGCTGTACAATTTCTCGAATTCGGATTTTCAATCCCCACACGTATTTATCAATCTTTCTCTTCTCAGTGTTTATTTGGTGCTCTGAAAATCTAGCTTTTTCAAGGAAACTCATTGTGTACTCTTGCACCGTATGAGATCCCTGTTCCAAATGCAGAAACTCCTCTTCTAACCTTTTCACAGCCACCTCGGAGCAATATTCTTCATTAAACTTTGTTTTGAACTGTTCCCATAGTAAAGACTGGGTCAAGTTGGGACCCAACACCTTACTAAACACTTGCCACCAGTGTAGTGCATTACCGGTTAATTGATTTGTGGTGAACTCCACTTTATCCCCTTCTGCACACTTACTAATTCGAGACACCTTCTCTGTATACATCAACCATTCCATAGCTTAGACTGGATTGTCTGTTCCTAAGAACTCTTTAGGTTTACAGCCAAGGAAGGTTTTATAAGTGTATTCAATCTTTTTCCCGGAACTTCCTTCTCCTTGGACTTCTTTCTCTATACGAACTCTACTTTCACCTTGACTTTTATTTTCAGGCTGCCTATCATGAACTTGTTTTGTAGCACTTTCATCATGTACATTTACCAAGGTAGGTAATATTTCACGTACCATATCAGCCTCTATGGTGCGTAAATCTAGTGGATTTTCATCTGCTGGTCCGCCCGCCCCTCTTCCAACCGAGCCTTGAGAACGGGCCCGACCACCTCTCGAGGTTCCACGCCCCGAATTCCCTCGTGTAGGATTGCTTCTAGTACCTCTCATACTTCAATATTCAATAATTTGTTAGATTATATATAATAACAAACTTATATACAACCAAATGCACAACATGTCTACTATTTTTCAAGGTTTAAGTCCAGGAATCTATTCTATAGACACCTAGTTCACTTAAACTACGGCTCTGATAGCAACTTGTAACACCCGACTTTTTTAAAACAAAATACACCTAAAATTTTTCATTCTTAAACATAGTTACAAACATAATAAACCAACTATTTAGGTGTATAAGTTTATACAAAAAGGGTACAAGTGTATCAAGGAGTACATAACAAAAGTAAACTCCTTCTAAGCCGGGCCGCTACGACAAAAGTCCTATCCATGAGCTACATCTTCACCCTTAGCAGGGTTACGCTCACCTGCAGGGACAATTCACACATATACTGTGAGCCATAAAGCTCAATGAGAAATCATATAAACAGTTTAACATGTATATATATAATTAAGTTATCAAAACTCAATACAATGTACATCCCTGTCTGAATAAACATTTGGATATCAATCCAATCTCCTATCCACAAGGGCCGTTATTATTTGGATATCACATCCAATCTCCTAGCCACAAGGGCCGTTATTATTTGGATATCACATCCAATCTCCTAGCCATATAGGCTGTTTATTTTGGATACAGAATCCAATCTCCTAGCCACGAAGGTCGTTAATATTTGGATACGGAATCCAATCTCCTAGCCATAGAGGCCGTTAATATATCAATTGGGTAACTTGGCTAACTTCTAGATTACCATTTCAAATGCTAAAACTACTTCAAATATAAAGGAGTTCAACCAATTCATATCATCTTAGATATAGTACAGATTACTCACCTGGTTTGAAGTTCTAAGAAATCTTAGCTCAACACCACAGAAGATACAACGATCCTTTAATGCTTCCCAGCACCTACATATTCACATACACACCAAGTAGAGGTGAATACTTTGTTTTTCAATCATCCAAACTTGTAACTCGATTACAACAGGTGAAACTCGTGATTACAAGTGTCTCAACACATCAAAACAAGAGTTTTATACTCAATTCTTAACTAATCACAGGTGATTCTTCACCACAACTCGAAATCAACCCAAAACAACCAAATCAACCCATTCAAAAGGGTTAGAATCGAAGACCTTACCTCCAATAAGTGGGATATCAAAAATTACTTCAATCCTTTGAGTTCTAGCCTTCCGATTTTGTTCAAAAATGATTTGGGAAATGTTTCTAGGGTTTAGAAGAGGTTTTGGTTCGAGAGAAATCCTCCAATTGACTGAAAATCGTGATTAAAAGGGGTGGGGCCTGCGCGCAGCATGGCCCGTGTCCAAGTTACACGGCCCGTGTAACTTTCAGTACATATTTCCCAAACCTTTTACACGACCCGTGTTCCGATTACACGACCCGTGTAAGCTTCGGTAAAACTTCATCAACTTATTACACGACCCGTGTAACCCTCGGTATGCCCAACAAGTCCAAAATATTTCCCTACACGACCCGTGTAACTCCTACACGACCCGTGTAACCTGCTTCTAGCATTTTTCAACTTCAAATTCCTTCCAAATGAAATTCTAACTACCCAAACTGATGCAATAATCTAACTAATCTTAATTGCATTGAGATCAAGATATAAATACTTACCAAAACTAACGTGGTGTTACAATACGTCGCCGCCCTAGGTCGCTGAAATGCGGCGAGTTTCTCATTAGACATCACGAAGAGCTCCGTCTTCATTGTACCGAAATATGAAAGGTTTTATGCAATCAATAAACTTTAATCCTAAGTTCACATGCAACCTAGATTGGATCTATGTTTTCTAGCTTTGAACATATAATAATTTTCTAAAGGCCAACAGAAAAATTACTAAAAGAAATAAATCAGAAAACTAACCTCTTGGTTTTCTTGGAAGCTAAGCAACGAAAATTCATTGCCTCAAATGAGATCACACCCACGGAGCTAGAGAGCTTCGAAAATTCCAAAGAGGGAGTAGAGTAAATGGCGCAGAAAAATGAGATCTAGGGCTCCCTATTTATAGTTTCTAGGTGGCCACCAGATAAACCTTTAGAGGAAAACCTTTTTAAATTTAAATAAAATAAAACTTTATCTATCAATTCAAACTCTATTTATCCAAAACATGGATTTCGAAATTAAGGACAATCACTTCCTTAATTTCGCCAACTCCAAGTTGTCCTGGACAGCCACTACTCAACTATTGAGTAATTACAAATTAGCCCATGCACCTTTAATTAATTAAATTAATCACCAAATTAATTCCAATTAATTCCAGATTAATTTCTAATTAATTAATATAGTTTCTAATTAATATATTATCACTTTAATATATTAATAAACTATTTATTTTATTTTATTGATTTATTAATCATATAATAAATCAATCTTTCTCTCTCCTGGACTTTCTACCAAACCTCCAACTAAGAGGGCAACCCAAATTGACTTTGCTTCTATTAATTAGGTAAATACAAATTATTAGTCATGACTTAGACACCTAATCCGACAGTCTCCCACTTGGATAAGTCTATGACTATAGTTACTAATTTAACCCATAATTAATTAGCAAACTGTAGCTTCCTAGAAACTGCTGCAGAACTCTGACCCAGTCAGTTCTGTCCATAGATAACTGATCATATGATCCTCCGTCCAACAAGATATTTTTCAGACTCAAGACATGGATTAAGATCAATCTCCGTCCGATACTCTATTTCCTGATTTCTGATTTGCATATGACTTTTAGACTACTAATTGAACACATCAATTCAGTCTTGGTTGGCCAACATTTTCAGTAAATTTCAAAATCATCGAGAGGCCTATAAATACTTGTTTCCCATCAGGGTCAAGGAACGAATAAGCTTCAACTCATATGCTTTATATCTTTTACCAGTCAAATCACTCACAACAATACGTATTATAACATCGAGTTACCGATGCATTTTCGTATTATCAATGACCAACTGCCTTGCGAATTATAACTCATATGTCTCCGCTTCAAGACCATAAGATATTATCGTCTCAATATTGCTCGTGATATAATCCATGAAGCAATCCATTGAGCGTGGGCTTATCCAATACTCAAATATCCATTTTCTAAGTACTCATGAACGTTGTAGCAATGCTGTTGCTATGTCTAACTCCTTAGACAATCTACAACCAATTCATGACAGTCTTCATTCATACTTACTCCCAAAAAGTATGAGCAACTGTGGATGTTTGAATAATCATATTACTCAGGAAGTAAACATGCAAAATGAAATACAATGATAAACAATTGACAAATAGCAGTAAACAGTACTCATTAATAAATCTCTATTATTAAATCACCAAAGTCAATCACATTTACATTGTTACAAGTTTCAAAACTATCTAATTACAAAACAATAATATCATCTCTCAATGCTATGCTCCTAGCATGCTGATTGTGCTTGATCCTACTCAGAGCCTTTGTCAAGGGATCAGCAGGATTCTCTTTAGATGATACCCTCAATACCAGGAGTTGACCTTCTTCTACTCTATGCCGAATGTAATGGTACTTTCTTTTGATATGCCTGGACTTTCCATGGTCTCTCGGTTCCTTTGTCAAAGCAATCGCTCCTTCGTTATCGCAGAATAGTTCCATAGGCTCCTGAATACTCGGGACTACTCCAAGGTCACTGATAAAGATCTTCAACCAAGCCGCTTCCTTTGACGCTTCACTCGCTGCTATGTACTCTGATTCACACATGGAATCAGCCACCGTCTCTTGCTTGGAACTCTTCCAAGTAACCGCTCCTCCATTCAAAAGAAATACCTAGCCCGACTGAGATCGACCGTTATCTCTATTTGTCTGGAAGCTGGCGTCTGTGTAACCACTAACTCTCAAAGTATCACTGCCACCAAGGACTAACATCATGTTCTTCATCCTTTGCAGATACTTGAGTATATTCTTAACAGCTATACAATGCGCTCTACTAGGGTTCCCCTGGTAATGACTGACCATGCTCAAAGCAAAGGACACGTCGAGAATGAAAGCTTTTGTACATGTCATAGCGTACATGATCGACCCTACTGCCGAGGCGTAAGGTACCCGACTCATGTCAGCTATTTCCTCATCTGTACTCGGGATTTGAGTCTTACTCAACTTTGTAATACTCTGGATAGGCACTCTCCCTTCTTGGAATTTTCCATACTAAACCTCTTTAGTACATTTTCCAAGTATGTACTTTGACTAAGTCCTATTAGTCTCTTCTTTCTATCTCTCAGTATTCTTATCCCGAGAATATAGGCAGCTTCTCCTAGGTCTTTCATGGCGAAACACTTCCCAAGCCAAGACTTGACATATTACAAGGTTGGAATGTCGTTTCCCATGAGTAGTATGTCATCAACATACAGCACAAAAAAGTGACTATACTCCCACTAGCCTTGACATACATGCAGGACTCATCTTTGCTCCTAGAGAAACCAAACTCTTTGACTTTCTCATGGAAGCAGAGATTCCAGCTGCGAGAAGCTTGTTTCAATCTATAGATTGATTTCTCAAGCTTACACACCTTATTAGGATGCTTTGTGTCTACAAAGCCCTCTAGCTGATTCATGTAAACATCCTGAGCCAACTTCACCTTAAGGAAAGCGGTTTTGACATCCATCTGCCAAATTTTATAGTCATGAAATGCAGCTATGGCAAGCATTATCCTAATGGACTTAATCTTGGCCACTGGTGAGAAGGTCTCATCATAGTCGACCCCCGAGGTTTGAGTAAAGCCCTTCGTAACCAGTCGAGCCTTAAAGGTGTGTACCTTTCCATCCATGTCGGTCTTCTTCTTAAAGATCCACTTGCACCTGACTGTCTTTCAAACCAGTACATTGTCAACCAAGTTCCAAACTTGATTATCATACATAGACTTGATCTCGCTGTCCATTGCCTCTTTCTACTTGGCAGACTCAGGCCTGCCACTGCTTCCTAGTAGTTAGCTGGCTCATCCAAATTTATCAGTTTCCTATCATTGATAAACGTGTCACCATCCATAGTTATATGGAAACCATAAAACTAGGGTGGCATGCTAACTCTAATGGAGCGCCAAAGAGGTAATGATATATCTATCGAACCAACAGGAACTCATTTCTCTTGTTGGGTGCTAGTTTCTCCTAAGGTTGCATCATCAGATGACTCTTGAATTTCTTCAAGATCAATGGTACTCCCACTGTCCTCTTTGAATATGAGCTCTCTCTCGAAAGACTCCTCGTCTAGCTACAAAGACCATGTCCTCGCTTGGTCTGTAGAACAAGTATCCAAAAGACTGTTTCGGGTGTCCAATGAATATACACCTCTCACTTCTTTCTACGAGTTTATCGTGAGCCTCTCGTCTTACGAAAGCTTCACAACCCTAGACTTTCATATGTGCTAACGAGGGAAGTTTCCCCGTCCACATCTCATGAGGTGTTTAGCAACCGTCTTAGTTGGGACAAGATTGAGGATGTGGGCGGCATTCTCTAAGGCATACTCCCAGAAGTGGATGGGAAGCAAAGCTCGACTTATCATGGAACGAACCATGTCTAACAGGGTTCGGTTTCGCCTCTCAGCAACACCGTTCAACTGTGAAACTATTCCATATTCCTTAAGATAGTCAAGGAACTCGATTCTAAGATACTCACCACCATTGTCGGATCTAAGCATCTTTATCTTCCTACCCAATTGATTCTCAGCTTCGTTTTTGAACTCTTTGAACTTTTCAAAGGTATCTGACTTATGCTTGATTAAGTAGATATACCTATATCTACTATAATCATCAGTAAAGGTCACGTAGAACCGAGTGGCATCCCTTGTGGTAGATCTGAAGGGTCCACACACATTTGTGTGTATGATATCCAACAGACCTTCACCTCTTTCAAAAGACCCTTTGAACGATGATTTTGTCATCTTGCCCAACAGACAAGATTCGCATACATCATCCGACTTGAGATCGAATGTTTCCAACACTCCATCCTTTTGGAGTTGCGTGATGTGTTTCTTGTTGATGTGCCCAAGACGACAATGCCACAAGCATGCCTTTTCTACACCACTAGAAGAATCAATATGCAATACACTATTTCCTAAATTATCAACACAAGTCACTGTTTCATACACATAGACCTGGCAATCCGTGTCTAAGTGTCGTGTATTCGTGTCAGACACGAATTTACACGACACGAATTTGTAAAACACGTACACTACACCAATTATAAAATGTTTCTTGGATATCAAACACGAACACGACACATATTTAATGTGTGTAACATGCGACAAGACACGAACAAACACGTTTTTTATCCATGTCACACGAAAAGACTAATTGTAACACGAATTGTAACACGAATTTACACGAATTGTAACACGAATTTTTAAAAATATGTGATGTTTTTTTAATTTGGTCCCTAAACTTTCAGTGAACGTAAAACTAACCCCTAAACTTCAAGGAAAACATATATTATATTAGGTGTATATACGTGTTTAGACGTGTCTATTCGTGTCACGTGTAACACGGATGTAATCCGTGTCTTATACGTGTCAAAACAGGTTAATTCGTGTTTGACACGTATAAGACACGAAACCCGAATTTTAAATTCGTGTCTGACACGAATAGACACGAAACACGAATTTCAAAACCCCATACATGGAAAAATCGTGTCGTGTCTTTCGTGTCGTGAACCATATTGCCAGGTCTACATATACACCATCACAAGGTAAAGCATCAAAAATAAAAGTACCATTCTTATAAACAGAAATTGAACCATTCAAATTGTTAAAAGAATATTGAAAACCTTGTCTGAACAATGCATGAAAAGAAATGATGTTTCTTGCCATATCTGGCGAATAGCAACAATTTAGTAAATCTAATCTAACACTACTACTAAGCACTAAGTTATAAACTCCTATCTTGGTACCAGGTGACGATCTCCTATTGCCCATGATTAAGTTTATTCTCCCGTGCTCCACCTCCCTGCGTTCCTCTAGGCCCTGTAAATTAGAACAAATGTGAAAACCACATCCTATATCAAGACCCAAGAACAGGAAGATGATGAGTTATTAGAGATAGTGTATATACCTGCTGACGATGGATTCACTTTGCCATCTTTGATGTCTTGCAAGTATTTCGGACAGCTCCTCTTCCAATAACCATTCTCTTTGCAATAGAAGTAGTCAGCATCTTTAGGGTTCGAGATATGTGGAATGCCTGAAGACTTGGGTCTTGGGCCATTACTGGATGACCCGACTTGAACCTATTCCCTCCAATTCTGCTTGGAAGGGCCCTTCCGTTTCTGTCCCTTGCCTTGACCAATTTCTAAAACGGGCGGGTTCACTGAAGGTACACCTTTACCCTTCAGCCCATCCTCTGCAGTCTGCAGCATATTATGCAACTCACCCAAAGAGGTCTGAGTGTTGTTCAAATGATACGCCAGTGTGAACTGGTCATAAGAACTCGGTAAGGAGTTAAGCACTATGTCAATGGCCAACTCCTCATCGACTTGCATTCCTAGCTTCTACAGCCTCTCCACATAACCTTGCATCCTTTGCACGTGAGTGCAGACAGACTGTCACACCCCGACCGAGGCGTCGGAACATGCCGGGCTGTGCGACTAAATTCTTGGATCACAGGTAATTTAATATACAGTACAAGTACAACAATAAACCAAAGGATAGTTGTATTTCATCTTGAAGTTTGAATACAGGGTTCTTAGAAATAATAATAGTAGAGTACGTGAAATGCCTTAACAGATATAACAAAACCAGGTTGCCTGAAATCCGTGAAGATTTCCATCTTCTAAAACTCTCATTGATTTCCTAAGAATACATATAGTTTTGAGGGTCAACACAAGGTTGGTGAGAGTTACAGGTTTTCTGCTAAACACAGTAGTGATACTTTTAAAATAACTAAAAGTATTCATTTTGTAAGTAAAATCATACTTGTAAATGAGTTTGTAAAGAGTTGCTGAAAACCATAAGTAATACCATACTTATAAATGATATGTACGTTTTTGAGAAAACCATCAATGCTTATAGTTGAGTCCTATAATCGAGCTATTCGACTGAAATGTACCCCCTACAATGCTTCATCGACATTGTAGTAATGAATTAAATAAGTATCACCTACATCGATTTGCAAGTCAAAGTTGTAGCTAACAACTATAGGTGGGGTGTCAACCCGTATAGATCTATACATATGTATCACGCTCTGCTTGATTAACGGTTATAGTAGTGTGGGGTCTAGGTATTTCTACTTAATTATGAATAGTGTCTCACTATCTAAGCCATTAATAAATATAGGATAGAGAAGTCTCATCCCAAAATGGTTTTTGTTATAAAAGCCGAGTATGTTGATAAGTATATACATAATAGTGTACAATACTCGTTTATTGAAAACATTTTATAAAGCTATAATAATATTTATAAAACTTGATATGAAATTGGTAAATGTTTTATTGCACATATATTCTCCCCCATAATATATAAAAACATAGACAAAGGGGCCGTAACACTCACTTTTGAAGCGTGAATTCAGCTTAGATTTGAGAATAATCGCGTTCGAGAAACACCGCGAAATAACACCAACGAAGACTTAAGCGGCCAATGGACAAAGGGAGAGAGGAAGAAAGCTAGATGCTTGGTGAATTGGTGAAAATAAATGAAGAAGATGCATATTATATTTAGGGTTGAAAATCACTATTCACGACACTATTCACGAGGTAAGCGCTTACATAATCATTACGTTATTATTTCTGATTTTATAATTAGTACTATTTTCGAGACCGGAGAATTGTTGAGTCGAGTGCACTGATTCTAGAAACCCGAACATATAATTTTTTCGAGTTGCAGAACATCGGGAAATCGCGTTTAAATATTGCATTCATTTATTCGCAGCATCCGATTAGTTGACTTTTATAAATATTTTTACTAAAAACATTTTGAGTATGGAATCCAATAATAGACCATAGTCTGAGTCCAATAATATTCTCAGAATTTCCATATGAGGTGCACAAGTGCCTCAACGGATCGAAACGGTTTATGTAGTTAAAGAAAATCAGTGTTACACTGGTTTGTTTTGTCTTGTTTTCTTATAACAGTCGTAACTTTTGCATATGAGCTCCGTTTTGAACGTTATTTATATTTCCGGAATCAGGGAAACATGTACTCTGAGGTTATAGTGCTTGTTTTGTTTCACAAACGCTTAATACTTATTTTCAGTTTTTTAGTCGTATTAACTAGGGATTCCGTTTGTGATTGAGATTTTTCCACCATAGGAAGTAAGATTTCATCTCGTATCTTATTTTAATTTTAATCACACTATATATTTTCCAAAATATGGATTATAGCTCAAAAGGTTTAGTTATAAAGACGTTTGCGGTGAATTGACTGTTTATAGTTCTAGGTATAAATTTTCGGGATGTCACATTACCTCCCCGTTAAAGGAATTTCGTCTCGAATTTATTTCGTAACATAACACTTCTGCTCGATCGTGTAGAAGTCACACGGGTCGTGAAGTAGACCTTTTCGAAACTGTTTTGGCCTTGCAGGAGTTATACGGGTCGTGTTCTAGTTACTGTAGCATCCAGTAGCATCGAGTAGACTTATACGGATCGAGTTTCAGAGCGGGGTCGGATTTTTAAAAGTTAACGATGCTAACTTTAAAGGTTAGTGTCGCTAACCTGCTTCAGTGGGGTTATTTGGACGGTTTTCCTCATTTACCCCATTTACGAACCAAAAGTCCTCCTAGGTTATTTTCATAGCAAAAGGTGTGAAATTTGATCATTTTGATCAAGGGTTTTGTGTAGTAAAAGTTTGGGGAGGTTGGATTTAACACCCGAAATGCATTCTCGAGTTCTTAATTCACAAGGTTAGTGATTTTAAGTTTTAGGGTTTCAAACTCTAGATGTCCAAATCTGAAAGTATGCTTCGATTCATCTCATGTGTTGTTAGTAGATTGCTAATATATGTTGTATTGAGTCCTTGTTGTGAATATTGTGATGTTTAACGGTTGATTTGGTAAAACCGTGAAATTGGGGGTTTTGGTTTAAAAGCATATGATATTCATTAATTGTGATTTGTATTAGCTATTTATTTCTTAATCATTTGTGTTAAGTATTATGGAAATGCCTGAGGATGTTTTAGATATGATATGTGATGTCATTTTAAAGTTGATACTCATAGGAGGGAAGGAAACATGCAAGATACAGGTGGACCACGAGATGCACCTATGCCAGGTGAATAGTTCTAATTCATTATTTATGATTAGATTATGATATAATTGAATTAACTGTAAATCTTAATTGATCGAGATAATCAATTTGTACGAGTTATACGAGGTTGAGAATTTCCTATCATAAACGAGTACTTGGTGTGATTGAGAACTCTAAGTGACTGGGATAATTAAAGAGATTGAGATCAATGATGGTTTTTGTAGTAGTCGTTGAGAAATGATGAAATGATTTACTAAGTCTTAATTATTTTCTCATTGAGCTTAGTTAGCTCATAAAAATGGTTATGTTGTATGTATTATGGGTGACAGGGGCAAGAAGGTTGCACAGGGATGACTGACTTAACTTGGGGCAAGACTTTTGGACTTTTTGTGAACTATGGCATACTCGTTTGTATACTTTTGTAAAGATGGTCTTTTGTAACCTAGTTTTGGGACATATTTGTATTAAGTAATCGTGTTTATGATAACTGCTTGTGCTTTTGTTTCTTAAGTTTGATAACATTATTAAACCCTTTTGGTTATTAGAGTAATTATTGGTGTAATTTGGAGATAGGAAAATGGGAGTTTCATGGAGGGATCCACATGTATCCCTTCCTTGCTGACTCCGTGTCCGAAGAAATCCACCTTTCGAATCAAATTTTATATTTTTAAATGAGTACTGAAAATTCTTTGAACTATTTCCGCTATCAGGAGATATACATTTTTTTTATTTTAAAAAAAAAGTCTTTTCATTATCCTGTCCTTATCGGAGTCAAGCAGCGAATGTTGAAAAAAATGGCACTTAGGGTAATGGAAAGGTCGCACCTACTATAGATGTTTTGAATTTCGGTAGTAATAATGGGGGTTGTCCTTTCAGTTCTAGCTGTAAGATATTATATAAATGGGTATGTATCATCATTTGTATCAAAGATCTTTTCAGTCTCATTTTTTTAATACTAGTTTATTCTTATACGAACTCAGACTTAAAGTTGAGTCATGGAAAATAGATCTTTAATGAGCAATCTGTCTAATTCTGATCCTGGTTTCTCAGGAGGAGAGGGTTCTTCAAATCAGACGTCTTTACTAGAGTTCGGGTGACTTTAACATTCTAGACATCCATTATTTGTTTTTTGTTTATCTTTCTAATGTTTTGATTGGTTCTGAATTATGGTATAGACTTCCGAATATACTATCATTGGAGCAACTTTAGAGTGAGCTTGAAGTTTTTCCCCTGATGAATATTAACTCGGAAGATTTAGTGCATTCATCTTTAGACTTTGCACCTGGGCAGACTCAATACCTCCTTCCAGGTTAACTTCTTTTGAACGATGCTTTAATGAGTATTCCACTTTGTATTATCATCTAACATGTGTTATTTGTAGATCCATTTGTGGATGGTCTAACTGATGATAATCCATTCATGGACGTGCACTCAACGAGCAGTGGGATTTTCCTTATGAATCAAGGATTCATGACTGACGTTTAGAATGACGATCAACTACAGGTGATTCATAACAACAATGTTGGAATGAATCCCGATTTTGGGGGTGGTTTTCAATACCAGGATCACCTTCAGATGATTCAAAGGAATCTAGAGGGATTTCAAAATCCTGAGTTCATGGTTGAAAATCAACCATTACTACTGACAGCAGGTACTAATTTTACTGAACCAAAGTTTATCTTTGGGTCAGCAAATCAGGATCATGCTCAAATGACCCTGAATAATAATAGTACAACCGGATTTGATTCTTTGAGTCAAAGAACCACAATAATTGGCAGTGGAAGTGGTTCTAGACATGCATTAAGTAGGGAAACAATAGGCGAGCATTTTAACAAACCAATTACGCAAGCTGCAAAGGAACTCAACATTGGAACAACACAATTGAAGAAACGTTGTAGAGAGTTAGGCATCAAACGTTGGCCTCAACAACAGATTAAGAGTCTGCAAACTCTTATTAGTTCTACTCAGGTTAAGCATTACTTTTTTTATTCCTTTATATCATAATGTTGTAATTACTAAAGTTATTTGTGCAAGAGGAATTTGGTAATGATTCAAATGAAGCATCAGAAATGTCGAGAGATGTAATACCCAACTTAGAAAAGGAGAAAGAGGCAATAATCGATGGTTTATGTTCGGGTTTAACAGACACTATGAAGAAGCTGAGAAAAGCTGCCTATAAGGCTGTATATAAGAAAAGAATAGTTCTGAAAATAGAGGAAGCTTCAATAGGGACCCATACACAGCAGCAACCTCTGCCCTTTGATTCTGCTATGAGTGGTTTTAACCCTGATTTTCTCAAGCTCATAAGTGAATAGAAATTGGAAGACTTAGCAGGTGACATAGCCCGACTTCAGCTTTTAGATTGAATTCCTACCAATATAAATTCAATGGAACTGTTGGTACTGTTCCCATTCTCATTTGTGCCATTAGTGCTAATGTTTGCCATGATGGCTGCCACAACGGCTTGAAATATAGTGGTGTCTAACAGTGGAGTCAATGGTGGATCTGTTGATGGTATGCTACTATGTCGGTTACTTTAGCAGGGTGGCATTCTTCTGCCATTGGAATTAAGGATAGAAATAGTTATTGGTCAGGTATTATTGAAATGTTAGGTCGACTGTGCAAGGATAGGGGTATAAGAGGTACATATAGTGTCTAAATGTATGGTTCTATAGTATTATAAAATACTCCTATAGTATTTTAGCTTTATATTCTGTTTTAGAGTTTCTTTGTATATGATTATTGGTAAGTTTTTAGACTTGTTGTTCACTACGACTATTCCTAAGTACATGTTAGTCACACCTTAAACCAATACAGTTGATCAGGCTCTATCTATCCTAGGTATGATTACATAGTTACCTAGGCCTACTCGTAGTGTTCAACTCATCTTATTACTTTTGTATTGTTCTGGTTATGACACTGTTCTAGTATGTATGTACTTGTACTTATACTTTATAAAAATATCATTGTATGTTAAAAGTATACTTTGTACGAAATGTTTTAGAGAGTTTTAGTCCCATTGTATTTATAGTTGTATACAGTGTTCTCATCGCGGGTCAGAGTATATATATAACTCATATATATATATATATATATATATATATATATATATATATATATATATATATATATATATATATATATATATATATTGTTGGTGGGGTTTATAGTATTATTAGTTTTTGTTTTGTACCTCAAGACTATCAAATAAGTATCGGCCAGATGAGAAGTACCGGTGGGCAGGATCATTTTGGCATTAAAGCTGTTCTGAATCCAAAACCCAAGCGATAGTTCAAACTAGACACCTCACCCGTAAGTAGTCGAGAAGTAGTGTAATTAATAATAATACTTTTATTATAAGCCTGTTGCTATAGTTGTATTCCTCTTTCGAGGATACGAGTTCTTGATAGCCAATTTAGATCTAATACCATTTTGTCACACCCCCGACAGAGGCGGCGGAACATGTCGTGTTGTGCGACTAAGTTCTTGGATCACAGGCAATTGAATATACAGTACAAGTACAACAATAAACCAAAGGATAGTTGCATTTCATCTTGAAGTTTGAATACAGGGTTCTTACAAATAATAATAGTAGAGTATGTGAAATGCCTTAACAGATATAACAAAACTAGGTTGCCTGAAATCCGTGAAGATTTCCATCTTCTGAAAGTCTCATTGATTTCCTGAGAATACATGTAGTTTTGAGGGTCAACACAAGGTTGGTGAGAGTTACAGGTTTTCTGTTAAACACAGCAGTGATACTTTTAAAATAACTAAAAGTATTCATTGTGTAAGTAAAATCATCCTTGTAAATGAGTTTGTAAAGAGTTGCTGAAAACCATAAGTAATACCATACTTATAAATGATATGTATGTTTTTGAGAAAACAATCAATGCTTATAGTTGAGTCCTATAACCGAGCTATTCGACTGAAATGTACCCCCTACAATGCTTCATTAACATTATAGTAATGTATTAAATAAGTATCACCTACATCGATTTGCAAGTCGAAGTTGTAGCTAACTATAGGTGGGGGTGTCAACCCGTAGGATAGACAAGTCTCATCCCAAAATGATTATGTGGGGTCTAGGTATTTCTACTTAGTTATGAATAGTGTCTCACTATCTAAGCCATTGATAAATGTAGGATAGACAAGTCTCATCCCAAAATGGTTTTTGTTATAAAAGCCAAGTATGTTGATAAGTATATACGTAATAGTGTACAATACTCGCTTATTGAAAACATTTTATAAAGCTATAATAACATTTATAAAACTTGATATGAAATTGGTAAATGTTTATATTGCATATGTATTCTCCCCCATAATATATAAAAACATAGACAAAGGGGCCGTAACACTCATTTTTGAAGCGTGAATTCAGCTTAGATCTGAGAATAATCGTGTTTGAGAAACACCGTGAAATAACACCAACGAAGACTTAAGCGGCCAATGGACAAAGGGAGAGAGGAAGAAAGCTAGATGCTTGGTGAAGTGGTGAAATTAAATGAAGAAGATACATCTTATTTATAGGGTTGAGAATCACTATTCACGTCACTATTCATGTCACTATTCACGTCACTATTCACGAGGTAAGGGCTTACATAATCATTACGTTATTATTTCTGATTTTATAATTAGTATTATTTTCGAGACCGGAGAATTGTTGAATCGAGTGTACTGATTCTAAAAACCCAAACAGATAATTTTTTCGAGTTGCAGAACATCGGGAAATCGCGTTTAAATATTGCGTTCATTTATCCGCAGCATCTGATTAGTTGACTTTTATATGTTCTCGGAATAATTCGAGTATGGAATCCAATAATACACCATAGTCTGACTTTTATCCGCAGCATCCGATTAGTTGACTAAAAATAATTCGAGTATGGAATCCAATAATAGACCATAGCCTGAGTCCAATAATGTTCCCGGAATTTCCATATGAGGTGCCCAAGTGCCTCAACGGATCGAAACGGTTTATGTAGTTAAAGAAAATTAGTGTTACAGTGGTTTGTTTTGTCTTGTTTTCTTATAACAGTCGTAAGTTTTGCATATGAGCTCCGTTTTGAACGTTATTTATATTTCCGGAATCAGGGACACATGTACTCTGAGGTTAGAGTGCTTGTTTTGTTTCATAAACGCTTAATACTTATTTTTAGTTTTTCAGTCATATTAACTAGGGATTCCGTTTGTGATTGAGATTTTTCCACCATAGGAAGTAATATTTCATCTCATATCTTATTTTAATTGTAATGACACTATATAGTTCTAGGTATAAATTTTCGGGATGTCACACGGACTCTCCGTCCTTTGGCTTGCCGGTCATGAGTGCTCGGACCACTTCGCACCTCTCGACACGCGCTCGCTTGCGTAACTTTTCTGCAAGGTCCTTGTGCATCTCATAAGGCCAGTAGTCCTCATAGAATCGTTGCAATTCGGGACTCATTGTTGCAATCATGATGCAGGCCACTTTGGTCGCATCATCATAATGTTTTCTGTACGAGGCATATTCCTCGGGAGTAGCGGTTTTAGGATCAATTTCAATGAGCTCAGTGTCAAGAACATACTCTTTTTTCTCAACCCTTAAAGCCATTTTGATATTCCTCATCCAATCAATATAGTTCGTGCCATCTAATGTCACTTTAGAACATAGTGAAAGGATAGAAGTAACATTATTGTTGTTGGAGGGTGGTGCGGATTGGGGAGCAGAGTTATCAGCGGAAGACATCTATAAAAGAAGGTATTTTTTAATTAGATATAAATTCCTTAATATTAACCCAAGAATAATAATAAGGCTAGGACCCAACTATATAATTCACAACATAGAAGAGAGATGCCGTAATCTAATTGTAAATTTTATAAAGGTATGCGAATGACGATTCACCAATTCCACCGTGGAAGATAATCATATTAAGTGAAATTCCTAGATCTTTGAGATTTATTGAACTGTTCAATAGCATGTTTAATCTTGGATATGCTCCGCTGTTTGTGACTGGGATGCCGAGGATCACAATCTGGATGTGAATAACCATGCAAATTAGCTTGGTACTCTCAAAGTCAATTATCATCTCTAATTATGTGCCGGTAAACCACACACGCTCCATCAACAATTATAAGATTGAGATACCCATTGCCACTTCTTTATGAGCCCCTATTAATGTGCCGGTTAACCACACACGCTCCACTAATGTCTTATAAAGTGCAATGTGCAATTTTATGGATTAGCATCAATTCACATTTTTCCTAAAGTTACTAGATTGGGATTTTATAAAACTGTTCTAGTACTTTGATTAATAACATTATACTTTTAATGAGATTAAGCGGTCCTATCAAACCCGTTTGGCTAACGACCCTCCACTGATCAAGAGAGCGGTGGGTGAGAGTGGACACCCATTTGATCGCCATTTTATAGGCAGCCTCCTTATACCCTCCTTATAGATCAGCTTCGTCAATGAGGCCTACTATTGATTTGACTAACCAATTATCTTATACATATAATATTAAATTTTAATTATAATATATATATATATATATATATATATATATATATATATATATATATATATATATATATATATATAAGATGTATTTTAAATATTTTAAATATTTCTGGTTTATCTATTTAATTTTTCAAAAAATTAACAATTAATTTTAAAATTAAATTTAAACCTTTAAATGATTTAATTTATCTTTTAATTAAACAATTAATTAAATCCAGATAGGTATCACAAATTAATCAAATTAATTTAAACCTATCTTAAACCCCTAAATTTCGAAATATAGCAAGCAATGGGTTTAAGGTTATCCAATTATTAAATAACCACAGTTACCAAAAATAGAATACCTTCTAAAACCCTAAGCAAAAATCGAAAATTTAAAGGGGAGGGGCTAGTGTTTCAAAAACCCTAACCCTAAAATCGATTGGCACAAATTAGGGTTTATAAGCTTTAAACCCTAAATTTTTTAGGAAAACAATTATAGCAATTCAATTAGAAAACAACCAAATAGCTCTGATACCACCGAAAGGTTTTATGCAATCAATAAGCTTTAATCCTAAGTTCACATGCAACCTAGATTGAATCTATATTTTCTAACTTTGAACATATAATAATTTCCTAAATGCCAACAAAAAAATTACTAAAAGAAATAAATCAGAAAACTAACATTTAGGTTTTCTTAGAAGCTAAGCAATGAAAATTCCTTGCCTCAAATGAGATCACACCGAGGGAGCTAGAGAGCTTCCAAAATTCCAGAGAGGGAGGAGAGTAAATGGGGCAGAAAAATGAGGTCTAGGGCTCCTTATTTATAGTTTCCAGGAGGCCACCAGATAAACCTTTAGAGATAAACATTTTTGAATTCAAATAAGAAAAACCTTTATCTATCAATTTAAACTCTATTTATCAACAACATGGATTTCGAAATTAAGGATAATCACTTCCTTAATTTCGCCAACTCCAGGTTGTCCTGGACAGCCACTACTCAACTATTGATTAATTACAAATCAGACCCTGCACCTTTAATTAATTAAATTAATCACCAAATTAATTCCAATTAATTCCAGATTAATTTCTAATTAATTAATATAGTTTCTAATTAATATATTATCACTTTAATATAATAATAAACTACTTATTTTATTTTTATTGATTTATTAATCATATAATAAATCAATCTTTCTCTCTCCTGGACTTTCTACGAAACCTCCAGCTATGAGGGCAACCCAAATGGACTTTACTTCTATTAATTAGGTAAATACAAATTATTAGTCATGGCTTAGACACCTAATCCTGTTAGTTCTATATGCCCAAGGATGATCATAAAATGATATTACTAATAATACATGATCCTATAGGGTCACACCAACAACAAGTTTGACACCAAATTGATCATTTGGAATGTTAAATTTGATTTAACATCAAATGATACTGAACTTGCATTTTAATTTTGTAAGTTATTATTATTTAAGGTAAATAATAATAACTCCAAAATTAATGGTTGATTAATAATTCATATGTGATGAATTAACTAAGTATAACAATTAAATTGTTTAAGTTGTTAAATGATTTAATTGATTTTTTAAGTAAACCTTTTATTTAATTTAATTGGTAAGTTAAATAAAATATGCATATTGTAATATATATATATATATATATATATATATATATATATATATATATATATATATATATATATATATATATATATATATATATATATATATATATAGTTATATATATATATGTATATATTTATACAATTTATAATGCATGATTAATTGGTTTATGAATATGATTAAATGGTTAAATGTTATTCCATTTAAACAAAAGTATGAAAGTTTATTATTTATAAACCTTATAATAGAAGTTTATAAACAATAAAATGATATGTATATTTTATTCCAAAGCCATCTCTTGGCCGGCATATACATGGCAAAAGTGGATGTGTGGAAACTAGGAAAAGCATGGGATATTCCTTCTTGGTTCAAGGGTTGACCATGTGAAAGTTGCATGCTTTCTTTTGTTTATTCCACTCACTTTTCTCTTGGCTTTTATACCCTTATTTGGCCGGCCATTTGAGGGTAAGGAGACTATTTCTTTCATGCTAAAATCAGCCAAATACTCTCCAAAAACTCTCTCAAGAACTCTTGTAAAATCGTTTTTCAAGTATAAAGAGAGAAGGTGTTCATCTTGCAAGTTAAAGTGACTAGCATCTAAGGTGTTCTTGCTTGTGGGTGGATCAACTATAGAGGGATTCTAACTTGATTCCTAGCTATCAAAATCGTCCAAACCAAGCTCATGAAGAAAGGTTATGATCTTGAACTTAATTTATGCTTCTTCTTCATCTTATCTCTACATGCATGTAGCATGATCCTCTTGGAATGGAATTCGTGTTCATCATTTATGCTTCCGTTGCAACTTCAAGTTTTTGAATGTCATAACATGAACACGGATATCCAACAATTGGTATCAGATCCATGGCTATATTGCATGTCTAGATAATAAGTTTATTTGGATAAACTTGGTTTTTGGAAGCCATGAATGTTCATCTTCTTGAATGCAATGTTCATGCATGGCTTCTTTGGCAACATGCAAGTGTTTAATCTATGATTTTATGTAACCAACTATATTTTATGTTTGCATGCATTTGGTTACATAATTGTTGCCTTAGAAAAACAAAGTGTTGATTTTCTTATGATTTTATGTGATAAAATGGTGCATAAACAAGCCAAGGACCATATGATGCATGTTGTGTGTTTATATTCGATATGGTTGTAATCTATTCTTTTATTCAAATGGTTTGTAATAATAATTAGTTATTTCCTTCTTTTATTCATTTTTGTAAGCATTAGAATAGTTGTATTCTTGTATATCTTTATAAAATGTAACAAGAGAAGGAGATAAAGGCATGACAAGCAACTACCAAACAGCAACATTTTTCCTGCCATGGCTGCCAATTTCGAACCTGTTAAGGAGGGTTTAAAAAAAATTCATATCTTGGTATTTTGATGCTATACTTGTTGGTAACTTTAATATCTAGCATATACAATAAGTATTGGCAAGTGTAAGCATCAATTTAACCAAGAATGAAGTGAAGAAAGCCACAAAAAACCACAAAAAACCTCCTGGTAGGGGCTGTTTCTGTCGCAAGTTATAGGAGGCCAAAAGAAAATTCACAAGCTCTTCCATGGTGTCAAGAAATGGTGGTTCAAGTGTCATTTGATGATATAAGAAGCTTGGCAAAATTGTAGCCAAATCGAAGATCATTTGGTTGAGTTTTTGTCACCTTTTTGTCCCTAGGTTTGGACTTGATATTTCATGTATGGCTCACATGAAATATCAAATTAGTTGGCTTGTGTTTATGCACCCATGCATGCATGTGATGATTGAATGTTTTATTATTTTATGTTGTGGATGAAAGTAAGATTTTGCATGCTAGACAACCTAGATAATTAAACATAATCATCAAGGAGTTTGTAATTTTCAAATTGACATATAAAACATAAGATGTAATACAATTGGTTTTATTAAAATGGGTTTTGTTATAAAACCTATAAAGTCAAGTTTTGAAAATGAATGAAAAAATAAATAAAATGGAGATTTTATGAACTCTTACAAACTCCAACCCTAAATAATAATGGTAATTATTTAGGATTAAAATTGGTTCTATATGTATGTGATCAAACTCAAACTTAATATTAGATATTAATTGTAATCTTGACCACAAACAAAGAATTAATAAAATGGAGATTTTATGATTAAAGGAACCAATTGACAAAATAAGATTTTAATGGTACCATGTTCATTGGATGCATGCAATGTACATGATACCATATGTTTTTTCAAAATTAGAATTGTAAAACATACAAATCCCTTTCGAAATACAAATCAATGCCGTCCCTCTTAAAGACACTCATGTATCACTTGAATATCCTTGTGGGATAAAGGTTACCTAACCACTTGGAGTCTTCTTGTGATATAAGAGGTAGTCTTGCAATATTGATGGGATAAAGGACACCTAACCATTAATAGTTGTCAAAACTACACGTCCGTTTAAGTGGGATGATTTGTTTGGAAATCTTTTGTGATAAAGGTCACCTAAGCATTAGAAATCCAAGGCATAGATGGGATCAAACATGCCAAAGTTATAAATGTTATAATGGGATCCCATAACTCTAGAAATTATATTTGGATATAATTGGTAAACCGTTACCTACCTTGTTGATTCGAATAGGCGGGATAAAGGATACCTAACCGCTTGTTTGTATTGCAACTTGGATTCTAGACCTTAATCAATTAAAGTTTATGAAACAATAAAGGGTATTAATTATTAAGGCCTTAATATCATAAATTACTAAATTGAACCTTGTTAAAATTTTGTAGATGGCACCAAATGCAACAAACCCGGCTCCTAACAAAACCTCACTACGGTCTCTCCTTGAAGGAGAAAAACTTAACCACACCAACTTCTTGGATTGGTACCGTAGTGTGAGAATAGTTCTCAAACAAGAAAAGAAAGAATATGTTCTCAATGAACCACTTCCTGAAGAGCCCCCTGCCATCCCTAAGCCCGCACACGATGCATGGCTTAAAAAGATGGATGATTCCATTGATGCATCATGTCTTATGCTGGCCACCATGATTCCTGACCTTCAGAAGGACTTAGAGAATCATTCAGCCTATGACATGATCAATCAATTGAAGGAAATGTTCCAACAACTTGCAAGAACGGAAAGGTTTGAAACTGTTCGGGCTTTCCATGCCTGCAAGATGGAGGATGGGCAGTCGGTTAGCTCTTATGTGCTTAAGATGAAGAGTCACATTGATCATTTGGCACGTCTTGGAGTTGTGATGCCCGAAGAGCTAGCAACGGATATGATCCTTAACTCCTTGACAAAGTCTTTTGATCCCTTCGTCATGAATTATAACATGAATGGTTTAAACAAGACTATCCCGGAATTGCATGGGATGCTAATTACCGCGGAAAAGAATCTGCCTAAGAAAACCACTCAAGTTCTCATGATCAAGGAAGGTGGCACAAAGAGAACTAGACCCGAACACCCCAACAACTCCAAGGGCAAAGGGAATGCAAAGGTTGCCAAAGGAAAGGGCAAGAAAGTTGTCCAAACATCCCGTCCACCCAAGAAGAAGGCAAAGGTTGCCAAGGAAGACGCGTGCTTCGAATGTGGCAAAGTTGGGCATTGGAAGAGGAATTGCCCTACCTATCTTGCGGAGTTGAAGAAGAAGAAGGCCGGTGAGGGCACTTCAGGTATCTATGTGATAGACCTAGAACTTTATAATTTATCTCCTAACACATGGGTATTTGATACTGGTTGTGGAACTCACATTTGTAATATGTTGCAGGGGTTCAAAAGGAGTAGGCGACTGAAGGCAAACGAGGTAGTACTCCGGGTTGGAAACAGTGCAAGGGTTGCGGTGGATTCAATAGGAAATTTTGATTTGTTACTACCTAATGGCTTGTATTTGACATTAACGAATGTTTATTATGTTCCTAGCTTGACTAGGAATATTATTTCGGTTGCTAAATTGAGACAATGTGGATTTGATCTTTCCTTTATGAATGATGATATTTATGTTTACAAAAACAATGTGTTCTATTTTGAGGCTAGGCCTTTAAATGGAATTTATGAAGTAAACCTTGATGAAAAGACTAACCATGGCTCTTTATACCACACTTTCACCAAGAGACCCAAATGTGATTTGATTCAAATTTATCTATGGCATTGTCGCCTTGGGCATATAAACAAGAATCGCATATCCCAACTTCAAAAGAGTGGACTTTTGAAGGCAAATGAGAATGACTCATTTGATATATGTGAATCTTGTTTACATGGCAAGATGACTAAAGCTCCTTTCTCCGGAACCAATGAGAGGGCAAAGGACTTGTTAGGAATCATACATACGGATGTATGTGGTCCTTTCAAGCCAATGACTAGATATGGTGAAAGATACTTCATCACTTTCACTGACGACTTTAGTCGTTTTGGATATGTTTATTTGATTAAACATAAACATGAGGCATTTGAAATGTTCAAAACGTTTCAAAGTGAAGTGGAAAATCAACTCAACAAAACAATTAAAGTTCTTCATTCTGATAGAGGAGGTGAGTACTTAACTACAAACTTCATGGATCATCTTAAGAGTTGTGGAATTGTTTCACAACTTACTCCACCTGGAACACCACAACATAATGGTGTATCTGAAAGGCGGAACCGAACACTATTGGATATGGTTCGATCCATGATGAGTAGAAGTACTCTACCTTTATCATTTTGGGGTTATGCTTTACAAACAGCCGCTCGTCTCCTAAACATGGCACCTACCAAGAAGGTAGATAAAACGCCTTATGAGATATGGTATGGAAAGGTTCCATCTTTATCCTATCTCAAGGTATGGGGTTGTGAAGCTTATGTTAGACAGGAAGCTTCAAACAAACTAGAACCCCGTTCAACCAAGTGTATCTTTGTAGGGTATCCGAAAGATTGTCTTGGATACTACTTCTACAATCCCGTAGAGAATAAAATATTTATTTCTCGAAAAGCTGAATTCCTAGAAAACAAGTTTTTGACGGAAGAGGCTAGTGGGAGGTTTGTGGAACTTGAAGAACTTCAGGAACCACAGCCTGATACACAAGAAATTGGATCTAGCATTCAACAAGAGATTGTTGAACCTGAACAAACAGTTGATCAGGAACAAATTGTAACACAAGATGTTCGCAGATCTGGTAGGGTTCGATTTGAACCTGAAAGGTATGGTTACCTAATGATGGAAGAGGAATGTTATACGATAGATTCTGATGAACCCGTCAACTACCAGAGTGCAATGTCAGATCCTGAATCTGATAAATGGCTTGAAGCCATGAACACAGAGATGCAATCCATGCACGATAACCAAGTATGGGACTTGGTTAATCTTCCCACCAATTGTAAGACTGTTGGGAACAAATGGGTTTTCAAGAAGAAAACCGACGTGGATGGAAATGTTCACACTTTTAAGGCTAGACTTGTCGCTAAAGGATACTCACAAACTCATGGTATAGACTATGATGAGACCTTTTCACCAGTGGCAATGATCAAGTCAATTAAGATACTTTTTGCCATAGCCGCATACTATGATTATGAGATATGGCAAATGGATGTCAAGACCGCTTTCCTAAATGGACACTTATTGGAAGATGTCTATATGGATCAACCTGAAGGTTTTGTCGATCCTAAGCATCCAAACAAAGTGTGCAAGCTTAAAAGATCTATCTATGGATTGAAGCAAGCGTCTCGAACATGGAACATCCGTTTTGATGAAAAAATTACAAATTTTGGATTCATCAAAAATAAGGATGACTCCTGTGTTTACAAGAAAGCTAGTGGGAGCATAGTCATATTCCTAGTATTGTATGTAGATGACATACTTCTATTTGGAAATGACATCCCAACCTTGAAAGGTGTCAAAACGTTCCTTGAGAACTGTTTCTCAATGAAGGACTTAGGAGAAGCTGCTTATGTATTAGGCATAAAGATCTATAGAGATAGATCTAAGAGACTTATTGGTTTAAGCCAAAGTGTATATATTGATAAAATCTTGAAAAGGTTCAAGATGCAAGACTCCAAAAGAGGATTCTTGCCAATACCGCATGGCACCATCCTAAGTAAGTCTCAGTGCCCAAGCACTAGGACTGAACTTGAAAGGATGAAACATGTCCCATATGCTTCGGCAATTGGGTCTATCATGTATGCCATGTTATGCACTAGGCCCGACATCTCATGTGCCTTAAGCATGACTAGTAGATATCAACAAAACCCAGGTGAAGCCCACTGGACTACTGTAAAGAACATTCTTAAGTACTTGAGAAGAACTAAAGATATGTTCTTAGTTTACGGTGGTTTGGAAGAAAGCTTAAAAGTAAAAGGTTACACTGACGCAAGCTTCCAAACAGATAGGGACGATTCGAGATCTCAATCTGGGTATGTCTTTATTTTAAATGGAGGAGCTGTGTCTTGGAAGAGTTCCAAACAAGAAGTGATTGCACAATCTACTACAGAATCAGAATATGTTGCTGCTTCGGAAGCTGCTCAAGAAGCTGTCTGGATGAGAAAGTTCATTGAAGATCTAGGGGTTGTTCCTTCCATTCGGGACCCTATAGAACTCTTCTGTGACAATCTAGGTGCTATAGCTCAAGCAAAGGAACCTAGATCACATCAAAAGACCAAACACATTCACCGAAGGTATAACTACATACGACATGAAGTTAAGAATGGTGAAATAAGTATTCACAAAGTTCATACAGATCAGAATTTGGCAGACCCATTCACGAAGCCTTTACCCCAAGCTAAGCATGAAAGTCACGCTAAGGGTATAGGACTTCGTTATTCTAATGAATGGATTTGATTTGTGTTTAGTGTTTTATGAATATGAACTTATGTAAACAACAAGAATTATGTAATATATGAAAGGTGATGTTTCATTCATAATTTTGTGTTTTAATATTAGCATGTTTAATCCTTGAATAATTTGATTATTCTAAATGTCCATAGTCGATCATAGTTGTGGGAGCAATTATGAAGTAAGACTAATATGAATTGGATTGGTTGACTTTTATTGGTAAAAGTAGCAAAAGGTTGCAACCAAATTCATAGGTACTTGTCAGTGAACAAGTATTGGAATTGACCCGTTTCAAGATCACTTCGTGGATCATTATCATAAGTGATTCTTGAATAAAGGTATTATCACTGTATCCTTGGACCTGAGATACATATTTGGGACTCAAGTGTAGAGAGTGTTATGCTTTGATATGGTTCACCGTTGTTCT
Organism: Cichorium intybus; assembly: GCA_023525715.1. Lineage (NCBI taxonomy): Eukaryota > Viridiplantae > Streptophyta > Magnoliopsida > Asterales > Asteraceae > Cichorium > Cichorium intybus. The sequence goes on from CM042010.1 coordinate 81,542,203, forward strand.
TGAAAATAGACAACCATACAGACCATACTCAAGTACAGTACAAACTACATAAGGGGCGTATGTAGTCAAGACGGGATTTGTTCCTCTTATGTGTTGAGAGTTAGACATCTAAGGCGCCTAATTGAAAGTTGAACATAAAATGAGAATGATTAAGATCCATGTCTCACGTTCAACATGATGTCTGTGACAAAGGGATAATTGATAGATAACCTTGTACATCAATTAGAGCCTTGTGCTTTTGAAGAATTAGATGTTGTTGAATGGCATTATGTCATGTATTATTGGGGGCAGTGAAATGTTGCTAGACGTTTACCACTGTCGATATCATTCTATGATGCAACCTTGTGCAAGTGGGAGATTGTTAGTTCTATATGCCCAAGGATGATCATAAAATGATATTACTAATAATACATGATCCTATAGGGTCACACCAACAACAAGTTTGACACCAAATTGATCATTTGGAATGTTAAATTTGATTTAACATCAAATGATACTGAACTTGCATTTTAATTTTGTAAGTTATTATTATTTAAGGTAAATAATAATAACTCCAAAATTAATGGTTGATTAATAATTCATATGTGATGAATTAACAACTAAGTATAACAATTAAATTGTTTAAGTTGTTAAATGATTTAATTGATTTTTTAAGTAAACCTTTTATTTAATTTAATTGGTAAGTTAAATAAAATATGCATATTGTAATATATATATATATATATATATATATATATATATATATATATATATATATATATATATATATATATATATATATATATATATATATATATAGTTATATATATATGTATATATTTATACAATTTATAATGCATGATTAATTGGTTTATGAATATGATTAAATGGTTAAATGTTATTCCATTTAAACAAAAGTATGAAAGTTTATTATTTATAAACCTTATAATAGAAGTTTATAAACAATAAAATGATATGTATATTTTATTCCAAAGCCATCTCTTGGCCGGCCATATACATGGCAAAAGTGGATGTGTGGAAACTAGGAAAAGCATGGGATATTCCTTCTTGGTTCAAGGGTTGACCATGTGAAAGTTGCATGCTTTCTTTTGTTTATTCCACTCACTTTTCTCTTGGCTTTTATACCCTTATTTGGCCGGCCATTTGAGGGTAAGGAGACTATTTCTTTCATGCTAAAATCAGCCAAATACTCTCCAAAAACTCTCTCAAGAACTCTTATAAAATCGTTTTTCAAGTATAAAGAGAGAAGGTGTTCATCTTGCAAGTTAAAGTGACTAGCATCTAAGGTGTTCTTGCTTGTGGGTGGATCAACTATAGAGGGATTCTAACTTGATTCCTAGCTATCAAAATCGTCCAAACCAAGCTCAAGAAGAAAGGTTATGATCTTGAACTTAATCTATGCTTCTTCTTCATCTTATCTCTACATGCATGTAGCATGATCCTCTTGGAATGGAATTCGTGTTCATCATTTATGCTTCCGTTGCAACTTCAAGTTTTTGAATGTCATAACATGAACACGGATATCCAACAAATCCAACAAAATAATGCGGAACAAATTCAGTCATCTCCCGAGCTATCTCCTCAGCAATCAACTGTCTCAGCTCGTCATCCATCCTAACCTCTTCCCTACGATTCACGGACCCCGACCCGGATCCAGATCCAGATCCACCAGCTCCACCCTGTCTGGTGAAAACAACCATCCTGAAATTTAACCGGAAAACTATTAGGACGTTTCCTCACACTATTTGTTATAAAAGGCTTCTCCCGAGAATCCTTCATCCTACAAGACCTTTGTTAATTCAGGCATGAATCCTGTGTTTCCAGTAGTACTGGCCAGGTACTACATTCCACACCTATTCATACTTGTCATAACAGACATCCCCTTCCTAAGATGTTTCTCACTCGAGCACACATATGGAAACGGTTAACGCTCCATACGGCCATAGTGCTTAACCCTCCTCTAGCATAGCTAGAGCGCGTTACTACCCAATACATTTATTATCTTTACTTATCCAACACCTTTATTACCTTTACCTATCCCACACTCATAGTCGTTCTATAGATGTTCAAGGCATAAGTCAGAGATATGATAGATATTCGAATTTAATTAATCCCTACTCTAAAGGCACAACCAAACGAGGAACAACCTAGAAAGCTCGGATTGAAAATTCTATGGCTATCACTCCCTAATCTATATGCATAAACACCTATTCAACATACTATCGTACAAACAAGTAAGCAGGCAGTAATTATTTTTATTTTCCCCTTTAAGGCATCCTATACAGGCAATTTCTAGCATGCTTCCTGACCCACTAGCATTTGCATATAGCAGTTATAACTATAAATCATATGGAATTTGGGATTCACGGTACTTACAGGGGTCTTGCCGAACTACATGAACCGCCATCTTCTGTTTTTACAAAATCATTTTTCCAATTAAGCTTCTTGATTTTAAGAAAATGGTTCTCAGTCCTCGGTTTGAGTTCGGTTTCCCCTTACTGTTTCACCAATTCGTTCAAACTTAGGCTCTGATACCAACTGTAACGTCCCAAAATTGCAAGTTTAAAAATTTTTCCTTTTTAAAACCAATTACCAAACTTCATAGACAAATGAAACTCCCAAAACATTAGTTCAACAAACATATGGTCTAAACATAAAAGATATCCAAAACAACGGAAAACTAAATGTAAAGACAGGCGTCATGTAGTCAAGCCGGACCCTTCCCGCGATTACCCGAAGTACCTGAAACATTTAAATATAAAACTGTAAGCATATTGCTTAGTGAGTTTCCCAGATCTCCATATTATTTATAATTACAATTTCCGTTGTATTCATTGACTCACGGGCTTACCCCAATCTTGTCATTTATCATTTCATTTCTGGACTCATAGGCTTGCCCCGATCTTGCCCTGTTCCGTGACTCACGGGCTTGCCCCGATCTTGTCCCATTGTTTTGGCTCACAAGCTTGCCCCGATCTTGCCCATTCGTTTGACTCACGGGCTTGCCCCGATCTTGTGCAATTCCATAACATCATCATATACATCATATACAAGAAAGTGAGAAGACTCACCTGATCCGAAGCTAAAGTAAATAAAAGAAGTCGATACAAGTGCTTCCCGAGCTTCCTAATATCAAAAAATTTCATCAATAAGTTTTCCAACCACAAACCTCTAACTAGACTCACAAATTGGTGTTTTTCCTATTTACACAAAAGTCAACTGTCCCAAAGGATCCAAGTTGACCAGTCAACAAAAGTCAACCATGGCCCACTGTAGCATATTAGCGTCGCTAATCCTTCCTGATTAACTACGCCGATCAGTCTATTAAGACCTAAATCCCTAAAGTTCTTAATACATTAAGCCATTAGCTCATATTTTCCAGAAATGATACTTTCAGTCCCATAATCCATAAAAATGACAACTTTATCACCAATCCTTGCCCAAACATTCTTATGGTGAAGATTTATATCCATAATGATGATTATGAACTTCAAAACTCTAACCAAAGAATATAGAGACTAGGATAGGGTTTATAATCAGATTTAAAAAGTAAAAAGGAGATTATGACCATCCCTTAAACTCCAAATCTTCCCTTAATCCAACAAGGAAGCCATTATGGTGTCAAATAGCTCATAAGAGTCTCAAAACTTCAAAGCAACTTAATGAACACAATGAAACAGAAGTTTAGCACACTTACAATGGTTTTAGATGATGAGAAATCAGCTCCTAATCTCCACCCAATCCTTCCTAGCTCCTTAGCTTCCTTTCCTTCTTCTCTAATCCTTCAAAACTTCAAGAATGAGACCAAAAGCAACAATGGGGCTAGAGAGCAATCTAGGGTATTTTCTGAGGTTTAGAGTCACAAATGACGGCTACAAGTGCCCTAGAGAGCTTAAGTATGGCCCAAAACCCGATTATGGGCTTAAAAGCCTCTCCAGGCAAGTTAGCGGCGCTAACTTGCATGTTAGCATCACTAACATGGTAACGTGCAACCCACGATTAAAGACAGGCTAGCCACGCGAACCATCTGGATGCTGAGACATTAACGTCGCTAACTGAACTGTTAGCGGCGCTAATGTGTAAAAATCCCACTTTTCACATTTTAACTTCTAATTTAATTTTATTTAATCTATACATGATCAAGGGCTTTACATGTTCTTCATGTTCTTAGATATTATCACTCGTGTTCTGATTTGTTCTTAGAGTTTTCATCTTATGTTCTTATATCCCATGGTAACCCCGTATTATCGAGACCTTTTTCATACAGGTCTTCTATAGATCTGCCTCAACTCACCTGTATTATCCAGACCCCTTTCTTATAGATATTCTATAGATCTGCCTCAACTCCCCCCACACTATAGGTAGTGCTATAAGTAACCCCCCCTCCCCTCCCAAATTTCATTATGTACCCCCTTAATAGCCATCAAATCAAACAGGATTTTTATTAAATTAATTTTTAAATCAATAAACCCTCCTGATTTGACTAGTTGCTTTGTTTTATTCAAATTTTGTCTTTTGTTGTCTTTTCCATTATTATTTATTATTATTATTATTATTAAGTTATATTATGATTATTATTATTATTATTATTATTATTATTATTATTATTATTATTAGCTTTTAGAAAATTATAATCGTTCATGTTTATTGATAATACAATGCCCCCTTTCTTTCGTTCGAATTTATACAGTCGTTTATAAACCAAGTAGTTGTATGCAAAATTTATTCTTTATAAGATCCTTGGGGTTTATATCATTTGTAGGTAATCGAAATTTACGTCATTCTTAGCCGGAAACCGCCATTCTTGATCCATCGACCCAGTCGTACACCATCTCCGTTTGTCCACTATTGTGCATTTGTACAAACCAGAACATCCTGGTGAATCTGATACATTGTATAATACTCGACTAGATGTTTATCTTCGTTATCCAAACAGCGCACCATACAATTGTAATGTTGGGCCAAACGTTGCATTACTATTATTATTATTTATATTGTTATTTTTATACATTTGTTCTAATATAACATAACCGTTTATTATCGTTATCCAGATAACACACCATCCAATAGTAATATTCGACCATTTATCATCCCTGATTAATAAAGTCAAACTTTCCTTTAGTATTGTTATTTATATTGTTATGTTTTATACATTCGTTCGAATTTGACATAATTGTTTTGATATCACTTGACATAATTTTATAAAATTATAAACGTGCGTACAGATCAGAATATTCTGCTGAATGTGAAACATTGAATAGTGTTCATAGTGCTCGACTAAATGTTTATGTTCATTATCCAGATAACCTACCGTGCAATTGTAATATTAGACCAAACTTTGCATTGACATTATTATTTATATTATTAATTTTTATATATTCATTTGAATCTGACATAACTATTTTGAGATAATTTGACATAATTTTTAGAAAATTATAAACGTCGTTCGTTGTGACGCAATTACTTAAAAAATTATTGTTACTAAAATGTATAGTTATAAAAGCTAAATCCATTATTATTCTTTTTTAATAATAATAATAATAATAATAACAACAACAAATCAAATATATTAATAAAAAGACAAAAAACAAACAAACAAAATAGATAAAAGATAAAAAAACAAACAAAAAACAAAAAATCAAATCAATGAGTATGTATTTAATTAGAGAGCAATTGTAAAAACATATTATTTACCTATATCAATAGTTTTTATATTAAACTAGTGGGTATCCCGTGCAAAAGCACGGGGCGAGGGGAGAAGGAACTTTTTTTTTTCTAAACCGGTTGTTTCGCTCTTTGTTAAAATAAACAACGAATCAGACAACTATGGGAGCTATGGCGGTGGGCGATGGATGCTTAGCCGGATCCAAAAAATGCGATACCAGGGATGATGGCGGATGTAAGGAGATGCCGGTGATCTGTGGGAGGAGACGATGCTGAACTGTCCAGGTTGGAGAAGGAGGCGGTGGGATGTCCAGGTTCGAGAGAGAAGAGAACTGAAGCGGTGGAGCGGTACTGGAGATATCTGGATCACACGAAAAAAGCAGCGACATATTAACTATCCGGATCCACAAGGATCCGACAAACACCAAACCGGATCCACAAAGACCCGCGTGACACCAAAAAAAAACCATGCGAAAAAAAAAAACGTTACACGGGAAAAGCAAAATCACGGGAATTATATATATATATATATATATATATATATATATATATATATATATATATATATATATATATATATATATATATATATATATATATGAATTATTGATTACCCGAAAATCGTTATAAAACCATTTCTTTAAGAAAATGGACTCATTTGGGATTCCAAAAAGTTCAACTTCTGAAGAGAAGTTTCATTTAACTTTTGGGTACTGTCATCAGAGGTAGAAGAAATATTTGCAAGATTTCCCAGGAACATTCACTTCACGAACTACATAACAAAGGTTAAAAAGTAAATTTGATTTAACAATGACCAAAATCAACATAAAAGTTGTCATTTTATGAAAAGAGACAAACTTACCAAGAGAGGTAAAGTAATAAAAGTTGCCTCTGTCAAAATAAATTTCTGCAAAAGAAAAATAAATATCAACATATTAACTGGAATCGCATGGCAAACTTTTCAAGAAACTGATTTTACTAAATAGGTAAAAAGTTCACAGGCAACATGAGATAAACAAACTATTGTAACAGCTATTATATATTTAAATTTAGTATTGAAGCATAAGAGGAGTTAAATTATTGTGGGATAAAATAATACTATGCGATTTAATTATCAACAATGACCGATATTTTTTTATTGTTGTATCATTTTACCAATTACTTTCACATAATCCATAGAGAAATTGTTAATGCATTAAGCCGAAAATGATGGCTTAATACATATAGACACGGATCTTTACAGCATTACCACCCTTTTTGTTTCAATTGTTGTTGAATTGATAAATGTCAAGTTTCACATGATAAATGCCAAATGGCCAATATTGTATTTTACCCATCCAAACACACCAAAAGATTACGTGTAAGATATCAAACAATTAAAATCAATATTACAAGCTTTCCAAGTTAAGTAAGTGAGGACTCCTAATGCCAATTTGTTATAATAGTAAGTAGAAAACTCACCAATCTGACCAAGGAGTTCTATTTTAATACCATTACGTTCAACTTTCTTCCCTTGCACTGGGTCTACACAAATCTACAAACAGTGGTACATATGTAAATAGGAGCTGTTAAAATCACTAAAATGGTCAAGTATCCAACAAAAACATCATTAAATACCTTTCCAGCAATGCTTTCTTGACTTTGAAAAAGGGGGTACCATTGCCATCTGACCATTTTCCTTCTTCAATGGAACCTGATAAGAGAATTAGTAAAGAAGCATAAATATAGAAGCACAAACAGGGCTAAAATATCAGTATACTAATAATCTATGTGGAATAAGAGCATTAAGAATTCCATACCTGCTTGCGAGTTTTGGCATCATTAAGTGTGATTGAAATATTGCAAGACGGCTTGAAAGCTCCTAAAATATACTTCTGTTTAAGAAAAATATCGAGGTAAGCAAGTGATTCCAGTGAAATAGTAAATAATGTAATGCAGAAACAACAACCGAGTTTTAGGTAAGTTGTTACCATTCCGCCAACGATGAAGACGTTTCAAGATACCAGTCGACCGAGTGAAAGTAAACAGCTCCGAGCAAATAACAATTAATATTAAACTTAGACATAAAATTTTCATGAGAAAGTATTGAACATCTTCAACTGTGAGTTTTGTCCTTTCGTCTTTTTTACCTTTGATTAAGCAATAAAATCAGTTGGGTCGATCTCAAAATCGTAGATTTGGAAGTGGGTTGACCGCCATTGACTATTCCAAGAAAATCATCAATGAAAGAGAAAGGAGTCACTGCTTGCATCCTCCATTTTAATGTGGTCAACACAAGGAGGTCCATTTTTTGAATGATTTTTGCTTCAAACACAAATTTTGATCGACCCACCTGAAAATTAAATAAGAAATCAGACTCCATGGTCAAAATTAATTTACCCCACAAAGAAAGTCAACAACTTTAGTCAAAATTGGATCTTGACCTGCAAATCGAGAGTGATGGGTACTTCAGTTTCTTCCATTTTTGCTGCTAATCACAAACATGCTACAGCTAGTAATTGCATCGTCCAAGCTTTGGCCTTATAAAAGAAATTGTTTCATTTTAGTCAATATATTGAATGTATTTCAAGAAATTAATCGTATCTTACAAAATAAAATGAAAACTTACAGGCAATTCATAAACAGCAAGGAATTTGTCCAAGTAATTTATCGAATTCTACCCATGTATAGCTTTATACTTCGAGTTTTTCTTATTAAGACATTGTACTCTGAGAAATCTACCCAATTATATCATTGTATTTTCAAAAAAAAAATTCTCATTTAGATATTGTCCATTGAAAAATCTAACGAATTATAGCAATGAAAATTGCTTTGTATAAATGGGTAGATTTTTCAAAGTACAGTGTTGTGATAGAAAGAAAAGAAAGTAGGATGTTGTAATAAACATAAAAATGAAAGTACATTGCTATTTCTTGCATATAACCCTGAAAAAAAATAAATATGAGAAAAATCAGAAAAAAAAAAAGTTACCTGGTCGTAATCAATATAGCCAGTGCTCTCATTTAATCTGTAAGGCATAGTCTCAAAAAATATAGACACCGCAGATATCTTCTTTGTATCGGTCTACAAAAGTAAGAAAAAGTATAAAATCAAATCATTTGGAGTGAGACTAATTATCATATGATAAATTAATACAAAATAAAAATAAAAATAATAGATTGTTTAGCACCTGATAACCGTGTGACAAATGCCCACCATGAGGAAGATCAAGTGCCATGATTCTGTCATGAGCCTTTAATAAAGCAGTGTACACATGGAAATTAGCTGGTGAACCCGAAAGAGGCTGCACATTCACAGCATAATAAATGAAGATTATACATTAATATGATGATATTATACATTTATACTATTTCCAAATGCAAGAAATAGCAACGTACTTTCATTTATTTGTTTATTATAGCATTGTACTTTCATTTCTTCCCATTACAACATTGTAATTTTATAAAAGTTACCTAATTATAGCAGTGTCATTCAATTACAAAAGGTACTTTCATTGTTATAATTGAGAAGATTTTTCAAAGTACGATGCTATAACTTGATAGATTTTCTTATTGAAAAAGTACGATTTTAATAAGAAATGAAAGTAATATGCTATAATTAACAATATAATAAATGTCTTAAAATGTATCTACCTCCCCATTTTGCTGGATCCAACCGAAAGGCTTCCAAAGCACGCTTCTGACACAAGGTTTCCGCCATGTCAATGTACCTAAAACGCAAAAAAAAAAAAAAATTAATAATAATAAACTAAATTAAACAGCTCAAAATATATAGAAACTTTGTGATTAAAAGAATGGTTGTAATGTCTGCTTACTCATTTCCACCATAGTATCTAGCACCTGGATACCCTTCACTGTATTTGTTAGTCATCACAGATCCAACTGCTTGCATCACTGATAGTGATAGAGATGTAAAGTTCTCTGATGGGATAAGTTCATGTCCCTTTTTATGAAATACAAAAAAACCAGTCAGTGAATAAAACCACAATTCATTCATTTTCAACCAGAAATCTAATATATATACTGATTATGTTTGTAATTAGTAATTAGTTATTACTAATTAACCTTGTTCATAAGTAAAACAGCATCATGATATCAAGTTTATTAAACCACAATCTGGTCTAAAGATTTTCAGTTAAAAATCAAAAGAGAGGGTAGAAATTTCTCAACAAACGAATTAAAATTTGGAATAGAAACTGTCCGTAAATTTATTGATAGATTGAGATGAAATCTCGATTTGAATCAGAAATTTGTAAATTGTAATTGAAAAAACACATAACAAAACTTTAGAGAGAGAGAGGACCTTCCATTGACGAGCTTTTTCAAGCTCAATAATATCAGCAATCTCAGGATCTACGACCTCAAGTGGAGCATTCAATTGCTTTGGCCACTGCAATTTCATGAAAATTTCACCATGAAGAACTTAATTCACCAAAAAATCTACGATAAACAAAACTACTAAAACGGAGAAAGCGAACTCACAGTGACGCCAGGCCTTTCTTTCCTTTCTTTCTTGTACACAGCTTCGCTAGGCAACGACGACTATCAAAACAACCAGACAACAAAATTCACACAGTAAAACTTCACATAAACAAAAAATCCACCAAAATCGAAGATTATAAGAATAGAATCGAACCATGGAATACAGATGACCGCCATAGAAGAGACGCTGCAACGGCTTGTCTGCAGAAGACGAAAGCCTACGAAGAGCCAACGTCATCACCATTGTTACTCTCTCTCTTGCTCTAACTTTCTCTCTCTAGAAGAGATAACATAGAGTGGAGTCCAAGTCTCCCACGCACACAATTTGTTTTGGTGCGGATTGAATTTTGTCGGGTTTGGTCGGAGACGCTGATAGTCATACCACCAAACCCTAATTAGCGACATCGTCTCTCTCTGTCTCCATGGCGTAATGATCGACTGATTGCTCGCATGGGGCTAAATCGAGTGAGAACGAAATGGACACAGCAAAGATTATCGAAAAGAATCGAAAATTGAAGGCATGGAAAGTCGCAGAAACCACCGACACCGAGCTTCAGCTACAATCGGATCTCCATGGCGTAAAGATCGTCTGTCTTCCCGTTTTCGCATGAGGTGTAAAGGTGAAGCGGTGGGGGTGGGGATGGTTCGGGAAAGGAAGAACACGAAAGAACAAAATATATGCTCAGTAAGATCCGAAAAGAAACGGATCCCATAAACCCACGTTAGACAAACGCGTTACACAAAAAAAAGTTACAATGGAAACCAAAAGAACGCAAATTAAACAGATATATAATATCTGTGAATGTACGTGTAAAACCAAGTTTGGTATTTTATGACAAAATGGAAGTATATCATGAAATTTGATATTTAAAAATCACCAAAGAATTGATGTATGGCATGCGATTCGGGAAGCCCTTAAAAAATGAAAGGACATGAAGGCCAAACCATTCTTGTACATATATGTATTTACAATTGCTCTCTAATTAAATAACACAAAGAAAAAAAACATAAATCTCGCCTAACATGTTTCCCAAAGCTACTTTAAGCCACTTCCGAACAAGATCTAATAAGACCCAAATTATAAAGAAACTTCTCTGATCTACTTCGGAACAGATTACCCAACGAAAATCCCACTCTTTCCTGTCCACCAACTTTCGACTCTCTTATGGTTTCCTCTTTCTTCACATAAAGCATGGTCTCCATCTCAGCCATCGCATTGCGAACCGCTTTAATTGTTTCGCTTTTCACTTGAGCCCCGGATGAATCCATCACATAGAAAGCATTTACAGCTTTAGATCCTCTTGTTGTCACCTCAGCCCGGGTCACTGACAGTCCGTTCTCTCTAAATATCCGAGTCACGTCCGATAATAGCCCCACTCTGTCTTCACCACATAGTTCTAGTCTTAGACCCTATATATTATCAATATTCTATATGATCAAGGCCAATGTGATTCAGAGAAAAAAACAATATCTGTTATTATTCACAGATATATTGATTACACTTTTATCATTTATTCAGATAATATGTCAAACATTACTATAATTACATAGAGACGGTAGGCAAACGGGCAACAAGCTGCGCCTATATGTTTTCATTGACCTATATGTCAAACATTGACCTATATGTTTTCATTGATTAAATTAGGGTTGATATCACATTATGGCACCGACTATTGTTGTTGTTGTTCAAGTCCGGCCTGATCATTTAATTGTACTCAAATCATGTCACTAAACATCTTCATCTAGTTCCAATTAGACCATTGAGTAAGTTTGGAAACTTAAATCCAAAATATCATATCTTTGTTTTTTATATGCGAGGGGAAATTAAAAAACAATAATAACTTGTTTTACTTGAGAAAAAATGTGAGATGTTAGAATTTTGGTTTCATACCTCCGAGACTCGTCTCTTGATTGCTGCCTGGAGACAATGAATCACTCGTTGCCTCTCTGCCTCTGAACTAATGGGGCATCCATCTGTATGCCGGATGTAAAATTCCTACACAAGTTACAAGAATAACCCTTGTTCAGATTGTTAATTCAAATCGCTAAATATAATGAGTCGATTTTGATTTTCTCCAAGATGACTCCAACTCTTAAAGGAGCCCTTACGAAATGAGAAAAAAAAAAAAAAAAAAAAAAAAAAAAAAAGTTGATAATGGTTGACACTTTTAACTCGAAATGGCATCTACCTGAAAAGCATCAGATCCTTCCGCAATGATGGTTGCATGGAAGACGACGTATTGCATATCTGTCAACGTGCAGACTGTATCAAACAATAGTTTAGGCCGATCAGGGCACCTCAAATTCACCACAGTGTACCCTTTCTCAGCACAGTTCTCCACCGTCACCGCACCTTTCAGGCTGCCGCAAGTCCCCTCCGATCGATCATAGTCTCGATCCGCGTACATCAACTGGTGGAGCCGCCGCTGTGTATGAGTGGATTCCACAGACACCGCAGTTTGGGCACCTAACTCGCCTTTTAGAACATAAAGGAGAAGTTGCTTGATTTTAGCGAGTCGATCGGTATCATTGATTGGAAGACCGGTCTCGTCATCGGTTATGTAGATGATTGAAGCCATTCTTGAATTGTGAGTCCATATTTCAGCAGCAACCACGTTGCATTTGAGATCAGCAAGAATCGCAAAGATCTCCGAAAGCAAACCCGGCCGGTCACGCCCAGTTAGCTCGATTGTGGTGCTTTCTAAAGCGTACTGAACACCGACAGAACCTCTCAATGACCGGAAACTGCAGCCCCTTGGTCCAAGTGACTGCAACACAACAAAACAAAAACAAAATGTTATTCATGAACATGATGCAACCGGCAACCCTGAACGGGCCCAGGAAAAAGGTTATTCAAGAAGCCCAATAACCGGATCATAGAGCCCACACAAAATGCCCAATTCATATTAGATCCCATAAACTCAAACTCTTTAATATAATTAGTTATTACTTATTAGTGGCTTTAGAGAACATGTTTTATATCGATACCTGTTGGATGCGATCTGCGACATTATCTTCTGACAGCTTATTTCCGTATTGATCAGTAACATGAAACACTGTCATTTGAATAGGAAAGAATCATATTATTAGCATGAAATCAATGGAAGTTAATACAAAAACGACAGGATATTGAACATATATACCATCCATGAACCATCCTCCATCGGAAGAGATGTAAGCTCTTCTAATCAACAGATTCAGATCAGTCAAAACCTGAACCACTTCTAACAAGCTTCCTCGCTTATTGGCGCTATCGACCTGCGCAGATATTTAAATAAAAAGTTACTTTAATCAGGAATTTTATTTGGAGAATCGATTCAATAGATACTATTTTGGTGCCATTTTGAGGATACCTTGATAAGTGTGGAGTTTTTGTCTGTGATGTGATCAACAGTAACCCTAAAGAAGAAATCCACAGAATTCATCAATAATCAAGTGTTTAAAACACATTGAGATTATTAATCCCATAAAAAGACACACAAAAATCATACATGTCTTAAAACTTGCACAATTCTCGCAAAAATAGAAGAAAAATTATTATAAAAATTTAAACAGCTGCAAAATCACCCAATTCAGCAACAAATTAACTTAAACTCGCGTATTAAAGGATCCATAAAACAAAAGTAAATTTCAGAATTCCAATAAAGAAAACAAAATACCCGGTTACAAAACACGGAAACTAGAGGAATTCAAGTAAATTGGTAAGGAAACAACGGATAACGCCAAACCGATTCGAAGCAATTTTACCTGGGTGGATGCATACGATTAACAAGCTTCTCAAATTCATGATCAACATCTAATGAAGGAGACCAGTAATGCATTTTTGTTGAAGCGTAAACGAGAAAATGGAAGAATTGACACAAACAAGGAGAAGGGAAAACAGAGAAAATAAATAGGATTGAGATCCTGAAGCTGTTTGTAACTTTGTATTATGGGTGTGTGAATGATGTGGATGTGTGTGTGCCTGCGAATATGTATGGGATTCCAGGAGAGAGAAAGAGAAAGAGGTGGGATAAAGGTGTCGTGTGTGTATTTTGTGTTGGCTCCTGAAATAGGTGAAGAGTTTTCTTTTCACTTCCTCTTCTTATATTTATGGAAATTGGAAGGGGCACCCACATAAACAAACACACAGTCACCATATATATTAATAAACTAGAGTATGCAACTTTTTTTTTCTGTTGTGTATTGGGAAGTAACCAATAGCACATATTTTGGTACTTAAAACGGACGTCTTGTCCTTCACATGTATTTTTTTTCAGGAACAATTCTTCTATCTATTAAAAACCGTAATTTTTGTATTTGTTACATGCCATATCCGGAAATTGTTTTTGTGACACGCGGGTCTTTACCTGGATTCGGGTCGTTTTGCGGATCCAGTTCTCGAAGTTGCGTCTTTTACACCACCACTGTGTGAATTTTCCGTCTTTGTCTTCTCTGCCACCGCTCTTCTACACCACCGCTTTCATCACTCTCGATTTTCTCCGACTGCTTCTTCTCTGCCACCATTGGTGCCCCTTCCTCTGTCCTTACGTTATTCACCTCTGCCTCCACCACTGTGTGGATTTTCCGTCTTTGAGACAAAACCGAGACCGGCAGTCGTCTCAGACCTTATGATTGGTGTTTATCCCCAAAACTTTTACCTCCGCCTCCACCGCCAGCGACCATCGGCACCACCTCACCGCCCCGCCTTCAACTCATCATCGCTCTCGATTTTCTCCGACTCCTTCTTCTCTGCCACCACTGCTGCCCCTTCCTCTATCCTTACGTTATTCATCTCCGCCTCCACCACTGTGTGGATTTTCCGTCTTTGACACAAAGCCAAGACCGGCAGTCGTCTTAGACCTTATGATTGGTGTTTATCCCCAAAAATTTTACCTCCGCCTCCACCGGCAGCGACCATCGGCACCACCTCACCGCCCCGGCTTCAACTCGATGTCCCTCGCAACGAGAATGTTTGTTTTTTATAATTCAAGAATCTCACACTCATCTTTGCTATTAGAGAGTTCCTGTGTTCTTCGTTTTCCGTTTCCATTTTCCTTCACGATTTCATAAGCCGTAAGTCCTTAATCATTTTACTTTCTAATTACGATTGCATATACATGTGGCTAATTTGGGATGCTGATTTGATTTTTGCGACAAATCCTAGAAATCCGGGTTGGAGTACATTTATTTTCTTTAATTCCGGCTTATATTCAGTTTGAGTTTTCTGTTTTATCAATGGTGTAGGTTCTAGGGTTTTAACTTTTAACCGATCCATTACTTTGTTCGTCTGTATCTTAGGAGTGATACCCATTATTTCCTTGCTTGGGGTTTTAAGTTTCTAGCATTGCTAGACTTCATTAAGAGCAATTGTGTCTTCACAAATCTCCATACCAAAGTTTGGTGTGGAGGCTTTGTATCTAGCGAGTTTGTGTTGTGGGTTTTTGATGGATCTGAGTGCATTTTGGAGATCTTAGTTTTTGACGTTGGGAAAATTATTCAACTAATTCAACAGAGGTTATTTATTTGATTCCACTTAAACTTTATTCGTTTGGGAATTCATCATGGATCATGTGATTGGTGGGAAGTTCAAGCTTGGCAGGAAGATTGGTAGCGGATCTTTCGGAGAGCTTTATTTGGGTAATTTTTTCTTTCCTTTTATCAAACCTCTCTGTGGTTGTTCGTATGTAACGCTTTTATTTCATTTTTTATCGTTTCTTTTTCATTCCAGGAGTAAATGTTCAAAGTGGAGAAGAAGTTGTTGTTAAATTGGTACGTATCTAGGGTTTTAGATCACCAATTATCACATATATTTGGGGGTTTCCCCTTTTCTGAATTGTTCTTTTTTTTTTCAGGAATCTGTTAAAACATTAAGGTGCGTATTGTAAGATCCTTGAAATTAAAAAAAAAAGGAAAAAAAGTGGGAATGATAATGTAACGCCCCAATTTTCACAAAGATTTTTTTTTCCAAGACTTTATAAAGCAGAATATTTAGTTATACACACGGGGTATTACTTTTCTGTATCATTACCACCATTCAAGCAGCACATGCTTTGCACAACGAAAGCTACCGTCCCACACTCGACTCTTCTAATTCCTTGTTTGATTACTTGAGTACATAGTATTTTAAAAAAAACATACGTAAGACATACGTCTCGTGAGTAATACGGGTTTTAGACCCAAAACAGTTTACCGTATTTCAACCATTCCAAATTAACCCAAAACAGTTTTTCGATATTTCAACCGTTCCAAAATTTCATATTATTCAATTTCCTATGAGCGCACCCATAGATACTCCTTTTCATTTGTGAGCACATTCCTACGAGCGCACCCGTAGGTTTTATACGAGACGCACCCGTATAACTCCTCCCTCGACAGCATGAAACGAATTCATCCATCAAGGTACCAATTAGACAACTACTTCGCGACGGGAGGTACCATCCCAGTAGTGTCTTTTGACTACCCCTACCGCAGCAGGCCGTGATCTTTATCCGGATACTTCTCAACTCATCAACATGGCTCAATCACTTTATTAATTCCTTGTATTTCTCATTTATCTTTTGTATACATTATACTTACTATTTCAAAGTATCATTTTCAATTTCATAAAACCATTTCCGATTCCATAAAGCCATTTCCATTTCCATTAAACCATTTCAAATCCCATAAAACCATTTTGACTCCCAAAACATTTTGTATAAAACTTGTTTTGCTATGTACTTAAAAATCCACATATCACTCACCTCAACTAGTTAGAGAAATCTAACTAGAACTATTCCTTTCCTCGTCCCTTCCATTCATTGATCTTTTACTCGATCAACCGTATTTGAACCACCGCCTATATACGCATTTAGTACACATATTTGGTTAATACAACTACAACTGACTCTACAATACAACAGTCCCATATTATATAGTTACGCGTCATAACTAAGCTACAACCCTTATTAAAATAGCTTTCTTTAATTTGTAAATTTTCCCGAGATACGCGTATTTTCCTACAGTACCTTCGGGAGGTCGTATTTTCATTTTGATAATTTTCCACAAAGTTTCATACCATAATAGACTTATGTTTAAAATTTCAGGTCAAACGGACAAGTCTAGCATCAAAATCCTACTTGGAAATTGCTCAAAATATTAACAGAAGGTTTGCTGATTTCTGCCTCGACCTTGCGTCGCGACCCCTCCCCTAGTCGCGTCGCGATTGTTGCTGGTACAGACCAGTGAGTGCGATTTTTATGCTACAAAATCTCATTTTCTCATATTAAGTCCTTAATACACGACTTGATCACTAGGGTTTGTTCCAAGACCAAAACCATTCATTTACTTCATGTTTTTAACCATAGAAATCATAAATTTCAATTATTTACCAAACATTCCGTTTTTGCATTTTTGATTCAAAAACCGAAATTGTCCAATATTAAGCTCTTCTACTGATTTATTTTAACAATTACCACATATGGAACTTATTAAAACCCCTTAGAACCAATTTGATCATGTAAATTTAAATTCTAAGGTTCTTGAACAAAATTCCAATTTTTCAACAATAGCAACATACTTTGGTGATTTTAAGATATGTTCTTAATACACAACTTAATTGATTTAGAATCATTCCATGACTAAAACCTTCAGTTTACATCAGGTTTTAACTCAATGGAATCACTGATTCCCTTCCTTTATCAAAAATTTCAGTTTTTACATTTTTACCCCAAAACCTTAGTTTCAATTCAATTAACGATTACTACTAGTCTCTTTTATCTATTTCAGCATGTTAGACTCATTAAAACCCTTTTAAATCAACTTGGTCATATAAACCCGTTGGTTAGGGTTCTTGAGCTCAAATTATCATTTCTTGATTTTTTTACATTTTCAATGGTTAAGCTAAGTTTAGATAATGATTAAGACACAAATTAATGCTAGGAATCATAGGATAATCCTCCTCTAGCCACTGAAATCACGAAGCTATAGTAACCTACCCACGGGAAATGGGTTAAACCACCCTAAAAACAAGATTACTAACCTTCTTTGGCTTAGAATTCTTCAATTCCAAGGTAATTTCTTCCAATTCCACTTCATTTCCTCATGATCATCACCAACCGACCCTCCTTGCCCTCTCTAGAAGTCTCTCCCGTGTTTTATGAACTGGGAGAAGATTTTTCTCCTTTTTATACCTAGCTACTTTGCCCAATTGACATTTTAGTCCCTCTAGTTCCATTTTTCCCAAAATGGCACAAAAATTCATTTTATAGTATTATAAATTTTGTTTTCTTTCATTCTTACCCCAAAATTATATTTTCTTTACATTAAAGTCATTTGTGTGCCAAATGACCATTTTGTCCTTTCTACCAATTTCTACTATTACGGTACCGTTCAAGCCCAAATTTTATATATATTTATTTTAGACAAAACTTCATAAATGGTCCCTGTGGTTTCAGAAGATATCGAGTTTGGTCCCTAACTTTGAAAAACCTCACGCCTAGTCCCTGTGGTTTGAAAACTTTTTATAGATCGTCCCTGAGCCATATAAAATGTCTGATTTACCCTTTTTAATTTCTTTTACATTTTCTTTAACTAAAATTTATTTTTAAGGATAAAAAAGAAAAAAGAAAAAGAAAATAAAACATACCCTCATCTTCACCCCTCCCCCTCCACTCATTTGTTACCATACCACCACCACCGTCCACCATCACCCCCACCTACCACCACCGTCCACCTGCGGTCAACGAAGCATTCCAATTTCCGGCGACGACGACTCAACGAGGCATTCCAGTGAATCACCGCTCTGATAACTTGTACCATGTGAACAAAATGTTGTACGACTCTTATGAATTTGACATTTTGGACTGTGCAGAAGCTAAAGCCCTCCTTTTGTCCCCTGCTATTCACGTTTTCTCTTTCACTCGCACATAAAAAGGGATCCCAATGCTTTATCATCATAGTGGAACAACGTTCACCAAACCAACTGTCATTTCTTCATCTCAAAGGCTCCAACAACAATCAAATACTCCAATTTAATATATAGAGAGAGGATGGATTCGGATAGAAAAAGGGTGTCAATGAATTCATCAAAAAATGGGGTGGTAATGGGTTCTGTTTGGGAGATCAGGATGAAAGGTAGCTTAAAAGTCTTCAATGGTGATGACAAGAATCAAGATATTGAAAAACCCATAGAGAAAAACCAGTCAATTGAGAGTACTCGTGAGATTG
Organism: Cichorium intybus; assembly: GCA_023525715.1. Lineage (NCBI taxonomy): Eukaryota > Viridiplantae > Streptophyta > Magnoliopsida > Asterales > Asteraceae > Cichorium > Cichorium intybus. The sequence goes on from CM042010.1 coordinate 81,561,534, forward strand.
TTAAGATGGAGAAGGTGGCTTTGAGATCTAAACAGAGCTCTAATGGTGTCGGTGGAGGTGGAAAGAGGAAAACATGGAAATCTGATTGTAATTTTGAAGGAACTGAGAAAATTCCTGTTCAGATCCAGTAGTGATTTAAGTAATGGAGTTGAGAAAGTCAATTCATCGTCAACAAAAGGAAACCTAATTAGCGATGAATCCAACAATGGAGTTGAGGAAATTAAAGGGGGAAACAGAGATGATAATGAGATAAAGAAAAATAGATCTGATTCTAGCCAAAGCCTAGACGAATTAGATGTTGTTTGTGAGGAGAAAATGATTACGGATGACTTGGGAAAGGTCAAATCTCCTCGGAGTTTAGATACTGAATGTTACGAAGAACATGAAGAAGCTTCCGGTAATAATGGCGGAAAATGAAGAAATTAATGAGGAAAGAGCCATTGTTGTTGTTAAAGAAATGGAACCCGTTTCCACAATCAACAAAAAGAAATCCCCAGACGTCGTGATTGAGGACAAGAAAATTCATCACAGAAATGATTGGGTTAAGTAAATCAACTGTAATCAAACTCTTGATTGAATTAGGGTCAAGTAAATCAACTGTAATCTCCTTGCTTCTTTATACATCTTGGAATGCTTCGTTGAGTCGTCGTCGCCGGAAATTGGAATGCTTCGTTGACCGCAGGTGGACGGTGGTGGCAGGTGGGGGTGATGGTGGACGGTGGTGGTGGTATGGTAACAAATGAGTAGAGGGGGAGGGGTAAAGATGAGGGTGTGTTGTAACACCCCAAATTTTCACACAAATTTTTTTTTTTTTTTTTTTTATATTTTACAAACTTTGTTACAACATTTGAAAACAAACCATGTATTTACATTACAAACGGGGTATCACGAATTTGCATCACAACCACGGTTCAAACCTGTTTATTATACATTATTATACATCAGAAGCTACGGTCCCACCCGACTCTTTCAACGTCCTTCTTGTTACCTGAGTACATAGCATTTTAAAAGAAAATACGTGAGACATAATGTCTCGTGAGCGATATGGATTTAGACCCAAAAATATCTTTGCTAATAATTTCATTAATTATTAGAAGTTCAATATTCTTTTCCTGTGAGCGCACCCACAGGTATTCCTTATTTCTTATCAATGGTACATTCCTACGAGCGCACCCGTAGGTTTTATACGAGACGCACTCGTATAGCTACTTCCCAAATAGAATGAAACGAATTTATCTATCAAGGTAAGACAACTACTTCGCGACGGGAGGTACCATCCCAGTAGTGTCTTATTGCCACCCCTACCGCAGCAGGCCGTGGTCTTTATCCGGATACTAATCAACTTATCATCATGGGCCAATCACATTATTACTTCACTGTATTTCTGATTTTACTTCTTTACACATTATAATCATATTGTTCATAAAATACCTTTAAGTCATAAAACCACTTTGACTCCAAAACATTTTAAATAAAATTCATTTTGCTATGTACCAGAAAATCCACATAACACTCACCTTAGTCACCTAGGAGTTAGTTATCTTCTTGGACTCCTTTCTTTTTATCCTGAACAATCTTGTTTGAACCACCACCTATTATATACAGATTATACATTTATACTCAATTCATATATATAATAACCAATTTTACAGCACAAGAGTCCCATACAATGCAAGTACGGGTCATAATTAGGCTAAAACTCTCATTGTAATAACTTTCTTTAGTTTGTAAATTTCTCCGAAATACGCGTATTTTACTACAGTACCCTCGGGAGGTCGTATTTCAGTTCCGACAATTTTCTACAAAGTTTTGGACCGTAAGGGACTTATGTTTAAAATTTGAGGTCAAACGGACAAGTCTAACCCCAATTTCCAAAAATCAAAACTCAAAACCCTCTTCAGTATATTACACGGTCGTGTAATATTTTCTTTGAAAATTACACGGCCGTGTAATTTTGTTGACTATTTACCCTTTCCAAAACATTACACGGTCGTGTAATGTTGCCCTTGCAGATTACACGGCCGTGTAACTCTGCTGGGCTGTTTCCGGGTCCGATTTTTGTTCTGCAGCCCCCTGTTTTCGCGTATTAAGCTCTTAATACTTAGCCTAACCAATTTATACCATTCTATGACTAAAACCTTGAGTTTACATCAAGTTTTAATCCATAGAAACAACTAATTTACACAAATTCCTAGTTTTAGGGTTCTTGAGGAAATTTCTCAATCCCTTTGCTTCTAATTGGTTTTCAAAGATGGAATTGAGTTTCAATGATGTGTGAAATCATTATTTAGGAGTTAGAAACCGAAATCAACTCCACACCACAACTGAATTTCGTTTTCATCTCCTCAAGAACATTAGAAATGGTTTGGATAACTTGCAAGAACATAATCTAACCTTTGATGACTTAGGAATCAAAATCTTCAACTTGGTTCTTCAATTCCCGTGTTGTTTTCTCCAGATTTTCTCCAAGACTCGAGCTCCCTGATGCTTCACGATTTCAGTAGAGGGAGCTAGAAGCTTCCCTCTATTTATACTTCCATTATTTCCAAGTTTTACCCTCTACTTCCATTTCTCATATTTTGACCACAAAAGTCAAACTTTTATTACATGAATGTTTTATTTCTCACAATATGGCCACAAACACAAAATATTTTACCTTATGGTCCCAAAACATGGCAAATGACGAATTTGCCCTTTTTCTTAATTTTAATATTGCATAATTATTTTACATATTTATCACAATTTCTCTCAAGTTCTTACAATCTCTCCCCCTTAAGAGGATTCCGTCCTCGAAATCTTCTCATAGTTCGTGAAATTCGGGTATCTTTTCTTCATGTCTTCCAAAGTCTCCCAAGTCAAATCTGAACCCGACGAGTGCTTCCATTTGACCAACATTAGATCAATTTCTTTATTCCTCAGCTTTTTGGTTCTCACTTCCAACATCGCTTCTGGTTCCTCTATCAGCTTATTTGGGGCCTCTACTTTTAAGTCTTCCAGTGGAATAACAAGTTCACTTTCCCCAAAGTATTTTTTAAAATAGCACACGTGGAACGTATCATGTATACCACTCAGTTCGCGTGGTAACTTTAACTTGAAAGCTTGTTCGCCAATTCTCTTTAAGATCTTGAAGGGTCCAATGTATCTTGGACTCAGTTTACCTTTCTTTCCGAATCTTACCACACCCTTCCACGGTGATACTTTGAGCATCACCAGATCACCTTCTTTTAAATCGTAAGGTCTCTTCTTCAAATCTGCATAACTTTTCTGTCTATCTTGAGCAGCTTTCATATTAGCTTGAATTATTTTGATCTTTTCGTTTGTTATCCTTACAATTTCAGGCCCAGTTATTTTAGTCTCCCCTGCTTCCAGCCAACACAAAGGGGTTCTACACTTCCTGCCATATAGAGCTTCAAATGGTGGCATTCCAATGCTGGAATGATAACTATTGTTATAAGAAAATTCCACCAATGGCAAGTGTTCGTCCCAATTTCCACCAAAATCCAGAGCACACGATCGTAGCATATCTTCTACGGTTTGGATAGTTCGCTCACTTTGCCCGTCTGTTTGGGGATGATATGCTGTACTCATTTTAATTTTTGTCCCCATACGTTCCTGTAGTGCCTCCCACAATTTTGAGGTAAACCGTGGGTCTCTGTCAGACACAATAGACAAGGGAGCTCCATGAAGTCTTATAACTTCATCCTTATATATCTGTGCCAGTGTTTCCAACTGCGTATTTTCTTTAATTGCCAAAAACATAGCACTCTTGGTCAAGCGATCAACAATTACCCATATACCATTATGACCTTTTCTGGTTCTTGGCAAGCCAAATATGAAATCCATGGTTATGTCTTCCCATTTCCCCGCTGGAATTTGCAATGATTGAGTATTTCCATATGGGGCTTGGTGTTCTGCTTTCACTTGTGCACAGGTTGCACATTTAGAAATATATTTGACAATTCTTTTCTTCATTCCCGGCCACCAATACTGTTCTTTGAGATCCCGATAAGTTTTCGTACTTCCAGGATGAATGGAATACTTTGACTTATGAGATTCTTCTAGAATCAACTTTCGGATTCCACCTGCTTTTGGTACCCATATGCGATTTCTGACTGTCTTCAGTCCCTGGGTATTTTCTCCAAACACCACATCTTTTCCTAGCTTTTCCTTCTTTAAGTCACCTTTTTCCAGTACTTGTTTTTGTGCGTCTTTGATACTTTCTATTAGGCTTGATTTCAATTCAATCTTCATCAACCTCTCTTGACTTTTCTTTTCATGAAACTTCCTGCTCAGAGCATCTGCTACCACATTCGCCTTCCCAGGGTGGTAAGCGATTTCACAGTCATAATCATTTATTAACTCCAGCCACCTACTTTGCCTCATATTGAGATCTTTCTGTGAAAATACGTATTGCAAGCTCTTATGATCCGTGTACAGAGTGCACTTTGTTCCATACAAGTAATGCCTCCAGATTTTTAATGCAAACACAATTGCTGCCAATTCCAAATCGTGCGTGGCATACCGAGTTTCGGGTTCTTTTAATTGACGAGAAGCATATGCTATCACCTTTCCCCGCTGCATTAGTACACAACCCAATCCTCTATTAGAGGCATCACTATATACCACAAAATCTTCAGTTCCCTCTGGTAGGGTAAGAACCGGCGTATTACATAACTTCTCTTTTAGTGTTTCGAATGCTTTCTCTTGTTCCGCCCTCCATTCAAATTTTACCCCTTTTCTTGTTAGTTTCGTAAGAGGCACCGCAATCCGTGAAAAATCTTGGATGAACCGTCGGTAGTACCCGGCGAGTCCAAGAAAACTTCTCACTTCCGTCGGAGTCTTGGGAAATTCCCATTTCATCACTGCCTCCACCTTTGTTGGATCTACTTTAATGCCTTGGATTGAGACAACGTGTCCAAGGAATTGCACCTCCCTTAGCCAGAATTCGCACTTCAAAAATTTTGCATATAACTTTTCTTTCTTCAGAACTGCTAGCACCGTCCTCAAATGATTTCTGTGTTCTTCTGCGTTCTTCGAGTAGATAAGGATGTCATCAATAAAGACGATAACAAACTTATCAAGGAACGGCTTGCACACCCTATTCATCAAATCCATGAAGATTGCCGGGGCATTAGTCAGACCAAAAGGCATGACCAGAAATTCATAATGCCCGTAGCGAGTGCGAAAAGCAGTCTTCTCAATATCTTCATTTCTTACGCGTACCTGATGATAACCAGACCGGAGGTCAATCTTGGAGAAATAATCGGCGCCTTGTAACTGATCAAACAGATCGTCTATTCGTGGTAGCGGTTAACGGTTCTTGATGGTAATTTTATTGAGCTCGCGGTAGTCAATGCACATTCGCATCGTGCCATCCTTCTTTTTGACAAATAGTACCGGTGCACCCCAGGGCGACACACTGGGGCGTATGAAGCCTTTATCAAGCAATTCCTGTAATTGGGACATCAACTCCCGCATTTCGGTCGGGGCTAAGCGATATGGAGCACGGGCGATAGGAGAAGCTCCAGGTACAAGATCAATTCGAAATTCAACTTGTCTCTCTGGTGGTAACCCGGGTAAGTCATCTGGGAACACCTCAGGGTATTCTTTTACCACATCAATATCATGTATTGTTTTCTTCACTTTATCTTCCACCATTACATACGCCACGTAGGATAAACATCCCTTCACCAAACATCTCCTGACTTTCGCTGCGCTGATCAAATTAGACATCCTCTTGGGTTTTTCACCATAAACGTACACTTTGCTGCCACCTGGAATTTTTACTGACACTATCTTTTTCCCACATGCTATTTTTGCATCATTGGCTCCAAGCCAATCCATACCAATGACAACATCAAAAGTCTTTACTCCAATCGGAAGAAGGTTCAACGAAAATTTCTGATCATCTATGCTGAGTTCGCAGTCACGGTACACATGTCTTATCCCCACCTTCTTACCACTTGCCAATTCTACCTCACATACACGATCTAATGGTTCTAGCGGTATATTAAATTTTAGACCAAACTCAAAGGACACAAATGAACACGTAGCACCAGAGTCAAATAATACATAGGCAGGCATCTGGTTAATTAATAGAGTACCTGAGACCACGTCTTGTGTCTCCTTTGCTTCTTCTCGGGTGAGTTGGAAGGCGCGAGTCTTCACCTTTTGGGGCTCTGTCTTTTTCTGCGCAGTTGATACCATTGGCTCGCCACCCTTCTTCGGACAGTTAAAACTATAATGCCCCTTTTCGTGACATGAAAAACACTCGACTTCGCTGAGCTTAGGATAAGTACATTCCCTCGCCTTGTGACCCATTCTTCCGCAGTTAAAACAAGCCGCGCTTCCCATCTTACATTCGCCCGTATGCTCTTTCCCACACTTATCACACATCTTTCGACTACCCTGTTTGGTTGACATCACCACCGACTTTCCCTTCTTATTCCAGCTACTACTCCCGCCACTGAACTTACGTTTATCCCCAGAAACTTGCTTCTCTACTGTTCTTCGTTTCCCCACATCTTCAACATTTCTTGCTGCCTCAAATGCCGCATCCATTGTTACCGCCCGTTTTACTTCCAATTCATACTCCCAAGGTAGGCCTTTCGCATAACGGTTGATTCGTGCCCGCTCCGTAGGGTAAAGGTTTCCCACGAACGGTAGCATATCACTGAACTTTTTAGTATATTCAGCAACAGTCAAACTACCCTTCTTTAAAGTAAGGAATTCATCTTCAAGTTTTTCTATGTCCCGAAGGGGACAATATTTATTCTTCAGACGGGTGGTGAATTCGGTCCACGACCACTTGTAAATCACATCCTTTCCAACCAGTTCGTATAAGGTGTTCCACCAGACCAACGCATCGTCTTTCAACATTCGTGAGGCATAATAAACTTTATCCTTCTCATGACACTTGCTGACCTCTAGCACTTGCTCTGTCTCCCGTATCCACCGCATTGTGACTTTAGGCTCGTAGCTACCATAGTATTCTGTTGGCTTACATGTCAGAAAAGTTTTGAAAGAACATCTCTTCTTATCTTCTGTCCCCACACTATCCTCATCTGTAACCGAATCTCCATTAGTGGGTCTCCAAGAGGCATCATCTACTGAAGGATTTGGTTGTGGGTCCCCCAGTCGTGTATTCAACATTTGTCGCATATCCTCCCTCATCTCTGTCTTTAGATTGCTAATAAGGTTTTGAATAGCCTCCAAAGTCACGGGTGGAGGTTGCGGTATTGGGTTTGGTATATCACCCATGTTATCCGCATCATTGACGGGATTACTCCCACGAGATGGAGTATGACTGGCTGCCCGTCCCCCACTTGAAAGGCTATGATCACCGCTCGCCATTTACTATATAAAATAATAAAATTCACGTTTTGTTACTTCACATATATATATATATATATTGATCAATATACTCGAAAGCGGTAGCATGTGATCTTCCTATGGGACTCGTGTTCTCAAGTTTCTCTATACCAATTTCCACAACCAAATTCTTCAGGTTCCCTAGTGACTTCACCATTTCCAAAGCATATCCTGTGGTTACAATAATACGGGCCCAATATTACTTTAACCACCTATATACTTTGGCTCTGATGTTATCACAAGATTCCCTAATTCATTGGTTTCTGTGGATTGCAATACTATATTTTACCGACCCTACCCCGTTAGTTAGTACCTAGTACTACTACTTTAATTACTATTAATCCACTAGTTTAAGCCTAGGATGGTTACCCAACCTAATTCGCTTAAACCATGGCTCTGATACCAAATTGTAACACCCCAAATTTTCACACAAATTTTTTTTTTTTTTTTTTTTTTATATATTACAAACTTTGTTACAACATTTGAAAACAAACCATGTATTTACATTACAAACGGGGTATCACGAATTTGCATCACAACCACGGTTCAAACCTGTTTATTATACATTATTATACATCAGAAGCTACGGTCCCACCCGACTCTTTCAACGTCCTTCTTGTTACCTGAGTACATAGCATTTTAAAAGAAAATACGTGAGACATAATGTCTCGTGAGCGATATGGATTTAGACCCAAAAATATCTTTGCTAATAATTTCATTAATTATTAGAAGTTCAATATTCTTTTCCTGTGAGCGCACCCACAGGTATTCCTTATTTCTTATCAATGGTACATTCCTACGAGCGCACCCGTAGGTTTTATACGAGACGCACTCGTATAGCTACTTCCCAAATAGAATGAAACGAATTCATCTATCAAGGTAAGACAACTACTTCGCGACGGGAGGTACCATCCCAGTAGTGTCTTATTGCCACCCCTACCGCAGCAGGCCGTGGTCTTTATCCGGATACTAATCAACTTATCATCATGGGCCAATCACATTATTACTTCACTGTATTTCTGATTTTACTTCTTTACACATTATAATCATATTGTTCATAAAATACCTTTAAGTCATAAAACCACTTTGACTCCAAAACATTTTAAATAAAATTCATTTTGCTATGTACCAGAAAATCCACATAACACTCACCTTAGTCACCTAGGAGTTAGTTATCTTCTTGGACTCCTTTCTTTTTATCCTGAACAATCTTGTTTGAACCACCACCTATTATATACAGATTATACATTTATACTCAATTCATATATATAATAACCAATTTTACAGCACAAGAGTGCCATACAATGCAAGTACGGGTCATAATTAGGCTAAAACTCTCATTGTAATAACTTTCTTTAGTTTGTAAATTTCTCCGAAATACGCGTATTTTACTACAGTACCCTCGGGAGGTCGTATTTCAGTTCCGACAATTTTCTACAAAGTTTTGGACCGTAAGGGACTTATGTTTAAAATTTGAGGTCAAACGGACAAGTCTAACCCCAATTTCCAAAAATCAAAACTCAAAACCCTCTTCAGTATATTACACGGTCGTGTAATATTTTCTTTGAAAATTACACGGCCGTGTAATTTTGTTGACTATTTACCCTTTCCAAAACATTACACGGTCGTGTAATGTTGCCCTTGCAGATTACACGGCCGTGTAACTCTGCTGGGCTGTTTCCGGGTCCGATTTTTGTTCTGCAGCCCCCTGTTTTCGCGTATTAAGCTCTTAATACTTAGCCTAACCAATTTATACCATTCTATGACTAAAACCTTGAGTTTACATCAAGTTTTAATCCATAGAAACAACTAATTTACACAAATTCCTAGTTTTAGGGTTCTTGAGGAAATTTCTCAATCCCTTTGCTTCTAATTGGTTTTCAAAGATGGAATTGAGTTTCAATGATGTGTGAAATCATTATTTAGGAGTTAGAAACCGAAATCAACTCCACACCACAACTGAATTTCGTTTTCATCTCCTCAAGAACATTAGAAATGGTTTGGATAACTTGCAAGAACATAATCTAACCTTTGATGACTTAGGAATCAAAATCTTCAACTTGGTTCTTCAATTCCCGTGTTGTTTTCTCCAGATTTTCTCCAAGACTCGAGCTCCCTGATGCTTCACGATTTCAGTAGAGGGAGCTAGAAGCTTCCCTCTATTTATACTTCCATTATTTCCAAGTTTTACCCTCTACTTCCATTTCTCATATTTTGACCACAAAAGTCAAACTTTTATTACATGAATGTTTTATTTCTCACAATATGGCCACAAACACAAAATATTTTACCTTATGGTCCCAAAACATGGCAAATGACGAATTTGCCCTTTTTCTTAATTTTAATATTGCATAATTATTTTACATATTTATCACAATTTCTCTCAGGTTCTTACATGTGTTTTATTTTCTTTTTCTTTTTTTATCCTTAAAAATAAATTTTAGTTAAAGAAAATGTAAAAGAAATTAAAAAGGGTAAATCAGACATTTTATATGGCTCAGGGACAACCTATAAAAAGTTTTCAAACCACGGGGACTAGGCGTGAGGTTTTTCAAAGTTAGGGACCAAACTCGATATCTTCTGAAACCACAAGGACCATTTATGAAGTTTTGTCTTTATTTTATTACTTTTACCAAAATTTTCAGGTTCTTACACTCTCCCCTCCTTAAGAGGATTCCGTCCCCGGAATCTTTTCGTCTTTTGCATAGTACGATAATCTTTTTTTTTTCTTACACTTTTATCTTTGAGGAAATAACCTTTTACTCCCTCAACTTTTTAATCTTTTATTTAAGATGCGTAACTTTCTGAATAGTTTTCAGGAATTTGTGTTTTAAAGATTATCCCCACCTCTAATCTTTCTTCTTATAATTGGTATATTCATCTAAATATCCTTTTAGTAATTTACATTTATACACCTAACCAAAATACATTTTTGGTTGTTTTACCCTCTTTTCCTTAAAATTTTCAGAATTTTTATCATAACATATATAATACCTTTATAAATAACCAAAATACCCTTTTAGTCATCTTATCCATTTTCTCAACTTTTTAGTCACTCACTCGTACTTCATACTCTATATTTTAATTGTATTCCTTTTTACCTCATTTCATTCATATGCAAATCTCTTAGTGAAACTTATTTTAGAAAGTAGTTTCATACTTTCATACTTTTATAAAAAATAACAGTCTACTTTGTAATTCTTCTTATATCTTTACCAAAAATACATAAAATTATGCTAATCATATTCTTTACTTGCAAAACTTTTTCCAAATACAGTTAAACATAATTTATTTATTTTCACTCTTCTCTTCTTTTTTTTTCTCATTCCTCTACTGATTCGTTATTACATGGATAATTTATTACTATTTCTTCTTTCCAGAAGTTTTACAACTTCTTATCTTTTATATATCTTATTCTTTAAGACTTTTAAACTTCAAGTTTGTTCTTCTTTTTCTCTACTAACAACTTCCGGTTCATTACCATTTATAAGGTAGGTATTCTCTTTCTTTTGTTACTCTTTACATCCTCACTTTACTGTTTGGGACAGAATCTGTCGAAACAGTACACCTCACACGAAAATTTACATGTCTCACTCTAGAAAAATCAAAATAACATACCGCTTTTTGTTTTAGAAACTAGACATTTGTAGGTTTCTTTCCATGTATGATACATACTTTTTAGCCTAGTAGATTTGTACAGTTTTACTGTTAAAGTTGATCTATTGTTGCTGTCAAACTTCGTTACTCTTACTTTTATCACCTTTACTATGTAATTATGGGATTTATTTAACTTTATACTATCGTTCATACATCCTCATCATATTGTTATCTTCCTTCTTTTATATTTCACATGGGTTATTCTCATGAATACTTATCTTGTATTCCGTGGTACTCATAGTATCTTTGTATCTTGAGTTATTAATAATTCATACGTTACTCTCATTCTTATTTCATGATTTACGAAATCTCAGTTTCACGTGCCTCTTACTCATTCCATGTACATTATATGCATTACTTTTACAATTACTTACCCTATATCACTCTTTACTTGTATCATTTTCACATTTTGACATATTAATAACCAAGATACTTCTTTCATCCTCCTTTATTATTTATGAGATTTCAATCTCACTTATTCATTACACTTACTAATATAATCATTTTTTTTTTCAGCTTTCTTACAGTACTCCTATGAGTACACTTCTTATCCTCTGTGGTACCCCATGTACTATTCTCATCTTATTACACTTTTATGATATTATCATATTGTTGTGCACTTGGGTTTCACAAATTATATTTATTAACTTCTTGATCACAAATTTCAATTCTCAAACTCTTGTCCCACTTTAGACTTTTACAAATAAATTTTGTCTTTCTTTTACCTCTTAATTACTACTTGGTAACCCGACTCTACTATGTTGATTCTTTGATGCTTCTAGTTTATCGCATATAATATTTCATAATTCCAAACTCAGTTTCAGTATACCTTATACATACTTCAAATAGTTTCGTGATTACATTCTAAGTTTGACTCTTATAAAAAGTCAAAGCTGTCAAGAATTTAATTACCAATTTTATATGCTTTTGGTCATATTATGATTCCAACTTAACAATGAGACGCAAACCATGGTCTCAAACCCCTTCTTAACACATATTTACAAGTTTTTTTTTCTCACATACTTTTACTTATAACTTTCTAGGCTTTAGGCCCAAATTTTCTTCCATTATATCTTTTGCCATCTTTTCTATGTGTTATAAGGCTACATGCCTAACACATTACATTATTCTTTCGTTTACACTTCATTCCTTGATACGCTTTATTTCTACATATGTTAATGCTATAAGATTATTCATTCCTTTACAGTATTATATATATCGTATTCCATGTCATACTTTCTTCTTATGTATTTTATGATGAAATACTGATACCATATATTTTTTTCATATATCCTTTATTCTCTTGTATTTTGAGGCTGTATACCAAATACTTTATCTCGTTCTTTCGCCTCTTAGTTAATAATATTCTAATTAGGATACATATTTCATATCCACCTTTACACTTATATAAGTTTCATACTTACTCATTCTTTCACACCCATACACGTATATATACTACATTTCATAAATGTTGGCCATGCTCTCTCACATGTGCAGAAAATCTGGAAGTATAAATAGCGGGACAAAACTTCATTTCATACACGTATATATATACTACATTTCATAATTTTGTCATAAAAATGTGTAAAATGTGGCAAAACTTCAAGAATAACAACTCCAGGGACTAAACTGCAATTTCTGGAAGTATAAATAGTGGGACAAGCTCTCTCACATGTGCAGAAAATCTGGAAGCATCGGGAGAGGGTTTTGGAGTGATCGATTTCAGAAACTTGGAGTTTTCTTGAAGAATTAAAGCTAGGAATCGGATTCTAGGCTTGGAATTGAAGACTTGGAAGCAATTGAGGTAAGTTATTAAGTTCTTACCAAGCTTTTGGTGTGTGTTCTTCAAGCTTGAACTGAAAACTGTAATTTCAGTTAGGAATTTTGTGATAAGTAGCTTAATACTTCCAGTAAGTCATGCTAAAAGGACTTAATTCAAAGAAAATGGAAGTAGGTTGCTATTGTTCAAGAATTGGGATTTTGATCAAGAACCCTAGATGATGAGTTCTTGTGATAAACTTGATTCTAATGATTTATAATGAGTTGTAGATGCAATATTGACTGAAAGAAATCAGTAGAAGCAAGTAAAACTCAACAATTTCGGTTTTTGGACTAAAATTGTGAAAACGGGAAATTGTGAAAATGGATTGAATTTGATCCTTCAATGGTCTAAAACTTGTTATTAGCCAAAGGTTTTGGTATTGGAACAAATTCCTTGTGATTAAGTCGAGTAATAAGGGCTTAATAAGGAAAATGGGATTTTTAAGCACAAAATCGGAGCTCACTGTCTGCATTCCCCAGCACTCGCGACGCGACGACCAAGGCTTAGGTCGCGACGCGAGGGTACGGCAGCAGTGCAGAAATCATCTGTTAAAATTTGGTGCAATTTCCAAATGTGATTTTGATGCTAGGCTTATCGAATTGACCTGAAATTTTAAACATAGGTCTAATATGTTGTAAAACTTCATGGAAAATTATCGGAATATAAATACGACCTCCCGAAAGTACTGTAGTAGAATACGCGTATTTCGGGAAGTGTATTAAATTTTTATACCAATGGTTAATGCTTGGAATTTGTCTTATATTAGACTCTTGTGCATTAGAACCAACTGAAATGGTATATTAACCTATAATCATTATGAAATGAATGGAATTGTAGGTACGGGACAAAATCTTGCGGATTTTATTTCAAGGCAAGAAACGACAAAAGCTAGTAGTAGCAAGCTTTCAGGTGAGTAATCTCACTGTTATCCGTTGTGATATATGTTATATGAGCAGCTGCAGATGAATATGATTTTGGGAGAAAAAATGACAAATTACTTGATTGGAAATATGACAAGACCAGATAAGCCGTGAGTCTACGATAGACAAGAACGGAGCTGTGAGTCAATATATCCATGTAAACTGTGACGTGACAAGACCAGATAAGCCGTGAGTCTATAATAGACAAGAACGGAGCTGTGAGTCAAACTTATATAGACAAGACCGGATAAGCCGTGAGTCTAGGCAACAACGGGCTAACCCGTGAGTCTAGGCAACAACGGGCTAACCCGTGAGCCAAGGCAACAGCGGGCTAACCCGTGAGCCATATTTGATTTTGTATTGTATGATAATACATATTTGACTTTGTATAGAGAATTTTATTCTTATACATGTTATTCTTGATTTGATTACTCATTGGGCTTTATAGCTCACCGTTTATTTGATATGTCCCTGCAGGTGAGCGTGATCCCGCCAAGGGAAAAGATAAAGTCCGTGACTGAGGACTTAGTATTTGAAGTAACGACCCGGCTTGAGGAATGTATAATATCATGTATTATACTTCGTGATACTCTTGTACTCGTATTGTATTAACTAATACCCCCTACTTATGTTTTGTTTGTAAAATATTTGGTTTGAAAAATAAAAAAAAAATTGGGGTGTTTTTGGTTAATAAGTCGGGTGTTATAAGTTGGTATCAGAGCCGTGGTTTAAGTGAACTAGGTGTCTTAGACTAGATTCCTGGACTTAAACCTTGAGAGAAGAACAGATAAATAGACTGTTAGATATATATATGAGTTTATTATTATATATGTAATCTAACGGTTTGCTGAAATTTTGAAGTATGAGAAATACACGAAGTAATCCCACTGGTGTGAATTCGCGTGGAACTGCAAGAAGTGGACCAGCTAGGTCACGCGGCTCTGTTGGGCGAAGAGCACCAACACGGGAACCGGTGGGAGAAAATCCACCTGATATACGAGCTATTGTGGAAGAAGTAGTTAGGCAGATGATGCTTACATTAACAAATAATCCCAACCCGAGTGGCAATCCTAATCCGAGTGCCAATCCTAATCCTACTGAAGAGGCTGCAAAAAGCGTTCATGACAGGAAGTCGGAAGATGAAAGCCAGGGAGAAAGTCGTGCCCGGGCAGTACAAGAAACTCAAGGTGGGGAAGCCTCGATAAAGAAAGTTGGGTGTACGTATAAAGCCTTCCTTGGTTGTAAACCAAAGGAATTCTCGGGGACAGATGATCCAATCAAAGCTATGGAATGGATCATGCATATTGAGAAGGTGTTCCGAGTAAGCAAATGTGCGGAAAATGATAAAGTAGAGTTTGCCACGAACCAACTCACAAGCGGGGCACTACATTGGTGGCAAATTTACTACAAATCACTGGATCTTGATTCATCCCAATCGATACCTTGGGAGCAATTCAAGATTAAGTTCAATGAAGAATACTGTTCTGAAGTAGCAATAAAGCAATTGGAGGATGAGTTCCTGCACATGGAACAGGGTTCCCGATCTGTTCAAGAATATACTCTTAGCTTTCTGGAGAAAGCTAGATTTGCAGAACATCATGTCAATACCGAAAAGAGGAAGATTGATAAGTATGTCGGGGGGTTGACGACCCGAATTAGAGAAATCGTGCAACCGCTGAAACTACCTACTTTCCGACAAGTGGTGGATCGAGCCACGGAAAGAGAAACAGAACTGAAGCGACAAGAAGACGAAAAGAAAGTCTTGGAAACGAAACGAAAGGCGGAAGACCAAGGTTGGACGCCTCAGAAAAAGTCGCAACAATCCGGGTCTAGGGGAAAAGGCCAGAAAGATGAAGGCAAGTGGTGTGAAAAATGCAGAAAAAGGCACACGGGCAGTTGTCGCAGCGATACTGGGTCAGTTAGCTGCCGAAATTGTGGAAAAACGGGTCATCTTACACGGGACTGTCGGGCGGACCGTAGGTGTTTCCAATGCGGGGCTACGAATCATATTCGCCTGAACTGTCCCCAACTGAAATATGGAGTATACAGTGAAAGACCTAGGGAAGTTGAAGTGGGAAAGAAAGAAGAGTCGAAGAACAGGGGACGACCGGTGGCCTCGCGAGCTTTCCAGATGACCGTGGAAGAAGCCCGTGAGAAGACGGATGTGGTTACAGGTATCTTTACTCTCAATACCATACCTGTATATGTTATATTTGATCCAGGGGCTACACACTGTTTTGTGTCGGAGTCTTTATTGCCCCGTCTGAATGTACCGTTAACACCTATGGATGAAAGCCTAGAAGTGGCTATAGCGGACGGCAGATATGTTTGGGTTTCTGAACACTTGGAAGGTTGTCAGCTTAAAATCTACGGGACCACTTTCCCTATAGATTTGAAGCCGATGACTACCAATGAATTTGGTGTAATTGTGGGGATGGATTGGTTGGCAACGAATTATGCCAACATGGATTGTAGAAATAAAAACATCACGATATTATCACCGGAGGGGGAATGGATAAAGATTCAGGGTGAACGACCTCGGTTAAGAATGCCAGTTATCTCCTTTGCTGAAGCCCGAAGCTGTATTAGTAAAGTAGGGATGTCCTATTTGGCCTATGTAGCGGTGGCTAAGCCAGTCAAAGTGGGAGTAGCGAATGTGAACGTGGTAAATGAATTCCCAGAGGTGTTTCCAGATGAACTTCCAGGGTTGCCACCCGATCGACAGGTTGAGTTCACGATTGAACTAATTCCGGGAGCTGCACCTGTTGCCCGAGCTCCATACCGTTTAGCACCTTCAGAGATGGTGGAACTACGGAAGCAACTGGAAGAATTGTTAGACAGGGGATTCATCAGACCGAGTACATCGCCTTGGGGAGCCCCTATCCTGTTTGTTAAGAAGAAAGATGGGTCGATGCGCATGTGTATTGACTATCGGGAATTAAACAAGATCACAGTAAAGAACAAGTACCCGCTACCCAGAATAGACGACTTGTTTGATCAACTACAAGGCGCGTCCTACTTTTCTAAGATTGACCTGAGGTCGGGTTACCATCAGCTGAAGATAAGAGAATCTGACATTCCGAAGACAGCTTTTCGAACGCGATACAGTCATTATGAGTTTTTGGTGATGCCTTTTGGATTAACCAATGCTCCAGCCGTATTCATGGATCTTATGAACCGAGTGTGTCGACCGTTCCTTGATACTTCGGTGATAGTGTTTATTGATGACATCTTGGTGTATTCGCGAAGCCAAGCCGAACATGAAGTGCACCTGCGACAAGTGTTGGAGTTGCTTCGCCGAGAAAAGTTGTATGCTAAATTCTCCAAGTGTGAATTTTGGCTAAGAGAAGTTCAATTTCTTGGCCATGTAATTAATGCCGAAGGGGTGAAAGTCGACCCAGCAAAAGTTGAAGCCGTAATGAAGTGGGAACCGCCTCGAAGTCCAACTGAAGTACGAAGTTTCCTTGGTTTGGCAGGCTATTACAGAAGATTTGTTGAAAAGTTTTCCTCAATAGCTGCTCCGTTGACCAAGTTAACTAAGAAAGGTGAAAAGTTCACATGGGCCGAAAAGCAGTAAGAAGCGTTTCAGAAATTGAAACAATCTTTATGTGAAGCACCGGTGTTAGCACTACCACAAAGCGGAGAAGAGTATGTGATCTACAGCGATTCTTCTAGAATTGGTCTTGGTTGTGTGCTAATGCAGAAAGGTCGGGTCATAGCCTATGCGTCCCGCCAATTAAAAGATGCCGAGAAGAAGTATCCAGTTCATGATCTTGAATTAGCTGCGGTGGTTCTAGCATTGAAGTTATGGAGGCATTATTTATACGGTGTAAAGTTTGTTATTTACACTGATCATAAGAGACTGAAGTACCTCTTCGATCAAAAAGAGCTTAATATGAGACAGCAAAGGTGGATGGATCTATTGAAAGACTTTGATTGTGAAATTCAGTACCACCCAGGCAAGGCGAACGTGGTGGCAGATGCTCTAAGCCGAAAAGAAGCTCCTCTAAAAATTACATCCGCATGCATGAGTGTAGTAAGCCGGTTACCAGAATTAATTCGTTCAGCACAAGAAGAAGCGTGTAAGCCAGAGAATGTAAAAAGTGAAAGAATGGTTGGATATTTAAAGCATTTGGAAGAAAATGCTCAGAAATTGAAGACCTTCAGAGGTCGAATATGGGTCCCAAAACAAGGAGAGGCGCGGAACTTGCTTCTAGAATATGCACACTATAGTCGTTATGCAGTTCATCCGGGCAGTACCAAGATGTATCGGACGTTAAAACCGATGTATTGGTGGCCTGGAATGAAGAGAGATGTTGGACGATTTGTGGAAAGATGTTTGACTTGTCTGCAAGTTAAGTCAAACCATCAGAAACCGTATGGAGAAATACAACCATTGCCGGTTCCAGAGAAGAAGTGGGATCATATTACCATGGATTTTGTGACAAAGTTGCCGCGGACACCGCGAGGTTATGATTCTGTATGGGTGATTGTTGATCGATTGACTAAATCGGCACAGTTTATACCATATAAAGAAAAGTACAAGGTAGATCAACTGGCGAAAATCTACATAGATGAGGTGATTTGTCGGCATGGATTTCCAGCATCGATTGTATCTGACCGAGATAGTAGATTTACTTCCCATTTTTGGCAAAGTCTACAAAAGCAACTGGGTACGAAAGTACTTATGAGTACGACATACCACCCGCAGACTGATGCCAAAGTGAAAGAACCATTCAGACTTTGGAAGATATGCTGAGAACCTGTATAATTGACTTTGGTGGAAGCTGGGAAGATCACCTACCCTTAGTAGAATTCGCGTACAATAACAGCTATCATTCCAGTATTCAGATGGCCCCGTATGAGGCATTGTATGGAGCACCGTGTCGTACTCCGACTTGCTGGACTGAAGTTGGGGAGAAGCCGTTGGCTGGACCCGAAATTGTAGCACAGACCGAAGAAAAGATCAAACTGATACGCGAAAATTTGAAGGTAGCTCAGAATAGACAGAAATAGTGTAACATCCCAAAATTTTAGGGTAAAATTAAAAATTTTTAAACGAAAACTTCAATATAAGAAAAGCCACTTAATTAATTTTGATAAAATTCCATGACTTATAAGTTTAATGAAAACACCCCAGGATTAACAGAAGTTAACGAAATCACAATATAGCGGAATATTAATTCAAAAACAGTCCTCCAATGAAGCAGCACAGTGTATACACGTCACGCCTTGCCATCCATTGTACCTGATGTACCTGAAACAGTAGTTTATATAGGGAAAGGGTAAGCACGAAGCTTAGTGAGTTCCTCAAAATACCATACGATCCATCACATAACATACAACACACAATAACCATTCATATGTCTGTGAGACTCACGGGCTATCCCTGTTCCGCCTGAAGACTCACGGGCAGTTCCCGTTCTGTCTTATCGCTCGCAGGCTTTTCCCGTTCCGTCTAATGACTCGCAGGCTATTCCCGTTCCGCCTATTGGCTCGCGGGCTATCCCGTTCCGTCCACAAACAATCATTATCATAGCAATAATTCATACAATTATCATAACAGGTAAGATCACCTTAGTCTAACATATCTTCCTTCCTACGCATGCAATATCACCTATAGTATAGTGAGAAGACTCACCTGATTATAGTTGACTATATCGTTTATCTTTCTCGGCTTTGTATTTCCTTCAACTTTAACTGTTAACATAATAAGAAATCTATCATTTCTTAATCTTTAACTATATTGTAGTCGCATCATTAAACCCTTCAGTAATTCCAATATGATACTCCATGATTTATCAAGTAAAGAACAGCCAGGTAGAAGATTAGATGGGGTGGCAGGATCCTTTCAGCATTTTAGCCTTTCGGAAAATCCAACAACCAGATCCCAAGTAATCGGCCTAGTCACCGTCCTCGTAAGTAAATCAATCGGTATTATTTTCGGAATTACGAATTGTTATAATAACGACATTTTAAGGTTTTTTGTTTACTATTGTTAGAAATGAGTATAATATAACATATGTTATACTTATTAAATATTCTACTTCTTAACACAAAAACTATTTTACAATACCTAATTAAGCTATAGAAAAGTTTGTAGTTACCTTATGACCAGTCGTCGGAACCTATAACTTCTTCGCTAGGCTTTTGAGCTTCCTTTCACTCACTTCTTACACTCTAGTGCTTAGAAACCTCTATATATTGGATTGAGATTTGTTGGTGTGGTTTATGAGATGTTTGGGGGGTATTTATACTTGAATTCTTGAATAAAAAATGGCATGACACTTTTGACAAAAGATTTTAATAATATAATTTTGTTGAAATTAAAGGCCTTCTAGAATCAGTCTGTTCAAGACTGGTTTAGCCGATCTTAAGCCCATTAAATTCACGTTTTTATTTGATATACAGTAAATTCATCTCAATACCTTTCCAAGGATGTATGGTATGTATTTATACGATTTTTCTATGATTTATTATGATATTTTGAAAACAGACTATCTAATCTGTCAATTCCAAACTAATCAGCAACGATTGCATTTTTTTACCATAGATAATGTCATTTTCAAGCTTACTATTATTTTTGGTAATTGTACTAGACTCAATTTTTAAACTTTGTGCACTGTTTGAGGTCCAAACGATTTTTCTAGAATTAATTATGATTTTTCTAAAAACGACACAAAATGTTGATTTTCATATGAAATTGTAACTAAAGTTTTTCTTAGCTTTATAATTACCAATGACCATATAATTCCTAACACTCTTATTTTAAGTATATGTTATAATCAGGATACGGGTCTTACAAGTCTCCCCCACTTATTTGGATTTCGTCCCGAAATCCGCATTCTCGAACGCCTTTATGTATTTCCCATCGAGTCTTCAAAAATCCTCCTCGTCTTATTGTCGAACCTTTACAAGGTTTCATTATCTTTCCTTTCAACATTCACATATCTCTGTAATAATGCTTAAGGACTTATTATTCTCATTCACTCCATTTTTTTTTTGGAGTACTGAACACTCTTTAAACTATTTCCATTATTACGAAACATAAAATTTTGTTTTATTTCAAGAGTCTCTTCATTATCTCGTTCTCACCGGATTCAAGCAGCGAATTTTGAAAAAATGTCACTTGGGGTAGTGAAAAGTCGCATCTACTGTAGTTAGTTTGAATTTCGGTAATTAAAACGTGAGGTGTCCTTTCAGTTCCGTGTGTCCTTTCGGTTCCAGCTGCAAGATACTATATATACAGGTATGTAGTATCATTCATTTCCACATTCATTTTCAGTCTCATCCTCTCTTACCACTAGTTTGTTCGTACACGAACTCATATTTAAAGCCGAGTCATGGAAAACAGATCTTCAATGGGCGATTTGTCGAACCCTGGACCTGGTTTTCAGCAAGGAGAGGGTACTTCAAACCCAGCATTCTTAATAGAGTTCGGTGACTCTAACATTCTAGACATCTATTATCCATACTTCGATTACCTTTCTAATGTTTTATTTGATTTTGAATTATGGTACAGTCTTCCAGATATACTACCAATAGAGCAACTCCACGGTGAGCCGGAAATTTTTCCTGAGTTGAACATTAACTCAGATGATCCGGTGCATGCATCTGACTTTGCACTTGATCAGACTCCATGCCTTCTACCAGGTTAAATTCTTTTGAATGATCCATTTATAAGTATTATATTTTGTTTTATCATTTGACATGTGTTATTTGTAGACCCATTTGTGGATGGTCTAACTGAGTACAATCCATTCATCGACGTACCCTCAATGAGCAGTGAGATCATCCCCATGAATCAAGGATTCATGGCTGACATTCAAAATGACAATCAATTACAGACGATTGATAACATCAATATTGATATGAATCCCGAGTTTGGGGTTGGTTTTCAATACCAAAATCACCTTCAGGTGATTCAAAGGAATCTAGAAGGATTTCAGAATCCTGAGATTTTAGTTGAAAACCAACAATTATTACCGATAGAGGCCACTAATTTTGATGAATCAATGTCCATCTTTGGGTCAGAAAATCAGGATCATGTTCAAATGATCCAGAATGATAACAATACAATTGGATTTGAATCTTCTAGTTCAGAAAACATAGCAGGTGGCAGTGGAAGAGGTTTCAGACATTTATTAAGTAGGGAAATAATAGCTAAACACTTTAACGAACCAATTGAGAAAGCTGCGAAGGAACTCAACATTGGAATGACACAATTAAAAAAACGCTGTAGAGAATTAGGTATCAATCATTGGCCCCAACGACAACTTACGAGTTTGCAAACCCTTATTGATCGTGCTGAGGTAAAGAACTACATTTTTTAATTCCTTTATATCATAAGGTTGAAATTACTAAAGTTATTTGTGCCACGGGAATTTGGTAATGAATTTATTGAGGCAACAGAATTATCGGGAGATTTAATACCCAACCTAAAAAAGGAAAAAGAAGCGATAATTGAAGGGTCACAATCGGGTCTAACAGACGGCACAAAGAAGCTAATACAAGCTGCTCATAAGGTTGTATTTAGGAAAAGAAAATTTCTGGAAAAGGGGGAAACTTCATCAAGAACTCATACACAGCAGCAATCTCTGCCATCTAACTCTGGTATGAGTAGTATTAATCCTGGTTTACTCGAGCCTAGGAGTGAGGATAATTTTGGAGGCTTTGTAAGTGACCTAGCCTGGTTTCCACCTTCTTATAGCTATCCCCAACTGGTTCCGAATTGGAACCCTTCCTCATCACTTCCCTACTTACACACTCCCCAAACGAGTCGATTTTTAGCCCATAATCATGGGGTTACGGGTTCCAACCCTATTGAGACCCCATACCTTGGAGCTCCTCCTCCAATAACCGGAAGCATACCCCTTCCAAATCCTCAAGAAGGTACAAGTCAACGTAATGATGACAAAGAGTGGAGTGTAGAAGATCTTTTCTCACATCTTTCTGATTCTCCAGTTTTAGGTTAGTAGTTCTGTAAACTTTTCTTAATGAATTAATATAAAGTTATAGTAATGAATTAAATATATCGACGTGTTACTATAATTTTAATGATTTCATAGATTCTATACAATATTCATGTTGTTCCCTTAATTTTGTATTCCTCCCCCACTTGGACTAAAGTCCAAGTCTGTTTCTTCGATTTATAATTTTTTTTACGAGCCCTTACTCTCGAACGAAAACCAAGCCCACTCTGCTCAGCCAACAACTTGCATCAGGGGCAAACACCATCTCAATAAACATGTTTCGATAATGTAGAGACGTTTACATCAACCACCATATGTTACTCATCCGCTTGCGACCCTAGTCAACACCTCTATCGTCAGTTACCTCAATCACGAGTGAGTGATCCAAACTCTCAACCCACATGACCTGATCAATCACTCAAGCAAGATCAATACAAGGGTAGGTAGCCCCACTATTACACAGCATTAGGCATGTACAGAGTTGACTAAAAAATACCCGCCATCATCTCAGGCGCCGCTTGCACCTCTTTGACCGTGAGTTGGAAAAATCACACTTGCATCCTTTAGTCCCTGTCTGGCTTGTGCGCCCATTAGTTGCATGAAAAATAGCTACCACAATAGCATTTTGGCATTCTCCCTTTCAACAGTCTTTAAGCTCAGTAATCAACTTAAGCATGATCGGTTCAACCAAACTGGTATGATCGCATCTTAATTGTTCCTACTGAACCTCACAATCAACATTCAAAAATTGAATGGATAAAAGTTTACCACATTACACTAGCATTTAAGTTAATTATGCTAGACACTCACATACTCAGCTCCTTGGATCCTTCGTGACGAACTCCCGACTCGAACGTGGATCCTGTGCTTTCGAAAGTAGGAGCTCTACTACTACCTTCCACACCTATCCATGTTCGTTCCAAGACCCGTCTCGAAATATCCAATTCGCTTCTCACCGATAATTTTAACACATATGCCCTTACAAGGCATATGTCAACCCTTCTAGGAATACTTGGAATCCCACCCCCACCCTGCTATTCTAACTAAGACGGAACTTCCTCCAGTGATGACAAGTTGTTTCGCAAACTTAGTTGTATACAATATCGAACTAAACAGTCTTTCAAATAAGAGAATCTTCCCTAAAGCAACAACCAAACAAGGAACATGCAATAAGGTCAACTCACACATTCTATGACTATTCAGTCCATATTGTATACAACTTAGTGGAAATCTCTAAGCAACCTATCGGCACTAGCATACAGTTCTATTAGCAAATAGCAGATAATAATACAACAATGTGTGATCTCTACCAGGCATTTCAGCAAACATATACCATATGTTTTTTTTTAACATCCACAATATTAAATACTTAACCCTTTTCTCATACTGGCGTCGGCTGGCGGTACACACTGTGTCTTCAGTTCACCCTTCATAAAACATCTTTCTTTCGTAAAAATGTTTTAAGAAAACTCTTAAGCCTCAACTTGAGTCCAGAACTCACTAAGTGAGCCTGATTCTCTCAAGCTGTGCTCTGATACCAACTTGTAACATCCCAAAATTTTAGGGTAAAATTAAAAATTTTTAAACGAAAACTTCAATATAAGAAAAGCCACTTAATTAATTTTGACAAAATTCCATAACTTATAAGTTTAATGAAAACACCCCAGGATTAACAGAAGTTAACGAAATCACAATATAGCGGAATATTAATTCAAAAACAGTCCTCCAATGAAGCAGCACAGTGTATACACGTCACGCCTTGCCATCCATTGTACCTGATGTACCTGAAACAGTAGTTTATATAGGGAAAGGGTAAGCACGAAGCTTAGTGAGTTCCTCAAAATACCATACGATCCATCACATAACATACAACACACAATAACCATTCATATGTCTGTGAGACTCACGGGCTATCCCTGTTCCGCCTGAAGACTCACGGGCAGTTCCCGTTCTGTCTTATCGCTCGCAGGCTTTTCCCGTTCCGTCTAATGACTCGCATGCTATTCCCGTTCCGCCTATTGGCTCGCGGGCTATCCCGTTCCTTCCACAAACAATCATTATCATAGCAATAATTCATACAATTATCATAACAGGTAAGATCACCTTAGTCTAACATATCTTCCTTCCTACGCATGCAATATCACCTATAGTATAGTGAGAAGACTCACCTGATTATAGTTGACTATATCGTTTATCTTTCTCGGCTTTGTATTTCCTTCAACTTTAACTGTTAACATAATAAGAAATCTATCATTTCTTAATCCTTAACTATATTGTAGTCGCATCATTAAACCCTTCAGTAATTCCAATATGATACTCCATGATTTATCAAGTAAAGAACAGCCAGGTAGAAGATTAGATGGGGTGGCAGGATCCTTTCAGCATTTTAGCCTTTCGGAAAATCCAACAACCAGATCCCAAGTAATCGGCCTAGTCACCGTCCTCGTATGTAAATCAATCGGTATTATTTTCGGAATTACGAATTGTTATAATAACGACATTTTAAGGTTTTTTGTTTACTATTGTTAGAAATAAGTATAATATAACATATGTTATACTTATTAAATATTCTACTTCTTAACACAAAAACTATTTTACAATACCTAATTAAGCTATAGAAAAGTTTGTAGTTACCTTATGACCAGTCGTCGGAACCTATAACTTCTTCGCTAGGCTTTTGAGCTTCCTTTCACTCACTTCTTACACTCTAGTGCTTAGAAACCTCTATATATTGGATTGAGATTTGTTGGTGTGGTTTATGAGATGTTTGGAGGGTATTTATACTTGAATTCTTGAATAAAAAATGGCATGACACTTTTGACAAAAGATTTTAATAATATAATTTTGTTGAAATTAAAGGCCTTCTAGAATCAGTCTGTTCAAGACTGGTTTAGCCGATCTTAAGCCCATTAAATTCACGTTTTTATTTGATATTCAGTAAATTCATCTCAATACCTTTCCAAGGATGTATGGTATGTATTTATACGATTTTTCTATGATTTATTATGATTTTTTGAAAACAGACTATCTAATCTGTCAATTCCGAGCTAATCAGTAAAGATTGCATTTTTTACCATAGATAATGTCATTTTCAAGCTTACTATTATTTTTGGTAATTGTACTAGACTCAATTTGTAAACTTTGTGCGCTGGTTTGAGGTCCAAACGATTTTTCTAGAATTAATTATGATTTTTCTAAAAACGACACAAAATGTTGATTTTCATATGAAATTGTAACTAAAGTTTTTCTTAGCTTTATAATTACCAATGACCATATAATTCCTAACACTCTTATTTTAAGTATATGTTATAATCAGGATACGGGTCTTACAAATAGTATGCGGACAAACGGGTGAAACCGATAGAATTCCAAGTAGGAGATATGGTAATGCTCAAAGTATCCCCTTGGAAAGGCCTAATACGTTTTGGGAAGAAAGGGAAGTTGAGTCCTCGTTTCATTGGACCTTTCCGTATATCCCAAAGAGTTGGAGCCGTGGCGTATAGATTGGAGTTACCTGATGAACTTCAGGGTATACATGACGTATTTCATGTGTCCCATTTGAGGAAAACTTTGTTTGACAAGTCTCAACAAGTACCTCTTGCTGAGATTGAAGTTGATGATAGGTTGAGATATCCAGAACAACCCGAAAGGGTGCTAGACCGAAAGGTAAGACAACTACGAAACAAGAAGATCAGCATGGTGAAAGTACTTTGGCGTCATCACAAAGGTTCCGACATGACGTGGGAGACCGAAAGTGAAATGAGGGAGAAATACCCTCAACTTTTTGTATGATTTCGGGGACGAAATCTCTTGAAGGAGGGGAGAATTTGTAACGCCAAGGCATGAATTATTATGTAATTATAATAAAAAGGGTAAATTGGTCATTTTACCTTAGAAGGGTAATTTGGTCTTTTGGACAAAAAAAAGGATTAAGTTTGTTATAATATTTTGAGTTTAGGACTTAAAATGTTATAAAAATTAGTTTTGTCATAAAAATGTGTAAAATGTGGCAAAACTTCAAGAATAACAACTCCAGGGACTAAACTGCAATTTCTGGAAGTATAAATAGTGGGACAAGCTCTCTCACATGTGCAGAAAATCTGGAAGCATCGGGAGAGGGTTTTGGAGTGATCGATTTCAGAAACTTGGAGTTTTCTTGAAGAATTAAAGCTAGGAATCAGATTCTAGGCTTGGAATTGAAGACTTGGAAGCAATTGAGGTAAGTTATTAAGTTCTTACCAAGCTTTTGGTGTGTGTTCTTCAAGCTTGAACTGAAAACTGTAATTTCAGTTAGGAATTTTGTGATAAGTAGCTTAATACTTCCAGTAAGTCATGCTAAAAGGACTTAATTCAAAGAAAATGGAAGTAGGTTGCTATTGTTCAAGAATTGGGATTTTGATCAAGAACCCTAGATGATGAGTTCTTGTGATAAACTTGATTCTAATGATTTATAATGAGTTGTAGATGCAATATTGACTGAAAGAAATCAGTAGAAGCAAGTAAAACTCAACAATTTCGGTTTTTGGACTAAAATTGTGAAAACGGGAAATTGTGAAAATGGATTGAATTTGATCCTTCAATGGTCTAAAACTTGTTATTAGCCAAAGGTTTTGGTATTGGAACAAATTCCTTGTGATTAAGTCGAGTAATAAGGGCTTAATAAGGAAAATGGGATTTTTAAGCACAAAATCGGAGCTCACTGTCTGCATTCCCCAGCACTCGCGACGCGACGACCAAGGCTTAGGTCGCGACGCGAGGGTACGGCAGCAGTGCAGAAATCATCTGTTAAAATTTGGTGCAATTTCCAAATGTGATTTTGATGCTAGGCTTATCGAATTGACCTGAAATTTTAAACATAGGTCTAATATGTTGTAAAACTTCATGGAAAATTATCGGAATATAAATACGACCTCCCGAAAGTACTGTAGTAGAATACGCGTATTTCGGGAAGTGTATTAAATTTTTATACCAATGGTTAATGCTTGGAATTTGTCTTATATTAGACTCTTGTGCATTAGAACCAACTGAAATGGTATATTAACCTATAATCATTATGAAATGAATGGAATCGTAGGTACGGGACAAAATCTTGCGGATTTTATTTCAAGACAAGAAACGACAAAAGCTAGTAGTAGCAAGCTTTTAGGTGAGTAATCTCACTGTTATCCGTTGTGATATATGTTATATGAGCAGCTGCAGATGAATATGATTTTGGGGGACAAAAATGACAAATTACTTGATTGGAAATATGACAAGACCAGATAAGCCGTGAGTCTACGATAGACAAGAACGGAGCTGTGAGTCAATATATCCATGTAAACTGTGACGTGACAAGACCAGATAAGCCGTGAGTCTATAATAGACAAGAACGGAGCTGTGAGTCAAACTTATATAGACAAGACCGGATAAGCCGTGAGTCTAGGCAACAGCGGGCTAACCCGTGAGCCAAGGCAACAGCGGGCTAACCCGTGAGCCATATTTGATTTTGTATTGTATGATAATACATATTTGACTTTGTATAGAGAATTTTATTCTTATACATGTTATTCTTGATTTGATTACTCATTGGGCTTTATAGCTCACCGTTTATTTGATATGTCCCTGCAGGTGAGCGTGATCCCGCCAAGGGAAAAGATAAAGTCCGTGACTGAGGACTTAGTATTTGAAGTAACGACCCGGCTTGAGGAATGTATAATATCATGTATTATACTTCGTGATACTCTTGTACTCGTATTGTATTAACTAATACCCCCTACTTATGTTTTGTTTGTAAAATATTTGGTTTGAAAAATAAAAAAAATTTTGGGGTGTTTTTGGTTAATAAGTCGGGTGTTACACATTTCTTTCATGTTTATATTATATAACCCCATTTCTTCTATTTCAAAATTCTCAATAGATTTATACATTCCTGTCACCTCTTTTATCGTCTTCTATCATACTTTCTCATGTTTATTACATATACTTTACATTATTCCACATAAGGGATAACGGTTACCACAACCGTGTACTTGGATTTTCCCTACTACTTTTCACACACTCCTTATCTTATTTTCTAATTCTTTACGTTCATACTTTAATATTTCCAATCATACTTGGTTTTTATTACATAGGTATATCAACCCTATGTCATTCACACCGTCCACACACACCCTTTACAGATTCTCATGATTCCCTTGTGGTTCCACCAAACTCAAATATATATCCTGTGATTATGATAGTACGGGCCCATATTATTATAACCACCTATACATATTTGCTTCCGGCTTCACCACCAAGGCTCAAGTTCCACTGTTTCAGGTTAACCCTCACTTCTTTTTACTTTCAACCTTACATTAAAGTATGTATCCTACTTAACTCTTACACGGTTTAAGTCTAGGTTCAAGTTTTGACACCTAGTTCGCTTAAACTATGGCTCTGATACCAAATTGTAACGCCCCAATTTTCACAATTTTTTTTCCAAGACTTTATAATGCAGAATACTTAGTTATACACACGGGGTATTACTTTTCTGTATCATTACCACCATTCAAGCAGCACATGCTTTGCACAACGAAAGCTACCGTCCCACACTCGACTCTTCAAATTCCTTGTTTGATTACCTGAGTACATAGCATTTTAAAAAAAACATACGTAAGACATACGTCTCGTGAGTAATATGGGTTTTAGACCCAAAACAGTTTACCGTATTTCAACCATTCCAAATTAACCCAAAACAGTTTTTCCATATTTCAACCGTTCCAAATTTTCATATTATTCAATTTCCTATGAGTGCACCCATATGTACTCCTTTTCATTTGTGAGCACATTCCTATGAGCGCACCCGTAGGTTTTATACGAGACGCACCCGTATAACTCCTCCCTCGACAGCATGAAACGAATTCATCCATCAAGGTACCAATTAGACAACTACTTCGCGACGGGAGGTACCATCCCAGTAGTGTCTTTTGACCACCCCTACCGCAGCAGGCCGTGATCTTTATCCGGATACTTCTCAACTCATCAACATGGCTCAATCACTTTATTAATTCCTTGTATTTCTCATTTATCTTTTGTATACATTATACTTACTATTTCAAAGTATCATTTTCAATTTCATAAAACCATTTCCGATTCCATAAAGCCATTTCCATTTCCATTAAACCATTTCAAATCCCATAAAACCATTTTGACTCCCAAAACATTTTGTATAAAACTTGTTTTGCTATGTACTCAAAAATCCACATATCACTCACCTCAACTAGTTAGAGAAGTTTAACTAGAACTATTCATTTCCTCGTCCCTTCTATTCATTGATCTTTTACTCGATCAACCGTATTTGAACCACCGCCTATATACACATTTAGTACACATATTTGGTTAATACAACTACAACTGACTCTACAATACAAGAGTCCCATATTATACAGTTACGGGTCATAACTAAGCTACAACCCTTATTAAACTAGCTTTCTTTAATTTGTAAATTTTCCCGAGATACGCGTATTTTTCTACAGTACCTTCGGGAGGTCGTATTTTCATTTTGATACTTTTCCACAAAGTTTCATACCATAATAGACTTATGTTTAAAATTTCAGGTCAAACGGACAAGTCTAGCATCAAAATCCTACTTGTAAATTGCTCAAAATATTAACAGAAGGTTTGCTGATTTCAGCCTCGACCTCGCGTCGCGACCCCTCCCCTGGTCGCGTCGCGATTGCTGCTGGTACAGACCAGTGAGTGCGATTTTTATGCTACAAAATCTCATTTTCTCATATTAAGTCCTTAATACACGACTTAATCACTAGGGTTTGTTCCAAGACCAAAACCATTCATTTACTTCAGGTTTTTAACTGAAATCTTCAATTATTTACCAAACATTCCGTTTTTGCATTTTTGATTCAAAAACCGAAATTGTCCAATATTAAGCTCTTCTACTGATTTATTTTAACAATTAGCACATATGGAACTTATTAAAACCCCTTAGAACCAATTTGATCATGTAAATTTAAATTCTAAGGTTCTTGAACAAAATTCCAATTTTTCAACAATAGCAACATACTTTGGTGATTTTAAGATATGTTCTTAATACACAACTTAATTGATTTAGAATCATTCCATGACTAAAACCTTCGGTTTACATCAGGTTTTAACTCAATGGAATCACTGATTCCCTTCATTTATCAAAAATTTCAGTTTTTACATTTTTACCCCAAAACCTTAGTTTCAATTCAATTAACGATTACTACTAGTCTCTTTTATCTATTTCAGCATGTTAGACTCATTAAAACCCTTTTAAATCAACTTGGTCATATAAACCCGTTGGTTAGGGTTCTTGAGCTCAAATTATCATTTCTTGATTTTTTTTACATTTTCAATGGTTAAGCTAAGTTTAGATAACGATTAAGACACAAATTAAGGCTAGGAATCATAGGATAATCCTCCTCTAGCCATTGAAATCACGAAGCTACAGTAACCTACCCACGGGAAATGGGTTAAACCACCCTAAAAACAAGATTACTATCCTTCTTTGGCTTAGAATTCTTCAATTCCAAGGTAATTTCTTCCAATTCCACTTCATTTCCTCATGATCATCACCAACCGACCCTCCTTGCCCTCTCTAGAAGTCTCTCCCGTGTTCTATGAACTGGGAGAAGATTTTTCTCCTTTTTATACCTAGCTACTTTGCCCAATTGACATTTTAGTCCCTCTAGTTCCATTTTTCCCAAAATGGCACAAAAATTCATTTTATAGTATTATAAATTTTGTTTTCTTTCATTCTTACCCCAAAATTATATTTTCTTTACATTAAAGTCATTTGTGTGCCAAATGACCATTTTGTCCTTTCTGCCAATTTCTACTATTACGGTACCGTTCAAGCCCAAATTTTATATATATTTATTTTATGACTTTTACCAAAATTTTCAGGTTCTTACAGATAATAAGAAGAATACACTAAGAAAAATATAAAACTCACTTCCTCCTTGAAGAAGCACGTACAATTTGACTTCATACTGAAGTTGTGGGTGCTTAGTTTTTAATTATCATTCCCCTTTTCTGAATTGTTCTTTTTTTAATTAATGTCCTACAGCTGGTGTACCCACCTTAAATGGATAGGAGTTGAAGGCGAATATAATGCTATGGTTATTGATCTTCTTGGACCAAGTTTAGAAGATTTATTCAATTATTGTAACTGAAAGTTC
Organism: Cichorium intybus; assembly: GCA_023525715.1. Lineage (NCBI taxonomy): Eukaryota > Viridiplantae > Streptophyta > Magnoliopsida > Asterales > Asteraceae > Cichorium > Cichorium intybus. Next base: position 81,593,455 of record CM042010.1, read on the forward strand.
ACTTTGAAGACAATTTTAACGCTTGAAAATCAATTGGTAAGTATCCAACTTTATGTTAATTCAAGAAATAGCAATGTACTTCCATTTACTTGTGTCTTGCAACATCCTACTTTCATTGATTTCTATTATAGCATCATACATTCAATCTTTTTTCTTATTAGGCCATTACACTTAAAAAGTTAAAGGAATCTACTTTTCTTTGTATTTTGATGACATTTTTTATAGTTGGATGGATTTTCTAAAGTACAATGGTGTAATAAGAAGAAATGAAAGTAAGATGCTATAATAAACTAATCAACGAAAGTACGTTGCTATTTCTTCCATTTAAGTCAAACACTTGCACGTTTTTATATTCAGATAAACATAGTTGAATATATGCATTTAAGAGGGTTCCTTCACCGTGATATAAAACCAGATAACTTTTGAATGGGTCTTGGACGGAAAGCAAATCAGGTATTTTCTTTAACTTTTTTAATTTATAATATTTTAATTTTAAACGTTAAAATATGTTTTATACCATACAACATGTTTACATTATAGATTATGGTCTTCCAAAAAAGTATAGGGATCTCCAAACACACAAACATATACCATACAGGTATTATAGTTTATTATAAATAAACTCAAGTGGAAGTGATTTAATTTTGATATTTTCAATTCTTATAAATTATTCACAATCAAGCTTTTAGATTATATTTGTTTATGTTACTTCCAAACACAATACTTATCTGATCTTGAGTGAACGATCTGTACAGTTATAGCAGTTTCATTCATGTCCAAACTATTTTTCACTACTATAATTGAGTAGATTTTTCAAAGTACAATGTATAAACAAAGAAAAAGTTTGAAAGTTCAGTGCTTATTTTTATGGTCTTTCATATCAGCAAGTTACTTCTCATGGATTATTCGATGTGCATGTAAAAGCTGTTGGTTATACTCACATTGATGATCATCATATCAATGAAGATGTTGCCCTTGCAATTGGAACGGTAATTTTACAATAATAAATGCCTTTATCTTTTATTCTTAAATTAAATGCAAGAAATAAGAATGTACTTTCATCTATTTGTTGATTATAACAATCTATTTTCATTTTTCCCTATGATTGTAAAAAATCTATGAATGTCGTCCTAATATAAAGCAATGTTCACTAATTACAGTTGTCCTAATAAGAAAAAGATTGAAAGTACAATATTATATAATAAGAAAACATGTAAATGTAAAGTAAGATGCTATGATAAACAAATAAATGAAAATATGATGTTTTTTTATTGTGAACAGGTTTTGCTTAGTGCACTTGGTGATAAGAAAGGAATTGACAGATTTGGTGACTTCACTGCTCCAGTTGATGAGGCACTCATACATGTTTCTCTTGTAAGTATCAATTTCCTTAAATTATCATTACAATAATAACAAAAAAACAGTAATCATGATGGAAATTATGTTGAGAAAATCACAAGCACACATGGGAAAAATTTATGTTGAGAAAATCACAGGCACATAAAATAGTTGGTATTTTTTTGTAGTTGGTATATGTTCTTAGTCAAACGCATCATATGTTCCTTTGTGAAATGAATGTCAGTCTAACTACATACTTGAGTTTTAACCAAGAAATAGCAACACACTTTCAATCAATTATTTATTATGTCATTATAATGTTGTATTTCGAAATATCTACACAATTCTAGCAATGTTATCCAAATACAAAGCAATTTCTAGCGCCATAATCGATTAGATTTTTCAAGGAGTAATGCTCTAATGTCCTAATTACTAATTAGAAAAAAAATTAAAACTACAATGCTATAATTGGTTGGATTTTGAAAATCTGTCTAATTGTATTTCACTGCTATAATTTGGTAATTTTACAATGACTTCATAAGAAAAAAACTTTCAAGTACAATGCTATGATCCGGTAGATTTTCAAAGTACAACGCCTTAAAATGAAAAAACATGACAGTACAATTTAGAAAGAAATGAAAGTTGGATGCTATAATAAACAAATAAATAGAAGCACTTTTGCATTTATACTGAAATACTTTTTGAATTTTTATGAATACTATACTACTTCATACTAACAATTTTTTTAAAACCACAACTGGTAGAGCATTTTTTCCAGTCATTGGTCAATACATCTGGAATGACACTTCACATCCCCTAGGTAATTTTATTAAATTCTTATATTACACTTGACATTGTATTTTATACGTGGATAAAGAAAAAAAAGTAAATGCAAAAAATAGCAACGTACTTTCAGTTATTCATGTATTATAATTTATACCCTCCTATTTTTATTTCCTTCTATTACAACATTTTTTTTCTTGTTGCATTGTACTTCGAAAGTCTACCCAATTATAGCATTGTACTTTTATTTTTATTTTTCTTATTAAGACATTATACTTTGAAAAATCTATCACTATAGCTATAATTAGATAGCGTTTTTGAAGTTCAAATCAATGAAATGTTTTATTAGGAAGAAATGAAAGTAAGATGCTGTAATAAACAAATCAATGAAAGTACGTTGCTGTTTCTTGCATTTAATTTTTCACTTTTTAACATATAAATACAGCTTGCTGGGAAAAATTCTCACTATATTATCGAGGAAACATTTAAAGCATTTGCAAGGGCTCTTAGACAACCAACAGAATATGACCCAAGACGCCGTGGGACTATGTAACACCCCAATTTCAAAAATTTTAAAATTCGTTTATTACCAAGGTTCCAATAAAATATTTATTCCAAAAACATAAAACTGTTCAACATATTACTTAAACCAACATCGGAAACATTTGAAAATACTAATATAGTTCATTAACCTAAATCTCTTGTATGCGATGCGCTGCCGTCAAGCCTTGCCCTTCCCTTTGTCATTTGAATTACCTGAAATGTTATAAAATCAACGGGTAAGCGTAAAGCTTAGTGAGTCCACAAATTACCATACATGCCCACATATTAACAACCCGTCCTCGAGAACGACCCGACCCTACCCGCCATACAACAGCTACGGGCGTCCATCATACAATAGCTATAGACACGGGAAGGTTCTACCCATCATACAACAGCTATGGGTTCCCGGTTATGGCCCAGCCCATCATACAACAGCTATGGGACAAGGCAATAGTCCAACTCGCCATACAACAGCTACGAGGGGACAGGCATCAGTACTGAGCCCAACAATAAATAACCACAGATATAGAGAAAATCATATAACTGTAACTAACACACAAGATGCCTAACATGTAACATCATATAGCAAGGTGAGGATACTCACCTGATTCGAAACCGTGTAGATATTCTCTAATACCCCCACTTAGTTCGTCCTCACACCTAAATCCCACATACACAACATATTAAGCATTGACCAAACTCTTATAGACTTGCCTAAAGGTCAGACCCAACGTTTACCACCAAACCAGGGTCAAAACCAAACCTTAGGGTCAAACAGTCGCTCGCCGCGGCGTGGCTTCTCGCTCTACGTGCCGTGGCTACCACTGCATAATTACGGGGGTTCAGCCGAGTCCGCGCCGCTGACATAGCCGGTCCGCGTCGCGGCTCGTAACATTCCAAAATGTTATTAGCGCTTAACAGTTCATCAATTGGCTAGGGTTCCTTTCTACACCCTTCCTGGAATCAGAAACTACCCTAAGGTCGCTTCCTTACGGACATGCAAGTCCATGCATGTCCTTGGTCCAAACCCTAAGTGCTACAAATCGACTAAAGCTACAAACCAATGGGTAACACCATATGACGGGATGAAAAGGAAAGTCAGAAGAGTAAATCTTCTTACCTTACTTCTGAAGGATGGAGTGATGCCCACGATCCGTCCCAAACCTTCTCCCGCGTTGGATCTCCTTCTTCTAATCTCCCAAAGCCTTCAAAGCCTCGAGACCAAAGAGTATCTGCCGAAACCAGACGCCTCTGCTCCAGAAAACTCCCAAAAACACGAACCCTAGGGCTCGGTCCCTTTATATAGGCGTTTAAATCCGAATTAAGGTTTTTCACTTTAGAGGCGCACCGCGCCGCGGGTTCTTTCGAACCGCGCCGTGCGTACAAATCCTACGCGATTCTAGATTCTTCCTAAAGCCGCACCGCGGATTCCTTCGGGCCACGACTCGGCGGAACGGGTCTTTGCATTTCCTCCTCCGGTTCCCAAGTCCATTCGGACCATTTACGATGTTGCCACTGCACCTTAACTAATCCTATTGTTTTATTTCGTAAAGTCTTTATTTTCCTTTCAATGATGGCAATTGGTCGTTCCACATAATTCAGGCGTTCATCTAATTGAATATCCTACAAAGGTACTATTATAGATTCCTCAGTAATGCACTTCCTGAGTTACGAAACGTGGAACGTGTCGTGAATCTGACTAAGCTGCTCGGGCAGCTCCAACCGGTAAGCTACCTTACCTACACGGGCGATGATTCGATATGGTCCAATGTACCTAGCGCCAAGCTTTTCTCGCTTCCTAAAACGAATAACTCCCTTCCAAGGTGACACCTTAAGAAGAACATAATCCCCAAGTTAAAACTCGAGATCGGACCGTCGCCTATCCGCATAACTTTTCTGTCGACTTTGAGCCGTTAACAATCTCTCTCGAACCTTCTGAATTAACTCAGTTGTCTTGAGCACTACCTCAGTACTACCCAATACATGCTGGCCAACCTTGCCCCAGCAAATAGGAGTCCGACATTTCCTTCCATACAACATCTTAAAGGGAGCCCTGCCAATGCTCGCGTGATAACTGTTATTATAGGAAAACTTGAAGGGTTTTCTAGCAAACAATGAACAAATAATTTCTTATGGTTCACATGAAACCCTAGAAAAATCTATGTTTTCTTCTATGAAGATAATAAACTAAAATCCTAATACCAACAATTATTTCTAAATATCAAATGAAGAATAACCAACCTTTTGATCTTGTTCTTGAAGCTAGCAGCAAAGAGATCCTGCCTCAAATGAAGTCACACCCAAGCAATGGAGAAGACAGTCTAGCAGAGTAATTCTGGTTGAAGTTTGGCGCAGAGAATGAGGGTGCCAGGTGCCTCCTTTTATAGCCTCCAAGGGTTACAGCTGAAACCCTAAGGAGCCTCCAAATGGGCAAGCCTGCTGACTAAATGGACCAAGCCTTTTCTAAACCCTAATAGGGTTTCGCCACCTATGGAGAAGCCTCCATAGTTGGCGCCACTTTTGGCCCCTGTCCACTGGCCAGTTTTTTATTCAACTATTAAATAAATACAAACCAGTCCCTGCACTTTTAATTAATTAATTTAATCACTGAATTAAATCCAATTAATTCTAGATTAAATCTTAATTAATTATTATAGTTTCTAATTAATATATTAACACTTAAATATATTAATAAACCATTTAATTAATTCTATTGATTTATTAAACAATTAATAAATCAACCTTTTACTCTACTGAACTCTATCCTAACCTCCAGCTATGAGGGCAACCCAAATGGACTTTGCTTCAATTAACAAGATAAATATAAATATAAAGTCATGGCTTAGACACCTAATCCAACAGTCTCCCACTTGGATAAGTCTATGACTTTAATTTATCTTCTGATTAATAAACAACCTGCAGCTTCCAAGAAACTGCTGCCGAACTCTGACCCAGTCAGTCCTGTCCATAGATAAGTGATCATATGATCCTTCGTCCAACAAGATATTTTCAGACACGAGACATGGATTGAGATCAATCTCTGTCCGATACTCTGTTTCCCGATTTCCGATTCTGCTTATGACTTTCGGACTTCTAATTGAACACATCAATTTAGTCCAGGCTGGCAAGCAGTTTAGTCAACTTCAAAATCATCGAGCGGCCTATAGATATCTGTTTCCCACCAGGGTCACAGAACGAATAAGCTTCGACTCATATGATTGTGTCTTTTACTTATCAAATCATACACAACAATATGTTTTGTAACATCGAGTTACCGATGCGTTTTCGCATTATCAATGCACAACCGACTCGTAAATTTCAACTCATATATCTCCGCTTCAAGATCATATGATATTATCGTCTCAACATTGCTCGTTATGTAATCCATGAAGCAATCTATTGAGTGCGGGTTTATCCAATACTCAAATCTCTATTTCTAAGTACTCATGAACGTTGTAGCAGTCTTACTGCCATGTCTAACTCCTTAGACAATCTACAAACCAATTCACGACAGTCTTCGTTCATACTTACTCCCGAAAAGTATGAGCGACTGTGGACTTTTGAATAATAAAATTATTCGGGAAGTGAAACATGCAAAAATGAAACATAAAATCTGACTGGTGGCTACTCTTGCCTAATTACCAAGTCTCCACGAGGTAATCACCAAGTCGGATTTTACATAAAACTATTATCGGTTTCTAGATTCCTTTTAAACTTTTTTTAATTCGTGTTATGTATCTATGTCTACTTGACCTTTCACTCTTTCCATGTATCCAAATGTTATACACTTATACATTTCATCCGATCGGATATCCTTCCGATGATATTTCAATTTGGTCATACTGTCATTCTCACTAACAACTCCATTCTATGCACTGTGACTTTCCATGGTTCTCGGGATCTTTAGTTCACATGACTGCACCCTAATACTATTTCGAGGTGTTACGATGTGCCGGTGAGCCACACGCGCTCCATCGGAATGCCAATGAAATTCTTTAACCATTAAGTCCTTATTTGAAAACTCTTTTCAAATTGTTATCAACATTCACCCCAATCATTTTCCAATGATTTCTCACGTATGTACAAAATCCATTAAGTATTCCCAGCCAGGTCATATCCTGAATCTGACTCACTATGCTCTAAGCATTAAGTCATCAAGACATGTTCATGACACTTCTGATCGATCCAAGAAACTTGTTGGATTCGATCTAGTCCTATTCCAAACTCTTTTGGAATCATAAGATTAGTTGCAATCCTTGTGTCACGACTTTCAATAACTATTTCCTTTTAGAGACTCTTTTCCATGCATCTTGAATCTTATCAAGATCGTGCTTACTATGGCCAGGTCTATACTGATGACAACATCTATCTGATATATGTCAATGGATTATGTGAGTATGCTGCACATTTTATATCTCTCATGCCAAATTATCACACTTTGCAATGACATGAAACTCCTTTCCTGAGCTATGCATCTTGAGTCTCATCAAGATCATCTTGGCAGGGTTTCGATTTATCTCATAGACGTTTGTAACCACCTGAGCTTGCCGTATCTTTATTAAGTATTTCATAGCGATTTGTCTCTTAACACCAAGTCATTACACTTTGTAATGAAAAGAGACGTTTCCTAGAAACATTATGTAACACACATATGGAGATAGATAACAGCGAAACTCCCACCGGCTTTGACACGGTTATGGACTATTCACAAAATCCAGAGCTTATGGCACATTTTGAGAATCCAAACCTTTCTGAAACCTTAATGGATATCTTTCAGCCCTTTCTCAAAATCCAATCCTTTGGCATATTTTGAGAATCTGAATATCCTTTCTTGCGAGATGCCCATGGCGTAATCCCGGGCTCACACACCTTTATACTGGCATACTCTTTGTGAGTCCCCATTAGTGTGCCGGTGATCCACACGCGCTCCACTAACGACTTACAGTATGCAGTATCCTTTCGGATTTCATCTTCTATTGAGAGTGCTTCTCTCGGAGTCAATTACTTGACTCTGAGTATCGTCTCACTCAACCAGATGTTCTAAAGGTACGTTTCTGTCCATGTTGGTTTCTTTTGATGATTAATCCCCTGGTTTTAAGACCAGTTGTAAAATCAACCAAACTGTCACATAGACTGTATCTCGTCCTAAGGTTCTCTTAACTGGCAGCAACCGGGCCCACTAATTCTTCCAAGTAGTCGGATTGTAAATCCGTACCAACTACAGTGTTTTACCACTATTCGGTATGTCACCCCGATCATAACAAATTATGACGGTGATCAATACTACTGGTCAAGAGAAGATTATGTCAGTATTAAAACAGAAATCTGATTTCTGCCCTAAGCCTAGTGATGACTAAAGGTTCTTTCACTTGGCTAATCCTGAACTCATTCAGGACTGTCCCAACTCCCACTGTTTCCTTAGAACATGAGTTCTTTCTAAACAAGCTCTTTCTTTTTCAGGTACATCGGGATAGCCAGTGAAATGACATTTCTAATCAGGTTCAGGCTAGTCATGAGGTTCGGATGACTACTACAGGACCCTGGACTTCCAATGTATAAGTGGGACAATCCCAGCTTTACATTTCAGACAGTGTCTGCAAAACCTACTTAGTCGAAGGATGTGGTTGGAATATGGTCTGACTGGTTTGGTATTCAATGTATCGGAAACTAATTTGCAATGTATCTCATATATTGAGGATCGAACTGTTTCGACCAATGCTCCATCATCTTCCCTAAGACACATTATAACTATTAATGTTTTTGGAAGCGAATAAACTGTGAAACATTTTCCCAGTTTATGTTGTCCCTCAGGTTCTGTGGATCTCGTACTTCCTTTGAAGTCCTTGAACTGTTCAAGGTTTCAATCCAATCGCTTATTCTGATAAGCGAAGTTATATTCGTCATACCGACTGACAAATATTGTGAAGTACAAACAATTGTGTTCTATTTGGAGATTCGAGCAATACACAACAACTGATGTGTTCATTGCTCCTAATCTTAATGTCTTTTACATCTCTATGTAAACTTATGACTTTGTTAATTCTGTTCAAGACTTGCAATCTTCAGTTGACTCTAAGTCAACTGATTCCAAAATCCTATCCTTTGGATCTTTGGGTGATTCATTTCTTCCCACATGTGCTTTATAAAGAACTTAATCATCATCTGACTCTAAGTTAAATGATTCCAAAGTCCTGTCCAACTGGATCTTTGGTTGATTCATTTCTTTACACATTAAGAACTCAATTCATCATGTGACTCTAAGTCAAATGGTTCCAAAGTCCTGTCCAACTGGATCTTTAGTTGAATTGATTCTTGTAACATTTATCTTAACAATCATAAAGGGACACAATTCCTAAAATCCAAACACTTTGGATGCAGTCAACATTCAAGTTATCATCAATCATGCATTTAACACAATCATACAACATTTCAAGGATAATTTCAAACAACAGGTGTTAAAAGGAAAAGACAATTTTATTAAAACAAATCCTTGAACAATGTATTATATGATAGACAATGTCAAATGCATCTAATAAGCTAATAACAATATTTCAATATCTAACTAAACTTCAAAACTGCATGAGCCGGAAATCTAATCGAAATGTGCTCCTATGCGCCAATGTCCCGTACTCTACTGATTCCCTGCATGCAAACCAAAATGTGACTATCACATTATGCATCAAGCAATTATGGAACATGAGTTTTGAGGTTTTTAGATATACCTGAGCTTTCAAAATATTTTGACCTTAGAGCATCTTCCAATCTTTCCGCGACTGTATCCGATTCTGTGGATTCCCAACTTAAGACATATCCAGACGATCTGGATCGTTTTTTGCTTCGTCTTCCCACTGGACTTAATCCAGAAGTAGTTGAACCAATGGAGCTATGCCTGTCCAAGAGTGACTCGTATAAAGTCAACAGTGGATGCATTTCCATTAAGGTCTTTTTCTGGTCTTCCTTTCTATACGTCTGAATGAACAGATCGTACTTACTAGTAAGTGAAGCGAGTAGAGTGTTAACACTCGACTCCTGACTCATGGAATAACCAAGTTTGTACAATTCGCCTATGCATGCTTCAATCTGAAGAACATGTGAATTGATGCTACTTCCTTCTTTTAACTTACACTCTGCAAGTCTTTTGAAGATCCTAGCTCGTTCCTTTTCAACCGATTTTTGGAACTTTTCCTCAACCGATTGCATTAACTCATATGGCCCCAAGGATTCAAAATCCTTGCGGAACTCAGGGTCAATGGTCAATAGCATGAGGTCATGAATCTTTTCGGATTCATCAACTAATAGGTTACGCTCATCATAAGAACTTTTTATGACGACTTGTTCCGGTGGAACCGGGATCGGATACTCGGTGAGATAAAGCTTGCCAGCAATACCGAGAGCCAGTCTCCAATTGCGAAGCCATTCCTTACTGTTAAGGCCAGTCAGCCTTTCCATATTTAGTAGGTGCATTCTGATGCTCTCAGAAATAGGTGAAGGAGGAGAGGGAGGAGAATAGACACTTGATTCAGACATCTACAATAAACAGAATTTTATTAGTTTAATTAATCCTTTTAAATAATTACCCAATATATTATTTATTAAGGCTAGGACCCAAAATGCCCCAAGTATGGTGTGAAGAGGGATGCCGTAATCACAACATAATGGTCATTAAGGTAGATAATACACTTATCAATTTCATCTTATGAAATTCCTAGATCTGTTGAGACACATTGAACTATTCAATGGCATGTTTAGTCTCGGATGTGCCCCACTGTTTGTGACTGGGATGCCGAGGATCACAAACCGGGTGTGAATAACCATGCAAATTTGCTCGGTACTCTCGAAGTCTATTGTCATCTCTAATTAACGTGCCGGTTAACCACACACGCTCCGTTAATAATGACAAAATCGAGAAACCCATTGCGACTCTTTGCAGACCCCAGTTGGCGTGCCGGTGAACCACACACACTCCACCAACGTTCCACAAAGTGCAATGTGCAATTCCATGGATTAGCACCAATTCACATTTTTAACCTAAAGTAACTAGATTGGGTTTTGTTCAAAGTTCTAGTACTTTCAATTATAGCATTATACTTTTAAGAGGCTTTAGTGGTTCTATCAAACCCGTTCGGCTAACGACACTCGACTGACCAGGAGAGCGGTGGGTAAGAGTAGATACCCATTAGACAGCCATTTTATAGGCAGTCGCCTTATACCCTCTTTATAGGACAGTTTTGTGAATGAGGCCTACTTGCGGTAAGACTAACCAATTTTCTTATATATAAATTATTAACTTTTAATCATAAATATATAAGATATATTTTAATCTTATTAAAATATTTTAGATTTAATTTTAATATAATTTTCGCAAATTTTTAAGGAATTTTTGAAAATTTAATTTAAATCTTTAAGCTAATTTAATTGATCTTTTAATTAACAATTAATGAAAATAATTAAATCAAATATAGGCATCACAAAATTAATCAAATTAATTACCTATATTTATCCTTAGATTTTGAGATTTACAAGATATGGATAAAGGATTCTAGTTATTTAATTAATCAGCAATTACCAAAAATAACAATCCTAATCTAGGCAGCAAATCAAGCAAATCAAGGGGGGGGGGACCAAGGGGTGGCGGCTAGGGTTAGGAAACCCTAGCCTAAGCCACGAAATTAAGGTCATCCTTGGTGATGTTCATCGCAAAAAAACACCAAGGAAAAAACAATCAAGCAGTTTATATCAATTCATAAGAAAACAAGCCTAAGCTCTGATACCACTGAAGGGTTTTCTAGCAAACAATGAACAAATAATTTCTTATGGTTCACATGCAACCCTAGAAAAATCTATGTTTTCTTCTATGAAGATAATAAACTAAAATCCTAAAGCCAACAATTATTTCTAAAGATCAAATGAAGAATAACTAACCTTTTGATCTTGTTCTTGAAGCTAGCAGCAAAGAGATCTTGCCTCAAATGAAGTCACACCCAAGCAATGGAGAAGACAGTCCCGCAGAGTAAGTCTGGTTGAAGTTTGGCGCAGAGAATGAGGGTGCCAGGTGCCTCCTTTTATAGCCTCCAAGGGTTACAGCTGAAAGCCTGAAACCCTAAGGAGCCTCCAAATGGGCAAGCCTGCTGACTAAATGGACCAAGCCTTTTCTAAACCCTAATAGGGTTTCGCCACCTATGGAGAAGCCTCCATAGTTGGCGCCACTTTTGGCCCCTGTCCACTGGCCAGTTATTTATTCAACTATTAAATAAATACAAACCAGTCCCTGCACTTTTAATTAATTAATTTAATCACTGAATTAAATCCAATTAATTCTAGATTAAATATTAATTAATTATTATAGTTTCTAATTAATATATTAACACTTAAATATATTAATAAACCATTTAATTAATTCTATTGATTTATTAAACAATTAATAAATCAACCTTTTACTCTACTGAACTCTATCCTAACGTCCAGCTATGAGGGCAACCCAAATGGACTTTGCTTCAATTAACAAGATAAATATAAATATAAAGTCATGGCTTAGACACCTAATCCAACAAAACTCAGCTAGAGGGAGATGGGAATCCTAACTCCCGCCAAAATCGATAACGCATGCCCTAAGCATATCTTCCAATGTTTGAATTGTCCTTTCACTCTGCCCATCCGTTTGAGGATGATATGCTGTGCTGAAATGAAGGTGAGTGCCTAATTCTTCATGAAACTTCTTCCAAAATCTAGACGTAAATCGGACATCCCGGTCCGATATCACCGAGACCGGTATACCATGCCGAGAGATAATCTCGTCTACATAGACCTTAGCCAATTCCTTTGCAGAGAAAGTATCTTGGATGGGGAGGAAATGAGCACTTTTAGTCAACCTATCCACGATAACCCAAATAGTGTCCTTATGTCGAGGGGTTCTAGGCAACTTTGTGATGAAATCCATTGTGATATGCTCCTATTTCCATTCTGGGATCTCAAGAGGCTGTAATCTACCATGAGGCCGTTGAGGTCATGCATCTTTCGACAAACCAAGCTACTTCCGTCTTCATGCCTGGCCACCAATAATATTCGCGCAGATCCCTATACATTTTAGTTGCTCTAGGGTGGATAGAGAACTTGGATTTATGTGCCTCCTCCAATAGGGTTTGACGAACCCCGTCCAGTTTCGGTACCCAAATTCTCTCATGGCAAGTTAACAAATCTCTACTATCTTTGACAATAGTTGCCAATTGACCCATAATTCTTTCACCTTTTTGATTTTCACTATTGCTCGCTTCCACTTGAGCCTTCCTTATCTGCTCAAGCAGCGGTGTCACAATTGTCATCCTTAGACAAACGCCCCGAAGGGGTGTACCTGAAGTCTTACGGCTTAACGCATCCGCTACCACATTGGCCTTTCCAGGGTGATAGTGTATCTCACAATCATAGTCTTTCAATACATCTAACCATCTTCTCTATCTCATATTGAGATTAGCCTGATCCATCAGATACTTCAAACTCTTGTGGTCGGTATAGATGGTACACTTTACTCCATACAAGTAGTGTCTCCAAATCTTGAGAGTGAAGACCACCGCTCCCAATTCCAAATCGTGAGTAGGATAGTTAGCCTCATGGGGCTTCAACTGTCGTGAGGCGTAAGCAATCACCCTGCCTCGTTGTAATACCATGTTATTAAAATTTTGAGATTTTGAGTTAATCTAAGTGTAATTAAGATTTATTAGGCTATTGTATGAGTTTGGGTAGTTAAAATCCCATTTGGTAGAAGTTTGAGGTTGAAAAATGCTAAAAAGAGGTTACACGGGTCGTGTTAGAGTTACACGGGTCGTGTAGGAGTCTCTTGTGATTGTTTTGAGCATACCGTGAGTTACACGGGTCGTGTCTTGTTGACACGGGTCGTGTAAGCCTGTAGACAAAAACTCAATTTCATACCGATAATTACACGGGTCGTGTAATATGAACACGGGTCGTGTAAAGTGTGCAGCACGTGTCATGTAATATGAACACGGGTCGTGTAGTTCTGCAGACCAAACTCCAATTCCAATGTCGTAAGTTACACGGGCCGTGTAACTTTAACACGGGCCGTGTAATCGTACAGATCTATTTTTAAAGTATAATTTTGTTTCATTTAGGGTTAAAACCACTTCGATCAAAAAGCTCCCAAAACCCTAGAAAATCGATTCTAACCCTTCTAAGTCGAGATTAAGGCTTATTGATCACGAATTGAAGCTAGAGATTAATCCCTTGAGCTTGAAAGGTAATCCTCTTTGATTTTTATCTTGTTTTGACGATTGAATCGTTGGAATTGAGATGGTTCCTTGTGGTTTTGATGAACCACCTGCAACTAGCATGAATTAGAGTGAGTTCACTTGGAATAGTGTGTGTAAGGGGAGTTCTAATTCGAGACCATAACTAGTAAAGTGTTTGTATTATGTTCCTAGGGTTATATGAGTTAAATTGGTGGAATTGGAAGTTACAATTAGGATAGTATTGCTATCTTTTGATTATAAACCTCTCTTATGATTCAAATTCTTGATTGTTATCGATATTGAGTATGATTGAGATTGTTGAATATTGAGTTTGACCTGAGATATTGTGATACAGCTAAGGCTAGACAGGAGCACGACACACACGGTTCAGGAGTTCCACAGAGTAACCCGACAACAGGTGAGTAGTTATTTATTAGATGATTATGCCTTATTATGATGATGTTTGCAGATAAGAAGTAGGCTATGTTTTGATTTGGTTGAGTATAACCAAATTTTGAGTATATAGAATAAAGAGTTATAGTGTGTATATCACACTCGAGACTGAGATAGTCCGTTGAGCTTGATTAAAATGAGATAATGGATGATACAAACCAATTAACCTTAAATTACTCACTGAGATTTCATAGCTCATAAATTGTTTGTTACTGTGATTTGTGTTAGGTTCTGGTAGCGGTGACCGTGGGAAGCAGAATATAGATGGATAGCTACACTTGGACTTGGACTTTGACTTGTATTGTAGTTTTGTTAAAAAGTATAATGAACCCGGTTTTTGGTGTAATAGTTATGTACTTTAGTGTATAACTTAAACTATGTTTTGATAGAACTTGTAAACTTGTTACTCTTTTGGGTTATACCACAAATGATTTTGTGTTTGACTAAAATAATTTGGTATATCCTAAATTTGAAAAACCATGCATTACACTCGTTGCATCAAGACTGCCCTCATCCCGAGATAGATGCATCGCAATAAACTACCATATCCTCCATGCCTTCAGGCAAGGGTAAAACTGGAGCCTCACACAATTTCCGCCGCAAAGTCTCAAAAGCCAACTGCTGCTCCTCACCCCACCGAAAAGCAGCGTTTTTCTTAGTTAGCCAAGTCAAAGGTACCGCAACCTTTGAGAAGTCCTGGATGAAACGACGATAATAACAAGCCAGACCCAAGAAACTTCTAATCTCTGAGGGAGTTTTCGGAACCTCCCACCTCATCACGGCCTCCACCTTAGCCGAGTCTACCATGATTCCTTGCTCATTGACAATGTGACCCAAAAACTAAACCTCCTGTAGCCAAAAGTCACACTTGGGTAATTTTGCATAAAGCTTCTCCTTCCTTAAGGTCTCCAATACTTCCCTTAAATGCTGTTCATGTTGCTCCCTGCTCCGAGAGTAAACTAAGATATCGTCAATGAAAACTATAACAGACCGATCCAACATCGGTCGACACACCTGATTCATTAAGTCCATAAAAGCTGCAGGGGCATTGGTCAGTCCAAACGGCATTACTAAAAACTCGAAGTGGCCGTACCTCGTCCGAAAAGTCGTTTTTTGGATGTCTTCCTCCCGTACTCGCATTTGATGGTATCCTGACCGCAAGTCAATTTTTGAAAACCACGAAGCGCCCTGCAGTTGATCGAATAAGTCGTCGATGCGAGGTAATGGATATCGATTCTTCACCGTAAGCTTGTTCAGCTCCCGATAATCTATGCACATCCTATTGGAACCATCCTTCTTCTTAACAAATAAAATAGGCGCTCCCTACGGTGAGCAACTGGGTCGAATAAATCCCTTATCTAGTAACTCCCGAAGTTGAATAGACAACTCCAGCATCTCTGGAGTCACAAGACGATACGGTGCTTTAGCTATTGGAGCCGCACCGGGAGTTAAGTCGATCTTAAATTCCACTTGTCTCTCTGGCGGTACGCCAGGCAGGTCCTCGGGAAAAACATATCACACCCCCAAACCACGATGGCAGAATCGTCGGAGGGTGGAACGGCACATAGTATCACAACCATTGCATACATTGAAACATAAGTAGATAAACAACCATCATACATTCTAATTGGAAATTTACATTGTTCATAATATGTTCTTAGACCAATTACATTATGATATCAAAATAATCAACCATCATACATTCTAATTGGAAATTTACTTGCTTTCTCCTCTCTCACCCCGTCGCCCAATCGCCTCCTTGCCTACCTCTCCTAACTATTGCCCATTTATTCTGGAATAATCTTTCTTGCCTTTGCCTGCCACCGGTCGTGCCCTTTCTTACCCCTTTTATGCATAGTAAGGTATTCTCCTCTCCAAACCGTCTATCACTATTTTTTAACTTTTAATGCTTGATAGTGGTATTGTACTGCCCAATAATTATTTGTTTATCAATAGCCTTTCTCTTTCAGATTCTAATAAAGATATTTGGTTTACTTCAAAAGGCTTTGAGCATTCATTGTTTAATTTTGTGAAGTGGTTTACTTGAAACTCGCAAACTTTCACGTTATTTGGTTCTCTCCTTAAACCATCTTCGGCCCTTTGCTATCTAGGGTTTCACCATAAGCAGATTTAGCCAACTTCCAGATCTCAAGAAGTAGATATCCTGAATTTTTTCATTTTAAGGCAAGTTCCATGCTAATTTTTAATGTCTTATGTTAATTTAATGTGATTGTAATTCTTATTTGTTTAATCTGGTTTGATTAGTGTCACGGTACATGGACAAGCAACTAAAGAGTAAGTTCCTAATTTCTCAATTAATGATTATTGATAGTTTTTGGAATTTTAGTTAAGAATGATTATATCTACTTCTTCAATTTATATTTAATAATTAAAGGCAAGGAAGCTTTTAATTCTTTACAATATTACAAAATGACAATATATAACAATTTGTGCACATGGAATTTTCAAACAGACTGACAGTGCTGCATAACTTTCCTTTTTTCTTTTGTTTAATTATATAATTGTAAATTGCTTCTGTCTTCCTTGTCTGTGATGAAATTTGGTATCACATTTTGGCATTCTGACTAGCGCGTTTCTTCGTAATTTGGGTTTCATAGCTGCGAGGATTAGAGAAATATTAGAGAGCTGTGGGGTTAGCACAAGAAGGTTTGCCTGAAAATGTGGTTGCACATCACACGTCCTTGCTAATGTGGCAACTTTGCTGACTGGAGTAGAGGAAAAAAAAGGCTAAAGTGCAAAAGGAGTCCAAGATTCTTCTTGATTACAATCAGAAAGCCATAGCAAGGCTAACTTGTTTTAAAAGGAATCTTCTTGTTTTTAGAGTATATAATCTTTCTTATACATTCTGTTTTGTTTTAGGTTAACAAATATTATAATCTTGTCACAAGCTTCTACGAGCATGATTGGGGAGAATCATTACATTTTGCCCCAAGAGATATATAGAGTTTTGAAGCCTGGCCAATCATTTGCTGCATATGAGTGGTGCATGACTGATGCATTTGACCTCAATAACCAAGACCACCAAAAAAACTATCATATTATGAGATTTTAAAATAAACCCGTGTATAAAAATTGAATCTTGATGCTAACAGGCTGAAATTGAGATTGGTGATGGGCTTTCGGATATAAGATCAACAAGACAATGTCTTGCTGCTTTAAAGAAGCAGGTTTTGAGGTGAGTAGAACAACATTACTATAAGTTTATAATTATAAAAAAGATTGACTAATTTTGTATTTTTGTGGGAATAAAAATTAAGGTTATATGGGAGCAGGATCTTGCTAAACATTCACCAGTTCCATGGTACTTACCTTTGGATACAAGTCATTTTTGTCTCAGTAGTTTTTGTTTAACTGCTGCTGGACGTTTCATTACAAAGAATATGGTAAGATTTGTTTATGTAAAAAAGGGTAATTAGAGTAATTATTATATTGGAAAATTTTAATTTAAAGAATTTATTTTGGTTTTATTTGTAGGTGATTGCACTTGAATATGTGGGACTTACTCGTAAAGGAAGCCAAAGGGTTCAGTCGTTTCTAAAGAAAGCTGCAGAAGGGGCTGTTGTTGGTGGAAAGTGAGAACTTATTTTCATTTGAATTATATTTTAATTTATTGTGATTAAATAATTAAGTAAAAGAAAAAAATGGTACCCAAAACAGATGAAAAAAATGTTGTTATTTCTTATTTGTTGTGTGGCAGGAAGGAGATCTTTACGCAAATGTATTTCTTCTTGGCAAAAAAGCCGGAATAGAGAGGTATTTTTTATTTTGTTTTGTTTTAATTTAATGACATATATCCAACATTTTCGTCATATCTTATCGAAAATTTCTTATGCAAAATTATTAATGTTTAGATCTTCTTAAGTTTTAACAATTTTTTTGTATCATCCTGTGTAATACACGGGTCTCACAACTAGTTTACAAAATATATAATTTGTTGAAATTTATTGTTTCTAACTAGTTCATATGAAATCTAATGTTTCTAGTTTAATTGGTTGTTGAAATCTATATGTTGTAGTCCCAACCCACGCTACCCCCACCCCCACCCCCACCCTACCCATACTCACACCATTTAGATAGCTTATAACTTATTCACTTTGTCTTTTGTATCCTACAAAGACAATCAGTACCCCTATCACCATTATCATCCATATACCGTAATCATAAATGAGTTGATTTGTTTCTGGTCAATTTATTTGCTATATGTTATTTATGGTCAATTTATTTGCTATATGTTATTTACTTCAGGACATTGGACACGTTGAATTCTAGAGATTGGATGTATGCACCTACACGGTTACATGAGTTTGAATCTGGAGTTGAAGATGACGTGCAAAAGATCTTAGGAGAACTTTGTTGGAGTTGTTCAAGAGTTCTTAGCTTGAGTTATCATCTATGGTTGGTACAAGGTATAACTTTCATCTGGATTTTGAAATTATTACAAATAGTAATAATTTTTTCTATTTTTCATGTATGTGAGGTTACTTTTGTTTCAAGCATGTGAAGCGTTAATTAGAGGCTTGCAATTATGATATAATGGAACATCAAAGTTATTACTATTGGATGATGATATTATATCTTTCATGGTTGTAAACGACATTTTGACTATTTTATTGATATTGATTTGAGTTATGTATGTAATTATAATATGATGTTATTTATGCTATATTTTTATTTCTATCGTTGAAAGAAATTAATAATGTAATAATGCATATCGAGCAAAAGCACCACAAATGTTGCATTATATTAAACAAAGTGTTGCTTAGACGTGAAAAAGTGTTGCATTGTTATATTTAACAATAAAGATAGATGATTGTCAAAAAG
Organism: Cichorium intybus; assembly: GCA_023525715.1. Taxonomy (NCBI): domain Eukaryota; kingdom Viridiplantae; phylum Streptophyta; class Magnoliopsida; order Asterales; family Asteraceae; genus Cichorium; species Cichorium intybus. Next base: position 81,612,654 of record CM042010.1, read on the forward strand.
AAAGAAAAGTGTTGTAAAAAATAAAGAAAAGTGTTGGACTTTTATAATGGGAAGCAAAAAATGTTGCAAATGATAGATAAAAGGGTTGTCATAGGTTGGAGGTGGTAATAAAAAAGTGTTGCATGTTGCGTAAAAAGTGTTGCATATGTCAGGTAAAAGTGTTGGTATAGGTTGGATAGTGTAGTAGAAAAGTGTTGCACTTCGTGAAAAAAGTGTTGCATTTTAAAAGTGTTGCACTTTTAAAATATAGTCAACATTTTCAAAAAGTGTTGCTTATTCTAAAAGAAGTGTTGCTTTAGGCCTAAGGCAACGAGACCTAAGGCAGCACTTGCTAAAGTGTTGGATTAGGCATAACACAACACTTTAAAAGGATAATGCCACACTTTATGGGTGTTGCAATAGCTTCATTTTGTTGTAGTGAGAGGTTAGTCGTACCTGACTCATTGTTACATGAGAATACAAGTAATTTTGCAAGTGTCAACATTACGTTGGTGAGTTCATAAGATTTTTGTGGTGAGAAATATAGCGATTCCTTTGTAAAAGCTCGTAGTGTAATAGCGAAAACGTTCGTAGTGTAATAGTGAAAACGTTCGTAGTGTAATAGTGAAAAACTCGTAGCGTAATAGTGAAAAACATTCGTAGTGTAATAGTGGAAAGCTCGTAGCGTAATAGTGAAAACGTTCATAGTGAAATAGTAAAAAGCTCGTAGCGTAATAGTGAAAACGTTCATAGATTAACGGTGAAAAGCTCGTAGTGAAATAGTGAAAACGTTCGTAGAGTAATAGTGAAAAGCTCGTAGTGAAATAGTGAAAACGTTCGTAGAGTAATAGTGAAAAGCTCGTAGTGTAATAGTGAAAACCATACTCATCTGCATCTTGTCGGAGTGTAGTTTTAAATTTCATAAAACTCGTACGTATAACTAAAATAGTACTTATATTTGTATCTTCCGAAATATGGCTTTAATTTCCATAAAACCCGTAGAGAAATAGTGTAAACATTCTTAGTGATATAGTGAAAACCCATAGTGTCATAGTGAAAAACCCATAGTGTAATAGTGAAAGTTCTTGTAATATGATAGCGATATACGTTTCGTAGTGAAATAGTGAAAATTTTTGTTTGAATCTTTGAAAAGTATACCATGTAGTTTCACATTTAAGTGAAACCATTTGAAAATGTTTTCTACAAATACAGGACGTTCGTTATTAATTTGTGAGTTATTATAACATTGCTATGACCTAGTGACCTGGCACGACGTTCTTCAGGCGTCGTAATAGTGAAAGACATTTGTCACCCTTGACCCGTCGGTCGTAGTTGTAGCGAACAACCATAGGTGGGGATTGTCAATTCCATATAGATCTATATACAACTATCCCGCTCATACATGATTAAGGTTATAATCCAGGAATTTAAGATGTACTCTTTTTAGTACCGTGAAGCACTGTCTCACAATATTACCCAATGCAAATGTCATATCCTTTTTCGTAGCGTAGTGAATACCGTTTTGTATTGAAATGAAAATCCCTTATGATTGTAACTATCAAATTTGTTCCATGATAATTATAGTATATAAGTGTACTGAAATCCCTTTTGTATTTGTAATTATCAAAATGTCAATGATAATTATAGTGTGTAAGTGTACCGAAAACCCTTTTGTAGTTGTAATTATCAAAATATCAATGATAATTATAGTGTGTAATAATTATATTGTTATATAATTATCTTTAGCGTATCTACCGTTTCTTGTCGTTCGTTCCATAAATTATACCCTTTATAATTTATATAATCATGTTTAATATGTTTACTGTTTGTTGTCGTTCGTTCCATAAATTATACCCTTTATAATTTATATAAATGTTTCCCGTCGTATTGGTATATTTAGATCTAAAAGATGTCGATGAGTTGAAATGCACGATTTCTTACATCTAAAACACTAAATATATACATGTCGAAGATAGTTTTAAAGTTCATACAATATGTCATGGTAAAAAGTTTATTTTAGTCATTTTATTTAAGTGGTGGCAACACTTTTTAAACCTCATCATTTTATAGGAAATAATAGTGATTTTTCTAAATGGTCATTCTTGTACTTATTACTAAAAATATAGTTCGTTTCGTTTTAAATACCAACTTCTTTATAAAATAACATTTCCAAAACTTATTATGACATTATAAGTCCAAAAGTCATTATTACGTCGTAATAACAATCTTTTTACTAAATAGTAATTTTGACGTAAAGATAGTGGCATGTTGTTTACTTAGACCATTTTAATAAGTGTATTTTCACATCCTTTGTCAAATATTCATATAAAGTATCATTTCCATGACCATTTTGTCAACCACATAAACTATAAAGTTTTGTTGGTGACAATAAGTGTAAACGTCTAGATGGTTATTTCCTTTGACTAAATGTGTATTATAGCTTGTCATAATCCATTTTGTTTGTGCCAATCACTTTATAATAAGATGACTAAACCATGAACACATAATATTTCAAGAACATATCATAAACTTTTCATATAAACATCATATTTATGGTTAAACTTGTATTCTCCTCCTAAAACTTGGATAAAAGCGAAAATGAGGGGTATGAACTCACCTTGAGTGGTGGATCTAAGGTTTCTTGGTGAGAGAGTGAAGAGTTTGGCTCTAGGACTCGGAGGACTCTTGGACAAAGCTATTATCCAAAGGATTCCCGTGAGTAATTGTGTGTAAAAGAGTAAATGAAAGTATCAAGAGCTTTAAAACTACTAGATGATCATGACTTACCAAGATGATTTGTAAGATTCTTGAGGATGATGAAGGATGGAGCTCAAGGACCTTTGAACAAAGCTAATACCCAATGGATTTGGTGGATGTTAGTGTGTGTAAAAGAGATGAAATTGGTATTAGAAGTCTTAGAATCACTAGATGAACACTACTTACCAAATTTGACTTGAAAAGCCGTTGAAAGACTTATAAATCTCTTGGAAATGGAAGAACCTTGAGAGTATGAGAGGAAGGTGTTTTGGAACCATGAATCAAGTGAGCCAAGGGCTCTTGGGGTCGAGATTTATAAGAAAGGTGAAGGTGGTGGTGATCTTGCATGGGAACCATGCAAGATCTAGCATATCTTATATAATAATCAAATGTATACTTTTTATATTATTATAATAGATTTCATATCTTATGAAGAGATGGTGAAGGTGAGAGTAGGGTGGCATAGGTCGGCCCATGGGGTGGGGGTAGGGTAGGCATTGGTTACGGGAATTTCGTCCCGAAATTGGTCACATCATCCCCCGTTAAAGGGAATTTCGTCCCGAAATTTAGTTTTAGGCATTGGTTACGGGGTCTCCGGGGATAAATGGAGGTACTTCTGTTTCATTTGATCCTCACGTTCTGAGGTAAACTCGGGTTCCCGCTTAGCGTTCCAGCGGACCTTTACAATCGGAATGCGACTTTGTTTTGTTCTCTTACTTCCCTATCCATGATCTCCACTGGTTCCTCTATAATGTGCAAGATCTCGTCTAAAGAAATGACCAAGGTTTCATCAGATAGACATTTCTTGAGATTTGACACGTGAAAGGTGTTGTGCACTTTGCTTAGCTTCGGGGTACTGAAGCTTTTAGGCTACATGACCAAATTCTGGCTAGAATTTCGAAAGGTCCTATATGCCTTGGGTTAAGCTTTCCCCTTTTATCGAAACATATCATTCCCTTCCAAGGGAGACCTCTAACATGACTCGGTCACCCACTTGGAATTCTAGAGGCTTGCGTCTTTTGTCTGCGTGGCTCTCCTGCCGATCACGAGGCACTTTTAGTCGTTCTCGTTTCCACTCAGGTATTACCGGTTGTTGCAACAGTCCCGAGGGATTCTAGTATTCAACCTTAACCTTTGTACATGTTAAACATTTGCTTACGAAGGTGGCGATTTCTGCCTTCATGTTCGTCCACCAGTACAACATCTTCAAGTCGAGGTACACCATGTCCGACCTAGGATGAACGAAATATCTTGTCTTGTGAGCCTCTTCTAGGACCAACTCTCTGAAGCCACCAAACTTTGGTGTCTAGATTCAGTCCATGAAGCATCGTGTCCCGTCCTCCCTGAGTTCGAAACTTTTGTCAATTCCCAAAGAGCTTCACTGGTGACGTTCTTTGGTTTCAGGGCCTCAAGCTGTGCATCCCTGATTTGGGTAGGAAGGTGCGAGTGTATGGTAGTCCATAGTGACTTTACTTGACGTCCTGAGTATTCTATTTGGCTCAAAGCATCTGCTACCATGTTTGCTTTGCTCGGGTGATAACGAATATCACATTCGTAGTCGTTTAGTAACTCGACCCATTTCCGTTGCCTCATGTTGAATTCTTTCTGGTTGAAGATGTGATGGAGACTCTTGTGGTCTATGAAAATCGTACCCTTTGTTCCGTGATGTCTCCGTATCTTTAGCATGAATACCACGGCTCCCAACTCAAGGTCGTGAGTGATGTAGTTGACCTCGTGAGGCTTGAGTTATCTAGAAGCATATTCAATGTCTTTCTCTCTTTGTATGAGCACGCATCCCAAACCTTGTTTTGATGCGTTATAATACACAACAAAATCATCCACGCCTTTTGGAAGAGATAAGATTGGCGTGCTGCACAACATTTGCTTTAGTGTCTGAAAGGTAACCTCTTGTTTGTCTTCCCAGTCGAAAATGACACCTTTCTACGTCAATGGTGTGAGAGGTTTCACTATCTTGGAGAAGTTCTTGATGAATCTTCGGTAGTAACCAGTAAGACCCAAAAATTGACGTATCTCAGTCGGGGTTCTTAGTATCTCCAAATTTTCTATTGCTTTGATCTTGGATGGATCGACATGAATCCCTTCTTGGCTACCCATATGGTCCAAGAAGTCTACTTTTCGTATCTAGAATTTGCATTTTGAGAATTTGGCATACAATTTCTCTTTTCTGAGTAGTTCCAAGATTAAACGCAGGTCTTGACCGTGTTCTTCTTCGTTTCGTGAATATATCAATATATCATCGATAAATATAATCACGAATTCGTCTAAGAATGGTCTGCATACTTGGTTCATAAGATACGTGAATAATGCGGGGGCGTTGGTTAATCTGAATGGCATCACGACAAATTGGTAATAACCATAACGTGTTCTAAGCGTTGTCTTCGTAATGTCATCTTCTTGAACTCTAAGTTGATGATACCCAAACCTCAAATCGGTTTTTGAAAAGTTACAGATCCTTGTAACTAATCGAATAGGTTATCAATTCTTGGAAGTGGGTATCTGTACTTGACAGTCAACTTGTTCAATCCTGTATAGTCAATACACATTCTAAAGGATCCATCCTTCTTTCCACAGATAAAACCGGTGCTCCCCAAGGGGAGAAGCTCGGTCTAATGAATCCTTTTTCTAGTAGTTCGTGTAGTTGACTAGATAGCTCCTGCATCTCTGCTGGGCCAGTCTGTATGGAGACTTTGCTACTAGGGGTCGTTCTCGGGATCAAGTCGATTCTGGAGTCGACCTGTCGTGTTGGTAGTATCCCTGGAAGATCTTCTGGAAACACATCAGGATAGTCACGGACTTTTGGTATGTCTACGATTTCCTTCATTTCCTTCTGCTATCCATGACGTGGGCTATGAAAGCATAGGAATCCCATCCTACTACTCTACTATGACGAAATTTCATCCAATGCTGACAAGGTGTTGCACAATTTCATAGCTATATACAGTGTAGAATTAAATAGGCCTTCGAATAATAGATCCTACCTTAGGGCAACAACCAAACAAGGAACATGCAATAAGGCCAAATCGGGTATTCTCAGACCATTCAATTTCCTACTGTATACAACTTTAATGGTACTTATACACACAATGAGGGTTTCATTATTAGGTAAGTTTTTCTAGAGGTACGTATTACGGATAGGCGGCGAAGTTTTTGGTGTCTCTCTAGACGTAAGGACTATTCAAATATCGTCTACCAATCAATTTACGAAATGATCGAGGATTTCTGGAGTTACGATTACTGTTGCGGGTACTCTCACCACAATGGAACCATATTCGAAGAATGTGTTTAGGGAGGGTCATTGTCTCTAGTGAAGACGGTGAAAGTCCATGATGAAATAAGTAACTTCATCGTTATCAAAATGCGTCGTAACTTCAAGTGAATAAAGGTACTCTTGTGATAACCAAACGAAGTAGTAAGACAATGAAGAAGTTCATTATGATAAATCGTCAATGAGGGAACTCATATAGAACTATTTTGGTTATTATTTCGATAAATTATCCGACTGTTTAAGTGAATCCAATTGCAGATAGCAAGGAGTCAGAAAAATATGAGTTTAGGAGTTAGAAACTTATTGGAAATCGTAAGGTAGAATGCTACCTTAAAGGAAGGTGTGAAAGTATTGATCATTGAAAATAGGTACATTCTCAATTTAGTGATTCTAGTAAAACAATCCTTTGGAGGATAGAGAATCGTACACTTAAAACTTTCCCTCCTCAAAGTAGAGGACATGACGAATTATTTGTACAACGTTTCATGGTGTGAATGTAGTTCCGTACCTTCTATAGAGTCAACAGTTATATTATAGGTTTGTCGTGTGGCATAAGCGGATGTAATCCTTGACGACAATAAGGATATCAGCAATGTCAGAGGGACTCAAATGAATGTACGAAATGATACGGGTCGAATAAGAACTCCAAGTTATAGAAAGTTTATGCATTTCAACGAAGTGCGAAGTTGGACCGGGAATGAAAAGCGTAAGGCCGAAGATTGTTCTAGAAACATGTAAATAATTTGGAAAGTGTAAGATGATGGTACAAATGAGGATATCACTAGTATTTCTTAGGGCCCTGAAGTAAAACTCAGAGATTTTGACATAAGGGGAAGCGGTTTGTGCACTGGATTACGATACACAAAGTAAAGTTGGTCAAGTAAACATCCCCAAAAGAGAGGGTTTAAAATCAAGAGATATCCTAGCTTAAATCTTAAGCTCAAGGTGGAAACAATCCTAAGGCTAAAATCATAGCGCGAAAGGAAGTCTCACGTATCGGTCAACTATGGGTTAAACTTCTGTGTCTCCTCGTGAGTCATATCGAGAATACTCGTCAATGGTTTTCAAGTCGTGACTACTCATGGCGACTCAACTGTCCCTTAACGCGTAGCTCCTGTTGTCTCCCTTGCCGACATCAGAACCCTTTTCTTAGTCGTAACTCAGGTACGTAGACGATAAAGAGGTATTGCGATAATGTTGATACTAGTGTTGACTTAGGATTGTCAATAGTGGTTCTTAATAATACTAATACTTATCGAAGTATTTATGTTAAACATTGACGTGGTTACTAATTCCTGTGTGATTCCCGAGTTTTTACTCCGTTGTCCATTATGCCCACACTTAGTTATATGACGGTCAAATCGTAGTTAAACGTAGTTGATCAGGCTACGTCTTCCCATGATTTAAAAACATATTATACTAAGTCTAATCATAAATTTCAACTTAAACTCAACCGTTCTTGTATTGTGATACTATCTCTGTTTATATATGTATACTTTTATACGAATATCACTATATTCTAAAAGTATTGTCGTATGTTTAAAATTTTTAGCAGAGGTATAAGTCCCCGTATCTATAGTTATATTTCTTACATGGAAGAATATACTTAGTTCGCTATAGCCAATTGCTCTGATACCAATCTGTCACACCCCCAAACCACGATGGCGGAATCGTCGGAGGGTGGAACGGCACATAGTATCACAACCATTGCATACATTGAAACATAAGTAGATAAACAACCATCATACATTCTAATTGGAAATTTACATTGTTCAATAATATGTTGTTAGACCAATTACATTATGATATCAAAATAATCAAAAGAGACGTCTTCGCGTCCCATCCAGAGGTTAGTCGTACCTGGCTAATTGTTACATGAGAATACAAGTAATTTTACAAGTGTCAACATTACGTTGGTGAGTTCATAATATTTTTGTAGTGAGAAATATAGCGATTCCTTTGTAAAAGCTCGTAGTGTAATAGCGAAAACGTTCGTAGTGTAATAGTGAAAACGTTCGTAGTGTAATAGTGAAAAGCTCGTAGCGTAATAGTGAAAAACATTCATAGTGTAATAGCGGAAAGCTCGTAGCGTAATAGTGAAAACGTTCGTAGTGAAATAGTGAAAAGCTTGTAGCGTAATAGTGAAAACGTTCATAGATTAACGGTGAAAAGCTCGTAGTGAAATAGTGAAAACGTTCGTAGAGTAATAGTGAAAGCTCGTAGTGAAATAGTGAAAACGTTCGTAGAGTAATAGTGAAAAGCTCGTAGTGTAATATGAAAACCATACTCATCTGCATCTTGTCGGAGTGTAGTTTTAAATTTCATAAAACTCGTATGTATAAGTAAAATAGTACTTATATTTGTATCTTCCGAAATGTGGCTTTAATTTCCATAAAACACGTAGAGAAATAGTGTAAACTTTCTTAGCGTAATAGTGAAGTGTAAACTTTCTTAGCGTAATAGTGAAAACCCATAGTGTCATAGTGAAAAACCCATACTGTAATAGTGAAAGTTCTCGTAATATGATAGCGATATACGTTTCGTAGTGAAATAATGAAACCATTTGAAGATGTTTCCTACAAATACAGGACGTTCGTTGTTTATTTGTGAGTTATTATAACCTTGCTATGACCTAGTGACCTGGCACGACGTTCTTCAGGCGTCGTAATAGTGAAAGACATTTGTCACCCTTGACCCGTCGGTCGTAGTTGTAGCGAACAACCATAGGTGGGGATTGTCAATCCCATACAGATCTATATACAACTATCCCGCTCATACATGATTAAGGTTATAATCCAGAAATTTAAGATGTACTCTTTTTAGTACCGTGAAGCACTGTCTCACAATATTACCCAACGCAAATGTCATATCCTTTTTCGTAGCGTAGTGAATACCGTTTTGTATTGAAATGAAAATCCTTTATGTTTGTAACTATCAAATTTGTCCATGATAATTATAGTATATAAGTGTACCGAAAACGCTTTTGTATTTGTAATTATCAAAATGTCAATGATAATTATAGTGTGTAAGTGTACCGAAAACCCTTTTGTATTTGTAATTATCAAAATATCAATGATAATTATAGTGTGTAATAATTATATTGTTATATAATTATCTTTAGCGTATCTACCGTTTCTTGTCATTCGTTCCATAAATTATACCCTTTATAATTTATATAATCATGTTTAGTATGTCTACTGTTTGTTGTCGTTCGTTCCACAAATTATACCCTTTATAATTTATATAAATGTTTCCTGTCGTATTGGTATATTTAGATCTAAAAGATGTCGATGAGTTGAAATGCACGATTTCTTACATCTAAAACACTAAATATATACATGTCGAAGATAGTTTTAAAGTTCATACAATATGTCATGGTAAGAAGTTTATTTTAGTCATTTTATTTAAGTGATGGCAACACTTTTTAAACCTCATCATTTTATAGGAAATAATAGTGATTTTTCTAAATGGTCATTCTTATACTTATTACTAAAAATATAGTTCGTTTCGTTTTAAATACCAACCACTTTATAAAATAACAGTTCCAAAACTTATTATGACATTATAAGTCCAAAAGTCATTATTACGTCGTAATAACATTCTTTTTACTAAATAGTAATTTTGACGTAAAGATAGTGGCATGTTGTTTACTTAGACCATTTTAATAAGTGTATTTTCACATCCTTTGTCAAATATTCATATAAAGTATCATTTCCATGACCATTTTGTCAACCACATAAACTATAAAGTTTTGTTGGTGACAATAAGTGTAAACGTCTAGATGGTTATTTCCTTTGACTAAATGTGTATTATAGCTTGTGATAATCCATTTTGTTTGTGCGAATCACTTTATAATAAGATGACTAAACCATGAACACATAATATTTCAAGAACATATCATAAACTTTTCATATAAACATCATATTTATGGTTAAACTTGTATTCGCCTCCTAAAACTTGGATAAAAGCGAAAATGAGGGGTATGAACTCACCTTGAGTGGTGGATCTAAGGTTTCTTGGTGAGAGAGTGAAGAGTTTGGCTCTAGGACTCGGAGGACTCTTGGACAAAGCTATTATCCAAAGGATTCCCGTGAGTAATTGTGTGTAAAAGAGTAAATGAAAGTATCAAGACCTTTAAAACTACTAGATGATCATGACTTACCAAGATGATTTGTAAGATTCTTGAGGATGATGAAGGATGGAGCTCAAGGACCTTTGAACAAAGCTAATACCCAATGGATTTGGTGGATGTTAGTGTGTGTAAAAGAGATGAAATTGGTATTATAAGTCTTAGAATCACTAGATGAACACTACTTACCAAATTTGACTTGAAAAGCCGTTGAAAGACTTGGAAATCTCTTGGAAATGAAAGAACCTTGAGAGTATGAGAGGAAGGTGTTTTGGAACCATGAATCAAGTGAGCCAAGGGCTCTTGGGGTCGAGATTTATAAGAAGGGTGAAGGTGGTGGTGATCTTGCATGGGAACCATGCAAGATCTATCATATCTTATGTAATACAAATGTATACTTTTTATATTATTATAATAGATTTTATATCTTATGAAGAGATGGTGAAGGTGAGAGTAGGGTCGCATAGGTTGGCCCATGGGGTGGGGGTTGGGTAGGGTTTAGCCTTTTATAAAATATAAACTTGTTTTATATAAATATAGGTGTTTTTATAAAAATCGATAAAACAATTTGCATATTTTCGTAAGTTTTCAGAGATGTAATGACTAATAAATATGTAATTCCATATTATGCATAAAAAATTAGTAAACATATATTTATGTTGATTCCTAATTCATTAGGCGAAGATATACGCGTTTAAGCACGGTATTCTTCCGATTACGCAGTATTTGGTATTTTACCGAAAAAATAATCTGGCTATGAAATTAAATACTAGACCATATTACGTTTCATAATATATGTTCCCTCATTTCATATTTAATGTTTAAGACACCACGTAATGCGTTTTAATGCCTGATCCTGTGTACATTTATTGTTCCCAGCGACTGAACTGCTGTAACTTATACATGCGAACTCCGTTTTCGACGTTCTACATGTCTACGGATTCGTGAAAACGAACACATCATTTCATGAATATTATTTATATCAAAATAATGTTTGTGTGATTATCGAATTTGTACGCTACTGTAATTTATTATACGTAAATATAGCATTTACTCGATAAATGTTTTCAACTAGCGTGTGTAGTATTATAATATTCAACAATACAATATGAAGGTTATGAAAATTACATTTCAACATGTTAACATAATGTACGCTTTAGTTGACTGATTTTGACGGTTGTCACAAAACATCAGGAAAATCCCGAACCACCGGTATATCACCTGCTTTCTGCTGTGGCTTCTTTTCTCGCGCGTCTAAATCATAAGCCACAAATCCCGATCCTCCATGTTGAAATTGTCTGCGTGCCCTAGCAGCTGAACATAAAACTGCACCTCGATTCTTTCTCTAGCCCTGCACAACCAGCTCTCCCCCACTTGGGGTTTGAATCCACACTCGTTTGTTCTTACAATCAATCCATGATTGATGCTGACCCAACCAATCCATATCGATGATGACTCGAGAGTCACTCAACGGTATAGGGATGAGATCGATCGGAAACTTTATTCCTTGAATCACTACTTCACATCCCTGATAAACACTAGTCGCTTGCACGGTTTTATCATCCGCAATTTCTACTTCTAACGGCCGATGAAGAGTTCCTAAAGCAATACTGAAACCCTTTCCCAACACGGCAGACACAAAAGAATGACTAGCACCCGAATCAAATAGTACAAAGGTAGGCGTAGAGTTGACTAAGAAAGTTCCTAATCAAAGCATAATAGACACATTAATTACACACACCACAAACACGAGGCAAGTAAAGAAAGAGTACCCGTAACTACGTCGGGCGCATCATGTGCCTCCTCGACGGTCATGACGAATGCTCGACCCTTGGTCTTAGGGGCTTCCCCTTTCCCCTGCCTACCATCGGTAATTCGGAGAGTAGTGGGTGCTGGATTCTGAACCACTCCCTAAGTCAGACGGGGACACTGGGCCTTGAAGTGGCCTACCTTATTACAATTAAAACAAATCTTGACCTCTTGCCGACAATCTTTAGCATAGTGGCCCTCCTTTCCACACTTATGGCATATTAACACCCAGCAACGCCCCTCATGATTCCTTCCACATTTACTACACTTACCATGGCTCTTTTGCCCTTGCTTTCCCTAATCTGCCCCTAAAATTTCTTTGACGCCTGCTGAGTCTGAGTAGGCGCCGGACGCTTCTGCCTTTGTTGGGTTTCCAATTCCAACTCTCGGGCCCAAGCGGCCGCTATCATATCAGTAAGAGTTTGGTGCCTAGCAGCAGATACAAATTCCCGAATGTCTGTGCGAAGCATCGCCAAATATCGTGTCATCCTCATGCGCTCGGTTGCCGCAAACTCTGGACAGAAGAGTGCTCGCTCATTAAACTTTTTGGTGATCTCCGTCACCGTCTCAGTAGTCTGGGTCAGATTCAGGTATTCCTGCGTCAGGCGCTCCATTTCCACCTGTGGAACATACTCCAGTTTGAACTGTTCCTTGAATTGCGGTCACGTGATAGCATCCAACTGAGCAGGGGTGAGATCTTTCGTTCGTATTTCCCACCAATCTTTTGCACCCTCTCTCAGAAGATTCACCACAAATGTTACCTTTGAGTTCTCAGGACATGAACAGGTGCGGAAGGCACCCTCTACCGCGGAAATCCACTGCATACTGACAATCGGATCCCTGCCCCCATCGAACATCGAAGGCGAACAAGCCGAAAAATCCTTATAACTTGCATCCCTAGCCCGTGATGTGCCCTGAGTAGCCAGTCGCTCCTCGAGCATTGCCCATAGCTTAGCTTTAATAGTACCAAAGAACTGAGGTATCGCAGCCAACACTTCTCGCGAGACCTCCTCCGCTATCAGGTTGCGGAGATTTTCATTAGTCGGTCCTCCCCCACTCGAGGTACCTGCATCTGGTCCACCATTACTTCGAGTGACTGCCATTCTGAAATGCGCAATAATTTTAATATCAATGCCCGGGTCACTCCTATCTACCCAACTACTTGACTTTCTAGGACTTTGGTTGACTACTCTTGACTCAAGCGTGAATCCTGTGCTTTCGGTAATACTAGCCTGGTACTACCTTTCACACCTATTCGCCCTTGTTCCAAGTTCGTCAATCATCCTCCTAAAATGTCACACACACACTAAACCATTTCCTATGACTCCTGCGGTCATGCACCGTGGTGCCTAATCTTTCCATCCCATACGTGCCTAAGAGAACTACTGCTAATGTCGTCGAGTCGCCTCACGGACGCACAGCCGCACACAATCAGAAATAAGATAGACGTCTGAATAACTGATTTACCCTAAAGTCACAACCAAACAAGGAACAACCAGTAGGGCCAGACCAAGAATTCTTAGGCTATCTTACCCTAATTGTATATAACCTACCAACATTCATTAAGCAACCTAACGACAGTAGCATAAAATTCCAAAGCTGCACATATGGCACAAAACAGTCTACAGAGTAATTTATCCAAGAAATTTTACATCCTAACACAATACATTTTATCACATAACACAAACTTGGCATGGGTAATTGGGAATCACAAAACTTACTTGAGCTCGGCTAACGGTTCGCATCACATCTTACTTTAAATTAACTTTCCAAAAGCATTTTCTTGACAAAAATCGCTCAGTCCTAAGTTTGAGTTTGGATTCCCAATATAGTTCATCCAAATCCCTCAAACCAAGGCTCTGATACAAATTTGTAACACCCCAATTTCAAAAATTTTAAAATTCATTTATTACCAAGGTTCCATGAAAATATTTATTCCAAAAACATAAAACTGTTCAGCATATTACTTAAACCAACAGCGAAAATATTTGAAAATACTAATATAGTTCATTAACCTAAATCTCTTGTATGCGATGCGCTGCCGTCAAGCCTTGCCCTTCCCTTTGTCATTTGAATTACCTGAAATGTTATAAAATCAACGGGTAAGCTTAAAGCTTAGTGAGTCCACAAATTACCATACATGCCCACATATTAACAACCTGTCCTCGAAAACTACCCGACCCTACCCGCCATACAACAGCTACGGGCGTCCATCATACAACAGCTATGGACACGGGAAGGTTCTACCCATCATACAACAGCTATGGATTCCCGGTTATGGCCCAGCCCATCATACAACAGCTATGGGACAAGGCAATAGTCCAACTCGCCTTACAACAGCTACGAGGGGACACGCATCAGTACTGAGCCCAACAATAAATAACCACAGATATAGAGCAAATCATATAACTATAACTAACACACAAGATGCTTAACATGCAACATCATATAGCAAGGTGAGGATACTCACCTGATTCAAAACCGTGTAGATATTCTCTAATACCCCCACTTAGTTCGTCCTCACACCTAAATCCCATATACACAACATATTAAGCATTGACCAAACTCATATAGACTTGCCTAAAGGTCAGACCTAACGTTTACCACCAAATCAGGGTCAAAACCAAACCTTAGGGTCAAACAGTCGCTCGCCGCGGCATGGCTTCTCACTCTACGCGCCGCGGCTACCACTGCACAATTACGGGGGTTCAGCCGAGTCCGTGCCGCTGACATAGCCAGTCCGCTTCGCGGCTCGTAACATTCCAAAACGTTATTAGCGCTTAACAATACATCAATTGGCTAGGGTTCCTTTCTACACCCTTCCTGGAATCAGAAACTACCCTAAGGTCACTTCCTTACGGACATGCAAGTCCATGCATGTCCTTGTTCCAAACCCTAAGTGCTACAAATCGACTAAAGCTACAAACCAACGGGTAACACCATATGACGGGATGAAAAGGAAAGTCAGAAGAGTAAATCTTCTTACTTTACTTCTGAAGGACGGAGTGATGCCCACGATCCGTCCCAAACCTTCTCCGGCGTTGGATCTCCTTCTTCTAATCTCCCAAAGCCTTCAAAGCCTCGATACCAAAGAGTATCTGCCGAAACCAGGCGCCTCTACTCCAGAAAACTCCCAAAAACACGAACCCTAGGGCTGGGTCCCTTTATATAGGCGTTTAAATCTGAATTAGGGTTTTTCACTTTAGAGGCGCACCGCGCCGCGGGTTCTTTCGAACCCCGCTGCGCGTACAAATCCTACGCGATTCTAGATTCTTCCTAAAGCAGCGCCGCGGATTCCTTCGGGCCGTGACTCGGCGGAACGGGTCTTACAATTCTCCCCCACTTAACTGGATTTCGTCCCCGAAATCCGCTCCTGTAAACAATTCTGGGTAATGTATCCGCATTTCCTCCTCCGGTTCCCAAGTCTATTCGGACCCTTTACGATGTTGCCAGTGCACCTTAACTAATCCTATTGTTTTATTTCGTAAAGTCTTTATTTTCCTTTCAATGATGGCAATTGGTCGTTCCATATAATTTAGGCATTCATCTAATTGAATATCCTCCAAAGGTACTATTGTAGATTCCTCAGTAATGCACTTCCTGAGTTGCGAAACGTGGAACGTGTCGTGAATCTGACTAAGCTGCTCGGGCAGCTCCAACCGGTAAGCTACCTTACCTATATGGGCGATGATTCGATATGGTCTAATGTACCTAGGTCCAAGCTTTCCTCGCTTCCTAAAACGAAGAACTCCCTTCCAAGGTGACACCTTAAGAAGAACATAATCCCCAACTTGAAACTCGAGATCGGACAGTCGCCTATCCGCATAACTTTTTTGTTGACTTTGAGCCGTTAACAATCTCTCCCGAACCTTCTGAATTAACTCAGTTGTCTTGAGCACTATCTCAGTACTACCCAATACCTGCTGGCCAACCTCGCCCCAGCAAATAGGAGTCCGACATTTCCTTCCATACAACATCTCAAAGGGAGCCCTGCCAATGCTCGCGTGATAACTGTTATTATAGGAAAACTCAGCTAGAGGGAGATGGGAATCCCAACTCCCGCCAAAATCGATAACGCATGCCCTAAGCATATCTTCCAATGTTTAAATTGTCCTTTCACTCTGCCCATTCGTTTGAGGATGATATGCTGTGCTGAAATAAAGGCGAGTGCCTAATTCTTCATGAAACTTCTTGCAAAATCTAGACGTAAATCGGACATCCCGGTCCGATATCACCGATACCGGTATACCATGCCGAGAGATAATCTCGTCTACATAGACCTTAGCCAATTCCATAAAAAACTACTGTACTTTTTTTCGGTTTAACCACCGAAAGAACCTTTTTCTG
The DNA here is from genome assembly GCA_023525715.1 of Cichorium intybus. Taxonomy (NCBI): domain Eukaryota; kingdom Viridiplantae; phylum Streptophyta; class Magnoliopsida; order Asterales; family Asteraceae; genus Cichorium; species Cichorium intybus. The sequence goes on from CM042010.1 coordinate 81,628,961, forward strand.
GTTTAACCACTGAGAGTTTGTTTTCTATTTAAAAAAACACTACATAAAACTTTCGATTTACTATTTCAAATTTTTTTTAGTTTAACCACTTGAAGAATTAATTTTTATAATTTAACCATAAAAACTTTGAGTTTTTTCTAAAAAACCGACTTTAACAAAATAAGTATTGGTTTTTGAAAATTATGAACGAAAAAAACTTACAGTGGTTTTTTTTGGAAATTTTTACAAACTTTTAGTGGTTAAATAGAAAAAAAAAATTTCGGTGGTTAAACCATAAAAAAAACAAACTACAGTGCTTTAACGAAATTTGGCCTTTTTAAAACCAATTATTACTTCATGAATTCCTTAGCGTTTTAACTGTCTTTAAATACCTGCTAAATCTCCAAAAAATAATATACATTTTAATTAAATCCATAATATAAGTAATTTCCTTGTCCTCACATACTTTAAAATCCATTTTCTGTATAATACTTGGATATCTTTTCTACATTTGGGTATACTTTTTGAAGCTACAAGAAAGAATGAAAGTAGGATGATATACCAATTATAGCATTATACTTTCGGTTTTCCTTTAAAAGTTTACTCAATTATAGCATTGACATTGATTTTTATCTGAATTTTGGGTGGTGGCACTATAATAAATGAAACAATGAAAGTATCCGCGAAAACAAAGCGTCCTGACACACCCCGACCCAGTCAACGAGCTGGGTAACCAATAGAGCTGACCAAACCCGTGCATAGCACGGGACCCCACTAGTTTGTATGAATCTTTGTTTTGTTTTGCTCTTTGTTTTCTTTATGTTGGCTTACATTGTTTGAAAACCATAAATGATTCTACAGTTACAATGTCAAATGTAATTTTTTTACTTGGGGATTAATAACTTAATCTCCTTCTAATGCAAAAATAACACATAATACAGAAAGTCAAGAAAGTAATGTTTTTCTTATTAAATTCAGTTTTAGAAATGTTTTTTTCATTTTTTTTGTTTTCTTTGGTTTCGTCAAACATGCTCAAAATTTCTCAAATATTTTTTTGACATCGTTTATCATAAAGTATTTTACATTGATAACAATTAATAGAAAAACAAGGCCTCAGACCAACATTTTAAGCGGTGCATACATTATTGATTACACGTCTAACCATGGTGTCGTTAGGAAGATTTGAGAACTCATATATTTATGAGATCTTGAGAACTCCTAGATTATAATTTTTTTTTTCAAAAATGTGACTTAATGCATTAAGTCTCTTATATATAAGATATTTCGTCAAAAAAAAAAATCTTTAAAAATTTTGATTTTTTTTAAGATGCACGTATGCATAAAACGTGCACATATGCACATTTGCACAAAAATGCATATGCACATTTTTTTCAAATTTTTTTTTTACAAAATGTCTTAAATATAAGCAACTTAGTGCATTAAGTCATTTTTAAAAAAAAAATTAGTTTAAGAGTTCTTAATATCTCACGAACATTTGGGTTCTCACCAGTTCCTAACTATATATATATATATATATATATATATATATATATATATATATATATATATATATATATATATATATACTATATATATATATATATATATATATATATATATATATATATATATATATATATATATATATATATATATATCATAATATTTACTTATTGTTTGCATCTAAATCTACAATGGAAGGTAAGAACTTCATGCTATGTTGCTTTTCGGTATAAATTAGTATAAGCCGATTATTCATAATACTTATCTATATCTATATCTATATATATATATTTATATCTATATTTATATTTATATAACTCTTATAATAGAGGTCATCCAAATGAATATGGTTAAAGATATGCATCTATCTTGCACCATTTCATTTGAGACTCTCATCTTTTCAACTTCTTCTAATTAATTGTTTATTGAAATGCAATATTTTTCATATATAAGAGCATTATTTTCATCCTTGGTTACATGCATTTTCTTCTCTCTTTTTCTATTGTTGTTATCTAAAATATATGAAGATTGAAATGAGGGTGCAAGAGATCTATAGGCATCCAATCTCTAAAAGAAATATTTTAATAAATAAATATATTGGGAAGAACTAAATGCAAGTATAAACATCAAGGTTTTGAAAGTCTATAAGCTATTTGAGTTATTTCTCTGATTCAATTTATATTTAGCTCTTCTTTCCTTCCACTTTATTTAGATTTCAAGAAAATATTTATGGTTGTACATCTATATTTAAGAGAAATTATATTTCAATTTATTTGTTAAATATGTTATAGATGTTTGTTCTTAATTTGTAATATCATATATTATTGTTTGATTGAGTTTCGTCGTAGGGTATGTATATAATATAATTATATTATTGGTGAATATTTTACTCAAGTATCTACAATTGTAATAATAAGACAACATGACAATGTGTCAAATTTTAATATAGTATAAAATTATCGTGAAGAAATTAAAGTAGATTCCAATTATTAATTCATCATGATTAGTTTGTATTTTTTTTCGGTTATATTTTAAACATTTGTTGATAATGGATGTATCTCATACATTCATACGTTGATGGTGATTTTTATGTAGACGGTGGAAGAGACAGTTTGACTACAATATAACAACAAAACACAAATACACGAGCTTAATCTTAAAATAAATGTATATGTAGAAGAATTTACAATCATGAAATTATAGCAACTAAAGAAAAACTCATGTGCATTTCTCAAGTATTTTGATTCATAAAAAAAATACAAAATCTCCATAAATATATTAATATAAAGCAATAAACAAATAAATAGACATATATAAGTTTTATAATTGAATTCTAAATAATGTATTTGTAGGTTTTTACATAATTTATTAGTTCCTCGATTTTTTAAAATGATATAATACTTTTTAAATGGTTGATTTATAATACTAATGAATAAAATATACACACATTTCCTAAAATGAAATACATTAAACACTTATCAATTTCCAATTGTCGAATAACTTTTCACCCTATTAATTTGATAGTCATATTCTAGAAACACACACAGACCACATGGTTTGAAAATTACTTTGAAAGAAATATACAAAAATAAGTTATTACATAAAAATTCAAAAAGATAGAAAGATTTAATTAACTAGACATAATTTTAATATTTCAAGCATAATTAATTAAGTACCATAAGTATCAATTAAATATCATAACTAAAAAGAACCTCTTCAATTTTAGTACTTTAATGTTAAATAACTCTTAGTTGGAATTTGAAGGGTTGTCATATCATATAAAATATCAATGCAATTAACTAGCTATTTTTTGAAAATATATACTCTCAGTTTGCAATATTCATAATTCGTTCATTAATGTAATATAATTTCAAATAAAATAAAACTTTCTACCTAGACTTTAATATGTTATAACTCCTTAATAATAATAATAAATAGTTTTTAAAAGTCTTCTACAACTCCTTAATAACAATAATTGATTTTAAACTTAATTGACAACAACAATAATAATAATAATAATAATAATAATAATAATAATAATAATAATGTCTTGTAATATAAAAATATAGATTACATTACATTACCTTAAAAAAGGGTTGCCTTATAAATAATAATTACGATCAAAATTAAAAGATGGTAAATTAAGTAAAATTTAAATTAACTAATCAACACAATAGTTAAAAATAACTCTTAGTCGTGAATTATATTTAATTGTATTCAAGCATAAGCCGCGGGTAGCGGTCGTCGGGTAATAAGATTGTAATAGATGTTTATATTATCGTATTGTTCAAAATGGTTACAATTTTATATATCAATGTAGTATAAAAATTATTATTTAATAGTTAATGGCAATGACAAAGTTTTTAGTTACATAATTTTAACCTGCGCAACGTGCACGACATCGCCTACTATATTATAAAAGAAGCATTTTTACTCTAACTATATTCATTTGAAACCTCCAACTTTTCAACTTTCTTTTCAACTAATACACTAAATTTTTTATTATTCTAATTCCCAAATATCAAATAAACTATAAAATAGACTTTCTAACAATAGTTAAAAATGTCAAAAATGTTTTAAATATAAAACCTAAATCGTCATATAAAATTAACTAAGAGGTTTTCAAAAAACTTAATTTTATAATAATTAAAATTTTTCCTATTAAGTGGTTCTAAAATCCTAAAATTGTAATTTATGTTATACACAAATTTTTTGATAAGTTAAATAATCATCATATGATCAAAATGGAAAAGGATAAAATAGTAAATTAAATATGTTGCTAAATCCAAAACATAATTAAATATTATTTATTTGAAACTCCATTTTATAATTATTAATATAATATACTTACTTTAATTGATGATTTTTATTGTTTAATTATAAGTGCAATAATTTTATTAAATAAGTTGAGATATATGTTTATATTGTTGGTAAATGTAAGATTATCATATTAAACGAATAACTTATAACCATAATTAAATGTTATATAGAATCGAGATAAATTCTTTTTTAACTAAACAAATTAATTTTAGAGACTATATTTTTTACTTATTTATTCAAAGATATGCTAGATTGTGAGTTTTTTTTATTACATGTTAAAAGAGTAAAATGAAAAGGTATAACTAACATAAGTAAACAAGCAAATAGATTTAAATATTGAAAATTATATTCAAATATTTATAACCTTCAAATCATTTGTAATTATGACATAGTTATTTTATTTGAATATCCAGTAATTTTTTAAATGCTTTACTATCAATAACTTTTTAATAATAATAAGTGGTTGTTAACTAACAATTATAATCATTGATATTTTAAATAATCATCATGATGGAAATTAAAATATAGTCACATATGTCATTTTTAAATTAATTAAACATAACAATACTTAAGATTCACAATTAAATCAACAATTATACTTTATTTAATTAATACATAAGTTGTAGATAAAAATTATTGAGTAATATTACTCAAAATAGTTGCAATTTTATATATCAACTTAGTGTTTATTATTGAGTAATATTACTCAAAATAGCTGCAATTTGATATATCAACTTAGTGTTGGAATTAGTATTTCATAGTTAATGTTAATAACATAATCATTGTCAACAACGTATTTGTTAACAAATTTAACTACATAAATTTCACTTACACAATGCGCGAACATTCGTCTAGTATCTTATAAATAGGAAGCATTTTTCATTTCACCATATGCATTTGAAACCTCCATGACCTTTCAATTTCCAACTTAATATAATCAATCTATTAATTTAAATATGTTATTAAATGTAAAGAATTATCTTACTAATAATAGGTTTATTAAATAATTATTATGATACACTTAATTTGTTAATTTAAATATTATGTTAAATACAAAACATAAATCAAAATATCAAACAAACTTAAAAAAATATATATATTCAAAGACTATTTTTCAAAAATAGTTAAAACAACTTTCAATATTGTAAATGTAGAACAACAAGCAAAATTAAATAAAAATATCAAAAAAACTATTTGTTATTATAATTTTTTTTCAAATAAGTGGTTTTTAATTAATTAACAAAAAAGAGTTACGTTAACTTATAAACAATGATTCATATTTAAATTACATATTATGTTCGAAATAAACAAAAATAACATATAAGTAAATTTTAATTGATAAATCACAATGTTAAATTATAATACTTAATCGAAAACCATGTTTAGTTTTATTTCATGCAAACCACGGATAAGGCAATTGAATGATATGAATATGATAGATGTATATCTCATTATATATTTAAAAATAATTAAAATTTTATATATAAACTTAGTGCAAGAGTTATTATTTTATAGTTAATGTCAATAACATTATTATTTTAATAAATATATGTAAAAAAATTGAACTATATTTTACACAACGTGCGGGTATTTTCCTAGTTTAGAAAAATATTTGAATGGTCTAATGTTTTATTCGGACCCATGTCTAATTTATAGTTCCATAGAATTATTTAAAGCATTTTTAGTGGGGTCCGCAACCAATACCTCAACGTATTTTTGAAATTCATGCGGAAAAGCATTTTGACGGGAATATTTGAGGGGTAGCTCGTGCTATCCCACACTATATAGCAAATCTTAGATATAGTTATGGGTACATACTCAACCTAAACCACCTTTTCTATGATAAATGCTTAAATGCTTAAGAAGATAATTTATAAGTTGATGTTCAGGAAAATATCATGTTCATAACACATTTTCCTTAGGTTCAACTTCCTAAAATTTTGTTCTTACAATTCCAAAAAAAAAGTTATCATCAAGAAGAAACTGATATATTATTTTCTTAATAAATATCCAAAAATTTCACTTTTCTATATTTACCCTTTCATTCAAACACAAGTTCTTTCTAGATCGGCCCACAAGGATCAAACCAAATTACTAATTATACCCTAAAAACAAACATCTCTTATACTTAAGTCACTTTAAAATACCACGTACACTCTCGTGGAAAGTTTACTTCAAATTACAAATAACTATATACACAACCATGTCATAAGGCTACTTTCTCTTACACTTCAAATTCTTGCCCTAAGAAATTTCATAATAGTGTAAACTACCTAATTCACAAGAATTAAGCATGTAGATAATACATTTGTAGAAAATAATAGTATTGACACACACACACATTTAACATTAATTACTTATTTCAAATTAGGTGTCACAATTGACTTTTCCTTAAAGTTAAGATTGTCAAATTTTTTAGATATGTAATCTTTCTCATTGGTTCAAGGATGCTTTCAATTTTTACCAATTATTTCTTAATTACACGTGAATATCCATAAACTTTACTACTCTATACATTATTATTACATCCATACAAATTCTTTCGTTATTGATACATTCAACTTGAAATATAGTTATAGTGGTATTTACTTCTTAAAAAATTCAATATTTTCTCTAACTTTGATATTTACTTATCACCTTTACCCAAAATGATTCAAAAAAGCTTCCAAATTAAGTTTACCTAAAGTATTAATTTTAAAATTTATCTTCTTGCAATACTTAATAATGAAAATACCCATTTTTACTCACTATATAGAGTTGTAAACATACAAATCTTTCATTTTTAGTATTATTTTTTAATTTTTAACCTTTACAACACTAAGAGTGTTCCATTTGACCTTTAAATTCGCAATTTGAGATAAATTGTAACGCCCCAAAATCCAGTGTAAAATTTTTTGTTTTTAAAACAGGTCAAGTACGTAAAACGGTTTACAAAATAAAATCTATTTAATCAAAACTTAATATTTAAATCATATAAATCGTACTCATCAAAACATTCTTAAACATTATCCAGCGGAAGGTTTAAATACCAAATCTTTAGATGCGGTACAGTCGCGCCGTGTTCCAAACTTAAGCTAGCAAATACCTGAAAACAGTTCGGGTGAAAGAGTAAACACAAAGCTTAGTGAGTTTCCCAAAATACCACACAATTCATCACACAAAGCACAATCACATAAGGTCTCCGGGCTTACCCCGAACAACCTAGCTCTCGGGCTCACCCCGATCCGCCTCGGCTAAGAGCTCACGAGCTTGCCCAGTTCTATCCGTCATCGAATCAACTCATTCTTTGGACTCTCGAGCTTGCCCCGATCCGTCCGGCTCTCGAGCTCACCTCGATCTGCCTTCAATCTTCAGTTGCTAGTACGAATTCAACGTCTAACACATAACAACACAAAAGCCTAAGCACATAATTGGACCCAGCGGGTCCTTAACAACAATCATTCAGATAACTGACATAAGGCACATTCGACCTAAACATCCATAACTATATATGGCAGTACAAGACTAACTACGTATGTAACATCGTCCACAGTATAGTGAGAAATTTCACCTCGAGACAGCAAACCGTCTAGCGACTCCACGGGTCCCACCGAGCTCCATTCGCACCCCTTATATTCTTGGAACCAGAATTATAATCTTCACATTGAATCATATATGCACCATTATTAATACGTAAACTAAAAGCATAGTGTGTTATCCCTTATTTATCTGAGGTCTCGGTATAACTTAGCTCAAAATTAGAATTGAGTATAACGGTTAAATCCTAGCATAAATCATTATTTTTAACACACCCACTTGTTAATAATAAATTCTAATAATTATCATCTCCTATTTATGAAATACCATTTTATGATTTAGCGCCTTTGTAAATCCAAATGACCTCATTAAGACATATCAATCTTTGATAATTTAGCTTGTATTTTATTTAACCAAAAGTCCAACAATTTACTTATCCAATAAAAGTAAACCCAGCCCAACTAAAACATAAGCATGTCACGTATTGGAAAAAACCTAAGGCTGGAAGGATCATGTATACCTGCGCCGTAGCCATCATCTCAGGAGGTTCGAACTCTCCAGCTACCCTCTTAACCTCGATTGATCTCTTTCTACTGATCAGTCTCAAGCAATCGACGGCCCAAAGCCAGCCACCGCCATCATCGTCAGTAGTCATCACCAGCAGCACCGGTTCCTTCACCGACAGCCACCACCAAATAGGAACTGTGGCATTACCTCTGCATAAATGGTAATCGCTAGCAGCAGCTTTGAGTTGCTGCTGGCTTCCCCTAGTTATGACCGAACCGGACCACCACCATTTTACTCGCTATCGTGGACCGCCCTAGTCATCCTCAGAACGAAGTTGTGACCCCAAGGAGACCATTACCTTCATAACTTCTACTTCACCGTTCATATGCTAGAACCAGGAAACTCGACATGTAGGAACTTGCTAACACCTACATGGCCACATCATCTTGTTCCTTGGTTCGGTAAACAACAACAACCACACCCTCGCATTCATCTTTGTGAACATTATCCTAAAGCATAGCAGAACAGGGAGCAGGCACTCCCGCATGTACATCTCTGATGACCACCTTGCTGACACCTTGCTGCCTTCCCTCTTGTCTGACTCTCTCTAGTTTCTCTCTCTTTCTCACGATCTCTTTTCTCTCTCGGTAAAGCAGAAGAACTAGAAAAGGGATGAACGGGAGAAGGAATTCACGGCTAGAAGGCATAAAAGGATAAGTGTGCGATCGCATGCACACTAACGTTATATTCTTGAGTTTACTTAAGGAATGGAAGGGAAAGGAGGGGAAGTAAATGTGTGTTCTTAGTTTTTTTTATAGAAGGGAAGGAAACTAGATGCGTTCTTGAGTTTTTTTTAAGGAGGGGAAGTGTTAGTGTAAATCGGGTCGTTGACCAACCCGGAGTTTGTTTGGTCGTTTGTTTATTTGTTTAAGAGTTGGTCGTTGAACAATATTTTATCTTAGGTTTACTTTTGTTGTATGTTCCGATACATTGTCTTTTGAATTACTTTGAAATATCAATGAACATACTTTTACTTTGCTTATGTTAATAACCACTATGTCCGAAATGTATGGAACCGAAATCCACTCTTGGATTTCGGTATGCGTTACAAGTTCAAAAGTGAAGATTGGAAGTCTGCCCAAGATCGGAAGTCTAAATCCGGAACTACGCAAACTCAGAAGTCAAGACACCGAAATTCACCCTTGGATTTCGGTTCATCAATTCAAGCAACTTCCGAAGTTTATCAAGTTCAGTAGTCAGCCATACCGAAGTTAACCTATAACTTCGGTATCCATCAGAAGCATGCATATCAACGTTAGAAGATCAAGATAAATCGTCAATGAAGATATCGACAGAGATAATCAGACCAGTCTGCATAGCACAAATTAGGAAAGTCAACTAATGACTACAAAAGGAGTATGACATTTAAAATAGTGTCATCAGGAACATTTATTGTTAGACAGCCATATCAGACTTAGGTCTTTTATCCGTTGTGTAATACAAAATGAACTGGCTTGTAGTTCATTTTGTCCATAGGTCTTTGTCCAATGGATATTCTCCTTACACTATAAAAGGAGAGTTCCACCCCTTTGTATCTTCATGGTTTGGAGAACTGATATGTAACTCTGTTTCTTGATATAATATATTCTCCCATTCCGTCATATCTTGTTCATACTTGTTATTACGCTATTCTTTCTATTTCTCGCATTTCAATCTTACTACCTTACTCTTTCTATCTTTCAACTGTTTGTGTATTATTGTTGAGCTAAAAGATCCATCTAAGTAATTTCTCAAGTTTTCAAACTTGTCCTCTCATTCTGTAACTACCATTCAAGTCTCCGGACTTGCTCTTTTATTCTGCACCTTTTACTTAGATTTGGGTTCCAACAATTGGTATCAGAGCCTGTGTAGCTGTTTACAAGATCCACAGTGATCAGTTCGCTTAAGCTAGCTTGAGCAACAACCTTTGGACCCTCTACAAATCGTGCATACTACAGAGCTCAAGTTCTTAAACTTTCTTTTTCAGACAGTTCAAAAATTCTCTTACAACCATGCAAATGAATTATTCTTTGAATGTCGCCAATAGTGTTGGGATCTCTACCCGAGCCCCAATACTTATCCCAACAGAATATAATGGTTGGGCGACACGAATGAGAAATTATCTGAGGAGGCAAGGTGTCACACCCCCAAACCACGATGGCAGAATCGTCTGAGGGCGGAACGGGACATAGCATCACAACCATTGCATACATTGAAACATAAGTAGATAACAACAATCATACATTATAATTGGAAAGTTACATTGTTCAAACGGTATTGTTTCAACCCAATTATAGTATGATAATGAAATAAGTAAAAGAGACGTCTTCGCGTCCTATTCCAAAAGGTTAGTCGGACCTGACTAATTGTTACCTGAGAATACAAGTAATTTGAAAGAGTGTCAACATTACGTTGCTGAGTTCATAAGATTTTTGTATTGAGAAAATCCATAGTCCCTTTTTCCTTGTAAAGAGATAGTGTTTGAAACCAGAAATCCAATATTTTCATATAAGTGAGTCGTAGTCTTAAAACCCAAAGACCGAAAATGTATACGTGTTTCTATACTTGAAAATAGTATTGCATAGTCTTATTCTTGTACGAAACCATGTAAATACATGTTTATTCATAGATTAATTGTAGATATGATTCCGTAAAACCTTTACGTAGGTAAAATCATACTTTTATTTATATCTTGATAAAATGTAGTTTTAATTTCTATAAAACTTGTATGTATAAGTAAAACCATACTTATATTTGTAACTTGTTAGAATGTAGTTTTAATACCATAAAACTTATTTGTATATGTAAATCGTACTTATTTTCACATCTTAATGAAATGTAGTTTTAATTTCCATAAAACCAGTGTGTATAAGTAAAACTATACTTATATTTGTAACTTGTTAGAATGTAGTTTTAATACCATAAAACTCGTATGTATAAGTAAAACCGTACTTATATTTGTATCTTGATAAAATGTGGTTTTAATCTCTTAAAACTCGTATGTATAAGTAAAAACCATACTTATATTTTGTGTAGAGCAACATGTAGTTTTATATTTATATAAAACCATTTGAAGATGTTTTTCCCCAAACTAAGGATATTCGTTGTCGTTCATGTGAGTTATTATAACCTTGCTGTGACTAGTATGTAGGCCTGCCACGACGTTCTTCAAGCATCGCAATGTTAAGACATTTGTCACCCAGACCTGCCGGTCTAGCTGTAGCTAGCAGCTTAGGTGCGGGATTGTCAGTCCCGTATAGATCTATACACAACTATCTCGCTCATGAATGATTAAGGTTATAATCCAGGACTTAGTGCGTACATATTTCAGTAATGTGAAGAAATGTCTCACATAACCACCCAACGTAATGTTTTATCCTAGTTCGTACTGAAATGAAAACCTTTTTGTATTTGTAATTATCAAAATATACTCATGATAATTATTTTGTAAAACCTTACTTGTAAATGCAATGAAAACTCCTTTGTATTCATAATTATCAAAATGTCCATGATAATTATAGTATGTAAATATACTGAAAACTCCTTTACGTTTGTAATTATCAAATTGTCCATGATAATTATAGTATGTAACAATTATATATTTATATAATTATCTTTAGTATTTCTGTCGTATCTTTGTCGTTCGTTCCATAAATTATACCCATTATAATTTATATAAATGTTTTCGTTGTGTTAACGTATTTAAGCCTAAAAGATGTCAATGAGTTGAAAAGTATAATTTCTTACATCTAAGGCACTAAATATACTAATAAGATAGATTTAAAGTTTATCAACATGTCATGGTAAGAAATTTGTTTTAGTCATCTTACATAAGTGATGGCAACATTTTAAATCTTGTCATTTTGTCAAAATGATGGTAATCTTTTCAAGTGGTCATTTTTCATACACATTATTTTGAATATTGTCATTTTTGTTTAAAATACTAACTTCCTTGTAAAAATATCATTTCCCAAGTTTATTATGACGTTATAAGTCTAAATAGTCGTTATCACATCAAATTGACGTGCTTTTTATAAATCACTAGAAAAGTCGTATTTCCGGTCACAAAAACATACTATTCCTATAATAGTCTATTTTTAGTATACCCTTGTAATAATCATATTTTTACGAACAATAACAAAATAACTTATTTAGATGATTATAAATAACATCTTTTAAGATATTTCCCGCAAAAATGGTGTAATAACTTGGTTATAACCATTTTTGTTAGAGAATAGTGTTTCCGGTTACAAAAACGTAGTTTTTACTAGTTTTCGTTTTTATGACGTTTATATTAAAGATCTAGTATTTTTACACACTTTATTTATAGTTTTGTAATTTTTACACAAACATAATATGTCACAATGTTTGTAATACATAGATCTAACCATATTTCATGTCAAAAACGTTTTTACACAACTTCTAGTTTTATAAACTTGTGTAAATAGTTATTTATAACATATAATCACATATAATCTTGTGTAAATCATTATTTTTGACATGTGAACTTGTATTCTCCCCCAAAATGTTTAGAAAAGATGAAAATGAGGGGTATGAACTCACCCTTGAAGCGTGCTTTACTTAGAAATAAGTTTGGTCTCGAGAGATTAACGGTAGGAACGAAGATCCAAGACTTTGAGCTCGGAGGACCCTTGGACAAAACTATTACCCAATAGTTTTAAATTGATGTTAGTGTGTGTAAATGGAATAAAACTTGTGTAATAGTGTTTAAAAACACTAGATGAAGTAGCTTACCAAGAATGAGATGATTTACTCTTGAAATGGTGCAAGATGGTGGAGGTTTGTGGTGGCTTGGGGTGGTGGCGGGTTGAAGAGGTGGTGGTGGTGGAGTGAGCCGAAAATTGAGAGAGAAAGAGAGGAGAGGTTGTGTTGGTGAATTGTTTCAAGTGAAATCTTCCTAGCCTTTTTATTTGATTTTTGTTGGATTTAATGGATTTATTTATTCATAGCCTTTTTCCTTACTCTAGATCATGAATAGTAAACTAGGATTGTGTTGGGAGATGTTTTGGGTCATGTAGCAGCCGATGGGGGTGGGGTGGGGTGGTTTTTAAATAAATAGCAATATACTTATAAAAATAGGTGATTTTTATAAAATCGTAAGACGTTTTAGTGAAATTTTATGAGTTTTTGACGAAACGAAGTTCTAAATAATTATTTTGTATAAAAACATTGTCAAACATTTATTTTGATTGAATTATAACTCGTTGGATGTTGAAATACGCGTTTAAGCGCTGTATTCTTCCGATTTCGCGATTTTCGGCATTTTACCGGAAATTGAATTTGGCTTTGAAATTAAATACTAGATGTTATTACGTTCCATAATATATGAATTCTTATTTCATAATTGATGTTTAAGACACCACATTTTGTATTTTGAGTCCAAACCCTGTGTACATTTATCCGTTCACAGCGGTTTAATCGTTGTAACTTTCACATACGAACTCCGTTTTCGACGTTCTATATATCCACAGGTTCGTAATTACGAGTACATCGTTTTATGAATATTATTATTCTCAAAATAATAATTGTACGATTATCGAATTTTTACGCTACAGTAGTTCACTGTCCGTATTTTCGACGTTTAATCGATAATTGTTTTGAATTAGCGTACGTAGTATTATAATATCTAATAATACATCGCAATATCATGGAAATTACTTTTCAATATATGGTTTAATGTATGCTTCGTTTGACTACAGTTGACTTTCGTTGACCAAAATTTACAATTGTCACACAAGGCAAGGTTGTTTGGAGATCCGTTGAGGAGGGGCCTCATGTTCCCACTTACATGCCCCGAGCGGACACCACTGAAGGTGCCCTCGGAGGAGCTCCTCAACCTAGATTGACTCCTTTGGACATCGAGAAGATGTATAACGATCAAATTGCTTTCACGGAAATATCTTGTGGTATTCCCCCTGAGTTGTTTGACCTTATTCAAAACTGTACCACAGCCCAACAAATATAGGTTTTGTTATACAATATGTTTCAAGGAACTGAAGAGGGGAAGGACAGGATACTGACTGCCAGCCTTACCGAATATAACCAGTTCTCAGCACTTCTAGGAGAGTCTTTAAGTGCCTTGTTTACCTATTTCTCCCTCATCGTGACCTGACTCCTGGGTGCAGGAGCAGCACGAACTAATCAAGAAATCAACCTTCGGTTTCTTGAAGGTCTAGGGAGAGAATGGATGATGTTTAAAATGATACTTCAAGACTCTGGTAAGCTGAAAACTTTTAACATGTTGTTGAGTGTTGAAATCAATAAAATGAACAAGTAATGACTAGTGATTCAACAGTAGATCAAGTAATAAGCAATCAAACAGTATGATGAACAATCAAGAACAGTTAAGGAACAGGATGAATTGGATAACTTGTGCCGAATGCTTTGATAGATTGATTTAGGGTTTTATAATAGGACGATTACAATCTCGCACTTGACACGGTATGGTATCACTGATATTTATACTAGATCAGTGATACGTGTAACACCTGTCTTCTCGACAATTAGTAATAAGGTATATTTACAACATTATAAGCTATCATTAAATTTTAGTAAATAACTAAGATAATATATATGTAAATCAGTATTTTTCCATAATGAATCACGATATATGTTTTTCGACGTTATTTATATAAGTCATCAATTATGAAAATTTACTAGGTCGTAAAATAATATATGTTATATTTGGTAATATTACTATCCGATATTATATTCAAAATTTTAATTTGGTATGACTCATATTTTTATTTTGTTGTAAAATAATATTATATATGTATATATTTATATCATTGATATATATGTAAACTTAATACATATATATTCGTAAAATCATGAACGATATATATATTTATATCATTTATATATATGTAAACATAATATGTATATATTAGTAAAATTATGAACATGGGTATAATATAATATGCATTCAAGAAATATTCCATGCAAAATTTTCATTCACGTACGGATAATTACTATATGGATAATTACAATATCCACATTAACCAATCAAATGCAAGGATCGTGTCATGATAGGTGTTAATGAAACAAATGGCCCATGTAATTGTTTTAAATACGTGTTGATTTTTAATAATAGCGTGTCAAGTTATTTTTGAATGACTAAGGTGCTAAGTCATTGACGCAGGAGCTTAGGATCAAGTATAAATAGAGCCATTGTTTTGCAAAAATTTGTATCACTCAAATCAAACAACACAAAATTTAGGAAAACAACGGGGATTTCCAAAAGTGTCGGTTTTTAGACAACAACTAAATCATCAACGTGAGTTTTTATGATGCCTTTCCAAACTGAGATATATATGATATATATTGTGTTTATATGTCTAATTGCTCATTGCATTATAATTGTCATGTTTATTGCTTTTGATATTTTATTATGCTTATTACTTTATATATGTATACACGAGTTGGTGGGTAAATGTAAAAATGAAAAAGGAACGTAACGTCGTTCGCTAATAAATATAAATTGGTACGATTAGTACACGGGAGGCATCCTGTTGCTACTAAGTCGATACCGGCCATACATGTCTAGCCCCACTAGTACATTGTATAGAAGTCATGACTCGGATAGCTCACATGCTAGCTCGAAGTCTGAAAATGACTTAAATAAATTTACCCACAACTCCGAGATCTCAACGTAATTTTTGTATTTCATATTTCATATCATCAATGCATGTGGTATTTTGTACACAAACACATGAATTCACTAAGCCTTTTGGCTTACGCATCTACATATATATCTCAGGACACATTCAGTAGAATAGGATCAGGTACTCGGCATCATAATAATGGGACCAGATGGCACTCGGAGACATTACCTGCTGTTATAAATTTTAGTTAATAGGAAAAGTTTTAGCTTGTATTTCCTTATAGTTTCCGTTGTAACCGAAAACTCTGATATATATAAATAAAGTTGAAGTTTCATTTGAATAAAGTCTCGTGGTGTCACAAGTTGGTATCAGAGCCTTCCCTAATTGGTTTAAGTCAAAATAGGTTAAGAATTGAGTAACCTTAACTTAGTTTGACTCTAAACCATTAGGATGTGCTACGGTACTTAGATTTGCCGCACCATAGACACATACTAACAAAAAAAAAATTATTTATAGGAACCATGCCGATAGAGTACATTGATCTCGACGACATAAACGGCCCTGCTGAGTTCATATTTCCAGACCTAGGAGGACCACCGGATGACCATCTAATCATACACCGTGACCACTATGAGGCGTTGGTTAGTGATCTGATTCTGTATCATGATACTTTAGAGACACAAGTCAATTTCACCCAACAGCTGCAACAGGCTTACTCGATAGTCACTCGCCCGTGGTACATGAAAGTGAAGGATATGTTCACATACGTGAAACTTAAAGTATGTGATCTTGTTCGATACGTTCAATGGGGATATATGAGGTTCCGTATCTGGTTTGCGTTTATGCCTTTTTTTTGGGATTACCCCGGTTATCCGTTCGTTCCGTTTGCTGACAGCTATGCTACATGGATAGCTAATAGATATCCTCCGACTTTATATTAGATTAGATCTAGGCCAGGTTTGAATGGGAAACAATATAATGAGTTATGACTCAGTTAAAGAGGTTTTTGCTGTATTATAGGGGTTTTTGATCAAACTTGGCCATGGTTTGGTTAATGTACTTGTAAAATAGCTGATAGTATTGTCAAACTTTCTAACGGATTATAATGAAATAGAAATTTTGGTTGTATATATATATATATACATGTTGTTGTTACACGTGCTTTATTTACATGTTTTATAATTGCAATAATTAGAGTTATCTCATAACTATACATAAGAAAATAACAACCATGTCTGCTCAACAACCTGACGCAAATGCCCTTCTTGCCTATATTAACCATGAAACACCAATGCCTGAAAATATAGCCCATGGAAGTACCACTACCCGAGGTAGGGGTCGGGGTAGGGGAAGAGGTTCTTCTAGCACTAGAGAAACACCCAACCACATTATACAAGAAGCAAACATTGCAGATATAGTGGCTAGAACTATTCGGGAAACTGTCCCACAAATGCTGCAACAAAATAGAGAAGAAATTTTGAAAGCCGCTGAAGAAAACACGGCTAGGATACTTAGGGAGGCAGTTGATAACAATACTGATCAAGAAGGTCTCGAACATCCTGATCCCAGACCAGAAAAAGAGTGTACTTATAAAGAATTCATGAGTACCATACCTACTGTTTTCTATTGGAAAGGAGGTCCAATAGCCACAATGGATTGGATAAGTAATATAGAAGTTTGTTTTGAAACATGCCAATGCCAGCCACACCTAAATGTACGATATGCAACCACTCAACTACAAGAAGCAGCACTACACTGGTGGAATGGAATTAGGATTACTTATGGAATCTCTCAAGCAGCACAGCTCTCGTGGGATAAGTTTAAAGAAATAATACAAGAGAATTATTGCCCTAGGAGCGAAACTCTGAAACTGGAACTTGAATTTCTACGTCTGGAGATGGGAAATGATACTATTCACGAATATACCGAAAAGTTCGTTGAAAAAGTTAGATTTGCTCCCTTCTTGGCAGCAAATGAATCTAGGAAGATTGAATTATACACTGAGGGATTAAGGGCTGATCTAAAAAGAATAGTGCAAGTAACGATACCTAAAACCTTTTTACAAGCAGTTGAGGCAGCAAAAATAGCTGATAAAGATCATGATAAGTTATTCCCCAGCCAGAACAACCAGAAAAGAAAGTTTGAGCATTCCAATAATAATGCTAAGAAAGGGAGGTTTACACCAACCTCAAATAAAGGGTTTACACCATATAGAACTTGTTCTACATGTGGGAAGACTCATTCTGGAGTTTGTAGGTTTCAAGGTTTGGCATGTTCTAAATGTGGAAAGCTAGGACATGTATCTCAAAACTGCAAGCTCAATGATCAAAAATGTTATCGTTGTGGGAAGATAGGACACATCAGGCCTAATTTCCCAGAGTTGGTAAGGGAAGCGCAAGGTGTTAATAAGGGTCCATCAAAGGCTAAAACACGAGCATTCAACATGACAATGGGGGAGGCTAAAGATACGCCTGACGTCGTTTCAGGTACCTTTCTCATCGATAATTTAAATGCTCATGTTTTGTTTGATTCCGGTGCAAATAAAAGTTTTGTTTCTACTACATTTTGTCGATGCTTGAACTACCCTACTGAAAACTAGATAAAGAATACTTAGTTGAAATAGCTGATGGTCACCATGTAGGTGTAAACGATGTTATTAATGGTTGTACGATCACCATAGAGGATACACAAGTTCCTATTCAATTAATACCTATAAAATTAGGCGAATTTGATGTTATAATAGGAATGGATTGGTTATCACAAAACAAAGCTGATATCATTTGTGATAAAAAGGTGGTCAATATCAAAACACCCGACGATAGAACTATTTGTATATACGGAGATAAGAAGTATACAAGTATAAATTTGATGTCAATAAAGAAAACTAGAAAATGTTTAAGAAAAGGATGTGTAGCATTTATGGCATATGTCGTAAATACTAAGGAAGGAAAGAAAGAAGTCAATGATGTACCTGTAGTATGCGATTATCCTGATGTATTTCCCGACGACTTACCAGGACTACCACCCGACCGTCAAGTGAAGTTTTCTATTGACCTTGTTCCTGGTGCAGCGCCAGTTGCAAGAGCACCATATCGGTTAGCACCTTCAGAAATGAAGGAAATGGTGTCCCAATTACAGGAGCTACTCAATAAGTCATTTATACGGCCTAGCTCATCACCATGGGGTGCTCCCATGTTATTCGTGAAAAAGAAAGATGGTTCGATGAGAATGTGCATCGACTATCGAGAGCTAAACAAGGTAACAATAAAGAAAAAATATCCACTTCCTTGTATTGACGATCTATTCGATCAACTTCAGGGAGCTAGTTGTTTCTCAAAGATTGATTTAAGGTCTGGATACCACCAACTAAAAGTGAAAGGTGAAGATGTGGCAAACACTGCCTTTAGAACACGTTATGGCCACTACGAGTTCATGGTTATGCCTTTTGGTCTAACCAATGCTCCAGCAGCATTTATGGACCTAATGAACCGAGTCTGTCGTCCATTCTTAGATAGATCAGTAATCGTATTCATTGACGACATCCTTATTTACTCTAAGAGTAAGGACGAGCATGAAAAACACCTAAGGGAGATCTTAGATTTACTAAGGCGAGAGAAACTTTATGCAAAGTTCTCCAAATGTGAGTTTTGGTTAGACGAAGTTCAATTCTTAGGCCATGTGATTTGCAAAGATGGTGTAAAGGTAGACCCATCCAAGGTGGAAGCAGTGATGAATTGGGAAATCCCAAAAAGCCCAACGGAAATTCGAAGTTTCCTAGGATTAGCAGGGTACTATCGAAGGTTCATTCAAGACTTCTCAAAGATTGCTTCACCATTAACGGCCTTAACAAGGAAGAATGTAAAGTTCATTTGGGCTGCAGCAACATACAAAAGCTTTCGAAACATTACGACAGAAATTGTGTGAAGCAGCAGTGTTAACACTACCAGAAGGATCAGAAGACTTTGTGGTCTATAGTGACGCCTGCAAATCAGGTTTAGGATGTGTCTTAATGCAACGAGGTAAGGTAATTGCTTATGCGTCTAGGCAATTAAAGGTACATGAAAAGAATTACCCAGTGCATGATTTAGAATTAGCTGCGGTGGTATTTGCTTTGAAGTTATGGTGACATTACTTATATGGTACGCGATGTACTATATTTACCGACCATAAAAGTTTAAAGCATGTGTTTGACCAAAAGGAGTTAAACATGAGGCAACGACGTTGGTTAGAGTTGATTAAAGACTATGATTGTGATATCATGTATCACCCAGGAAAAGCCAACGTTGTAGCTGATGCATTAAGTCGCAAGGAACATTGCGGTGTAACTCTCGTCAAATTCTTTAGAATCAATGTTATTTCTGACCTGATTGAAAGAATTAAAGAAGCACAAATTGAAGCTCTCAAAGAAGAAAACCTGAAGGGTGAGGTAATGGTGAAACAAAAATCACTGTTGGAAGAAGTCAGTCGAGGCTTAAAATTATTTCAAGGAAGGATCTGGGTGCCCAATATTGGAGGAATTCGTGAGATAATATTAGAAGACTCACACAAATCAAGGTATTCCATTCATCCAGGAAGCACCAAGATGTATAGGGATTTGAAGCTTCAGTATTGGTGGCCTGTGATGAAATTAGACGTGGCAAGATACGTAGAAAAATGTGTGACATGTCTACAGGTAAAAGCTGAGCACCAAAGACCATATGGTAATCTACAGCCATTAGACATACCTGAGTGGAAATGGGAGCATGTCACAATGGACTTTTTGACAAGTTTACCTAAGACACAAAAAGGTCACTATTCAATATGGGTAATAGTGGATCGATTGACAAAAAGTGCACATTTCCTACCAATGAAGGAAAGTTGGCAGATGGACAGGTTAGCCAAGTTATACATCGATGAAATTGTGTCAGGGCATGGAGTGCCATTATCTATTATATCAGATAGAGATACTCGTTTTACTTCCTCTGGGAAGGATTACAAAAGGAGCTAGGGACAAGAGTGAACTTAAGTACAGCATATCACCCCCAAACTGATGGACAAAGTGAAAGGACGATCCAAACTCTTGGGGATATGCTTCGATCATGTGCCATTGATTTTAGTGGAAGTTGGGATACACACTTGCCGTTGGTAGAATTCGCTTACAACAATAGTTACCACTCTAGTATTGGTATGGCTCCATTTGAAGCTCTTTATGGAAGAAAGTGCAGAACTCCAGTCTGTTGGCTAGAAGCTGGAGAAAAACAATTCGCAGGACCTGAAATAGTACAACAGACGACAGATAAAGTCAAAGTCATTCGGGCTCGTCTAAAATCTGCACAAGATCGACAGAAAAGTTATGCAGATAAGAAGAGACGCCCAATAGAGTTTCAAGTAGGAGATAAAGTTATGCTTAAGGTAACTCCTTGGAAAGGAGTAATCCGATTTGGAAAGCATGGGAAACTTAGTCCTCGTTTTCTCGGACCCTTTAAAATATTAGAAAGAATTGGATTACAAGCATATCGATTAGCCCTACCGCCCGAGCTACAAGGTATTCATAATACATTTCATGTATGTTATCTTCGTAAATGTTTAGCAGAGGAAGAAAACATCATACCTTTGTCAGATATCCAAGTTGATGACAAAGTTTGGTACATAGAAAACCCTGTAGCCATATTAGATAAAAAGATCAAGAAACTACGTAAAAAAGAAGTCGGACTAGTCAAAATTCAATGGCAGCATCGGGGAGGTACTAACGTGACATGGGAATCTGAAAGCGAAATGAGGCAACGTTACCCTCAATTATTTACTTAGTTCGATTTCGAGGACGAAATCTATTCTAACAAGGAGGGAATTGTAACATCCGTCTTCTCGACAATTAGTAATAAGGTATATTTACAACATTATAAGCTATCATTAAATTTTAGTAAATAACTAAGATAATATATATGTAAATCAGTATTTTTCCATAATGATTCACGATATATGTTTTTCGACGTTATTTATATAAGTCATCAATTATGAAAATTTACTAGGTCGTAAAATAATATATGTTATATTTGGTAATATTACTATCCGATATTATATTCAAAATTTTAATTTGGTATGACTCATATTTTTATTTTGTTGTAAAATAATATTATATATGTATATATTTATATCATTGATATATATGTAAACTTAATACGTATATATTAGTAAAATTATGAACGATATATATATTTATATCATTTATATATATGTAAACATAATATGTATATATTAGTAAAATTATGAACATGGGTATAATATAATATGCATTCAAGAAATATTCCATGCAAAATTTTCATTCACGTACGGATAATTACTATATGGATAATTACAATATCCACATTAACCAATCAAATGCAAGGATCGTTTCATGATAGGTGTTAATGAAACAAATGGCCCATGTAATTGTTTTAAATACGTGTTGATTTTTAATAATAGCGTGTCAAGTTATTTTTGAATGACTAAGGTGCTAAGTCATTGACGCAGGAGCTTAGGATCAAGTATAAATAAAGCCATTGTTTTGCAAAAATTTGTATCACTCAAATCAAATAACACAAAATTTAGGAAAACAACGGGGATTTCCAAAAGTGTCGGTTTTTAGACAACAACTAAATCATCAACGTGAGTTTTTATGATGCATTTCCAAACTGAGATATATATGATATATATTGTGTTTATATGTCTAATTGCTCATTGCATTATAATTGTCACGTTTATTGCTTTTGATATTTTATTATGCTTATTGCTTTATATATGTATACACGAGTTGGTGGGTAAATGTAAAAATGAAAAAGGGAACGTAACGTCGTTCGCTAATAAATATAAATTGGTACGATTAGTACACGGGAGACATCCTGTTGCTACTAAGTCGATACCGGCCATACATGTCTAGCCCCACTAGTACATTGTATAGAAGTCATGACTCGGATAGCTCACATGCTAGCTCGAAGTCTGAAAATGACTTAAATAAATTTACCCACAACTCCGAGATCTCAACGTAATTTTTGTATTTCATATTTCATATCATCAATGCATGTGGTATTTTGTACACAAACACATGAATTCACTAAGCCTTTTGGCTTACGCATCTACATATATATCTCAGGACACATTCAGTAGAATAGGATCAGGTACTCGGCATCATAATAATGGGACCAGATGGCACTCGGAGACATTACCTGCTGTTATAAATTTTAGTTAATAGGAAAAGTTTTAGCTTGTATTTCCTTATAGTTTCCGTTGTAACCGAAAACTCTGATATATATAAATAAAGTTAAAGTTTCATTTGAATAAAGTCTCGTGGTGTCACATACGCATAGTACAAAATGTTACAGAGAATATTCTATCAGATGCACTATCCAATAGAATGCTAGATACATGCAACACGTAGTCTGCCACCACGCGTGCATCAGAATGTTTGACAGCTGTGAAGTCTTCGGATCCTCCAGGTGATACCCTTCGGAGTCTTTAGACTTCGGGGTCTTCTCATTGTTTATTACTTTGGGGTTTTACATCAAGAGGTCTTCGGATAGAACTTCGGATACATCAACACTTCATCACAAATATTCCCAACAATCTCCCCCTTTTTGTGAAGTGCATCCAATGTCTATGGCTTCTAGTGAGT
The DNA here is from genome assembly GCA_023525715.1 of Cichorium intybus. Lineage (NCBI taxonomy): Eukaryota > Viridiplantae > Streptophyta > Magnoliopsida > Asterales > Asteraceae > Cichorium > Cichorium intybus. Next base: position 81,652,577 of record CM042010.1, read on the forward strand.
CTTGTATACTTCCTTCAAGACGTATATCACTTGCAGCCACCAGTTAAGGTAATCTTTCACCTTCTTCTTCTCCTCCGCAGTGTTCACAAAAAAGTTGTTTACAAGACCTAACACTTGTTCTATTGACTTTAAAGGGTAAAGGCCTATGTAATCAATCTCAAAGAATTTAGTGACCATAGTCTCACTGTCACTGGATAATACTTTAAAGATAACACCCCAGGGCTTGTCTACGATCTGCCCAGCCTTCAAGTGCCCAAAATTTTCAATTGTTATTGGTGGGGGTGCCAGTGCCTGTCCGAAGAGTTTTGCCACGGTTATATCAAACCTGGCAAATCTCATCATGTAGTTCTTGAAGAAGGAGGAGATATGGTTTGAAGCATCAGTGAAGACCGATATTGATTCAGCTTCATTCCTAGACGAGTTCTTCAGAAGGTCGAGAAGCACAATGAAGTCATGTAGATTCATGATAGGAAAATCTGCGATAGAGAATCTTGAATCATCTTCTTTGATCCCCCGAAGCACGAAGAAATCAATATTCTTGAAGCCCATGAATGTATCTCCTTCTTTAATGGAGATGATTTTTACTATCTTCTTTTCATTCCATACATAGTTCGGAGCTTGTATAAACTTTGCATGGAATGCAACCTTTCTCTTCTTGAAGTCAGTCAACTTTTCCTTTGGTACATGCCTTTCAAATTGAAGAAAGGCAAAGGTCTTCGGATTGTATGGAAGGTCAAGTTGACGACTGATTCTTGATTTGGTCTCAAAGCTTCGGAGAGGAAGCCTATTGAAAACTGAGAAGTCATTGAAGCCTATGGCAGTGATTAGCTCCGTAGTCCAGGTTTGATTCTCATGAGCAATGTTGTTTATCATGAGCATCTTCATGTAATCTTCCTCTCTCTCTTTATAGACTTGCTCTATCTGTGGAGCAATCCTTAGCACATTGCCTTGTGGTCTTGAACTGGAACCACATGCTTCTGTTGTGGTGGTGGTTCCGAAGGCAGGACCGGTTGTTGAAATGGTTGGAATAAGGGTTGGTGTCCCTAGAATGGTGGTTTTTGATGTGGTGGTCGCAGTGCCTTGTGCTTGAGTTCTTAGGGCAGCTGTGACCAAGGCTTGAGTCATAGGGGCTTGAGTAACCAAAGCTTGTGGTCTTGGGGCTGCGGGTCCTGAGGCTGCTGATTCTCCCCCTTGTGAAGGTTGAGCCAACGATGCAGCCTGAGCAATTTCTTGAGGACCCTGCCTTTGAGCTTGAGACCTTTCCATCTTTAGAGACACATTTATCATTGGCTGAAGAGTTCTCCTCAGTTTCTCAATGATATCCGAAGCAATGGAAGCATTGGTTTTCTTGAGCTCCTTTGCAAAAATTGTTATTGCTGAACGGGATTGTTCAGCAGTGAGCTCTTCAATGCGCTTATTAGCATCGTACAAGTGTTTGGCAAAGCCTGTTTGATATTGAGAATTGAAGGAACTGGTGTTCTCATTTAGAGTGGTGAGGGCCTCCACCACTTCGGAGTTGGAAATTTCAACTTTCTCTACTAGGTCCTTGAGGTTTTTCTCAGTCTGCTCTTTTAGGAGCCTGTGCCTTTCTTCAACTTGTTCAACCGCAGTGGTGAACTTTCCTTCCAAAATCCTCTTGATCTTAACTTGTTGATCGAGAATCCTTTTCTCAGATTCCTTGACCATTTTCTCCATTTTCTCGGTCAGGGTCTTCTGAACTTCAGCCATTTGATCCTCAAAATTTGTCTCAGTTCCTTTTGAGGGATCAAAACCGGTGTTGGCTAGAAGAAGAGCATCAAGTTTTCTAATTAGGGCTTTGTATTGTTTTCCAAGGATGAAGTCTGATTCATCAAGACTATCACCCTCTTCTTCTTCAATTGTGATTGGTGCCATATGAAAGGCGGGTACTGCCTCTGCTGTTGATGGGGGTTTTGATGAGATGATGGTATCAAAATCGTAGTCATCACCGAAGGGAAAATCAGGAAGTGATTTATCCACTTCGAAGGATGAAGTGGTCAAAAATGGTGCAGAGGTGGTAATGATGGGTTCTGATATTTGTGGGGCTGATGTTGTAGGATTTTCTGTAAGTGAGATGAGGGATTCAGTTGTTTGGGTAGTGGAGGTGGCAAGAGTTTCTGTAGTGTGGATAATTGAAGTTTGTGGTGCAGTGGTTGGTGGCACTTCCGAAGTGGTGGTTTCTATGGTTGTTGTCTGTTCAGAAGTGATTGTGGCAGTGAAAGGAGAAATGGTAGGAGGGACATCCGAAGTGGTTGTATGAATGGTGGTTGTTTGTTCAGCTGTTGTTGGAGGTGGTGGAGGGTAGGTAGTATATGTAGGAGTGGGTGGTCTGGTGTCATGGATTGGTGAAGATTGATGTTCCTCTTCCTCTTCTGCTTGAACGTTAGCAGATAGGGACTTTTCTGAGTCTTCAGACTCATCCACCACTGTGACCTTCTTGGCCCTTTTTGATTTTCTTTTGGGAGTATTTTGCTGAGAAGGTTTCCTCTTCTTGGTTACCCTCTTCGGACCACTGGGACCACCTGTTATCTTTCGTTTTCCTTTGGTTTGTTGAGGTGCTTTGCTAGGTGCAGCTGGGATTATTTCTTGAACGGGGTAAGGTATTATCAGTGTGTTACGGTAGGTGTTGACTTCGTTACAGTCCATAGAGACTTTTACGAGCATCTCATGTGGAATCTATGCACAGAATTCAGCAGGAACCTCATCCAGTGGAGGAACTGTGATGTGAGTGTATTTCATTTCAGGAAAATCAGGATCATAGACAAACCCTATGTGCTTGTAGTAGGCATCAACTACAATTGCCCAGAACCTGGCAATTGAGATTTCAGTCCCCTTCAGAGTGTGGTTGATGTGGGAGCAGAAATCAGCCCATAAGATTGATGCGAAGTCAACCTTCACATCGAAGTAGATACCATACAACAGACTCTGGAAGGATTGACTTGCAGAGTCTAGACCTGAAGTCCTTCCTGATAAGCATCTGAGGAAAATGCTAAAGAAATACCTCCATAGATCTGGAAGTTGCTTCTTCTTGAAGTTGCTGATTGTCTCCAACTGTGGCTCGTACCCCATAGCATTGAACATGTCCACCAGTTGTTCAGCAGAAGGAATGACCATTTCCTTAGAGTTGTAAAGAGGAAGGTGAAGAGCTTTAGCAAATTTCTCTTTTGTCACTTGTACCTTCTTTGTCTTGCCCCTTGAGTCGATTGCCTCATAGAAGACTGACTTCACGTTGTTGTTGGTGTCGAACAGAGCATTAGAGGTGTAGTGTGCTCTGTGCACCAAGGCGGCAGGAATGGCTGGTGCATAGGTTAAAGCGTGACCTAGAATTGATACCTTTAAGCATTCAACAAGGGCGACGAATGGTTGAGGGTAAAGGTTTGGATCTGTGCGAAGAACCAGGTTTGCAGATTGATTCTTGAGGACGGGGATTGAGATTGCTTCAGTGGTTTGAGATGAAGCTTCAGTCGCCATTGTTGATTGAGTGAAGAAGATGAAGAGAGTTTAGGGTTTTTGGAGAGAATTTTTGCAGAGAGTTTTTGAGAGATAAGTTAGCGTAAAGAGAAGAACTGAAGCGATGAGTGGTTTATATAGTGTTCGTGGTCCCTAGGCCATTTAATGCACGTTCAAAATGGTCGAGTAGCACAAGGACACCTCATCACCTGCGCGTCCCACTAACCCTGTAAAAGTGGAAACGTCCGGCTGTCAGTTGCAATGATTCAAAATTTGAACCGCCATTTCCAAGATCTTATTGTTACGATTTGCCACGTTTATGTCAGTGACAGCTGTGTAACAACGGTAATTAAATTCAAAAAGAATGTTTGTCTCTGAGATAATTATAAATGTGAAGAATCATTTGAACATTAAATTGACTTCGGATTATTAAGGAAAAAAGTAACTTATTTTGTGTTTCATTCAACTCCGAAGTGTATTGATGTTATCAATTCTCCGAAGTGATTGTTTTGTCAGAGAAATTTTAGTTTTTCTACTGAATTGTTTTTGATGATGCATGATGACTTCTAATCTTAACTTCCATGATCATTGAGAAATTAAGTTTTGACAGTTTAGAATTCAGAATCATTCAGATCATGTTGGAAGTCCATTTTTCATTCCAAAGGTTGTTTGATTGACCATCAGTCATAATGTGCATAAATTTAAGAGAAAATTACACGAATGGTCCTTGTGGTTTGGAGTAACTTGTGCGTTTGGTCCCTAACTTTTTTTTTAACTCGGACGGTCCCTATCTTTTTGTTTTGTTACGCGCTTGGTCCCTAACTCACTTAAAATGACAACATTGCCCTTATTAATTTCTTTTATTAATTACTAATTATTAATTCTAAATTTTTAATTACAAAAAAGAAAAAAAAAACCTAACGCACCCTCGTTCAACACCCTCGTTCCTCATCTTCTCCAGCTATTCCCTCTTCCACCGCCACCGCCGTCTTCTCCGGCTAGAACCCTCCCCCCACCACTGTCAATCTAAACCAGAAGCAAGAAATCGATTTAACAAACCTCCGGAGTGAAGCAATCGATTCTTCTCTCCTCCCCCGCCATTTTCTTCCTCGTCCTCTCTCAACTGCGGCAACCGCCACCTACCAGAAATTCTCTCTTTGTCTCTGAATCTCCGACCTTAACCACCAACCACCGTATTCTGTGGCTGCACCGTATTCTGTGACTTTCAATAATCGGTAGGTTCGAAGTTATTCTTTGACTTTCAATAACCGGGATAAGAAATTGAAGAATGACGAGACACATATTTATCAAGTTCTTACTGGAATTTGTTTTTGCAGGATTTGCTCTCTTCAAGAAGACGATCCTGAAAATATTGGTTTCTTCTTCCTGGAATTTCTCTTTCCAGAATTCTTCTTGATAAGTTTGTAACATCCCAAAATTTTAGGGTAAAATTAAAAAAAAAATTTAAACGAACACTTCAATATAAGAAAAGCCACTTAATTAATTTTCATAAAATTCCATAACTTATAAGTTTAATGAAAACACCCCAGGATTAACAAAAGTTAACGAAATCACAATATAGCGGAATATTAATTCAAAAACAGTCCTCTAATGAAGCAGCACAGTGTATACACGTCACGCCTTGCCATCCATTGTACCTGATGTACCCGAAACAGTAGTTTATATAAGGAAAGGGTAAGCACGGAGCTTAGTGAGTTCCTCAAAATACCATACGATCCATCACATAACATACAACACACAATAACCATTCATATGTCTGTGAGACTCACGGGCTATCCCTGTTCTGCCTGAAGACTCACGGGCAGTTCCCGTTCTGTCTTATCGCTCGTAGGCTTTTCCCGTTCCGTCTAATGACTCGCAGGCTATTCCCGTTCCTCCTATTGGCTCGCGGGCTATCCCGTTCCGTCCACAAACAATCATTATCATATCAATAATTCATACAATTACCATAACATGTAAGATCACCTTATTCTAACATATATTCCTTCCTACGCATGCAATATCACCTATAGTATAGTGAGAAGACTCACCTGATTATAGTTGACTATATCGTTTATCTTTCTCGGCTTTGTATTTCCTTCAACTTTAACTGTTAACATAATAAGAAATCTATTATTTCTTAATCCTTAACTATATTATAGTCGCATCATTAAACCCTTCAATAATTCCAATATGATACTCCATGATTTATCAAGTAAAGAACGGCCAGGTAGAAGATTAGATGGGGTGGCAGGATCCTTTCAGCATTTTAGCCTTTCGGAAAATCCAACAACCAGATCCCAAGTAATCGGCCTAGTCACCGTCCTCGTAAGTAAATCGTCACCGTCCTCGTAAGTAAATCAATCGGTATTATTTTTGGAAATTACGAATTGTTATAATAACGACATTTTAAGGTTTTTGTTTACTATTGTTAGAAATGAGTATAATATAGCATATGTTATACTTATTAAATATTCTACTTCTGAACAAAAACTATTTTACAATACCTAATTAAGCTATAGAAAGGTTTGTAGTTACCTTATGACCAGTCGTCGAGATCTTTAACTCCTTCGTTAGGCTTTTGAGCTTTCTTCCGCTCACTTGCTTACACTCTAGTGCTTAGAAACCTCTATATATTGGATTGAGATTTAGTTGTGTGGTTTATGAGATGTTTTGAGGGGTATTTATACTTGAATTTTTGAATAAAAAATGGCATGACACTTTTGACAAAAGATTTTAATAATATAACTTTGTTGAAATTAATACCTTCTAGAATCAGTCTGTTCAAGACTGGTTTAGCCGACTTTAAACCCATGAAATTCACGTTTTTATTTGATATTCCATAAATTTATCTCAATACCTTTCCAGGGATGTATGTTACGTATTTATACGATTTTTCTATGATTTATTATGAATTTTTGAAAATAGACTATCTAATCTGTCAATTCCGAACTAATCAGTAAAGATTGCATTTTTTACCATAGATAATGTCATTTTCAAGCTTACTATTATTTATGGTAATTATACTAGACTCAATTTGTAAACTTTGTGCACTGGTTTGAGGTCCAAACGATTTTTCCAGAATTAATTATGATTTTTCTAAAAACGACACAAAATGCTGATTTTCATATGAAATTGTAACTAAAGTTTTTCTTAGCTTTATAACTACCAATGATCATATAATTCCTAACACTCTTATTTTAAGTATATGTTATAATCAGGATACGGGTCTTACAAGTCTCTCCCACTTATTTGGATTTCGTCCCGAAATCCGCATTCTCGAACGCCTCTATGTATTTCCCATCGAGTCCTTGTGTCCTTCAAAAATCCTCCTCGTCTTATTGCCGAAACTTTACAAGATTTAATTATCTTTCCCTTTCAACATTCACATACCTCTGTAATAATGCTTAAGGTCCTATTATTCTCATTCACTCCATACTTCTTTTCTTCTAATTACTCTAGATGTACAAAAAAACTCTAACTGTTTCTCACAGTCCCACACATCGACTTGACCGGCTACTATCTACAGTACATATTTAGTACTTCCTAATCTACCTATATACATAGTAAACCTAGTTAACTTGCAACACCTAATTTTAACACTATTTCGTATTTATATGAATTCGTCATATTTCAACACACATTTGCCTCAATTCAACATTTCTTTTAAATACTTTTTGGATAAATAAGTCTATTTTTGTAGAATCTCCAAATTTTTGTGTTTCACCGAAATATAAAATTTACATCATCTTTTGTAAGGTTTTTTTTTTTTTTTGGAGTACTGAACACTCTTTAAACTATTTCCATTATATGGAGACATAAAATTTTGTTTTATTTCAAAAGTCTCTTTATTATCTCGTTCTCACCAGAGTCAAGCAGGGAATTTTGAAAAAACGTCACTTGGGGTAGTGAAAAGTCGCATCTACTGTAGTTAGTTTGAATTTCGGTAATTAAAACGTGAGGTGTCCTTTCAGTTCCGTGTGTCCTTTCGGTTCCAGCTGCAAGATACTATATATACAGGTATGTAGTATCATTAATTTTCAGTCTCATCCTCTCTTATCACTAGTTTGTTCGTAAACGAACTCATATTTAAAGTCGAGTCATGGAAAACATATCTTCAATGGGCGATCTGTCGAACCCTGGACCTGGTTTTCCGCAAGGAGAGGGTACTTCAAACCAAGCATTCTTAATAGAGTTTGGTGACTCTAACATTCTAGACATATATCTACCATACTTCGATTACCTTTCTAATGTTTTGTTTTATTTTGAATTATGGTACAGTATTCCAGATATACTACCAATAGAGCATCTCCACGATGAGCCGGAAATTTTTCCCGAGTTGAACATTAACTCAGATGATCCGGTGCATGCATCTGACTTTGCACTTGATCAGACTCCATGCCTTCTACCAGGTTAAATTCTTTTGAATGATCCATTTATAAGTATTCTATTTTGTTTTATCATTTGACATGTGTTATTTGTAGACCCATTTGTGGATGGTCTAACTGAGTACAATCCATTCATGGACGTGCACCCAAGAAGCAGTGAGTTTGTCCCCATGAATCAAGAATTCATGGCTGGTATTCAGGATGAGAATCAATTACAGAGGACTCATAACATAAATATTGAATTGAATCCCGAGTTTGGGGTTCGTTTTCAATATCAAGATCATCTTCGGTTGATTCAAAGGAATCTAGAAGGATTTCAGAATCCTGAGATTTTAGTTGAAAACCAACAATTATTACCGATAGAGGCCACTAATTTTGATGAATCAATGCCCATCTTTGGGTCAAAAAATCAGGATCATGTTCAAATGATCTAGAATGATAACAATACAATTGGATTTGAACCTTCTAGTTCAGAAAACATAGCAAGTGGCAGTGGAAGAGGTTTCAGACATTTATTAAGAAGGGAAATAATAGCTGAACACTTTAACGAACCAATTGAGAAAGCTGCGAAGGAACTCAACATTGGAACGACAAAATTAAAAAAACGCTGTAGAGAATTAGGTATCAATCATTGGCCCCAACGACAACTTACGAGTTTGCAAACCCTTATTGATCGTGCTGAGGTAAAGAACTACATTTTTTTAATTCCTTTATATCATAAGGTTGAAATTACTAAAGTTATTTGTGCCACAGGAATTTGGTAATGAATTTATTGAGGCAACAGAATTATCGGGAGATTTAATACCCAACCTAAAAAAAGAAAAAGAAGCGATAATTGAAGGGTCACAATCGGGTCTAACAGACGTCACAAAGATGCTAATACAAGCTGCTCATAAGGTTGTGTTTAGGAAAAGAAAAATTCAGGAAAAGGGGGAAACTTCATCAAGAACTCATACACAGCAGCAATCTCCGCCATCTAATTCTGGTATGAGTAGTATTAACCCTGGTTTACTCGAGTCTTCGAGTGAGGAGAATTTTTGAGGCTTTGTAGGTGACCTAGCCTGGTTTCCTCCTTCTTATAGCTACCCCCAACTGGTTCCGAATTAGAGCCCTTCTTCATCACTGCCCTACTTACACACGCCCCAAATGAGTCAATATTTAGCCCCTAATCACGGGGTTACGAGTTCCAACCCTATTGAGACCCCATACATTGGAGCTCCTCCTCCAATAACTGAAAGCATACCACTTCCAAATCCTCGAGAAGGTACAAGTCAACCTAATGATGACAAAGATTGGAGTGTAGAAGATCTTTTCTCGCTTCTTTCTGATTCTCCGGTTTAGGTTAGTAGTTCTGTAAACTTTTCTTAATGTATTAATAATAAGTTGTAGTAATGAATTAAATATATTGACGTGTTACTATAATTTTAATAATTTCATCGATTCAATATAATATTCATGTTGTTCCCTTAATTTTGTATTCCTCCCCCACTTGGACTAAAGTCCAAGTCTGTTTATTCGATTTATAATTTTTTTACGAGCCCTTACTCTCGAACAAAAACCAAGCCCACTCTGCTCAGCCAACAACTTGCATCAGGGGCAAACACCATCTCAATAAACATGTTTCGATAATGTAAAGACGTTTACATCAACCACTATATGTTACTCATCCGCTTGCGACCATAGTCAACACCTCTATCGTCAGTTACCTCAATCACGAGCGAGTGATCCATACTCTCAACCCACACGACCTGATCAATCATTCAAGTAAGATCAATACAAGGGTAGGTAGCCCCACTATTACACAGCACTAGGCATGTACAGAGTCGACTAAAAATACCCGCTATCATCTCAGGCGCCGCTTGCACCTCTTTGAACGTGAGTTGGAAAACTCACCCTTGCATCCTCTAGTCCCCGTCTGACTTGTGCGCCCATTAGTTGCATGAAAAATAGCTACCACAATAGCACTTTGACATTCTCCCTTTCAACAGTCTTTAAGCTCAGTAATCAACTTAAGCATGATCGGTCCAACCAAACTGGTATGATCACATCTTAATTGTTCCTACTGAACCTCACAATCAACATTCACCAATCGAATGGATAAAGGTTTACCACATTACACTAGCATTTAAGTCAACTATGCTAGACACTCACATACTCAGCTCCTTGGATCCTTCGTGACGAACCCCCGACTCAAACGCAGATCCTGTGCTTTCGATAGTAGGAGCTCTACTACTACCTTCCACACCTATCCATGTTCGTTCCAAGACCCGTCTCGAAATATCCAATTCGCTTCTCACCGATAATTTTAACACATATGCCCTTACAAGGCATATGTCAACCCTTCTAGGAATACTTGGAATCCCACCCCCACCCTGCTATTCTAACTAAGACGGAACTTCCTCCAGTGATGACAGATTGTTTCGCGGACGTAGTTGTATACAATATCGAACTAAACAGTCTTTCAAATAAGAGAATCTTCCCTAAGGCAACAACCAAACAAGGAACATGCAATAAGGTCAACTCACACATTCTATGACTATTCAGTCCATATTGTATACAACTTAGTGGAAATCTCTAAGCAACCTATCGGCACTAGCATACAGTTCTATTAGCAAATAGCAGATAATAATACAACAATGTGTGATCTCTACCAGGCATTTCAGCAAACATATACCATATGTTTTTTTAACATCCACAATATTAAATACTTAACCCTTTTCTCATACTGGCGTCGGGTGGCGGTACACACTGTGTCTTCAGTTCACCCTTCATAAAACATCTTTCTTTCGTAAAAATGTTTTAAGAAAACTCTTAAGCCTCAACTTGAGTCCAGAACTCACTAAGTGAGCCTGATTCTCTCAAGATGTGATCTGATACCAACTTGTAACATCCCAAAATTTTAGGGTAAAATTAAAAAAAATTTTAAAGAACACTTCAATATAAGAAAAGCCACTTAATTAATTTTCATAAAATTCCATAACTTATAAGTTTAATGAAAACACCCCAGGATTAACAAAAGTTAACGAAATCACAATATAGCGGAATATTAATTCAAAAACAGTCCTCTAATGAAGCAGCACAGTGTATACACGTCACGCCTTGCCATCCATTGTACCTGATGTACCTGAAACAGTAGTTTATATAGGGAAAGGGTAAACACGGAGCTTAGTGAGTTCCTCAAAATACCATACGATCCATCACATAACATACAACACACAATAACCATTCATATGTCTGTGAGACTCACGGGCTATCCCTGTTCCGCCTGAAGACTCACGGGCAGTTCCCGTTCTGTCTTATCGCTCGCAGGCTTTTCCCGTTCTGTCTAATGACTCGCAGGCTATTCCCGTTCCGCCTATTGGCTCGCGGGCTATCCCGTTCCGTCCACAAACAATCATTATCATATCAATAATTCATACAATTACCATAACATGTAAGATCACCTTATTCTAACATATCTTCCTTCCTACGCATGCAATATCACCTATAGTATAGTGAGAAGACTCATATGATTATAGTTGACTATATCGTTTATCTTTCTCGGCTTTGTATTTCCTTCAACTTTAACTATTAACATAATAAGAAATCTATCATTTCTTAATCCTTAACTATATTATAGTCGCATCATTAAACCCTTCAATAATTCCAATATGATACTCCATGATTTATCAAGTAAAGAACGGCCAGGTAGAAGATTAGATGGAGTGGCAGGATCCTTTCAGCATTTTAGCCTTTCGGAAAATCCAACAACCAGATCCCAAGTAATCGGCCTAGTCACCGTCCTCGTAAGTAAATCAATCGGTATTATTTTCGGAAATTACGAATTGTTATAATAACGATATTTTAAGGTTTTTGTTTACTATTGTTAGAAATGAGTATAATATAGCATATGTTATACTTATTAAATATTCTACTTCTTAACAAAAACTATTTTACAATACCTAATTAAGCTATAGAAAGGTTTGTAGTTACCTTATGACCAGTCGTCGAGATCTTTAACTCCTTCGTTAGGCTTTTGAGCTTCCTTCCGCTCACTTGCTTACGCTCTAGTGCTTAGAAACCTCTATATATTGGATTGAGATTTAGTTGTGTGGTTTATGAGATGTTTTGAGGGGTATTTATACTTGAATTTTTGAATAAAAAATGGCATGACACTTTTGACAAAAGATTTTAATAATATAACTTTGTTGAAATTAATACCTTCTAGAATCAGTCTGTTCAAGACTGGTTTAGCCGACTTTAAACCCATGAAATTCACGTTTTTATTTGATATTCCATAAATTTATCTCAATACCTTTCCAGGGATGTATGTTACGTATTTATACGATTTTTCTATGATTTATTATGAATTTTTGAAAATAGACTATCTAATCTGTCAATTCCGAACTAATCAGTAAAGATTGCATTTTTTACCATAGATAATGTCATTTTCAAGCTTACTATTATTTTTGGTAATTGTACTAGACTCAATTTTTAAACTTTTTGCACAGGTTTGAGGTCCAAACGATTTTTCTAGAATTAATTATAATTTTTCTAAAAACAACACAAAATGCTGATTTTCATATGAAATTGTAACTAAAGTTTTTCTTAGCTTTATAACTACCAATGATCATATAATTCCTAACACTCTTATTTTAAGTATATGTTATAATCAGGATACGGGTCTTACAAAGTTCCTCGATCTTTTTTGGATTTCTTCTTGATAAATTCCTTAATATTTTCCAGAAGGTGTTTTTATTCATCAGAATCCTTCCTAATGATCTGTTTTAGCTTCGAGTTTTCATCTTTCAAGTGTTTTACAGTTGACCCAATTGATTTGGGGTTCAACCCGATTGACTTAATTTGACTTATTAATGCCCCATAACTCAAATTCAATCTCGTGATTTCTTCTTTTAGACCGGGATTCATCATGCATAATTGTGGATTGACCCAATGTGGATTGACGCAATTTCATCGTGCCTAGTAGTAGAGAGATGTGAACAATAGAGCTCCCGACGTTCCAGGCGTTTATCTGGGTAGTCGTTTATTTGGGTGAGGAATGGAGGAGATGAAGGGATTGGTGGGCTGCAGTTGTTTCTTTATTTGGATGCTGACAACAGTGGGAGAAGGAGAGAATGAGAGGTGGTGACGAACAACAGGAGTGGAGTGAGGCGATTCCGGCAGTAGGAGGAGGAGACGTGGTTTCCAACATTAGGAGAAGAGGCGGCAGAGAGATGGTGGCGTAGATGTCGGCATTAAGAGAAGAGGCGGTAGATAGATGGTGGCGTAGATGTCAACATTAGGAGAAGAGGCGGCATAGAGATGGAGGCGTAGATGTTTCAGGGTTTTCTAGGATAGAGAAGAAGAGATGGTGAGGGAGAGATATAGAGAGAGTGATACGTTTTTATTTTAGGATTGTTTTTTTTATTAAAAAATAAGAAATAAATAATGGAAAATCAAAAAATAATTTAATAAGGGTAAGATGGTCATTTTAATTGGGTAGGGACTAAGCGCGTAACAAAACAAAAAGATAGGGACCGTCCGAGTTAAAAAAAAAGTTAGGGACCAAGCGTGCAAGTTACCCCAAACCACACAGGGACCATTCGTGTAATTTTCTCTAAATTTAACTTCCCCAATTCTGAAATTGATTTCTAATTTTTGCAAGATTGTTTGATTTTTCGTTTGTGTTTCGAAATTTTTCATACAAAGAGATGGTGATATTCACAGCATTGAAATTTAGAAGGATTTCTCTTTTAAATTGAGCATCAGAAATTTTGTTTGAAAGCTTGGATTGACTTAAAAGATACATTTGAGAAATTTATTCCATTTCATCAGTTGCGGTGTTTGGATACTATTCTCTGATGACAAGCCTTTAAGCTTCGTACACCACCCCAACATTATCATTTAAGATAGATTACTTGAAATGTTCATATTCTCTACATGGTACTCGACTATGTTATAGGAGTTCCTTGTATTGTCATTTAAGACAGAAGAATAAGCCTTTGAGTGCTGATTTTTCTTTCTTTTGCACTCCCTTGATTATCTTTTACTTGTTTATTGTCTTTGATTCTTTTGACATATTGAATATTTGTTTTTCTTTTTCAATTTTTCAATTTTGCTTTAAAGTTGATTCTATTCCTTTTAGGAGTTTTATATCTAAAGTGCTACAAATTTCACCATGTGGAAGCATTTTGATGGTGCTTTTGTGTTTGTTTGTACAATCCATTGTGTTTGAAATGTTTCATTTAGTTCAATTTTGAAACAAGAGTGAAAAAGTTTTAAATTTGCTCATCAGTCAATGTCTTTATCTCTTTTTGAAGAAAACTTCGGAACATGTGAGTTATCCTGAGCAATTGTCAGACTGCTTGATTAGTTTGTTGATAAAGCGAGTCAAGTTCAACAGGGAAGTTATAGATAAACACTATGTTAAGGATATCCAAATCAAACAAGTCTTTGTAGTGTAAAATAGCCTTAACCTCACTCTGAAGTCTGTTCTTTTACCGATGTTTCAGGTCGATTCCCAAATACCTTTTAGTGCAATAAGGTATGATTATCAGAATCCAAAATCAAAGTTTTGTCCTTTAATTGATTGAATCATGAAAGAAGATTAAACTATGTCCTTTGTGCATCAAATTTTTCCAAAACATTTAGTGTTTGCACAAGAACCTTTATTTTTCTTGTTTTTGATTTTTCTTCGAAGTAAACCTTTTTATGATTATCCTTAAGAAGCGAAGTCAAAATATGTTTTAATGATTTTACCATTTACACAATTTTATTTGACTAGTGATTCAACTATAGATCAAGTAATAAGCAATCAAACAGTATGATGAACAATCAAGAACAATTAAGGAACATGATGAATTGGATAACTTGTGTCGAATGCTTTGATAGATTGATTTAGGGTTTTACAATAGGACGATTACAATCTCGCACTTGACACGGTATGGTATCACTGATATTTATACTAGATCAGTGATACGCATAGTACAAAATGTTACAGAGAATATTCTATTAGATGTACTATCCAATAGAATGCTAGATACATGCAACATGTAGTCTGCCACCACGCGTGAATCAGAATGTTTGACAGCTGTGAAGTCTTCGGATCCTCTAGGTGATACCCTTTGGAGTCTTCAGACTTCGGGGTCTTCTCATTGTTTATTACTTCGGGGTTTTACATCAAGAGGTCTTCGGATAGAACTTCGGATACAAATATCCAAATATAATCATAGAACTTCGGATTTGACGTGTGCAGAATAATAAGAACATGAAGATCGAAAGAAATATCCAAAGTGCCGAATGATTAATATTCAAATATAATCAAACATGTGAGAGTGTACAAGGTTATTGCATAAAGCATCTACACCTCACATTGTGAGCTCTAACCTACAAATGAGTAAAACTATACTATATATAGGCAGGCTACAAATTAGGGCAAGGCCCAATAACAAGGTTTTATTATCGGCCGACCAAGCTTGTCATGCATCACTCCATGAGGGCTTTTGTGCCCCAACAATCTCCCCCTCAAACGGCGGAATGGATAATGTGTGGCAAGATGGCAAATGGGCAGTAGCGGAACCAAAGATGATGACCACACGGGATGTAGAGGCGAATCCGATCACCTCATATACGTGAAAACTCCCCCTCAACGTGTCACCGGTCTTCATACAATGTGATCGTGAAATAACCCGCTAGATATGAGAATGCGCTCAATCGGGAAATTTAATAAAAACTCCCCCTCGACTTGGGCGTATTCGTCAATGCCCAAAAATTCGGCAATTTCTTTGTAACAATATGAATTATGGAATTCAAAAGTTTTCTTGTGTTCTTGTTCTTCTTTGTTTTTGTTCACCATTCACCAAAAAAAATTGTTTGCTGTGGGGATTTGACTTTGTTTAGAGTGAGGGTCCGAAATTTTACAAATGGGTTCGGTTTTGATTAATTTTTTTTTGGTTCGGATGGGTTAAAAGTGTGGGTTTGGTTTGACTTAAATGTGGGTTTGGTTTTGTTTTAAGTTAGGCTAAAAGGGGTCTGATCCAAGTTAAAGGTTGGGCTGGAAGGATCCGATTAGGTCTGTGATGGGTCATGGGTCTGAATGAAATGTGGTGTCGTATTAATCACTGTGTTCCCATCGTCTTCATCTATCGCCTTCCCTTCTGTTTGTTCCAAATCCTTCCATCTTCTCCGAAGGCCTTCAGAATCAAGGTCATATTTTCCAATGGCAAATCCGAAGGCAACAACTCCACCCGTCGGAATCGTCTTCAACGGAATCAGACGCATCGATATCACCATCGTATCCGATTTGTTGACTGTAAGGTCAACATCCCTTCGTGTATGACGTCCATTTCATTGATTTCTTACTTCACTGGCAAAGACAACAATCCTTCGTAGTCATCTTCTCCACCTGATTATCGCTTCATCTGTTTCGATTCACAGTACAGCACCCCTTCGCCTCCGATTTCTCCACTGATTTTCTGGTTAACTTCTGAAACCAACGAAGGTGACATGACTGCATCGGCGCGCATCGTCTCAATTTCTTTTCCGATTTGTTCATTGTCTGACTCCATAGCCGATGGAAACATATTCTCTCGACAATTACCATTCTTTCTGATTAACCGCACTGATGGCATCCATTTAAGCCCTTCGACGGTAATCTTCATCTCACCTACGAAGGCAAGTTACCCTTCGTATATGTTTTCGCGCATCTGTATATTGAAATCCCAATTC
The DNA here is from genome assembly GCA_023525715.1 of Cichorium intybus. NCBI lineage: Eukaryota > Viridiplantae > Streptophyta > Magnoliopsida > Asterales > Asteraceae > Cichorium > Cichorium intybus. Next base: position 81,669,139 of record CM042010.1, read on the forward strand.
TGCTTCATCTTTTGCGATTGATTTAGTTCGTGATTTAGAGTACAATCAGTTGCATATGTTGACTACGAAGTCAACAAGGCTTCGTTCTCTTCACTTGACCACCCCCTTCGCATCAGCTTTCCTCTCCGATTTGATCTCAAATTCCGATTAGCCTTCATTTGGATTTGATATTTTTATCTTTCCTTTTCCGTTTACCAGTAAAGCCAGCATTCTTCATGTTCAATGCAAACCGAAGTCACGTTAATTGTCATCATTTTAGTTAACTAAATGGGGTTAGGTCACAAACACCATTCAGCAAAATTTCTTTTCAATACAGGATCTGAAGATGAATACGTCAAAATAATCACCGTGAAGGTCAAGAACACTTCCAAAAGTTCATCTCCATAATTAATCCTCAATCCAAATCAGGTGGTTCCAGTCTTCAATTTCAACACATTCGTACAATACTCTTGATTTTTGATAACAGAATCGTTTTCTTATCATACCTCAAATCAAGGTGTTTGAGTTTCATTTCTATCGATTTGCAGATCTCAGATCTGAAATCAATTCTAACACATGTGGGTTCCAAATCTGATTCGATTCTAAGAATGATATTTGGATTTGAGATATGTATGCGATTTCTATTTCATTGAGTGTTGTCGATTGGAATCATGAACGAACGAATGGAAAATAAGTTTCAAATCAGAACGAGAAACAACGATGAGTAGATCTGATGAGTGGAAATATGAATCGGGCAATAGTAGACAGTATTCAAACTATAATCGATTCACAAATAACATATGATTGGACACAAATGGTTATGCTCATGAACAAAGACCGTGTATATGAGATTTAAGCAAACAGATGAACCATTCGAACAGTGAAATATCATATTAGGGATAAATCACAAAGAATAGTTGAAAAATGAATAGAATAATCATTTTGATTTGTAATGTGAACAGTGAATGACGAGTAGTATCCATGAATATCCAACAAACAAGATGAATGTAAAAGAAAGGATGAGCCAACTCTTTTAACAATAAAATCTTGATGATGAACATTAACATGAACATTATGATGAACACCAAGAACAAACAAGATGAACAATATACGAAGAAGATAAATGAATCCAAAAAATTCATGAGAGACTCACCAACAATCCTTGAAACTTGAAACAATCTTCAAAAGTTGTCAAATCGAGATCGTTCCCTTGAAATAATCGCTAGATCTTCAAGGTACGGCTCTGATACCAATTGTAAAGTCGGATTTGACGTGTGCGGAATAATAAGAACATGAAGACCGAAACAAATATCCAAAGTGCCGAATGATTGATATTCAAATATAATCAAACATGTGAGAGTGTACAAGGTTATTGCATAAAGCATCTACACCTCACATTGTGAGCTCTAACCTACAAATAGGTAAAACTATACTATATATAGGTAGGCTACAAATTAGGGCAAGGCCCAATAACAATGTTTTACTATGGGCCGACCAAGCTTGTCATGCATCACTCCATGAGGGCTTTTATACCCCATCACATGTATCAGCTGTACAACAATTTGTTAGGTAAGGAAAACGATGTAAAGAGCAATCAATCTCAGATGAGAGGAATTTAGCTTGTCATGCATCCTTGGTGGCTGAACGCAATCTGCAAATGTTGGGCAATTCAGCACATCAGCTTGTACAATATCATCAAGCTGTTCAAAACCTAACTTACCTTTTGCCCACCAACCACCAGAGTCAACAAACATGAGATAAGTCAGATCTCTTATCAACCGAATCCTGTCCCATCCTACCATCCATTGGCTCCGCAAGATTTCATACCCTTCCCATTATCAAACACCTTAGAATCAAGCTCTGTATCAAGCTCCTGCTCCCAAACCGTCTTATCAGTCCAATCAAGCTCCCACTTTAGCCCTACCAGCAGCCCCTTCTGAGTCTTGTTATTCGGAATATGATGACGAGGAAGAAGTTGCTTATCAACAAGAGATTGCTCTCATAAGCAACAAGTTCAAATGGATACCATCTTTCACCAGCCCAAAGAAAAATTTTCGGCAAACTAACCAACGTGCAGGTTACCCACCCAAAAGTCACAACCACAACCAACAGAGAAACCACTATCAAGCTCAGAATCAGCATCATTCATCCGCCGAGGAACAACGCACTGAGAAACCCAAAACTGCTCCAGCACCGGCTGCAAGTAACAATCATGTATGTGCACCTGAAAAAATTGACACAGATGTGATAAATGTCATAACTGTGGTAGATTATGGCACTACGCAGCTGACTATTGAGCTCCTCAGAACTACCACAAGGAAAAGGATGAAGAAAAGGTTAAAGCGTTTATAGCAACGTCAAGAAACGTAGAAGTCTGGTCATCAGGTGACGAATATGAGGAAACGTACGAGAACAAAAGAAAGTGAGGAAAGGCTGTAGCAGAGTGCATGATCGTCCAAGAATCTTCCAAAATTCCAATCCCTGCTCTAGGGAAGGTCAAGCAGGTTAATGACTCGGAATGCGCTACTTCCACTCCGAAAAACTAAACGTTTATGGTGAACCATAAGTCAGGAAACGGAGTAAGCATCATTGAACAGGTACGTGATACGCTTCACTCTAATAACATTTATTCTGTTAATTTAGAATCTACCTTGGAAAGGATTGCTAATACTTGTGAAGATGCACTAGAGGCGTACCGAAGAGTTTTGGACGAAAGGGACGATGGTTTTGATCAGCTGTACCATGCAACTAAAGTTTTTAAATCTCCCGCTAACACAAACTCTTCAGAATACACCTTCAATTGGGGCTGGGCTCGGACTGCTAAAAATAAAAACTAGCCTGTGTATTCTAAACAAAGTCTATTTTTTAAATATTCCTCAAACACAAACGATGATAAAACCGAACTTGACTTGACCCAAACGTTAACTGAAAGTCCACTGATTTATTCTGAGATCGCAACTTCGGTATCATCAGAAGGAGCAAAAAACCCATTTTCATATTTTTCGGAAATTCCAAGTCAGATTGTTGACACTGCTGAAAGTAGTAAATTGTCAACATCATCGGTCCTATTTGTGCCAAGACATTTGACCTCGGTCCTCAATGATGCTCCTTCAACTTCTCATCAACATTATTTCTTCGCTAACTTACAAGGCAACTACCTTGCTGAAGAATTTAACCCATGTCAAGTCAACGTGGAGGAAAATTCAAAGGAGGAAGATTTTGATGAAGAAATCGAAATGGAAAAATGTCCGAACAAAAAAATTATCATCAGAACTGACTTCAACCAGATCACAATTAAAAGTCCTATTGTTGACAATGTATCAAATATGACTACTGAATCATTTGGTTCAGGCACCAAGACGTACGTTGATGCTTTGCAGCTAAATCTTCCAAAATCTTTGAACTCAGACAAAAGGATCTCTCTCGAAAAACATAAAACAAGTCAGGAAGAGTCGAATTCTTTAACTGATTCGTTATCCGATTCTTCCTCACCCAGAGAGAATTTTAAGATGGGAAAAGGACTAAATTTAACTAAAAACGGGGTAAAACCAAATCTCAATCGGAAAGACATTCGATCTCCCAGACCCCATGCGAGGGTGGAAAAGAAAAATTATATTTATCAAAGTAAATCAAACTTCACTTCATCAACCATCACCAAGCCCGTAACTCAGAAACAAACTCGGAAACAAACTCGGAAACCAGTAACCTCGGTACCAAACAAGTACATACACAAGGGGTTGCTTCCTTCGCCAAGCACTAATTTTATTCATTATTGTCAAACTACAAATTGCTTAGATTATTGTTCCGAGTTTCCTAAAATTGTCCATGTAGCAAGAGCAGCAAAGTCTGCTGTCCCAACCATAGGAAAACATGATACTGAGTGCAACAAACCAACCTCGTCAAAACATGTCAACTTTTCTGTTAAACCAATGAGAAATACCCAACAGAAAAATACTTTCAAACCCATAAATACTAATTTTTAGAAAGGAAAAGTTGTTTCAAATGCTTCCCAACGGCTGACAGCTCCGAAAATACTAAAACGTGAACAAACCAATATTTGCTGTTGACATCGCAGCGGTCGTCATGCGGTCAAAAATAATAAAAACCTAACACACACTTAGCACAGTGGAAGTCAGGGTCGATCCGCAGGAGTTACGTGGTCAAGTCAGGTGATAGATTACCAACTATAGTGTCATGCTATAGTCAGAGGACTTAGTTCCTACACTTTTAACTACTGAACCCGAAAAGCATAAACCAACCAATCTCAAAACAAGCATAGACTAAACTAAGCTTCAACTCAAACCTAGTTACTTTCTGAAATCGGAAGTACATCTCTGCTTCAGAAGCAACAAAGGCAAACAAATAAACCAAACAATCACAAGGCATGAACTAAACCAATAACTAAAAGTCCAAATGACAGTCACTGGCTAGAGTCCAAACCTAAAAGCTAACCTAATTGGCTACTGAAATCAGCAAGGGAAAACAGTCCCAACAAGGTCATAAACACATCCAAACATCAAACAAACACACACAATCCAATATCAAGCATCAAAACACCGAAAAACCAAGATTACTTGTAACCAAATGATTATTATAACCCAAAACAGGTTCCAAACATCCAATACAGTAACAAGAACTGAAAAACAGTAAATGAAATGCTCAAGGTCAGTGGTTGTCACTCCCACAAACCCTAGCCACTGATACTAACTATTAAACTAAAAAGAAATTAAACATAAAAACCTGAAATACCAAAAGGTAGTTGCTAGAAACGAGTTCTTGGAGTCAAAGAGCCTCTACGGTCGATTTTTCACCAGGGTTTTGCTTGGGATTTCGGCTAAAAACACCTCTATTTATAGTTGCAAAATTTACGCAACCGCACCGCGCATATATGGTTTCCGCGGCGCGCTTAGGGTTTTATCCCCGTTTCTTCGGACTTTGAAGTTTGTTCCAACGCCTTGTATCCGCGTCGCGCCTTCTTGATTCCCGCGGCTCGCATACGTATTTTCCTGATTTTTCCTTCTTCTCCAAACTTCTCCAATTTGTACGCTTTTGGTCCCTGTTTTCATTATTTTCTTCCAAACAAGTACTGGCACGAAAAGTGAGAATACCACGATATATATGATATAATTTCACTAAGAATAGGGCTCAACAACGACTAAAATATGTAATATCACTAGGCGTTGTCAAGCACCCCACACTTGTGCCTTTCTTGTCCCCAAGCAAGAGAGTTTTTCAATAAATTCTAACTAAGACTCAAATAATTTTTGACTGTGTTCAGTTTCAAAGTTTATTGCTTTATGAGTTGGAGTGAAATAGTTCGTGAAAACATAATCAGAGTGTTCTTTGGAATTCATGGCTTTCTAGAGAACCCTTGATTACGAATTTTATGTTCACAATGAAGTGTACTTACTCATTCAGATTCTAAAGGCCATTAAGGAATTGTCCATGACTTTCGATGCTGTCCGTGTAACGAGTTTTCAGAAATACCATCCCAAACCAGACGGTCTTAGGTGGTAAGGTGCATAAATGCCTCTTCGAGGCCACCCTTTTCGGACCTACCGGCTCGAACAACAAAGGCCACAGATTGACATTTCCTTCCTAAATTCCAAGCTTAAAACAGTCCAATCGTCTAACTCCTAAAACTCAACTTGTTTGACTAAACTAATAGCATGATAACAACTACATAGTATCTCTTGAAAGATACTAGAGCTATAAACAATCACAAACCATTCGTTTCAAACTTACAATTTATTAAAAAAATTGAAAAAGTTGCTAAAAATTTTGAAAATTGGCCATTTCTGCAAAAATTTCAAAAATTACTCTTTCGACCGTCCACACCCCACACTTAAACCCGTACAACGTCCCCGTTGTACAAAATTTATTTAGAACAAGGGAGAAAGAGTTACCCCTTTTGGACGGTAGATTGCTTGGTTGGTACTCGGTATCACAGGTACAAATTCGAACAAAAAGGTTCCTCGATTCACAATCTGGAGTTGTAGCGCAACAGTAAGCATGCCGGTGGTCAAGACAAGTAGAGGGGGTACGGTTACCCCACACTTGTCTGAGACAACTCCTTCCCATTTGGTATAACATGCATGACTCAACAAAACATTAAATGCAAACAGATAAATAAAATATACACAAGCAAAAAAGATAAAAGTGTCATAGATTCGGTACATATATCCCAAAAAATGAAAAAGAAAAAGAAAATACATCAAGTGCCACCTGGTGGCCTGGAGGGTCCAGCCTCATGGTCGTGGGCTTGAGCTGGGAATGGTCAGGTCTGCTGGCCCTATGCTGATGCGATCTGTAATAGCACCTCTCCAATCGACTCCAGCTGGTCCTCCATCCTGGCGACCCTGGTCTCCAATCACCTCAGCTCAGTCGCCTCCTCCTGCTGTGGTTGTGGTGGCGCTGGGTGCCTCCTGCGCCTCCTGCCAGGCTGAGCGTACGCTGGCAGGGGGTCCTGGACAGCCTCTGTCGGGGCCCTCACAAAGTGACCAGGTCGCTGCTGCTCGATCAGCCCCATCTTCTCCAGTGCCCGCGCTGTAGTGCGGACTGGAGGTAAGGCAGTCAAGGATGCCACCACCGGCGCAGTGAGAATCCGGTATGACCGGGCCAGGCGGGTGATGAAATACCCCCGGCCCAAGGGACTGCTGGCGGATGCGCCAGTCGCACGGGTGGACAGGGCAACGGCTAGGGGAAAAGGGAGGTGAAGGAACTTGGATGCGTCGACGAGGACCCAGAGATAAGTCATGTCCTCCCCCGACACCTTCTCGCCCCCCTCCCGCTGCATGATGGAGGTGGAGACGATGCGGTGCATGAGGCAGTGGAGTGGATCACGGAGATGGCTCTCCCTGGAGGTCCCCGCCTTGTAAAGTACATTGGACAATGGTGTCCAAACCTCCATGTTGGCGGCCCTCTCGGGCTGCCCCTGAATGCACATCGTAAAGAACTGCGTGAAGTGGCGGTGCTGCAGATCCGCCTCTATGTAAATCCCTATACGCCTCCCGAACTCCCGGAGGCTACACTCCCTGTGTACACCCCCGAGTTTGAAACGTACAAGCCTGGAGCAGGACTCCTGAGAACCCGGTGCAAAGCGCACAGTAGAAAGGAACTCCAGCAGAAGCTCGGTGTAGACCGTATCATCCTAGGTGGCCATGAGCCTGTCCCAGCCACGGTAAGTGAATGAGGCATCCTCATGGGTCCAGGTGCGATGCAAGAACGGCTCAATCTCTCCCTAGAGTCCAGCGTCTCGGAGAATGTCTCTGTCGATGACGGTCGCCTCGAGAACCCAGCGACCGACAAGGGCGTCCCTCCGTGATATATACTCCACTGAGCTAACGAGCTCAGCAGGGAACTGGAGGAACTGGTGATCCAACCTGAATGCCATCTGCACAAAACAAAAAAATTTGCAATTTTAGTCCTTTATCTTCCCCGCCGCACCGCGTCGCGGCCCAAGAACTAGGCGCGTCGCGCCGAGCGCCTGTTTTCAAAAATCAAACCCAAATCGAGTTTTAACCTGTTTAAACTCAATCCAAATACACCACATGGTAGCCTAGGTGCCGACTAACTCATCTAGGGTGTCTATTTGGCACAACAAACACCCTATGAGTCAGCATTGGCGATTTCTAAGTTTTGACATTTTTGGAGAAATCATCCAAATTAACCCCCTAATCACTAGTTTTAACACATAAAAGCTAGTTAGAATGACGTACCGTAGTAGTGAGAACGAAAAGAGCAAGAAAAAACGTGAGAAATTTTTGGTGATCAGAGCTCCGAGTCGTGGTTGTGTGTGAATAGTGACGCGGCTTACCTTAATATCAAAGGAAACCGACCGATCAATTCCCGCGTCGCTCAAATGCACAACCCGCGTCGCGCGTGTCACCAAATCCCGCGTCGTGCATTCTTTATTCCCGCGGCGCGGTCATTAAAATTTCCAAATTCTTCACACGACCCCACACTTGCCTTAGACCACTAGTACCTGCAATTAATGATGATATTTTTCCTAATTATTTCTAAGAAATACAAACCTTATTCTATGACACGATGGGTTGCCTCCCACCAAGCGCTAAGTTTAACGTCTTCAGCCAGACGTGGTACTTCTGCAGCTACGGTGGATCGTATGCTTTCTTCCTTCGCTGATTTTCAGTCACCACCGTCCCTTTGTTGACCCACTGCTCCTCAAACTTTCCTGGATCGAAAGGCTTGCTGGTCCTTCTGCTGCTACCCGGTTGCTGCCTTCTGATTAACTCCCGTGGATGCTTGGAGATAGCTTTGAATCTCCAAGCTCGGTCCTTCCTTCTACATCTCTTCAAAATCACTGGCTTAACATGAAGCGCGCCTAGTGCTGCTCCCAGTAGTTGTTTTGCAGATCTCATTTTGCCAGTGTCCCACGTGCTATCTTCATTTTGCAATTTTGGCTTGCAGTACCAATAAAGATTTTCCAATCGAATGGGATCAGAATGCAACATGTCAGGATGCTTCCATATGTCCTCATCGATTGTATTGATCACATCTAATTTTTCATTCATGAATGGATCATGAGTGGTAATAAAATCATGTTTATTATTTTCAAAAACCAACTCGTCAGCATCATCTTCTTGATCATCGTCCAACAGGTGGATCGGGACCAAGAGTGAGCGACTAGCTGGATCTGGTGGTGGTATAAGGTCACCCATCACCAAATTCTTATTTTCAAATTTCTCAATGTTTTCAAAAATTGTAGGTTCGAGGGTAGTATTGTCATCTACACCCCCTTCCCCAATAGTATCAACAATTTCGGGAATCGTTGGGCTGGGGTCTGTACTGTCACTTACAGCCTCCTCCACAACATCTTCGTCAACCAAATTGTCTGGTGATGGTATGGATTCGCTCATCACCAGATCAACATTTTCAACATTTTTAAAAACATCAAAAGTTGTGGAGTCAGGGGTAGCATTGTCACCTACAACCTCTTCCTCAACAAAATTGTTGACCATCTCGGTGGTCTCTTGACTTTCCCAAGGTGCATGTCCTTCCATCGCATGTTCAGGTGATGCAGGCTCAGACACATAATTACTGGTATAAAAATCACTCGCCTCAGGTTCTGGCGAGGGTGATGAACATTTCCAACATTCCTCTAACTGATCTAAAGAAGCTTGCAATCTTACAAGAGCATCAGCCTAGTCCTTCTGCTCTTGGTGAGTGTTATACATGAGTACCCAAAGTCGGGCCCAAGTTGCAGAAATTTCAGGTTGAGATGACTCCTCGGTCCGCCATCCATTATCATCGGATAATCCATTGTAACAATCATCCTCGTAATAGGTGTCGGCCGTATTTTCATAATTTACATAATACTGATCCGGGTACATGTAATTGCCAATTATGAAGACGTACACATACCAGAATTCAAGGAACTAAAATCAAACATCAAAAATCAGAAGCAAAGTCCTACAAATCACCTAATCTTGAGTTCACAACTCCCCGGCAACGGCGCCAAAATTTGACATCGCAGCGGTCGTCATGCGGTCAAAAATAATAAAAACCTAACACACACACTTAGCACAGTGGAAGTCAGGGTCGATCCGCAGAAGTTACGTGGTCAAGTCAGGTGATAGATTACCAACTATAGTGTCACGCTATAGTCAGAGGACTTAGTTCCTACACTTTTAACTACTTAACCCGAAAAGCATAAACCAAACAATCTCAAAACAAGCATAGACTAAACTAAGCTTCAACTCAAACCTAGTTACTTTATGAAATCAGAAGTACATCTCTGCTTCAGAAGCAACAAAGGAAAACAAATAAACCAAACAATCACAAGGCATGAACTAAACCAATAACTAAAAGTCCAAATGACAGTCACTGGCTAGAGTCCAAACCTAAAAGCTAACCTAATTGGCTACTGAAATCAGCAAGGGAAAACAGTCCCAACAAGGTCATAAACACATCCAAACATCAAACAAACACACACAATCCAATATCAAGCATCAAAACACCGAAAAACCAAGATTACTTGTAACCAAATGATTATTATAACCCAAAACAGGTTCCAAACATTCAATACAGTAACAAGAACTAAAAAACAGTAAATGAAATGCTCAAGGTCAGTGGTTGTCACTCCCACAAACCATAGCCACTAATACTAACTATTAAACTAAAAAGAAATTAAACATAAAAACCTGAAATACCAAAAGGTAGTTGCTAGAAACGAGTTCTTGGAGCCTCTACGGTCAATTTTTCACCAGGGTTTTGCTCAGGTTTTCGGCTGAAAACACCTCTATTTATAGTTGCAAAATTTACGCAACCGCGCCGCACATATATGGTTTCCGCGGCGCGCGTAGGGTTTTATCCCCGTTTCTTCGGACTTTGAATTTTGTTCCACCGCCTTGTATCCGCGTCGCGCCTTCTTGATTCTTGCGGCACGCGTACGTATTTACCTGATTTTTCCTTCTTCTCCAAACTTCTCCAATTTTTACGCTTTTGGTCCCTGTTTTCATTATTTTCTTCCAAACAAGTACTGGCACAAAAAGTGAGAATACCACGATATATATGATATAATTTCACTAAGAATAGGGCTCAACAACGACTAAAATATGTAATATCACTAGGCGTTGTCAGTTGTCATTGCTGTAAGAATGTTTCGAAACCATTTTCTATAACTCCTTCGATCAACACTAAACCGAAAAATCTTCACAATCAAAACAAAAATTCTTTTCCAAAGATTTCAAAAAGGTCTGTTCAAAAACGGGTTGTCAAAACTCCAACCTCGGACTTAAAACCTTCTGACTTTACTATTCATGTTCCCGAAGTTGAAACTTCTACGGACAGGACAACCAAAAAAATTTTCACATCACCCAAGTCTAGAAAAACCAATGTCCCCAAACAAGTTTGGGTGCCCAAACTAACTGCTTAATTTTCAGGAATTTTGTGTGGAGAAGCAGGATGATGAATGACTTATAGACAGTGCCTGCTAAAAGCACATGACAGGGAGATTGGAATTTTTGAGATTATCGGGAAGTCAACAATGGAGGTTACATCACGTTCAGAAATGATGCGAATGGTATAATCAAAGGATATGGGGTCCTAACCACTGTAAATTTCATCATACAGAGAGTTGCCTATGTCCTCGGTCTCAAACACAATCTCGTAAGCGTAGGACAGCTCATCTGTACCGGTCTCCAGGTGGAGTTCGATGATGAATTCAGCTACATCATTACCAAGTCCCGAGACAGACGTTTGGTGAAGTCCCCAAGGCGCATCAATATGTTCCCTCTGGACATTTCTCTTTTTCTGGGAAAACCTTGGCTCTGTTTACTTTCTAAAGCTCATTCCGAGGTAAGTGTGACAACTGTCAAATTAAGTCAACAAAAGTCAACTCAAATTAGTCAAAGCGTATATTAGGTCAATATGTGAAATGCAAATTTCATAACCTCTACGATATATTATTACATATTATAATACTACTTACGCTAATTCAAATGAATTATACGAACAAACGCTATTAAGTTAGATTTTTTTTGGTATAAATAATTAGAACAAAAAAAAAAAAAATTCGTCCTGAATAGTGTCCGACGTGAACAGTAACCCGGTGTGAATAGTGTTTTGTGAAAAAAGAAACACAATTTTCAAAGTCTAAAAGGATGGGAAGACTTTGAAATTTCCATATTTTATTTTTTATATTTTTTATAATTTTATTAAAGTGGGCCCCACTTAATTATTTATTCATATTTATATATTTTACCCCCAAAGAATTCGCATTTTCATTTCGAACACTACGTATTCAATACGTATTGTTAAGTTTATAAAAAATATTATGATTTTTTTATAAAACGAACAATTTGCCGTCAAAACCGTATCGTCGATACGAACAACCTGACGTCAAAATTTAATATTATTGATATCAGTTTTATATTTAATATTTTCTTATTCTTTAAAATGAAATTGTATTTACATTTAAACCTTATATTTTCATTAAACATACAATTAATACCCTTACGTTAATTCGTTAAAGCTTTTTAGTTAAAAAGTTGATATTATTAAACTACGATTTTTGTAGATTATAGTTTTATAAACAAAAATCATTCTTTTTATATAAAAACTATTAATCTATTTAAATAGTATTTTAAGGGTATGTTTTGTCATAAACAATTTCTAAAAGCTATAAAAGTCAAATACCTGTATCTTGAGGGCCGCTATACGAAAATAAATCTACTATAAATAGAACTCAAATTCTCATAATCAAACCACACCAATACAAGCTATATACACATATCGAGAGAGTTGTAGAGATATAGCTTGAAAATATAGTAGAAAGATAGAAAAAGAGGATTCGAGTTAGAAGCAGTAAGAGTCGGGCGATCTAACAACAATTGGTGATAAGATCATCATCGACATTAAGGTGAGTTCATACCCCTTCTTTTTATATTTATTCAAGTTTTTAAAGGGGAGAATACAAGTTATACTATAAAAATAGCTATTTATACTCATTTGTAACAGTAGTAAACAAAATGTGAATTTTGTAAACGTCATTATGACAACAATTCAATTATAGTTCCAAAATATAATATCGAATGATCTACTTACGAGAGCGGAGTCTAGGCCGATCATTTGGGCTAGGTTGCTGGATTTCCGAAAGGCTTATACGCTGAAAGGGTCCTACCTCCCCATTTGATCTTCTACCTGGCCGTTCTTTATTTGATAGTCAGGAAATATTATATTTGAATTAATAAAGAGTATAACCAAGTTATTACACCACTATTATGGAAAATATCTTAAAAGATGTTGTTTATAACCATTTAAATAAGTTATTTCACATATATTCGTAAATATATGCTTTTCACGACAAGAATACTAAAAATAAACTATTATAGGAATCGTTTGTGGTTACAAATGTTACTATAACCGTTAGAACAAGATAATTAGTTATATGTAAATATATAATTATTATACATTACTATATTATCATGGGAAAAAAATGATAATTGGCAAATACAAGGGTTTTTCATATACAAACTTTACATAAACAAGTTGATTGATACATACATTTTTGTGAGACGGGTCTTCACAGTGCTTATTTAAGTACATACTATAAGTCCTGAAATTTATAACCAGAGTCTCGGTAAGAGAACGTGATATTTGTGTATAGATCTATACGGGATTGACAACCCCGCACCTGAGCTGCTAGCTACAGCTAGACCGACGGGTCTGAGGTGACAAATTTCATAACAGTCCGACGCCTGAAGAACGTCGAAGCAGGCCTACATGGTCACAGTATGGTTATAGGACGTCTCGCATGGGAAATCAACTTATTAAATTGTTTACATGGAAATATACATTTTCAATGGCTTTATACTACAAACTATGCTACACATTTTAGTCCTTGGGTTTTAAGGACTTGGATACATTCATAAGAAAATATTGGATTTTCTTGGATTACAATACTACATTTTACAAGGAAAGAGATTCCTCATACAAGTTTTATGGTATTAAAACTACATTTTAACAAGTTACAAATATAAGTATGGTTTTACTTATACACACTGATTCTATGGGAATTAAAACTATGTTTTATCAAAGATATAAATATAAGTACGGTTTACTTATCCATACGACTTTTGTGGAATTAAATCTACGATTCGACTACCAGTAAACACCTATTTACATGGTTTTATACAAGAATAAAACTACGTAATACTATTTTCAAGTATACAAATACCTATACATTTTCGGTCTTTGGGTTTTAAGACTACTACTCATTTATAAGAAAATATTGGATTTTCTGGTTTCAAACACTATCTTTCTACAAGGAAAAAGGATTATGGATTTTCTCATACAAAAATCTTATGAACTCACCAACGTAATGTTGACACTCTTTCAAACTACTTGTATTCTCAGGAAATTGATAGGGTATCTACAACATTTGACGATGGGTCGCTATGGCGTCATACTATGTATTTTGATATCATATTGTAATTGTATTCAAAACATACAATCTTTTGAACTATTGTAACATTTACAATTATGTATATGATGGATGTGTTTGCTTTGATCACTATTGTACAAACGTTGTTGTGATACTGTTCATGAAGTCATCCACCCTCAGACGTTTCCGCCATCGTGGTTTGGGGGTGTGACAGATTGGTATCAGAGCATTGTTTATAGTGAACTAAGTATATCAATCCATTTAAGATATACAACTATAAATACAATGGAACTAAAACTCTATAAAACAATCTGTACAAAGTATACTTTAAAATACAATGATATTTTTATAAAGTATAAGTACAAGTACATACATACTAGAACAATGTCATAACCAGAACAATACAAGAACAATACAAGAATAACAAGATGAGTTGAACACTACGAGTAGGACTAGGTAGTTATGTAATCATACCTAGGACAGATAGAGCCTGATCAACTGTATTTGTCCAAGGTATGACTAACATATACTTAGAAATAGTCGTAGTGAACAACAAGTCTAAAAACTTACCAAGAACCATATACAAAGAAACTCTAAAACAAAATATAAAGCTAAAATACTATAGGAGTATTTTATAATAATATAAAACCATACATCTAGACACTTTATGTATCTCTTATCCCCCTATTCTTACATAGTAGACCTGCCAATTCAATAATACATGACCAATAACTATTATCGAAAACCTACTATCATTTCTACCAACAGTTCCATTAAAGTAATATTGGTAGAAATTCAATCTGAAAGCCGAAGGCGGGCTATGTCACCTGCCAAGTCTTCTGGGTTCTCTTCACTTACGATCTTGAGACAATCATGCTTAAAACCACTCATCGCAGAAACAGAAGGCAGAGATTGCTGCTGTGTATGGGTCCCTGATGAAGCTTCCTCCCTCTTCTGAACCTTTCTTTTCTTGTAAACAGCCTTAAAGGCAGCTTGCCTCAATCTCCTTGTGGTATCAGTTATCTTCGAACTGGAACCCTCGATTATTGCTCTTTTCTCGTTCTCTAGACCAAGTATTACGTCTGCTTTACTAGAATTATTTTCCAATTCATGTTGCATAAATACTTTCAGTCATTACAATCTCATGGTATTAAAATTGGGGAAAATAAATACAATTCTTAACCTGAGTATGGTTAATAAGAGTTTGTAGACTCTTAATCTTTCGTCGAGGCCAACTTTTGATGCCTAACTTCCTACAGCGTTGCTTCAACTGTGTTGATCGAACGTTGAGTTTCCTTTCAGCTTCCAAAATCGGCTTGTCAAAATGCATGGATATTGTTTCCTTACTCAACGCATGACTAGAACCCCTTTTTCTACGAATTTCAAAGGTTCTTGGAATCGAGGTTGAAACATTTTTATTTTGGATCAATTGTGTATGATCCTGATCACTAACACTTCCATTGTTACCTATTATGGGTAATAGTTTTTGATTTCCAGAACCAACCATAAACCCAGAATTCCCATTCTTGAAACTTTCTAAGTTACTTTGGATCAATTGAAAATGATCCTGATATTGAAAACCACCCACAGACTCAGAATTCGCTAAAGCAAGCCCGATAGTGTCATCGTAGATCGACTGTATTTGATCCTGATTTTGAATATCAGTTTGAATCCTCTGATTTGCTAGATCTACTCCACTATGTAGTATGGGCACGTTCATGCTTAGATTATCATCATCTACAAATGGATCTGTGTATAACGTATGTTAGACAATTAAGCAAAGTAAACATAAAGCTTAACAAAATGACTTAACCTGGAAGTATATATTGAGATTTCCCAACAACGATGTCTTGATTTAAAGGCAGTGGATCTTCAGGAAGAATACTCATCAGAGGAAAAAGTTCAAGATCATCTTGAGGTTGATCCAGCGGTAATATATCTGGAAAATCTATACCTCACATAATTTAAAACAAAAATCAAAATGCTAGAAAAAGGAATAAGAAATAAAAGGAGTTTAGGATACTATAATTACCAAACCCTAGTGGAGGTATCAGATTAAACGATAGGGAGGTACCCTCTTCCCATAAGAAATTCAGCTCAGAGTCTGACAAATTATCCATAGGAGATCTGTTTTCCATACCTCGACTTAGAAATCTGAGATTATATAAGAATAAACTGATAGTAGGAAAGAATGAGACTGAAAAGATGTAGATATGGATGATACTACATACCTGTTTATATAGTATCTTACAGCTGGAACTGAAAGGACAACCCACGCTCTTATTACCGAAATTCAAGATATCTACAGTAGGTGCAATCTTTTCACTACCCTAAGTGATAACCTTTTTTCCAAATTCGCGGCTTGACTCCAATGAGGACGGGATAACGAAAAGACATTTTTTTAATATATATATCTTTTGATAAAAAAATCAGTTCAAAGAATAGTTAATTCAATTATATAATAATCTAGTCATAAATAATGAATTAGAACCTACTCATCTAGTATCTGTAGAACTCGTGGTTCACATGTATCTTATATGATTCCTTCCATCCTACTAGTATCAACTGTAAAATGACATCACATATCATATCTTAAACATGCTTAGGCATTTCCATAATACTTAACTCAAATGATTAAGAAATCAATAGCTAATACAAATCACAATTAGAGAATTTCATATGTTATTAAACCGAAACTCCTAATTTCATGATTTACCAAATCAACTGTTAAAACATCACAATATTGTAACAAGGACTCGATACGACATATATTAGCAACCTACATATGAGGTGAACCAATACATACTTTCAGATTTGGACATCTAGGGTTTGAAACCCTAACACTCAAGATCATTACCCTTGTCAATTAAGAACTCGAGAATGCATTTCAGGTATTAAATCCGACCATCCCAAACTTTTTCTACGCAAAACCCTTGATCAAAATGACAAAAATTTCACATCTTTTGCTCTGGAAATCACCTAGGAAATTTTTGGTTCACTGCCCGAATAACTCCCCTGAAGCAGGTTAGCGACATTAAACTTTAAAGTTAGCGTCGTTCACTTTTAAAATCCAACTCATACTCTGAAACCGACCCGTGTAAGTCTACTGGATACTACTGGATGTTATGGTAACTAGAACACAAACCGTTTTGATAAACGCGACTCGTGTAACTCCTACAAAGCTAAAACAGTTTCAATACACGAACAGGGAGGACGCGTGTAACTCCTCCTTGATATCTTTAAGGTTTAAACTCCTTCTAAATGAGTTTCTAATCCTCCTAATTCATATAACTAGTAACTCTTATTTATACTAAGATTAACTCAAGTTTACTTACCAAAAATATTAGGACATTAAACTCCAAAATTAAAGTGATGGAAAACTGAGAGGTACCAAGCGTGGACTTGAATTTATCTAGGAACATGAGGACCAAATGAAACAGAAATACTCACAACTCTTCCCAAACCTTTGAGGATCTATTCAAAATGCTAAATTTCGGGACGAAATTCCTTCTAACGGGTAGATGATGTGACAACTGTCAAATTAAGTCAACAAAAGTCAACTCAAGTTAGTCAAAGCGTATATTAGGTCAATATGTGAAATGCAAATTTCATAACCTCAACGATATATTATTACATATTATAATACTACTTACGCTAATTCAAATGAATTATACGAACAAACGCTATTAAGTTAGATTTTTTTTGTATAAATAATTAGAACAAAAAAAAAAATTCGTCCTGAATAGTGTCTGACATGAACAGTAACCCGGTGTGAATAGTGTTTTGTGAAAAAAAAAAAACACAATTTTCAAAGTCTAAAAGGATGGGAAGACTTTGAAATTTCCATATTTTATTTTTTATATTTTTTATAATTTTATTAAAGTGGGCCCACTTAATTATTTATTCATATTTATATATTTTACCCCAAAAGAATTCGTATTTTCATTTCGAACACTACGTATTCAATACGTATTGTTAAGTTTATAAAAAATATTATGATTTTTTTATAAAACGAACAATTTGCCGTCAAAACCGTATCGTCGATACGAACAACCTGACGTCAAAATTTAATATTATTGATATTAGTTTTATATTTAATATTTTCTTTTTCTTTAAAATGAAATTGTATTTACATTTAAACCTTATATTTTCATTAAACATACAATTAATACCCTTACGTTAATTCGTTAAAGCTTTTTAGTTAAAAAGTTGATATTATTAAACTACGATTTTTGTAGATTATAGTTTTATAAACAAAAATCATTCTTTTTATATAAAAACTATTAATCTATTTAAAGAGTATTTTAAGGGTATGTTTTGTCATAAACAATTTCTAAAAGCTATAAAAGTCAAATACCTGTATCTTGAGGGCCGCTATACGAAAATAAATCTACTATAAATAGAACTCAAATTCTCATAATCAAACCACACCAATACAAGCTATATACACATATCGAGAGAGTTGTAGAGATATAGCTTGAAAATATAGTAGAAAGATAGAAAAAGAGGATTCGAGTTAGAAGCAGTAAGAGTCGGGCGATCTAACAACAATTTGTGATAAGATCATCATCAACATTAAGGTGAGTTCATACCCATTCTTTTTATATTTATTCAAGTTTTTAAAGGGGAGAATACAAGTTATACTATAAAAATAGCTATTTATACTCATTTGTAACAGTAGTAAACAAAATGTGAATTTTGTAAACGTCATTATGACAACAATTCAATTATAGTTCCAAAATATAATATCGAATGATCTACTTACGAGAGCGGTGTCTAGGCCGATCATTTGGGCTAGGTTGCTGGATTTCCGAAAGGCTTATACGCTGAAAGGGTCCTGCCTCCCCATTTGATCTTCTACCTGGCCGTTCTTTATTTGATAGTCAGGAAATATTATATTTGAATTAATAAAGAGTATAACCAAGTTATTACACCACTATTATGGAAAATATCTTAAAAGATGTTGTTTATAACCATTTAAATAAGTTATTTCACATATATTCGTAAATATATGCTTTTCACGACAAGAATACTAAAAATAAACTATTATAGGAATAGTTTGTGGTTACAAATGTTACTATAACCGTTAGAACAAGATAATTAGTTATATATAAATATATAATTATTATACATTACTATATTATCATGGAAAAAAATGATAATTGGCAAATACAAGGGTTTTTCATATACAAACTTTACATAAACAAGTTGATTGATACATACATTTTTGTGAGACGGGTCTTCACAGTGCTTATTTAAGTACATACTATAAGTCCTGAAATTTATAACCAGAGTCTCGGTAAGAGAACGTGATATTTGTGTATAGATCTATACGGGATTGACAACCCCGCACCTGAGCTGCTAGCTATAGCTAGAACGACGGGTCTGAGGTGACAAATGTCATAACAGTCCGACGCCTGAAGAACGTCGAAGCAGGCCTACATGGTCACAGTATGGTTATAGGACGTCTCGCATGGGAAATCAACTTATTAAATTGTTTACATGGAAATATACATTTTCAATGACTTTATACTACAAACTATGCTATACATTTTAGTCCTTGGGTTTTAAGGACTTGGATACATTCATAAGAAAATATTGGATTTTCTTGAATTACAATACTACATTTTACAAGGAAAGTGATTCCTCATACAAGTTTTATGGTATTAAAACTACATTTTAACAAGTTACAAATATAAGTATGGTTTTACTTATACACACTGATTCTATGGGAATTAAAACTATGTTTTATCAAAGATATAAATATAAGTACGGTTTACTTATACATACGACTTTTGTGGAATTAAATCTACGATTCGACTACCAGTAAACACCTATTTACAAGGTTTTATACAAGAATAAAACTACGTAATACTATTTTCAAGTATACAAATACCTATACATTTTCGGTCTTTGGGTTTTAAGACTACTACTCATTTATAAGAAAATACTGGATTTTCTGGTTTCAAACACTATCTTTCTACAAGGAAAAAGGATTATGGATTTTCTCATACAAAAATTTTATGAACTCACCAACGTAATGTTGACACTCTTTCAAACTACTTGTATTCTCAGGAAATTGATAGGGTAACTACAACCTTTGACGATGGGTCGCTATGGCGTCATACTATGTATTTTGATATCATATTGTAATTATATTCAAAACATACAATCTTTTGAACTATTGTAACATTTACAATTATGTATATGATGGATGTGTTTGCTTTGATCACTATTGTACAAACGTTGTTGTGATACTGTTCATGAAGTCATCCACCCTCAGACGTTTCCACTATCGTGGTTTGGGGGTGTGACAGTAAGCTGGTTATAGCACTGAAAATTGGCTCATCTCAACTTTCGGTACATGAATCAGCTGGTCATGGGAGAAATGGTTCGGGGAATTCCTCTTCTGAAGTTCGATAACGAGAATCTCTGCGCTGCATGCGCACTAGGAAAGCAAAAGAAGAAGCCTCACAAATCCATTACCGACTCCAGCATTTCCCATCCTCTGGAACTACTTCACATTGACCTCTGTGGTCCATCCGCAGTGGCCAACTTGAGGCACAAGAAATATATCTTAGTGATTGTAGATGATTTCACCCGCTTCACCTGGTGTAACGCCCCACATTTCAAAAATTATAAAATTTCATTTATTACCAAGGTTCCAAAATATTTATTCCAAAAAGTAAAACTGTTCGACATATTTATTAAACTAACAACGGAAACATTTGAAAATCATAACATAGTTCATTAAAATAAATCTCTTGTATGCGATGCGCTACCGTCAAGCCTTGCCCTTCCCTTTGTCATTTGAAATACCTGAAACGTTATAAAATCAACGGGTAAGCTTAAAGCCTAGTGAGTCTACAAATTACCATACATGCCCACATATTAAACAACCCGTCCTCGAGAACGACCCGACCCTACCCGCCATACAACAGCTACGGGTGTCCATCATACAACAGCTATGGACATGGGAAGGTTCTACCCATCATACAACAGTTATGGGTTCCCGGTTATGGCCCAGCCCATCATACAACAGCTATGGGACAAGGCAATAGTCCAACTCGCCATACAACAGGTACAAGGGGACACACATCAGTACTGAGCCCAACAACACATAACCACAGATATAGAGCAAATCATATAACTGTAAATAACATTCAAGATGCCTAACATGCAACATCATATAGGAAGGCGAGGATACTCACCTGATTCGAAACCGCACAGATATACTCTAATATCCCCACTTAGCTCGTCCACACACCTATATCCCACATACACAACATGTCAAGCATTGACCAAACTCCTATAGACTTGCCTAAAAGTCAGACCCAACGTTTGGTAACCAACATTGTCGAAAATAAGCTTTTGGGTCAAACAGCCGCTCGCCGCGGCACGACCTTTCTCTTACGCGTCGCGGACTATCATTACTCTTACGGGCTTTTACTCGAACCCGCGTCGCCGACATAGCCTGTCCGCGCCGCGGACTCGTATCAATCCAAAGTCTTATTAGCCATTAATTAGTTCAGTCATCGGCTAGGGTTTCACTCTATACCCTTCCCGGGATCTGAAACTACCCTAAGGTCACT
Source organism: Cichorium intybus (assembly GCA_023525715.1). NCBI lineage: Eukaryota > Viridiplantae > Streptophyta > Magnoliopsida > Asterales > Asteraceae > Cichorium > Cichorium intybus. The sequence goes on from CM042010.1 coordinate 81,690,616, forward strand.
TCCTTATGGACATGCAAGTCCATGCATGTCGTTGGTCCAAACCCTAATTGTTACAAATCATCTAAGACTACTAACCAAGGGATAACACCATAAGACGGGATAAAAATGAAGTATCAGAAAGGTAGATCCTCTTACCTTGCTTCTGGAAAACTGAGGAATGCAGACGCTCGATTACAAGCCTTTTCCCACGTTGTATCTCCTCCTTCCAAACTCTCAAAATCTTCAAAGCTTTGGAACCGAAGAGCTTCTGCTGAAACTAGTCGACTCCACTCCAGAAAACTTCCAAAAACACGAACCCTGGGGCTAGGACCCTTTATATAGGCATTTAAATCCGAATTAGGGTTTTCACATTAGCGGCGCACCGCACCGCAGATCCTTTAAGGCCGCGCCGCGCGTGCAAAATCATTCGCGAATCCAGATCCCTCCCGAGTCACACCGCGGATCCTTCTGGGTCGCGCCTCAGCGGAACGCGTCTTACAATTCTCCCCTACTTAACTGGATTTTGTCCCAGAAATTCGCACCGGTAAATAATTATGGATAATGCCTCCGCATTTCCTCCTCCGGTTCCCAAGTCCACTCGGACCCTTTACGATGTTGCCACTGAACCTTAACTAATCCTATTGTGTTATTTCGCAAAGTCTTCATTTTCCTTTCAATGATGGCAATCGGTCGCTCCACGAAATTTAGACGTTCGTCTAATTGAATATCCTCCAAAGGCACTATTGTAGATTCCTCGGTAATACACTTCCTGAGTTGCAAAACGTGGAACGTGTCGTGAATCTGGCTAAGCTGTTCGGGCAGCTCCAACCGGTAAGCTACCTTACCTACTCGTGTGATGATTCGATAAGGTCCAATGTACCTAGGGCCAAGCTTTCCTCTCTTCCTAAAACGAATAACTCCCTTCCAAGGTGAAACCTTAAGAAGAACATAATCCCCAACTTGAAACTCGAGATCGGACCGTCGCCTATCTGCATAACTTTTCTGTCGACTCTGAGCCGTTAACAATCTCTCCCAAACCTTCTGAATTAGCACAGTTGTCTTGAGTACTACCTCAGTACTACCTAATACCCGCTGGCCAACCTCGCCCCAGCAAATAGGAGTCCGATATTTCCTTCCATACAACATCTCAAAAGGAGCCCTGCCAATGCTCATGTGATAACTGTTATTATAGGAAAACTAAGCTAGAGGGAGATGGGAATCCCAACTCCCGTCAAAATCGATAACACATGCCCTAAGCATATCCTCTAATGAGGTCCAGGGGTCCCTATTTATAGGCAACCAACTGATGAGGTCCAGGGATCCCTATTTATAGGCAACCAAATGACCCTTAGAGATAAACCTCGTTTGACTTTCAAACAAAGATAAACCCTATCTCTAAGCCGTTTTCCGGATTATTCATACGCGCGCCGCGGCCCATGCTTTGGCGCGCCGCGCGTGTCAATTCATCTATTGAATTGGAACAACTTTAGCCCCTATCCTCCTGATTAATCTAATTAATGCCACAGAAATTAATCCAATTAATTCCTGATTAATTATTAATCAATTAATATATTTTCTAGTTAATATATTATCACTTTTAATATATTAACAAACCATATACTTAAATCATGTTGATTTATTAATCCATAATAAATCAACCCTTCTCTCTACCGAACTTTCTACCAAACCTCCAGCTATGAGGGCAACCCAAATGGACTTTGCTACTATTAATTAGGTAAATACAAATTATTAGTCTTGGCTTAGACACCTAATCCAACAGTCTCCCACTTGGATAAGTCTATGACTATAATTACCAATTTAACCTCTAATTAATCAGCAAACTGTAGCTTCCTAGAAACTACTGCCGAACTCTGACCTAGTCAGTTCTGTCCATAGATAAGTGATCAGATGATCCTCCGTCCAACAAGATATTTTCAGACACGAGACATGGATTGAGATCAATCTCTGTCTAACACACTGTTTCCCGATTTTCGATTTTGCTTATGACTATTAGACTTCTAATTGAACGAATCAGTTCAGTCCTGGCTGGCCAGCACTTCAGTCAATTTCAAAATCATCGAGTGGCCAACAGATATCTGTTTCTTGTCAGGGTCAAGGGACGAATAAGCTTCGACTCATATGCTTATATCTTTTACTAGACAAATCATTCACAACAGCAGGTTTTATAACACCTAGTTACCGATGCGTTGTCGTACTATCAATGAACAACCGCCTCGTAAATTATAACTCATATCTCTCCACTTCAAGATCATAAGATATTATCGTCTCAACATTGCTCGTGATGTAATCCATGAAGCAATCTATTGAGCGCGGGTTTATCCAATACTCAAATCTCCATTTCCAAGTACTCATGAACGTTGCAACAATCTTATTGCTATGTCTAACTCCTTAGACAATCTACAAACCAATTCATGACAGTCTTCCTTCATACTTACTCCCTAAAAGTATGAGCGACTGTGGATATTTGAATAATCCAATTATTCAGGAAGTAAAACATGCGAAAGCGAAACATAAAATCTGACTGGCAGCTGTGGATATTTGAATAATCCAATTATTTGGTTTCTTATTTTCTTTTAAACTTTCAATTCAAGCCTTTTATATCTATGTCTATTTAACTAAATGACATTTTCACTCTTTCTATGTATCCAAGTGTCCAACACTTATACACTTTATTGCAGATGATCCTATCGGATACTCTTCCGATGATATCTCAATTTTGTCATTTTGTCTTTCTCTCTCACAACTCCATTCCGGTGATATGTACTGTGACTACCCATAGTTCTCGGGGTCTCTAGTCAACATGACTACACCCTAATACTATTTCAAGGTATCATGATGTGCCGGTGAACTACACGCGCTCCATCAGAAACCTACGAAACTCTTTAACCATGAAGTCCTATAGCACCACGTCCTGGTGTAACCAATTACTGATTTGAAAACTCCTTTCAAATCGTTCACCCTGATCATTTCTCAATGATTTCTCATGTGTGTTCAAAATCCAATTAGTACTCTCAGCCAGGTCATATCCTGAAACCAACTTACCATGCTCTAAGCATCAAGTTATCAGGATATGTTCATAACACTTCTGATTTGTCCAAGAGGCTCGTGGAACCTGATGTAATCTCATTCCAAACCCTTTCGGAATCCTAAGATTACCAATAATCCTTGTGTCATGATTTCCGGAAACCATTTCCTTTCGGAGACTCTTTCTTATGCATCTTGAATCCCATCAAGATCATATTCTCAAAGGCTAAGTCTATTCTGTCAGTGTCATCTATCTAATAGATGTCTGTGAACTATGTGAGTATGCTGCACCTTCTTTGTTTCTTTCATGCCAATTCATTACACTTTGCAATGACAGGAAACTCCTTTCCTGGGGTTATGCATCTTGAATCTCATCAAGATCATATTGGCAGAATTTTGATCTATCTAATAGATATTCACAACCACCTGAGTATGTTGTATCTCTTAAAGTCTTTCATAGCGAACCGTTTCTTAACACCAAGTCATTACACTTTGTAATAATAAGAGACGTTTCCTAGAACCAGTATGTAACCCACATACAATGATAGCAGATGACAACGATACTCCCACTGGCTTTGACACGGTTATATGACTCTTTCGGACTATTCACAAAATCCAGAACTTTTGGCACATTTTGCGAAACCGAAATCCAAACCTTTCCGACATATTAATGGAAATCTTTCAGGTTATTCACAAAATCCAAACCTTTTGGCCTATTTTGAGAATCCGAATATCCTTTCTTGCGAGATGCCCATGGGACGAATCCCGGGGCCTTGTACTTTTTTCAATGGCATGCTCTATGTGAGTCCCTATTAGTGTGCCGGTAAACCACACACGCTCCACTAACGACTCACACTATGCTACGCTGAATCCTCTCGGATTTCATCTTCTATTGAGACTGCTTCTCTCGGAATCAATTGCTTGACTCCAAGTGATGACTCATTCAACCAGATGTTCTGTAAGTACATTTCTATGTTCCCTTCTTTTGATGATTCAATTACTCCCACTAGTTCCTATACCAGTTGTAAAGATCAATGAGCCTGTCACATAGACTGTATTTCGCACTAAGGTTCTGTTATTTAGCAGCAACCGGGCTCACCAATGCTTCCAGTAGTCAGATTACTTATCCGTACCATATTTAGTGTTTTATCACTACTCGGTATATCACCCAGATCATAACCCCTTATGACGGTGACAATAACTACTGGTTAAGCGAAGAGAGGATATGTCGGGTTCAACAGGAATCTGATTCCTGGTCAAGGCCCAGTGGTGACTAAAGGTTCTTTCACTTGGCTAATCCTTGAACTCCTTCAGGATTATTCTTACTCCCACTGTTTCCTTAGAACACGAGCTCTTTCTAAAAAGACTCTTCTTTCAAGGGATGACCGGGATGACCAATGAAACGACATCGCTGATCAGTTTCAGGCTTGTCATGAGATTCAGACGAATGCTACATGACCCTGGACTTTCTATGTACTAGTGGGACGATCCCAAATTTACATTTCAGAAAGTGTCGGCATAACCTACTTAGTCTAAGATATGGTCGGAATATGGTTTCTACGGTCTTACTGGTTGAATACTTAATTCATTGGAATGCTAATCGGAAATGTATCTTATACATCGAGGATCAAAACTAATTCGATCAATGCTCCATCATCTTCCCTAAGACACATTATAATGATTAATGTTCTTGGAAGAGGATAAACTGTGAAACATTTTCTCAGTCTATGTTGTCACTCAGGTTCTGTTGATATTATACTTCCTTTGAAATCCTTGAACACTTCAAGGTTCCAATCAATTGTTTATTCCGATAAGCGAAGCCATATTTGTCAAATTATTTGGCAAATATCAGAAAGTATAACTAATCGTGTTCTGTTCGAAGATTCGAGCAATACACAATAACTTATGTGTCTGTTGCTCAAACTCTTAAGGTCTTTTACATCCTATGTAAATTTTTATGACTTTGCTAATATTGTTTAAGACATGCAATCATCACCTGACTCCAAGTCAATTGATTCCAAAATCCTATCCATTGGATCTTGGGTGATGCATTTCTTGCAACAACTGATTTTATTAAGAACTCGATTCATCATGTGACTCTAAGTCAAATGATTACAAAGTCCTGTCCAACTGGACCTTTGGTTGAAGTGATTCTCATAAAATTCACTTTAACAATCATAAGGAACACAATTCATAAATCCAATCCCATTGGATGTATCAACATTCAAGTTATTACCATTTACGTCATCAACACATTCACACAACATTTCGAGGACAATTAAAACAATCATGTTTTAAAAGAAAAATATTTTATTAAACCAAAATTATCCTCATAACAATGTACTATGCGAATCCATGTCATATGTATCTATAAACTAATAACAAGAACAAATATCTAGCCTAACTCCAAAAATGCACGAGCTCCAGATCCAATCTGAATATGCTCCTGTGCGACAACATCCTGCATCCTACAGAGTCCGTACATACAGGGAAAATGTGAGAAACACATCCTGTATCAAGGAAATGAGGATCAGGTATTCTGAGTTTTAAGATATTACTGAGTTTGCCAAACGGTTTGGCTTTGGAGCATTTTTCCAATTTTTCTGTGACTGTGTCCCACCTTATGGATTCCCAGTTTGAAACATCGAACAATCAGTCCAGACGATCTGGATCATTTCTTGATGCACCTTAATACTGGACTCAATCCTAAAGCAGCTGAATCAATGGAACTATGCTTCTCCATGAATGACTCATATAGAGTCGACATTGAATGCATTTCCACGATTGTCTTATCCGGTTACACTTTCTGTTCATCTGGATGAACAGATCAGCGAGTCGAGCTAATGCTTAACTCCTGATCACAAAGGGAAACCAGTTTTATACTGTTCGCCTATGTATCCCTCAATCTCGGGAACACGCAAACTGGTGTTACTTCCTTCTAGCTTGCAACCTCAAGCTCTTTGAAGATCCTAGTTCGTTCCTTTTTTAACCATGTAATACCGTGTTTTTAAATTATAGAGATTTCAAGTTAATCTTGGTGTGATTAAGATTAGTTAGCTTGTTATATGAGTTTGGGTGATTAAAAACCCATTTGGGAGAAGTTTGGACTTGAAAAATGCCAAAACAGAGCTACACGGGTCGTGTATGGTCACATGGGTCGTGTAGAAAACCTTTAGAAACCAAACAGTAAGCCTTCAAGAGTCACACGGGTCGTGTACCTCTACACGGGTCGTGTAGAGTGTTCAAAAGGAGTCCGAAAGCCAAAACAGACCTACACGGGGCGTGTGAGTCTACACGGGTCGTGTAGAACAGCCCTACACGGGGCGTGTGAGTCTACACGGGTCGTGTAGGCCTGACAGCACTATATAAAGTGCAGAAAATGCACTTTTCGGGAAAAATAGACCCATTTCGATATCCAGAGCTTCCTAAGGCGATTTTCCACCAAATTGAGCCATGAGATGCGTAAGGAAGAGTAAGGAGACTTCAATCTAACCCCGTAAACACGCTCACGATTCCTAAATCATCAAGGTGAGTAATTTATTGATTTTTGGGTTTTGAAACCCTAACTTCCGTTTTCGTGTTTTAGCTATATATTGCTATATGTGTTGTTAGTAGATTGTTAGTGGATGCCTTTAGAGTTATTTGTGAGATTATTGTCGAGTTTCTACGGTTGAATTAGTAGAACCGCGAATTTGGGGGTTTCGGTAAGTATTGAGTTAATATTACCATTTATACTCTTTTGTTTCGTCTTTTGATTTATATATCTTTGAGAAAGATATACTTGAGATGATTGTGGATATTGGAGAGTTGATTTAGACTATGGTGGAATAACCAAGTCTAACGAACAGGAGCCCGGTATGCGTAAATCGGTGGTTCCAAACACTAAGTTGTTATCAGGTGAGTACTCTTATGTACTTGAGTAGAATTCTACCTTGTGGTAAACTGAGTATACATATATATATATATATATATATATATATATATATATATATATATATATATATATATATATATATATATATATATATATATATATATATATATATATATATATATATATATGTTAGGTTGTTATTGTCGAAATCAAATTATGATGTAAATTGTTATATGTGAATAACCACAACCTAGTTGAACATACATATTGATTGTATAAACAGAGTAGATGTTAGTGTAGTCACATTAAAGAGTTTTGAGTAAAATTGCATTGCCATGAGTGCTATTGAGCTCGAATAGAGTTGGAGTGATTATGTTATCTGTTGATAACAAGAGATGAGTTGAAATCTATATTGAGTATAACAGTAGAGTATGTGATAAATTGGTTGAGTTAAAGAGTCTTTGAGTTTAATTGTTACAGGCATGAGAATTGCTATGATTGAGTATAAGTTGGTTGTTAAAAATAAATATATGTAAGAATGTGGTCGAGTTACGAGTAGTACTAAGCGTGGTATTTTTATTGAATTAATGTTATTAAATATTAGCTGGTATGGTAAAGCTAATATGTTTGCAGATTTCAGAGTTAAGAGAAAGTAGATAATTGCTAATGAGATTAGCAAAAGAGAATGATAAAGATATTTACTAAGAGGGATTACTGGAGTGTAATTGAGATTACTCACTAAGCTTTATAAGCTTACACTTGAGTTGTTTGTTGTTTTGCAGGTATCTGTAGCTGTGATAGGGGAAGGCATGTGATAAAGAAAGATGGACAACTTAGAGCCTGTCTTTTAATCGAAGTAGATTTATTTGTAATGACTGGTTAAGATTGTAAGGACCTTTTATGTAATTATTGTGATGATAACATCTTGATCCGTGCTTTGATTACAAGTATACCCATTTTGATGTGTAAATTGTTTGAAAATTTTTGGGTGTACTTTGTATGAGAAACCGGGCGTTACAAGTTGGTATCAGAGCATGGTTTAAGTGAACTAGGTCTTTGAGTGTAGAGTCCTAGACTTAAACCGAGAAGAGAAAGACCCCCTATCACATGCTTGGAAAAGATATTGCTACAAATGTGAGTGTATTAGTTGAGTATAACTTTTCTGTTATAATTATTATTTGTTATATTCTGTGTGTGAATATAGATATGGACACAGATGAGGACGATTTGATGAATTGGTCAGAGCTGGTTGGACCAATAGTGGATGATGAGATGAAATTTTAGCCGATATGAGATATCAGCTAACGAGGAGACAAGAGCTTCAGTTGATAATGAGATGTCAACTGAATGCGAGATGAGATACTAATTGAGATGAGATTGCAGCTGATTGCGAGATTCCAGCTAATGATGAGATGAGATTCCGGATGAGGCGAAATTTCAACAGATAATGAGAAAGAGTATGAGCATAAGTTGAGCATGAGCTAGGAGTTGAGACATGTGAGTGTAGCCGAGTACACTCAAGAGTTGAGATCCAAAGTATGCGAGTTTCAGCTAATGAGAAGATAAGATTTGTTGCTATGAGGTATGTAAGTAATTTTACTTAACATGTTAGTTGTAACGTGTTGCAAATGTTTAATTGTTAATAATACATGTAGTAGAATATGTGTGAAATGTTTGGACACATAAAAGATCAATTGAAATTACATGTGTTAGAAAATTTTGGTTATAAAGTGTAGTAATTGGCATTGAGATGAGAATCTCATGTCCATTTGAGGTAAGATTTACATATCACATAACGAGTGCTTTGTGATTATGTATAACCGAGATTATAAGTGGTTGCTTGACGAGTACTTAGCAACCATGGAGAAATGTGTAAAATGAGCATATATATGGTAAGAAATATATAAAGTATAATATGGTATATATATATATATATATATATATATATATATATATATATATATATATATATATATATATATATATATATATATATATATATATATATATATATATATATATATATATATATTACTTGTTGTTTCACAGATGTGACGAGATTTCTGTGTACGAGTACTGTGTGGTTGAGACCACATGTTCTGTAGGGCCACATAACTAGTACTTATGAATGATCACAATGAATGGTTGAGATAGCCAAAAGAGTATGAGTTGAGAAAGATAATGAGTGTGTAGTTGATTGCACACAATAACTGATTATGAGTTGACATGCTGAGAGATGAATTGTGTGGTTTAGAGTTGTCACATAATGAGATATTTGTGACAGAGTTGTCAGAGGACACTCGAGTAACCACATAAAGAGTACCTTGTGGTTATAATTGAGAGAACCTAGAGTGGTTCAAGTAGACCTAATTGGCCTAGAGATTGGGTTAATTACCTAATAAATGTGATTGAGACCACATATTCAGTGGGGTCACATATTGAGTAAATGTGATTGAGACCACATATTCAGTGGGGTCATATATTGAGTAAATGTGATTGAGACCACATATTCAGTGGGGTCACATATTGAGTAATATGATTGAGACCACATATTTAGTGGGGTCACATATTGAGTAAATGTGATTGAGACCACATATTCAGTGGGGTCACATATTGAGTAAATGTGATTGAGACCACATATTCAGTGGGGTCACATATTGAGTAAATGTGATTGAGACCACATATTCAGTGGGGTCACATATTGAGTAAATGTGATTGAGACCACATATTCAGTGGGGTCACATATTGAGTAAATGTGATTGAGACCACATATTCAGTGGGGTTACATATTGAGTAAACGTGGTTGAGACCACACATCCTATGGGGCCATGTATTGACTAGTTGAGGTTGAGATCATATACTTCTGTGGAACCACATAACGAGTACCTTGTGGTTAGAGTAGTGAAGACTGTTGTGACTCAGACAAAAGGAGGAGTGATAGTGAGTCTATATGGCTTGAGACCGTAGCAGAGACCCGCTAGAGTCAAATAGAAGATTGATTAAAATCGGAGAATGGTACGAGGTACCATGATCTGATTAGAGGACGGTACGAAGTACCGTGAGATAGCGATGAATGACGAGTTTGGAGAACAGTACGAGGTACTATAAAACAGTGTTGAATGATGAGACAAAGGATGGTACGGGGTACCAAGAGCTGAGGCAGAGTGGTGTTATAATGTTGTGCTTGTGTGTAAACAAGTATGTACTGTGTAGTGATATAGAGTGTTAAGACTGCACTATCCTTGAGTGTGGATATGTATGGTATAGATGTGAACCTATACAGTTTGAGACTTTATGGGTTAAAAAGAGGACGAATCAGAGGCGGAGTAGCAGTATGAGAGTACTGTGAGATAATACAGTGAGTAATACTGTTGAGAAATGTTGCCTTGAGTAAGAGCATTTGTTATTTGGTCGTTTTGAGAATGTGTGAGGTTTCTTTCATATTGAATGAGATAAAATTTTATAAATACATGATAAGAAGATATGAGTTAAAAAGAAGAGGAAAGTAATCGTGATTGTGATTGATAGGATTCGTTCCTTAGCAATCAAACCAATTACTGCCAATGAGGGAAATGTGTAAATGTCGAGATGATAAAACTATTTATTCGTATGAGACGATAGATAATAGATTTTGTTATAATAATCTTGAATTATTTATTGAGATTAACGAGTCAGTCGGGTGATGAGATATGATCTCACCGTAGAGATTATGGTGTCAAATGTTATTATTTGAGTCATGTGCAGAGATTTCAGTGAGCCATAAGTATGACCTATTGGTGTCATACGGATGAATTAGAGATTGCGGTGATAATGACGGAGAAGTGGTGAGAGGAAAAATTATTACTGATGGTATGTCAGGAGGAATATATGTGGTTGTGTTAAAACTTTATTGGATAATAATTTATTGAGTTTGATAGAGCTAATGATTTAGTGAGAATGTGATGTGGGTTATCCACATAAGAGAAGATATAATGAGTGAGTGCATCGATAGAAATAACATAAGGTATGTTGTTGAACTGGTATGAAGAGGAGCCACTTTAGTGGAGGATTGCAAATTGTATATTGGGTAAAAACCTAATATGTGTACTGAGGTGGGAGCAGAGATGAATGAGTTATGTAACGTGATTGAGACAGTTGAATATCGGTATCATCGTGTTTTATGAGTGTTTCTTCTACCCTAATCGATTAGGATGTGCAAATAGGAGGATTCAATAACTGTGAGTTATTATTGGAGGAGTAAACTCAGAGACAATTAATGTGAAAGTGATGAGACCAATTTTCTTATTGAGTTAGAGTTAACCGTTTCATGGAGATTTGAAATCATTGTGGACAGATGGCAAATAATGATAATGGTTGGAGTATCAATTGAAGAGTGAGGTGAGATAGCATGGTGTCAATAATACCATAGCAATGTGTGTGGCCTGAAAGAGTGAGTATTGTCCTACGTAGCAGTGATGATAGCCAATATCATAACAGAGATCATCTCGTGAGGATGATGGCGGGTATTACCTATATTATGAGTAAATGAGATGCGACAGTATGTACATGTCATATGAGCTGACGAGAGGATAATATCATTGTCATACGGAATGTGAAATTTCGGTGGTGAGGTGGTTGTATAAACCATACCTGTTCCAAGAGATTCCGAGGACGGAATCTTTTGAAGGGGGTAAGAACTTGTAATACCGTGTTTTTAAATTATAGAGATTTCGAGTTAATCTTGGTGTGATTAAGATTAGTTAGCTTGTTGTATGAGTTTGGGTGATTAAAAACCCATTTGGGAGAAGTTTGGACTTGAAAAATGCCAAAACAGAGCTACACGGGTCGTGTATGGTCACATGGGTCGTGTAGAAAACCTTTAGAAACCAAACAGTAAGCCTTCCAGAATCACACGGGTCGTGTACCTCTACACGGGTCGTGTAGAGTGTTCAAAAGGAGTCCGAAAGCCAAAACAGACCTACACGGGGCGTGTGAGTCTACACGGGTCATGTAGAACAGCCCTACACGGGGCGTGTGAGTCTACACGGGTCGTGTAGGCCTGACAGCACTATATAAAGTGCAGAAAATACACTTTTCGGGAAAAATAGACCCATTTCGATATCTAGAGCTTCCTAAGGCGATTTTCCACCAAATTGAGCCATGAGATGCGTAAGGAAGAGTAAGGAGACTTCAATCTAAACCCGTAAACACGCTCACGATTCCTAAATCATCAAGGTGAGTAATTTATTGATTTTGGGGTTTTGAAACCCTAACTTCCATTTTCGTGTTTTAGCTATATATTGCTATATGTGTTGTTAGTAGATTGTTAGTGGATGCCTTTAGAGTTATTTTTGAGATTATTGTCGAGTTTCTACGGTTGAATTAGTAGAACCGCAAATTTGGGGGTTTCGGTAAGTATTGAGTTAATATTACCATTTATACTCTTTTGTTTCGTCTTTTGATTTATATATCTTTGAGATAGATATAATTGAGATGATTGTGGATATTGGAGAATTGATTTAGACTATGGTGGAATAACCAAGTCTAACGAACAGGAGCCCGGTATGCGTAAATCGGTGGTTCCAAACACTAAGTTGTTATCAGGTGAGTACTCTTATGTACTTGAGTAGAATTCTACCTTGTGGTAAACTGAGTATACATATATATATATATATATATATATATATATATATATATATATATATATATATATATATATATATATATATATATATATATATATTATATATATGTATATATATATATATATATATATATATATATATATATATATTATATATATATATATATATATATATATATATATATATATATATATATATGTTAGGTTGTTATTGTCGAAATCAAATTGTGATGTAAATTGTTATATGTGAATAACCACAACCTAGTTGAACATACATATTGATTGTATAAACAGAGTAGATGTTAGTGTAGTCACATTAAAGAGTTTTGAGTCAAATTGCATAGCCATGAGGGCTATTGAGCTGGAATAGAGTTGGAGTGATTATGTTATATGTGGATAACAAGAGATGAGTTGAAATCTATATTGAGTATAACAGAAGAGTATATGATAAATTGGTGAGTTAAAGAGTCTTTGAGTTTAATTGTTACAGGCATGAGAATTGCTATGATTGAGTATAAGTTGGTTGTTAAAAATAAATATATGTGAGAATGTGGTCGAGTTACGAGTAGTACTAAGCATGGTATTTTTATTGAATTAATGTTATTAAATATTAGCTGGTATTGTAAAGCTAATATGTTTGCAGATTTCAGAGTTAAGAGAAAGTGGATAATTGCTAATGAGATTAGCAAAAGAGAATGATAAAGATATTTACTGAGAGGGATTACTGGAGTGTAATTGAGATTACTCACTAAGCTTTATAAGCTTACACTTGAGTTGTTTGTTGTTTTGCAGGTATCTGTAGCTGTGATAGGGGAAGGCATGTGATAAAAAAAGATGGACAACTTAGAGCCTGTCTTTTAATCGAAGTAGATTTATTTGTAATGACTGGTTAAGATTGTAAGGACCTTTTATGTAATTATTGTGATGATAACATCTTGATTCGTGCTTTGATTACAAGTATACCCATTTTGATGTGTAAATTGTTTGAAATTTTTTGGGTGTACTTTGTATGAAAAACCGGGCGTTACAAACCAGTTCTCGGAACCTTTCCTTAACCAGCTGTGCTAACTTATCTGACCCCAGGAATTCTAAATCCCTGCGGAACTCGGGGTCAATGATCAATAGCATAAGGCAACGAACTTCCTTGGACTCAATAGTCAAGGAGTCATGCTCATCACAAGCTGTTGTGTGATGCCATGTTTGGGAGCGGACACTCAGTCGGATATGGTTCGTCAGCAAAACTAAGAACTATTCTCTAATTGCAAAACCATAACATACAGTCAAGGCCAGTCAGCCTTACCATATTTAACAGGTGCTTTCTGAAGCTCTCAGAAATGGGTGAAGGAGGGGAAGGAGGAGAATGACACTTTCTTCAGACATATATAAAATTGAATTTATTAGTTTAATTAATCCTTTTAAATAATTACCCAATATATATTATTTAACAAGGCTAGGATCCAAAATACCCCAACTATGCTGTGAAGAGGGATGCCGTAGTCACAACACAGTGGTCATTAAGGTAGATAACTTTTATCAATTTCAGTCTTATGAAATTCCTAGATCTGTGAGATTCATTGAACTGTTTAATGGCATGTTTAATCTCGAATATGCCCCACCGTTTGTGACTGGGATGCCGAGGATCACAAACCGGGTGTGAATAACCATGCAAATTTGCTTGGTACTCTCGGGGTTAATTACCATCTCAAATTGATGTGCCGGTAACCCACACACGCTCCATCAACAATTATAACACCCGAGAAACTCATTGCCACTCTTTATGAACCCCTATTGGTGTGTCGGTAACCCACACACGCTCCACCAACGTTTCATAAAGTGCAATGTGCAATTTCATGGATTAGCATCAAATTCACATTTTTTCTAAAGTAACTAGATTGGGATTTTTGTAAAGTGTTATAGTACTTTGATCATTATACTTTTAATGATTAAGCGGTCCTATCAAAACCAGTTCGGCTAACGACCCTCCACTGATCAGGCGAGCGGTGGGTGAGAGTGAACACCCATTAGACCGCCATTTTATAGGCAGTCTCCTTATACCCACTTTATAGATCAGCTTCGTGAATGAGGCCTACTATTGATTTGACTAACCAATTTATCTTATACATATAGTATTAACCTTTAATAATATATATAAGATGTATTTTAAACCGTTTAAAATATTCCTGGTTTATCTTTTAATTTTTCCAAATTTAACTATTAAATTTAAAATTAAATAAAACCTTTAAAAATCGATTTAATTATCCTTTAATTAACAATTAATTAAATTAATTAAATCTGGATATTTCAAACCTTTTAAAATATTTAGGATTTATCCTTTAATTTTTGAAATTTAACCATTAAATTAAATCCCTTGAATTATCTTTTAATTAAACAATTAATTAAATTAATTCAAATGTAGATAGGTTTCACAAATTAATCAAATTAATTTAAACCTATCTTAAACCCCTAATTATCGAATTCAAACAAACTGGGTTTAAGGTTATCCATTTAATTAACCAATTAAAGTTACCAAAAATACAAAACCTCCTAAAACCCTAACCAGGAAAATCGAAAAAGAGGGGGGAGGGGCTAGGGTTTCAAAAACCCTAAACCCCAAAATCGAAATTAGGCCAATTAGGGTTTATAAGCTTTAAACCCTAATTTTAGGAAAACTATTACAGCCATTCAACAAGAAAACAAACCATTTGCTCTGATACCACTGAAAGGTTTTCCGCAACCATGAACTAAAAACCTAAGTTCACATGCAACCTATGAAGATCTATGTTTTCTTACTTTGAACATGTAACTAATTCCTAAAGGCCAAACAAAAATTAACTAAAAGAAATAAATCAGAAAAACTAACCTTTAGTTTTAATCTTGAAGCTAAGTAGCACAAGTGTCCTGCCTCAAATGAGATCACACCCAGGGAGCCAGAGGGTGGACGAAAATTCCAGAGAGAACAGAAGAGAATCACACTTAATAATGAGGTCCAGGGGTCCCTATTTATAGGCAACCAAATGACCCTTAGAGATAAACCTGTTGGGTCTTGAAATTAGAAAATAGATGAACAAAGATTGATATTGAATCAATGATACAACCAATCACACAATAATAATGCAACAAAGCTGACTAAACAAGGTGATATGAGTAACAAGTGCTGAATGCTTGATTAGAACTTTGGTTTTACAATTGGGTTTTCTATTTTGTAGACATACAATTCTCGTAATCTAATCATGTAGTCTCACACATGACACGGTATGGTATCACTGATATTTATACTGAATCAGTGATACCAATAGTACATCTTTTGCAGAGAATATCCTATCAGTGTACTAGCCAATAGGATAGAAGATTCATGCAACACGTATTGTACTATACGCGTGCACACAAAAGACAGATGACAGGCTGTAAAGTCTTCGGATCTTCTATGCATAGCACTTCAGAGTCTTTAGACTTCGGTGTCTTCTCTTGTTTATTCACTTCGGGGTTTTCTTATTCAATGGACTTCATGAGCGGGACTTCGGATATGTCAGCACTTCATCACAAATGTTCTCAACAATCTCCCCCTTTGTGGGAAGTGCATCCGAAGCCTATACACGAAAGTTTCTCTTGTATGCCCTCTTCAAGGTTTTTCTTATTGCTAGATACCAGTTCATATGATCCATGAACTTCTTCTTTTTCTCGGTGGAATTTGCATGACAGGCATTCACGTGAGAGATCATCCCTGAGATAAAGGAGGAGGGATGGAGGCCTATGTAGTCTATTTCAAAGAACTTGATTGTGACTTCGGTTTCATTTCGAAGTCCTTTGAAAACTACGCTATATGGTTCGTCTAAAATCTCTCCATTCTTGAATCTGGCTATGTTCCGAACTACAATAGGAGGAGTGTTCAAAGGTTGTCTGTAGTAGGAACATAACTCCAGGTCGTGTTTTGCAAACCTGAGAAGATAATTGTTAAGGAACCCCAGGATGTGGTTTTTGATGGCGAGGGCAGACATTGCAGCCTCACTGCTTCGCAAAAGATCAAGAATTTGGATGAAGTCCATAGGATTCATGATTGGGAAGTCTGCAATTGAGAACCTAGATTCAACTTCATCTGTCCCCCTAAGAACAAGAAATTCATAATTCCTGAAGCCCATGTAGACTTCAGCTTCTTTGATTGAAAGAATTTTCTTTATCTCGTTCAAGCTCCAAACATAACTCTGCGGTTGAATGTATTTGGCATGAAAATTTATTTTGTTGGTCCAAAAACTTGCTTTCTGATCCTCGGGTACCGAAGAGACGAATTGAAGAAAAGCGAAAGTCTTCGGATTGAAAGGGATGTCAAGCTGGGTGTCTTCGGAGTCAATAGTTGCAAAACTCTGAAGAGGAAGTCTGTTAAGTACATTTGGATTTTGGAATCCAAATTGCTTGATTGCCTCAACAGTCCATTCACCATTATCTCGAGCAAATTCGTTTATTTTGATCTTTAAATTGTAATCTGCTCGCCTGGCCTTGTATATTTCCTCCATGTGTGGGGCAATTATGTTTTCTAGCGATCGGTCTGTCGAGCTTCCAGCTCCAGCCGATCCACTAGCACCCATGGTAGTGGTTGTAATGGTTGAGGTTGAAGGACCTGCTGTGGCTGCAGAGATCTGTCTAGGCCTGCCCTGTGGCCTAGACAACCTATCAAAAAAATTTATCAGAGGTTGAAGTGCAACTCTCAACTTTGCAATCAAGTCTTGTGTGAGAGCTGCATTCGTTCGTTGCAGTTCCTCTGTAAACTTAGTGATATCCGAAGTGGTTTGGGCGGCTGTGAGCTCTTCGATTTTTGCTCTAGCCTCATCAAGCTGTTTTTCAAGCTTGGTACTTTGCTGGGATTCACTCCGAAGTCCTTGCAAGGCTTTCATGACTTCGGAGTTTGATTTATCTGTCTTCTCAGCAAGGGCATCAAATTTCTTGTTGATGGAGGTGACAGCGGATTCCACTTCTTTTCGAAGGAGGTTTGGATCTTATTTTGTTGATCCATGAACTTTTGTTTGAGCTTTTGTATGGAGTCCTTGAATTCTTTGGACAAAGATAACTCCAGAGATTCAATGTCTTCGGTGATGTCACCTAAGGTGGGTTTGGTGGGATCAAAGCCAGTTTGAGCTTGAATGAGAGTGTCAAGCTTGGAGTTGAGGACTTTGTATTGTTTCATTAGTACAAATCCTTCATCTGGCAAATCTTCATCTGACACTCCTTCAACATTCAAAGGAGCCAAATGAAAGGCTTCAAAGAAAGCAGCCGAAGTGGGGTGTAACACCCGACTTATTAACAAAAACACCCCAAATATTTTTCATTTAAAACATAGGTTTTAGTACTTAAAACCATAAACAAAGGGGTATATTTTAATAAAAACGGGTACAAGCGTATCAAGGAGTATATAAATATAATAACCTCCTTATAAGCCGGGCTGCTACTGACAGCATCTACAAGTCCACTTCTTGAGTCACGAACTTTATCCTTACCCTTACCAGGGATATGCTAACCTGCAGGGACATTTAACAAACGGTATGAGCTACAAAGCTCAATGAGTAATCGTATCTGCAAATAACACGTATAAAAATACAATCATATATCTGTTTGGATATCGGATCCAAACTCCTAGCCTTACTGGCTGACCAAATATTTCTTAGGATTTCACATCCTAGTTTATAGCCTTACAGGCTGATTCATGATAACCTGAAATTATCAAGCCACGTCAGTTATTTGCACAATAATTATATCTAACCGTTTATGTCCCATGTTTCTTAGTCACAATGGACCTCACCGTATTTCATGGCTATTTAAGCCGCACCCTGTGTCATAGCTATAAAAGCTGCACCAAAACATTATCAATATATAAATCATAGCCCGTAGGCCGCACCAGCTGGGTTAATAACCCTGATATCATAGCCAAAAGGCCGCACCATGTTCCTGTAACAATATCATACCCAAAAGGCCGCACCATGTACCTGTAACAATATCATAGCCGTATAGGCCGCACCAGTTGGATATAGCATCCAATATCATAGCCATATAGGCCGCACCAGTTGGATATAGAATCCAATATCATAGCCATATAGGCCGCACCAAATATCATAGCCATATAGGCCGTACCAAATATCATAGCCATATAGGCCGCACCAGTTAATTTCATTTCATTTTATAATCATTTATGGCTCACGGCTCCGTTCTTGTCATTTTATTGACTCACGGCTTATCCGGTATTGCCTTTTCAAGATTTGACTCACAGCTCCGTTCTTGTCTGTCATAGACTCACGGCTTATCTGGTATTGTCATATCATTGACTCACAGCTCCGTTCTTGTCTTTTTCAGACTCACGGCTTATCTGGTATTGTCATATATCAAATCATATAATCTGTCGTTTTCATCCCCAAAACAGTTTCAACCTGTAATAGGTCAATCAACACATATCATATGTGATATCAGTGAGATTACTCACCTGGATACTAGCTGCGTTTAATTCCCGGTTGTTTCTTGCCTTTGCGTGCACCACAACCATTTTGTCCCATACCTATATATTCATTTATATACCAAATGATAATAGGTTAATAACCATTTCTAATTGACTCTAATGCAATAGAGTTCAATACAATATCATTAGAAACAATGCCTAGATAGTAAACTTTACATTTACTATCTTTATGTGAATTTTACTATTCACCGAGGCATTCGAATCGATCTACAGTGCCCCCGAGGGGTCGAAAACTCAATATAAAAATTTTCCCAAACTTTTCAGACCATAACGAGCCTATGGTTCAAGTTTGAGCTAAATCGGACAAGCCAAACAAAAGTTAGCATTTTAAAGTCCCTGTCTGGTGGGCGCACCGCGCCAGGTATCAGGCGCACTGCGCCTGGGCGCACCCCGCCCTGATCCTTGGCGCACTGCGCCCTGCGCCTGGGCAGAGCTCCTGATCAGTCGCGTTTTGTGCACTGTAGCACGCAGTTTTGGCCTATTAAGTCCTTAATCCAGTTCTTAATCGTATGGGGTTGTTCCTAGGCTAAAACCTTCTATTAAGACAAGGTTTTCAGCCATTAAAACCCACTCAATCAATCAAAGGAAGAATTAGGGTTCTTAGTTCCAAAAACCCCAAAACTTCAAATTCATCAAAAATAACAATCTACTTCCATTTTCTTGAATTAAGTCCTCTTTTGCATGACTTAATGGAAGTATTAAACCATTTAAACCACATAATCATAACTGAAATTTACAAATTTCAGTTTCTATAAAACCCATTAAGAACTTCTTCAAGAACTTGACTAAAAGGGCAATCTACTTACCTTAATTGCTTGGAAATCACCACCTTCCAACAATTGTTCCAAGTTCTTGCTTCAATTCAATGATTTCTGCAGAAATCGCACCTTCAAGGCTCCTCCTGTTGCTGCACAAATGGACAGTCAAAGAAGAGAGTCAACCTCTCTATTTATACTTCCAAAGTGTTCAAATTTAGTCCCTAAGTTCCATTTCTTGAACTTTTGGCACTAATATCAAGTTTTATCACAATAAACTTTCTTTTCTTATGCTTTTGTCACAAGCAATCAATATTTTTACATATTTGGTCCTTCACTTGGTCAAATGACCAAATTACCCCTTTTATGGTAAAATGACCAAAATTCAGTTTTTATAACATTTTAAGTCCAAAACTCAAAATATTATTTCAAACCAAATTCTTTTCTGTCCAAAAGACCAAATTACCCTTCTAAGGTAAAATGACCAATTTACCCTTTTTATTATATTTACATAAAAAGAGTGTCTTGGCGTTACAAATTCTCCCCTCCTTCAAAAGATTTCGTCCCCGAAATCATACTATCAAGCGAGGGTATTTCTTTCTCGTTACAATTCCGGTTTCCCATATCATATGGAAACCTCTATGGTATTGCCTAAGCACTTAACCATACAAGTCTTCTTATTTCATGGTTATATTACTGTTCATCGAACATTCCTCCGGTTGTCCCGGGTACCATAACTTCTCATCTACCCTCATTTCATCATGAGGTATTATTTAGAATTCATCATTCAATGTCTTCAAGAATGGAATTCCTGGAATACATTATAACTATCTTGAAGTTCATCACGAATCTTCGATCAGTACCCCATAATTCTTACTCTTCGGGACATATGGAAAGGTCCAATAAATGAGGACTTAACCTTCTTGTTGTCCCAAACAGACTTTTAGTCTTTCCAAGGGATCTTTTGATTATCCCGCCATCCCTCATCTGGAATTTCAACGATTTTACTCTTTGGTTCATGTACTACCTTTACTGCTTCTTAGCCATTTTCAACTTTTTTCTCGTATTCATCAAGTCTTCTTTTTAACTTGTTTCAAAATCTAGGATCTAACCAGCGACTTTTTCACAATTTCAATCTAACAAAGTCAAGTAGGACACGGTATTCTGTTCCCCACACCATACAAGTCATTAAAATACTTGTGTATAAGCTATTATTCCTTACAAATTCTACCAAAGATAGATGATTTTCTCATCTTTCACTAGGGTTTGTTATGCACATTTCGGGCATATCTTCTAGAGTCTGCATCATTTTTCTCGCCTCGTCTATCAATCTGCAAATCTTATACAATACTCACTAGTACTTTTGAGCTAATTATTCTTGAAATTTATGCCAAATTCAACGAATAATTCTATTATCTCGGTCTGATACAATCCGTGCCGATAACTCACGTCGACAATTTTCTTTTTCTATGTAACTTTTCGCTACTTTCCGATCTTACTTTCTTCCTTAGTCAGTATAAATCTACACTGATTTCATCAATCAACCTGCAATTACCCATATGGTGTCATACCCATGCGGTACTTGCAAAGACTTTATTACAAAGTCTATGATATTTTTCGTCCCATTTCTTCTTTGGGACCCACAACGGTTAAATTTTCTGTATGTTTCTAATGATTTGACTGTAGTTACACACAAGTCAAACGCTTTTCACATGTCTTTCAATGTCTTTCTTTAGCCCCGGCCACCAATACATAGGTTATATCATCCTACACAGTTTGATACTGCCCGGGTATTCTGCATATCTACCCAAATATACATTTTTAAGGGTAAATTTTCATATCTTGCTTTGCTTGGAACTCACCTACACAACCACCAAGGGTTTTAAACCGCCGTGAGTTTCCAACTAGCTTCTTTCAATAGCTAATCATTCATTCACTTTTTACGTTTTCAGACTTGCACATTTCTTCTTGTGCTACCCGAATCAACTCAGGTAATCAATTTGCCACACTCACGCATGTGGTTGTATCTTTCAAAAGATACTCTTTTCAATTCAAGGCATCTATAATCACATCAGCGTTTCCGAGATGGTACAAGATTTCATAACCGAAATCTTTAAGTAACCCATCTATCTTTGCTATCTCATATTTAGCTTCGTTTGATCAATTAAGTACTTCAAACTTTTATGATCCGTATAAACAGTAAGCTTTACACCATACAAGTAGTGTTTCCAAAGCTTAAATGCCAAATTCATAATTGCTACTGCAATATCATGTATCCAAAATCAACTCTGGATGCATTTCTGTAAAACAATTTATCTTCTCAGCTTAGCGATAATGCTAACACCGGAGCTTCACATAAGGTTTATTTCAACCTTTGAAAAGTTACATGTGGTCTTTCTACCACTCAGACTTTTCACTTTTATTGATCAACTTTAGTCAGCTAAACAGCAATCGAGGAGCAGTTTTCTACAACTCTCCTATAATAACCTGCCAATCCAAGGAACTACAAGTTTCAGTCAGATTCCTCAGGCGGTTCCAGTTTTATCACATCATCAATTCCACTGGACTTATTTTATCATCTTTGGCAGTGTTAATATGCCCAAAGAATATAAAACTTCTTTTAACCAAATTTTCATACTTTAAGAATTTTACATATCACTTAACTCAGTGAAGTAACTCCAATATCTGGTACAAATGTACCTCAGATTCAGTCTGGTTTCGAGAATATCAGATTCTCAGTAACCAATGAACATACATATCAACTTGTCTTTCTTCTTTTCAAACAAGATAGGGCTCCACATGATGACACATTCGGCCATATGAGACCCCAATTCAAAAACAATTTCTTCCAATTGTTTTACCACTCTGCCATCTCTGCAGAGGCTAATCAATATAGAGCCAAAATAACAGGAACGACTCCCAAGACCAGCTTAATCATAAGCTCTTCTCGCCAATCTGGCAGAAGTCCTGGAAGTTCTTTTCAAAAGAAACATCCGAGAATTTATCTAAAGTAGTACACTACTATCACCGCTTTATTTAGCTTGGCCCATACCACGTATGCCAACTACAAAATCATTCATTTACTAACTCTTTTTCGAGTTTAAGCAAAGGAAAATAACCGGTATTCTCAACAACGGTTATTTATCATGGATTTCATCCGTTTCACTTCTGATTTTTGAACCATCATGTTTATTTTCTACAATTCATGTTAGCATCATTCATCGCTAACCAATTCATATACACTATTTCTTCAAATTCATTGGTAGGCATCGGCTCTAGATTTATAGGGAAAAATGGTCCCGTAAATCCTAGGCAGACCACCTTCTAGGTGTTCAATATCTTGAACATATTTGCTAATTGCTATAGCCAGTTCCAAAATTTCATCCATAATCGTTGATGAAATATTCAGACAAGACATCAAAGTCATCGATCCAAAGCATAGCTTCATGGATCATATATAACATATACGGGGAGTATATTCAAAAGAATTGTATTTGAGACCATATCAGTCTACTCACGAGCTTTTTCCACAGTCTGCTGGAATGCTCAATGTATCACTGGTCCTTTTCGACCATTCATTTCTTCTTTCTTTCCTCCCCCGTTCTTTCCTGGGTTCATTACCCGTTACTCCACATTTAGCATATGAGTATTTCATAGGAAAGTGTTCTATAGCTCCGCGCTAGACACACTTCCGTTCATCCAACAGACTCGAGCAATATGCTCCTGCTTTTTGCAATTTCAGTGATTCAACGGTAGAGTCTCAACTCTACTAATTTCTTAGTGCCTTTCCTGCACTGCTCAAAATACATAGTTGCTCTGTTTTGGTCCCTTCCCTTTAAGGTTGGACCTAGTTCGTGGTAACTTCTCCTGAAGCGTCCACTAATCTTTTTCTACTTTTCTTGTAGTCTTAGCTACTTTTCTTTCACCTTGGATATCAGTCAGGGTGAGCACCCAAATTTCTTTTTCTGACCACAGCAACTACTATTGCTTGCCATGTGGATTTTCTTTGCTACTTGTCTCTTTGCCCCTCGTTCAATGGAGCCTTGAGAAAGGGCTGGTTCGCCTCTTAAAGCTGCACACCCTAAATTCCTCCTAATATGATTCGCTGCTCATACTTCTTATACGTTAGAAGTCAGCAACAGTTAGGTTATATATGTATAATAACAACTATATACACCTAACTATATATCATGTCTACTGTCTCTCAAGGTTTAAGTCCAGGAATCTACTCTATAGACACCTAGTTTACTTAAACCACGGCTCTGATACCAACTTGTAACACCCGACTTATTAACAAAAACACCCCAAAAAGTTTTCATTTAAAACATAGGTTTTAGTACTTAAAACCATAAACAAAGGGGTATATTTTAATAAAAACGGGTACAAGCTTATCAAGGAGTATATAAATATAATAACCTCCTTATAAGCCGGGCTGCTACTGACAGCATCTACAAGTCCACTTCTTGAGTCACGGACTTTATCCTTACCCATACCAGGGATATGCTAACCTGCAGGGACATTTAACAAACGGTATAAGCTACAAAGCTCAGTGAGTAATCGTATCTGCAAATAACACGTATAAAAATACAATCATATATCTGTTTGGATATCGGATCCAAACTCCTAGCCTTACTGGCTGACCAAATATTTCTTAGGATTTCACATCCTAGTTTATAGCCTTACAGGCTAATTCATGATAACCTGAAATTATCAAGCCACGTCAGTTATTTGCACAATAATTATATCTAACCGTTTCTGTCCCATGTTTCTTAGTCACAATGGACCGCACCGTATTTCATGGCTATTTAAGCCGCACCCTATGTCATAGCTATATAAGCTGCACCAAAACATTATCAATATATAAATCATAGCCCGTAGGCCGCACCAGCTGGGTTAATAACCCTGATATCATAGCCAAAAGGCCGCACCATGTTCCTGTAACAATATCATAGCCAAAAGGCCGCACCATGTACCTGTAACAATATCATAGCCGTATAGGCCGCACCAGTTGGATATAGCATCCAATATCATAGCCATATAGGCCGCACCAGTTGGATATAGAATCCAATATCATAGCCATATAGGCCGCACCAAATATCATAGCCATATAGGCCGTACCAAATATCATAGCCATATAGGCCGTACCAGTTAA
This sequence comes from Cichorium intybus, assembly GCA_023525715.1. Lineage (NCBI taxonomy): Eukaryota > Viridiplantae > Streptophyta > Magnoliopsida > Asterales > Asteraceae > Cichorium > Cichorium intybus. The sequence continues at coordinate 81,715,540 of CM042010.1, forward strand.
TTTCATTTCATTTTATAATCAATTATGGCTCACGGCTCCGTTCCTGTCATTTTATTGACTCACGGCTTATCCGGTATTGCCTTTTCAAGATTTGACTCACAGCTCCGTTCTTGTCTGTCATAGAATCACGGCTTATCTGGTATTGTCATATCATTGACTCACAGCTCCGTTCTTGTCTTTTTCAGACTCACGGCTTATCTGGTATTGTCATATATCAAATCATATAATCTGTCGTTTTCGTCCCCAAAACAGTTTCAACCTGTAATAGGTCAATCAACACATATCATATGTGATATCAGTGAGATTACTCACCTGGATACTAGCTGCGTTTAATTCCCGGTTGTTTCTTGCCTTTAAGTGCACCACAACCATTTTGTCCCATACCTATATATTCATTTATATACCAAATGATAATAGGTTAATAACAATTTCTAATTGACTCTAATGCAATAGAGTTCAATACAATATCATTATAAACAATGTCTAGATAGTAAACTTTACATTTACTATCTTTATGTGAATTTTACTATTCACCGAGGCATTCGAATCGATCTACAGTGCCCCCGAGGGGTCGAAAACTCAATATAAAAATTTTCCCAAACTTTTCAGACCATAACGAGCCTATGGTTCAAGTTTGAGCTAAATCGGACAAGCCAAACAAAAGTTAGCGTTTTAAAGTCCCTGTCTGGTGGGCGCACCGCGCCAGGTATCAGGCGCACTGCGCCTGGGCGCACCCCGCCCTGATCCTGGGCGCACTGCGCCCTGCGCCTGGGCAGAGCTCCTGATCAGTCGCGTTTTGTGCACTGTAGCACGCAGTTTTGGCCTGTTAAGTCCTTAATCCAGTTCTTATGGGGTTTGATCCTAGGCTAAAACCTTCTATTAAGACAAGGTTTTCAGCCATTAAAACCCACTCAATCAATCAAAGGAAGAATTAGGGTTCTTAGTTCCAAAAACCCGAAAACTTCAAATTCATCAAAAATAACAATCTACTTCCATTTTCTTGAATTAAGTCCTCTTTTGCATGACTTAATGGAAGTATTAAACCATTTAAACCACATAATCATAACTGAAATTTACAAATTTTAGTTTCTATAAAACCCATTAAGAACTTCTTCAAGAACTTGACTAAAAGGGCAATCTACTTACCTTAATTGCTTGGAAATCACCACCTTCCAACAATTGTTCCAAGTTCTTGCTTCAATTCAATGATTTCTGCAGAAATCGCACCTTCAAGGCTCCTCCCGTTGCTGCACAAATGGCCAGTCAAAGAAGAGAGTCAACCTCTCTATTTATACTTCCAAAGTTTTCAAATTTAGTCCCTAAGTTCCATTTCTTGAACTTTTGGCACTAATATCAAGTTTTATCACAATAAACTTTCTTTTCTTATGCTTTTGTCACAAGCAATCAATATTTTTACATATTTGGTCCTTCACTCGGTCAAATGACCAAATTACCCCTTTTATGGTAAAATGACCAAAATTCAGTTTTTATAACATTTTAAGTCCAAAACTCAAAATATTATTTCAAACCAAATTCTTTTCTGTCCAAAAGATCAAATTACCCTTCTAAGGTAATATGACCAATTTACCCTTTTTATTATATTTACATAAAAAGAGTGTCTTGGCGTTACAGTTTTGTCTTGAGGGTGATGGGGGTAAGTCAAACTTTGGTAATGAAAAATCAATACCAGAGATAGGTACTTCGGAGGTTGGAGGAGCAGTTGTTGTTGGTGGTGGTGGTATATCCGATGTAGTAGTGTGAATGGTGGTAGTATGTTGAGCTGTTGTGGGAGGTGGTGGAGGAGGAGGTATAGTATGTGTAGGTGTGGGTGGTCTGGTTGTTTTAGGTGGAGATGGAGGAATGGTAGTTTGCAATGGAGAAGTTGGTCTGGTTGTTGATGTGGGTGAAGGAGGTTGATCAACAAATTGTTCTTCTTCTTGTTCTTCTTCATGGACTGTGGATGGAGTCCTTTCTGAGTCCAAAGACTCATCCACAACCATTATTTTTCTTTGCCTCTTCGGCTGTTTCCTCTTCGGTGTTGTTTTCACCGAAGTCTTTCTTTTCTTCTCTTCTTTATTAGGACCACCGGGTCCACCAGCCATTTTCCTATTCCCTTTTCCTTTTGGAAGCTCCCTTACAGGTGCAACCTGACTAATATCACGAGTTGGGTAAGGAATTACTAAAGTGTTGCGATAGGAGTTTACCTCACTGCATTCCAGGGGAACTTTGGAGAGCATGACATTTGGAATTTGAGCACAGAAGTCAGCGGGTTTGTCGTCCAGAATAGGAATCGTAATGGGAGTGAACTTCATCTCTCCAAGAGAGGGATCAGGAACATACCCTATCTGCTGGTAGTGGGCATGAACGACAATTGCCCAAAATCTTGCATTAGCAATTTCTGTCCCCTTCATACTGTGATTGATGTGGGAGCAGAAATCGGTCAACAGAATTGTTGCGAAGTCCACCTTGACATCGTAGTAAATTCCGTAGAGGAGACCATGGAATGTAACACTCGCAGAATCAAGGCCTGAGGTTCTTCCAGAGAGACATCTCAGGAAGATACTGAAGAAGTATCTCCAGAGGTAAGGGAGTTGGTTTTTCTTAAAGGTGCTTATTCTTTCAAGTGGGGGTTCATACCCCATTTCGTTGAACATACTAACCAGTTGGTCAGCAGATGGGACCACCATTTCCTTTGAGTTGTAGATTGGAAGTCGAAGAGCTTCAGCAAACTTTTCCTTGGTTAATTGTACTTTCTTTGTTTTGCCCTTGGCATCAACAACCTCATAGAACACAGATTTGACCTGGTTGTTGGAGTCAAACAGGGCATTGGATGTGTAGTGAGCCCTGTGAACCAGAGTCGCAGGGACTGAAGGAGTACAGGTTAAGGCGTAACCTAGGACATACCTTTTCATGCATTCCACCAATGCATCGATTGGTTTAGGGTAAAGAGATAGATCATTCCGTAGCACCAGGTTTGATGATTGACTCTTGAGATTTGGAACAGATATGGCTTCAGCGGTTTGCGATGATGCTTCAGCCGCCATTGATGATTAGATGAGGAAGATGAAGAAGATGAAGGGTTTGTGAATTTCTTCGAGAGTAAGTTTGCAGAGAGAAATGAGAGTTGTGTTCGCGTAAAGAGTACAATGGAAGAAATGAGAAGTTTATATAGCATTCGTGGTCCCTAGGTCATTTAATGCACGATTGAAGTGGTCCGGTAGAAAATGGACACCTCAGCACCTGCTCATCCCACTATCTCTGCAAAAAGGAGAAATATACGGCTGTCAGTTGCAATGATTCAAAATTTGAACTGCTACCTTTTGAGAAGTCATTATGGTTAATGTTTTCCATTTAATTCTCATTGACAGCTGTAAACAAACGGTTATGAGAATCATTTGAACATTTAATTCTCATTATGGTTAATGTTTTCCATTTAATTCAAGGAATGTTTGTCTCTGTGATTTATCATAAATGTGAGAATCATTTGAACATTTAATTGACTTCGCAGTTATGAAAAATTATGACCGTTGAGGGTACGCTTCGGAGCATAAAGTTATGTTTGACTCCGAAGAGTGTTCTTTCACTTCGGTGATTGACATATGATTGCAAAGTGTTCATCAATGTACCGAAGTCCATATGTTTTTCTCTTTGTTTTTCTATGAGTTTTTTATTTTACTTTTGACTGATGAAATATGTCGTTTAACCTTAACTTCCATGAATATTATGAAAAGATGATTTCACGAGTTAATGTTCAGAACCATTCGAATCATGTTGGAAGTCCATTTTTCATTTGGAAGTTTGTTTAATTCAATATCGGTCATGGATGTATAAGTCTAATCACCCCATCACTGACTTGATTTCGCATTAGGAAACATGTTTTGAGTTGTGCTTATGTGCTTCAAAATTTTCAAATATAATAAAGATAACATCCTTTGCATTTGAAATTTAAAGAAGTTTTCATTCATGAATTGAGCATCAGAAGTGTTTCTGAAAGTTTGATTGGATTGTTTTGAAGATTCATTTGAAAAATTTATTCCTTTTCATCAGTTGAAGTGTTTGGATACTAAGCTCTGATGACAAGCCTTTGAGCTTCATACACCACTCCCACTTTATCATTTAAGATAGACTACTTGAAATGTTCATATTTTTCTACAAGGTACTCGACTATGTTATAGGAGCTCCTTGTATTGTTATTTAAAGCAGAAGAATAAGCCCTTTGAATGCTGATTTTTCTTTTGCATTCCCTTGGTTATCTTTTTGGTTTTTGTTTGTCTTTGTTTCTTTTGACAATTGGTTATTTATTTTTCTTTCTTGTTTTCTATTATGAATTTCCTTATCCGAAGACATAGAACATCACCATTTGGTTTATTTCTTTGGTGCTTTTTGTTTTTGTATTTAAACAATCCTTGTGAGTGAAAATCTTCATATAGTTTAATTTTGTACCATTAATGAAAAAAGATGTAAATTTACTTATCAAACAATGTTGGTACTATTTTTGAGGAAAACTTCGGAGCACTTGAATTATCCTGTGTAGTTTTGAGGCTACATGATTAGTTTGAAGTTGAAGCGAGTCAAGTTTTGAGGGGTGGTTAGAAATAGACATTATGTTAAGGTTATTGGAATCAAACAAGGCTTCAAATTGTAAAATAGCCTTGACCTTACTTCGAAGTTTGTTTTCTTACCAATGTTTCAAGTCGATTCCCAAATACCTTTTAGCGCAATAAGGTATGATTTTCAGAATCTGAAATCAAAGTTTTGTCCTTTACTTGGTTAATTCATGAGAGAAAAGTTAGACTTTGTCATTGTGCATCAAAATTTTCTTTTCGTTTGGAATGAATTTTCTTGTTTTTGAATTTCCTTTGACTTAAACAACTTTTTATTTTTATCCTTGAAACATGAAGTCAACCAATGTTTAAGTGATTTTCAAATTTTGAGATTTTATTGTGAAGAGAAGTTTGTTCTGCAGACTTCCGAAGTGATATTTTACTTCGGAATACTGCTGTGAAGTAGCAAGTGTTTTTGCTAATTTTTCTCCGATGAGCTCCGAAGCCAAAATTGACTTCGGGGGTCTGCGGAGTTTAGTGTTTTTATAAATTTTCAAAGTAGCAAGTGATATTTTCAAATTTGTAGAAAAGAGTAAGAGTGAGCAAATCTGGAATTTATTAAAGAGTTGATCCATCTATCATTCCAAGTCCACGAACGATTTTTGTGAATGCTTCTTCATTTAGAGCCTTTGTGAAGATATCTGTCAATTGTTCTGTAGTGTGAACAAAGTGCACCTCAATATTCCCCTCCTCAACATGACTTTTGATGAAGTGGTAGCGAAGAGCTATATGCTTCGTCTTGGATTGTTGAACTGGATTGTGGCATATACGAATTGCACTTTGAGAGTCACAGAACAAAGGAATTTTTCTCATATTAATGGCATAGTCTTTCAATTGACTTTGAATCCAAATGATCTGCGAAGTACACGCTGCAGCTGCTACATATTCAGCTTCTGCGGTGGAAATAGAGACACAAGTTTGCTTCATGGAATACCAGCTGATAAGTTTTCCATCTAAGAATTGACAACCTCCCGAAGTGCTCTTGCGATCAATAGAGCATCCACCAAGATCGGAGTCTGAGTAAGCTTGTATGTAGAAACCAGAGTTTGCTGGATACCACAGACCATAAGCAGTAGTTCCATGAAGATATCAGAATATTGTCTTAACCGCAGCCAAATGAGGTTCCCTTGGGTCAGCCTGATATCTTGCACAATTGCAAACTGCAAACATGATGTCAGAACGACTGGCTATAAGATAGAGCAATGATCCAATCATGCTTCGGTATTGCTGTATGTCTGTCTTCGGTTTGTCCAATGATGGATTTAACCTTGTACCTGCAGGCAAAGGAACTTTTGCTTTGGTGCAGTTAGTCATTCCGAAGCGTTCAAGCAAACTCTTCGTATACTTTAGTTGATTGATGAATATCCCCTCCTTGGATTGTTTTATTTGTAATCCAAGAAAGAAATTAATCTTCCCCATCATACTCATTTGAAATTTGCTTTTCATTAATTTTTCAAAATCTTTTGACAAATTAGGGTCAGTGGATCCAAAGATTATGTCATCCACGTAAATTTGTACTAACATTAAGTGAGATCCAACTTTCTTTCTAAAAAGTGTTGGATCCACTGATCCCTGCTTAAAGTTTGATTCTTTCAAAAATTTAGTCAAGGTCTCATACCAAGCTCTTGGGGCTTGTTTTAAACCATAGACTGCTTTGTCTAGCACATAGCAATGATTCGGATGAGTTTTACTTTCAAAGCCAGGTGGTTGTTCAACAAAAACTGTTTCCTCGAGATCACCATTCAGAAAAGCACATTTAACATCCATTTGATAGACATCAAAGTTTTTGTGTGGAGCATAAGCTAAAAATATCCAAACTGATTCGAGTCTGGCAACAGGAGCAAAAGTTTCTTCATAATCGATCCCCTCCTGTTGACAATAACCCTTGACAACCAGCCTAGCCTTGTTCCGAACTACGTTGCCTTCGGTGTCTAGTTTATTACGGTACACCCATTTGAGACCGATAATTAAGGCATTTGCATGTTTTGGAATTAGCCTCCAAACTTTGTTTCTTTCAAATTCTTCTAATTCCAACTGCATTGCTTCAATCCAGTCTGAGTGATCAAATGCATCTTTGACGTTCTTAGGTTCTACCTTAGAAATAAAGACATTGAACATGCACAACTCAGAAGTTTTGTTAAGATCTAATTGTCTTTGGTGAAGTTGTGCACGAGTCAGTACTTTATCTCGAACGTCACCGATGACAAGTGATGGGGGATGATTTCTCGTCCATTTGTCCAAAGGAGGATAGTTTGGATCAAAATCAGAAGGTCCTTCAGCATCAATGTCCTCAATGTCTGAGGGATATCCCGAAGTGGAAGGAAAATCACCCATTAGCAAGTGATTATTTGAATTTGTGTTAGTTTGTGGTGTGTGAATTTGTGAAGTTGAGTTTGATGTGTGCTCCCCCTGGACATTTGTTGGTGTTGAGGAAGTGGTAGCTTTATCTGAAGCGATTGTTGTGGCTGAATTTGGAGTGACAATCTCTGGATCCCCCTGGATTGTTGGATACAGGGTTATGATGTTTGAGATTGACTAGGGAGTAGAGATTGGAGTGTTGGTTCCTGTTGGACTGTTGTTTTATTCCCCATCAGAACTTGGAGTGCTAGCACTTCGGTTTGATGGCTCCCCCTCAACACTTGTATTTTCCACACTTTGGTTAGATTTCCCCCCTCAACAGAAGATGGTTTTTGTATGCTGCTTGTAGAGGAGTCATCAGGTCCATCTGTGATCTTGGAGAGTTCGGACTCATGGTTATCTGGTGCTCTAGCTTCGGAGTCCACAACTCTCACAGGTTGATCAAATAAAAGAGGGAAGTCTATGTCAAATGTTGTGATTGGAACAGCATCTTCAGCAGGTTTTGGAAAGATAGAAGACATAGGAAATGGATGCAGAGACTTCTTGATGTAGTAGTCATCAAACCTTAGATTAAAGGTTTCTTCGATTTTGCGAGTTCTCTTGTTCATGACTCTGTAGGATTTTGAGTCTTGAGAGTAACCAAGGAAGATGCCTTCTTCTGATTTGTCATCGAACTTGGTTAAGTGATCCTTCATGTTTAAGATAAAACATCTACAGCCAAAGATGTGAAGAAATTTGACATTTGGCTTTCTTCGGTTGAGTACTTCGTAAGGTGTAATATGAAATCGTTTGTGAATGTAGGATCTGTTTTGAGTAAAGCATGCAGTAGAGATTTCTTCACACAAAGAGCGATTTCTTCTTTCCACAACCCCATTTTGTTGAGGAGTATATGGTGCAGAGAAGTTGTGACTAATTCCCTTTGTCTTCAAGAATCCATCCAAGGTCTGATTTTTGAACTCCGAACCGTTGTCACTGTGCACAGTTCGGATTTTCTTGTTGAGCGTCAATTCCATTTTCTTTATAAAGTTGATGATTTCTTCAGTTGCATCAGATTTGTTTCGTAGGAACAACACCCAAGTAAACCTTGAATAATCATCAACGATAACAAGAATGTACTTCTTCTTTCCTATTGATTCTATTGCAGATGGTCCACACAAATCTATGTATAGAATAGAGAGGGGTTCGGTGATTTTGGGGTTGATCACTGTAGGATTCCTTTGTTTTGTCTGCTTGCCATGTTCACAAGCAAAGTAAAGAGAATCATTGTCGAATTTGAGAGCTGGCATACCTCGAACCAAATCCATAGCCACCAATTTGTTCAGATCTTTGAAGTTCAGATGGGCGAGTCTTCGGTGCCATAACCAGCTGACATCGGAGTTGGCTTTGGAGAGAAGACATAAGGATTGCCCACCGGTCACTGGCTTTAGATTTAAGGGAAACATAGATCCCTTCCTTTCTGATTTTAGTAAGACTTTGTGTGTTGCTTCTTTAGTGATTACACTCCCTTGGTTGTTGAAAGTGACAGCGTTTCCTGTTCCAACCACCAATTGAGATATACTCACAAGATTATGTTTTAATCCTTCAACAAATGCCACTCGGCTGATAGTGAATTGGCAATTTGTTATTTTTCCATATCCCCGAATTGGACATGTTTCATTATTACCAAAGCGAACATTTCCAGCATCATCCAAATTCCTGTAATCCCTGAGATATTCCTTCCTCCCAGTCATATGTCTTGAGCAGCCACTATCCATGTACCATTTTGAATCATACCGCTCATCAGACATAACCTGCAATCAATCAAGAAGGAGTTGCTACCCAATCAATCTTGGGTCCTCAGGGTAAGCAAAGGATTCTAGAATCCATTTTTCTACGGCCTCTTCAGAAATTTCATTTGCATTTAAATTAATCAAATTCTCCAAAGCCTCATGTAATGAGCACGATTCCGAAGTGTTTGAGCAGGATTTAGAAGAGATTTCAGTTAAAAATGTTGAGTCTGAAGTGACTGACAAAATGGCAGACTTCGGAACCTATTTTTGAATGGAATATTTTGATTTTGAGGATTTTGAAGATTTTGAAGTTTTTGTTTTTGCAGTTAAGTTTTCTTTCAAGTCATTTCTTTTCCAATTTTGTTTTGGTTTTTCAGTTTTTGACTTCGTTGAAATTGAGCTGCACAACGTAGAGGTACAAAGATACTCTTCGTATGCCATTTTAAAGTCATTTAATGAGAGATCCTTATCCTTGAATATATCCAAATTGTTGTCCAGCCATTTGTGGAATGTATCTATCAGATTGTTTCATTTTGAAAATGTTTTCTTCGTAGGTTTTACAAATTTTGGATTTGGAAAGTTAGGTTTCCTTGGTGTAAAAGTTGATTTTTCATTTCGACTTTTGACTTCTGAGATTTTTGAACAAACCGGTTTTGTATCAGAAGTGGAAGCAATTGATTCATTTTGTTTCAGATCTCCAAAAGGAGTTTTTCTTTTCACAAGATTAAAGGTTTGCTTGGTTTTTGTAGAATTTGTGGTCTTTTTAAAATCTGGGGTTTTTGTGTTGAGCTTTTGTTGGTTAAAACTTTTGATTTTGAAACTTCATTTTCAGGATTGTGTGAAAAAGGTACACATTCACAAGATTCCATTAATTCTAATACATCCATCTTCGGAACTGTGGGTTTTTCCACAACTTGAATTTGTTTGTAGTTTTGATTAATGTAAATGTGATCATCGTTCTTGAGATTTAGTAAGTGTGACATGTTTTTGGGTATTTTCTCTTTTTCAAAACAAAGACGATTATACACATTGTGACCGTATAACTCTTGTTTCCTTATATTTCTTTTTACTTCCATTTTCTCATTCATTTCTTTCTCGACCATTTTGGATGATGAGAAAAAACCCTTCATTTGTAACTGTGGAGTTATCCTTTTCAAGAAGTTTTTGCAATTCATTATCAATTGAGGGTAATCCACCGGCTTTTACAAAAATTGTGTTTTTGAAATAAGAAACCTTAGGATAGATACATGCCACTTTGACTAGCCTTTTTGAATCATCCTTGAGATATTGATCATAAGAGTCGGATTCAACTGTGATTTGAAGTTTGAAATGTGAAGTTTCTTTGGTTTCAAAAAATTTTGATTCACAATCCATTTTTGTTTTTCCTTTGTCCATCGAAGACATTTGTGGAATGTCTTCGGAGGTCGATTCGGATATAGAGGATGACTTTAACAATATCAAAGAAGAACAATCAATCTCCTCCATGTCCGAATCACTTTTGGAATCCTTCTCAGACATGTTATTGAAAAGTTCCATTTCCTTTGTTTCAATTTGAGGTACAGCCTTTTTCAGGATGGGAATTTCTTGAGGCAATATTTTCAACAAGTTATCAGAAGTTAGATGTTTTTCTACAGATATCAGGTCATGTTTATATGATGGATTTGTAACTTCGGAAGCTGATATTATAGATTCGCATTCATAAGAAATAGGAATTTTAAAAGATGAAAGAAGTTTTGATACCTGTTCTGGGATTGTCAAACGGGTGTCATTTGCCATCAAGCATACTGCCTCATCATCATCGGAAGAGTCTTCAAACCAAGTCTTCGGAGTATTAGCAGCTGTCATTTCCAATCCCTCCGAAGTCACCAACCCAGGACCCGCAGTTGCTTCAACCTTCATCATTTCCTCATCATATAACTTCTCCGAAGTGTCTTTTAGAAAGCTCTTATCGACATCATAGGCCATGAAAGCACTATGAGATGGCTTTCCCACTTCGTCATCATCTGAGTCCGAAGACCAAACTTGATATGATCCTTGACGATCATCAGCAGCCATTAGGGCTAGGTCTTTGGTCCTTACTCTAACTTCCTCCATTTTTCTTACGTAATATGCTTCATCATTCACTTGTGGTTTCTTTTCGTTTTGCTTCCGAAGCATGCAGTCTTTTGCAAAATGATTATTGCCATGACAATAATTGCAATCATAACCAGAATCACCTGAGATCTTCTTCTCTTCGGACTTTTCTTTGGATGACTCCGAAGCCGGTTTTTCAGATGGCTTCTGGGTTGACAATTTCAAGTTCTCCTCCTTTGGAGTGAACATTTCAGGTTTAGGCTTGGAGTTGAAATTTGATTTGTTAAAGTTGTTCATAAATGGCTTTCCAGAGTTGTTTTTGAAGAAGGGTTTCTTGAACCTACGATTGTTGGCGGCATAGAGAGCAACAATATCTCCATTATCATCTACCATGTAAGCAGCAATGTCTTCATCACTTGATTCTTCCTCTTCTTTTGACACGAGAGCTAGTGGTCCAGAACTAGCCATTTCACTTCTTTGACCTACCACATCGGGTTTATGTGATTTTAATAGATTGTATAGGGCTGCCAGCTTGTATTTCTCAATATTCTCATAGAATTTGACCATGAGCATGATTGGCCTCCACTCCTTGCGAAGACTGTAGAGAAATTTGATATTTATTTCTTGTTGGCTTCTTGTTTCTCCATACTTATCTAGTGTGTAAATCATGTTGCTTAAACGTTCATAACAGGCTTCTAAGGACTCGTTTTCTTCTTGCTTAAAGTTCCCGAAGTCTGCAAGGATTTCTTGAACTTTGCTAGTATGGAGGATTTTATCTCCTCCGAAGCGGAGTTCAAGATTGTCCCACATCTCCTTTGCAGATTTCGCATCAGCAATGTGGTGGCTGACATCGGGACCCAAGCCACTTCTCAGTTCACGCATGGCCCTCTCATCGTTTTCAAGCTTCTTCATGTCTGCAGCATTAAGAACAACGGCTTCTTCTCCGTCAGGAACAACGAATCGACCAACAATGTCTGTGTGTGGACCTTCAGTCACAGACCTCCATAGATCTTTATCCAGTCCAATAAGGTAATCCTTCATTCGACCAGCCCAATAATTATAGTAAGAAGTTACTAGAACAGGGGCCTTTGTTGCAGAACCGATGAGGTTTGCATAGTTAAGCATATTGGCATAAGTTGCTGTGGAATCAGTCATCTTGATGTATTTCAACTGGATCTTTTCAGTAAAAACGGGTAGTAATGATTTGCAACAGTTGCGGAAGGCTAGATCTGAGAATCGATTCAGATCTAGAGCTGAAGCAAACGAATTCGAACTCTATCAACAGGTTTTTGAGCTGACTTGCTCTGATACCACTTGTTGGGTGTTGAAATTAGAAAATAGATGAACAAAGATTGATATTGAATCAATGATACAACCAATCACACAATAATAATGCAACAAAGCTGACTGAACAAGGTGATATGAATAACAAGTGCTGAATGCTTGATTAGAACTTTGGTTTTACAATTGGGTTTTCTATTTTGTAGACATACAATTCTCGTAATCTAATCTTGTAGTCTCACACATGACACGGTATGGTATCACTGATATTTATACTGAATCAGTGATACCAATAGTACATCTTTTGCAGAGAATATCCTATCAGTGTACTAGCCAATAGGATAGAAGATTCATGCAACACGTATTGTACTATACGCGTGCACACAAAAGACAGATGACAGGCTGTAAAGTCTTTGGAGCTTCTATGCATAGCACTTCGGAGTCTTTAGACTTCGGTGTCTTCTCTTGTTTATTCACTTCGGGGTTTTCTTATTCAATGGACTTCATGAGCAGGACTTCGGATATGTCAACACTTCATCACAAATGTTCTCAACAAAACCTCGTTTGACTTTCAAACAAAGATAAACCCTATCTCTAAGTCGTTTTCCGGATTATTCATACGCGCGCCGCGGCCCATGCTTTGGTGCGCTGCGCGTGTCAATTCAACTATTGAATTGGAACAACTTTAGCCCCTGTCCTCCTGATTAATCTAATTAATGCCACAGAAATTAATCCAATTAATTCCTGATTAATTATTAATCAATTAATATAGTTTCTAGTTAATATATTATCACTTTTAATATATTAACAAACCATATACTTAAATCCTGTTGATTTATTAATCCCATAAAATCAACCCTTCTCTCTACCGAACTTTCTACCAAACCTCCAGCTATGAGGGCAACCCAAATGGACTTTGCTTCTATTAATTAGGTAAATACAAATTATTAGTCATGGCTTAGACACCTAATCCAACACTTAGGGGCTTCCCCTTTCCCCTGCCTCCTATCGGTAATTCGGAGAGTAGTGGGTGCTGGATTCTAAACCACTCCCTGAGTCAGACGGGGACACTAGGCCTTGAAGTGGCCTACCTGATTACAATTAAAACAAATCTTGACCTCTTGACGGCAATCTTTAGCATAGTGGCCCTCTTTTCCACACTTGTGGCATATTAACACCCAGCAACGCCCCTCATGATTCCTTCCACACTTACCACACTTACCATGGCTCCTTTGCCCTTACTTTCCCTGATCTACCCCTCGAAATTTCTTTGACGCCTGCTGAGTCTGAGTAGGCGCCGGATGCTTCTGCCTTTGTTGGGTTTCCAATTCCAACTCTCGGGCCCGAGCGGCCGCGATCATATCGGTAAAAGTTTGGTGCCTAGCAGCAGACACAAATTATCGAATGTCTGTACGAAGCATCGCCTAATATCGAGTCATCCTCATGCGCTCAGTTGCCGCAAACTCTGGACAGAAGAGTGCTCGCTTATTAAACTTTTTGGTGATCTCCGTCACCGTCTCAGTGGTCTGGGTTAGATTCAGGTATTCCTGTGCCAAGCATTCCATTTCCACCTGTGGAACATACTCCAGTTTGAACTGTTCCTTGAATTGCGGCCACGTAATAGCATCCAACTGAGCAGGGGTGAGATCTTTCGTTCGTATTTCCCACCAATCTTTCGCACCCTCTCTCAGAAGATTCACCGCAAATGTTACCTTTGAGTTCTCAGGACATGAACAGGTGCGGAAGGCACCCCCTACCGGTGAAATCCACCGCATACTAACAATCAGATCCCTGCCCCCATCGAACATCGGAGGCGAACAAGCCGAAAAGTCCTTATAACTTGCATCCTTGGCCCGTGATGTGCCCTGAGTAGCCAGTCGCTCCTCGAGCATTGCCCATAGCTCAGCCTTAATTCTACCAAAGAACTGAGGTATCGCAGGCAACACTTCTCGCGAAACCTCCTCCGCTATCAGGTTGCGGAGATTTTCATCAGTTGACCCTTTCCCGTTCGAGGCACCCGCATCTGCCCCACCGTTAGTTCGTATGATTGCCATTCTGAAATGTGTAATAACTTTGATATCAATATTCGGGTCACTCCTATCTGCCCAACTACTCGACTTTCTACGACTTTGGTTGACTACTCTTGACTCAAGCGTGAATCCTGTGCTTTTGGTAGTACTCGCCTGGTACTACCTTCCACACATATTCGCCCTTGTTCCAAGTTTATCAACCATCCTCCTAAATTGTCGCACATAGGCTAAAATCACTTCCTATAAATCCTGTAATCATGCACCGTGGTGCCTAATCATTGACTTAATTCTCCCTCCCACACGTGCCTAAAAGGACTACTGCTAACGTCGTAGAGTCGCCTCACGGACGCACAGCCGTACACAATCTGGAATAAGATAGACGTTTGAATAACTGATCCTACCCTAAAGGCACAACCAAATAAGGAACAGCCAGTAAGGCCAGACCAAAAATTCTCAGGCTATCTTACCCTAATTGTATATAACCTACCAGCATTCACTAAGCAACCTAACGACAGTAACATAACATTCCAAAGCAGCACATATGGCACAAAACAGTCTACAGAGTATATTATCCAGACAATTTTTACATCCTAGCACAATACATTTTATCACATAACACAACCTTAGCATGGGTAATTGGGAATCACATAAACTTACTTGAGCTCGGTTGACGGTTCGCATCGCATCTTCCCTTAATTTAATTTAACCTTCCAAAAACATTTTCTTAACAAAAATCGCTCAGTCCTAAGTTTGAGTTTGGATAACCAATACAGTTCATCCAAATCCCTCAAACCCACGCTCTGATACAAATTTGTAACGCACCAAATTTCAAAAATTATAAAATTTCATTTATTAACAAGGTTCCAAAATATTTATTCCAAAAAGTAAAACTGTTCGACATATTTATTAAACTAACAGCGGAAACATTTGAAAAGCATAACATAGTTCATTAAAATAAATCTCTTGTATGCGATGCGCTGCCGTCAAGCCTTGCCCTTCCCTTTGTCATTTGAAATACCTGTAATGTTATAAAATTAACGGGTAAGCTTAAAGCCTAGTGAGTCAACAAATTACCATCCATGCCCACATATTAAACAACCCGTCCTCGAGAACGACCCGACCCTACCCGCCATACAAAAGCTACGGCCGTCCATCATACAACAGCTATGGACACGGGAAGATTCTACCCATCATACAACAGCTATGGGTTCCCGGTTATGGCCCAGCCCATCATACAACAGCTATGGGACAAGGCAATAGTCCAACTCGCCATACAACAGCTACGAGGGGACACGCATCAGTACTGAGCCCAACAACACATAACCACAGATATAGAGCAAATCATATAACTGTAAATAACATTCAATATGCCTAACATGCAACATCATATAGTAAGGCGAGGATACTCATTTGATTCGAAACCGCACAGATATAGTCTAATATCCCCAGTTAGCTCGTCCACACACATATATCCCACATACACAACATGTCAAGCACTGACCAAACTCCTATATACTTGCCTAAAAGTCAGACCCAACGTTTGGTAACCAACATTGTCGAAAATAATCTTTTGGGTCAAACGGCCGCTCGCCGCGGCGCGACCTTTCTCTTACGCGTCGCGGACTATCATTACTCTTACAGGGTTTTACTCGAACCCGCGTCGCCGACATAGCCTGTCCGCGCCGCGGACTCGTATCAATCCAAAGTCTTATTAGCCCTTAATCAGTTCAGCCATTGGCTAGGGTTTCAGTCTATACCCTTCCTGGGATCTGAAACTACCCTAAGGTCACTTCCTTATGACATGCAAGTCCATGCATGTCCTTGGTCCAAACCCTAATTGTTACAAATCATCTAAGACTACTAACCAAGGGATAACACCATAAGACGGGATAAAAATGAAGTATCAGAAAGGTAGATCCTCTTACCTTGCTTCTGGAAAACGGAGGAATGCACACGCTCGATTACAAGCCTTTCCCCATGTTGTATCTGCTCCTTCCAAACTCTCAAAATCTTCAAAGCTTTGGAACCGAAGAGCCTCTGCTGAAACCAGTCGATCCACTCCAGAAAACTTCCAAAAACACGAACCCTAGGGCTGGGACCCTTTATATAGGCATTTAAATCCGAATTAGGGTTTTCACATTAGTGGTGCACCGCGCCGCGGATCCTTTAAGGCCGCACCGTGCGTACAAAATCATTCGCGAATCCAGATCCCTCCCGAGTCGCATCGCGGATCCGTCCGGACCGCGCCTCAACGGAACGGGTCTTACACCTGGGTATTCTTCTTAAGGTTGAAATCTGATACCTTTGTGGAGCTCCAGAATTTTATCGTCTCAATCGAGCTCAAGGTGCAACTGCCCGTTTGGAGAATCAGAAGCAACAAGAGAACCGAATTCAAAAATCGGCAAATAGAAGAATTTCTTGCTTCCAAGGGAATTGAGCATAATTTCTCAGCACCCTACACACCTCAACAAAATTATGTGGTGGAAAGAAGAAATCGGACTTTAGTTGAAGCAGCAAGATCAATGTTGAACTTTGCCAACCTTCCCTTGTCCTTCTGGGCCAAAGCTGTAGCAACAACATGCTTCGTACAGAACAACATGCTTCGTACAGAACAGATCAACATCAATAAGCGACTCTTGATAACACCCTATGAAGTGTTAAATTGGAGAAAACCCATTGTTAAATTCTTTCATATTTTCGGTTGTCATTGCTTCATCAAAAATAACAAAGATCACTTGGGAAAATTTGTGTCCAAAAGTGATGAAGCAATATTCATGGGTTATTCATCTAAGTCTGTTGCATATCGTGTGATAAACACGAGAACTCGAGTTATTGAAGAAAGCTTCGATATCGAATTTGATGATCAATATCTCTGGAGAAAACCAGCTCAAGGCATTCTTTATGTCATGGAGGCTGACATTCCTGAAGGTCATCAACCAGTCAGAACAACAGAAGTCGACTATGACCTTCTGTTTGATCCTCAAGAAACAGCCACTCATGCCGAAATCATTCGTTCTCCTGAAGCTATTCAGCAAATCACAACAGCTTCCGCACCATCTCCTTCTACTTCAACAGAATCAACTGTCCCATCTAATGAGGTAAGAGTTTCAAATATAAATGCAATATTTGAGGGGGAGCCTTTGCTCCCTCCACATGTTCAACTGGTTCAAGGGGAGCCTTCGGCAGCACATGTCCAGGGGGATCTCTCGCTCCCTGCCCATGTTGATGGAATCCCACAATTTGAGGGGGACCATCAACATTCAAGAGATGAAAGAAATAATTCATCAGCAAATGCATCCAATGATGCTTCGATCTTCACATTCGACACCGATGAAGAAATTTTAGCTGAAGGATTGCACATACTGAATGTCACTCTTGAAGATTTGGAATTCATCCAGGACATGGCGCCACCTGAGTCAGACCCTGCTCTTATCCCACGACTTCATAAATGGACTCGAAACCACCCTCCAAATCAAATTATTAGGAATCCCTCCTCTGTAATTCAGACACGATCCAAGAAATTCATCAAGGATGAATGTCAATGTGCTGCATATATCAGCAAATTTGAACCAAAAACTGTCTTCGATGCACTGGATGATGATGACTGGATCAAAGCTATGCAAGAGGAATTGGAAGAATTCAAGAGGAATAAGGTTTGGGATCTTGTGCCTCGACCAGCCAATCAAACTATTGTTTGCACAAGATTGGTCTTCCGAAATAAACTAGATGATATGGGTATAGTAGTTCCAAACAAAGTCAGGCTTGTGGCAAAAGGATATAGTCAGATAGAAGGGATAGATTGTGATGAAACGTACGCACCAATGGCACGACTAGAAGCCATCCGAATCTTACTGGCCTATGATGCTCACAAGAATATCATTGTTCATCAGATGGATATGAAAAGTGCGTTTCTACAGGGTGATCTAAATGAGGTTGTCTATCTACAGCAACCTCCGGGCTTTGAAGATCTATCAGGCCCCAATCATGTCTACCGTCTTAACAATGTTGTGTATGGGTTAAAGCAATCTCCAAGGGCATGGTATGAGACCTTGTCAAACTTTCTGGTACAATCTAGTTACAGAAGAGGAACCATAGATCCCAAATTCTTTGTCCGATCACATCATAAACACATCGTTATTGTACAAGTTTATGTGGATGATATCATTTTCGGTTCCACTGATCATGCTATGGTTAATGAATTTGCCAAAGTAATGACTGACAAATTCCATATGAGTTTAAACAAGGAAATTAACTTTTTCCTGGGTCTTCAGATAAAACAGACCAGTAGAGAAATCTTCATTCATTAGGAGAAATATACAAATCAATTATTAAAGAAAATTTCTCTTGAGAATTCCTCTACTTCCAAAGTTCCTATGTCAACCAACCACAAGATATCTGCTGATCCTGATGGTGAACCGGTAGACCACAAAATCTATATAGGAATGATCAGATCTCTTCTCTACTTAACAACAAGTAGACCAGGCATCATGTTTGCTACGTGTATATTGTTGGATTAGGTGTCTAAGCCATGACTAATAATTAGTATTTACCTAATTTATAGTAGCACAGTCCATTTGGGTTGCCCTCATGGCTGGAGGTTTGGTAGAAAATTCGGTAGAGAGAAAGGTTGATTTATTATGGGATCAATAAATCAACAGGAATTAAATATATGGTTTATTAATATATTGAAGACATAATATATTAATTAGAAACTATATTAATTAATTAGGAATTAATCCAGAATTAATTGGATTTAATTTGGGGATTAATTTAATTAATTAAAGGTGCAGGGACTGAAACTGTAATTATTCAATAGTTGAGTAAGTGGCAGTGTGAGAGTGACCAGTGAGTGTCGAAATTATATATATATATATATATATATATATATATATATATATATATATATATATATATATATATATATATATATATATATATATATATATATATATATATATATATATATATATATATATATATATATATATATATCGAAATTGATAAATAAGGATAAATAGAGTTTGAATTATAAGATAAAAGGTTTATCTTATTTGAATTCAAAATGGTTTATCTCTTAAGGCTTATCAACTGGTCATCTGGAAACTATAAATAGGGGTCCCTGGGCACTTATTATTTTTGCCAATTTCAATATACATTCTCTTTGGAATTTTTGATCCATATACCTCTCAGCTTGGGTGTGACTTTCATTTGAGGCAGGATATTTTTGCTGCTCAGCTTCCAAGAAATTAAGGTTGGTTTTTCTGTTTTAATCTTTATATTTTTATTGGCCTCTAGCTTTTTGTTATATGTTCAATTAAAAGAAAACATTGATCCTTATAGGTTGCATGTGAACTTAGGTTATTCAGTTCATGTTTTGCAGAAAACCTTTTAGTGGTATCAGAGCCTGTTCTTGTTTTCTTGTTGAATAGTTATAACTGTTTAGGGTTTAAAGCTTATAAACCCTAATTTTTATATGGATCGATTTCTTGGATTAGGGTTTTGGAAACCCTAATCCTCCCCTAGTTATTTTCGAAAAAGCCTTTTAGGGTTTTAGGAGGTTTTCTATTTTTGGTAACTTTAATTTGTTAATTAAATGGATAACCTTAAACCCAAATTGTTTGAATTCGAAATTTAAGGGTTTAAGATAGGTTTAAAATTAATTTGATTAATTTGGTAATACCTATCTACATTTGAATTAATTTAATTAATTGTTAATTAAAAGATAATTCAAAGGATTTAATTAATTTTTTAAATTTGCGAAAATTAAGGATTAAATCCGAAAAAATATTTTAAATGTTTAAAATATTAAGATTTAATTAATTTAATTAATTGTTAATTACAAGATAATTAAAAGGATTTAATTAATTTCAAATTTGCGAAAAAATTAAACATCAATCCGGAAAAATATTTTAAATGTTTAAAATATTAAGATTTAATTATTTCAATTAATTGTTAATTAAAGGATAATTAAATCGAATTTTAAAGGTTTAATTTAATTTTAAATATAATAGTTGAACTGGTAAAATTAAAAGATAAACCTGGAATATTTTAAAGAGTTTTTAAATTCATCTTATATATGTTATTAATTGTTAATACTATATGTATAAGATAAAATTGGTCAGTCAATTCAATAGTAGGCGTCATTCACGAAGCTGGTCTATAAAGTGTGTATAAGGAGGCTGCCTATAAAATGGCGGTCTAATGGGTAAACACTCTCGGCCACCGCTCGCCTGATTAGTGGAGAGTCGTTAGCCGAACAGTTTTGATAGGATTGCTTAATCATTAAAAGTATAATGATCAAAGTACTAGAACCATTTACAAAAAATCCCAATCTAGTTACTTTAGGAAAAATGTGAATTTGATGCTAACTCATGAAATTACACATTGCACTTTATGAAACATTGGTGCAGCGTGTGTGGTTTACCGGCACACCAATGGGGGTTCATAAAGAGTGGCAATGGGTGTCTCGGGTGTTATCATTGTTGATGGAGCGTGTGTGGTTTACCGGCACATCAATTTGAGATGGTAATGGACCCCGAGAGTACCAAGCTAATTTGCATGGTTATTCACACCCAGTTTTGTTGAGTGTTGAAATCAATTTAGATTTGAATAATGACTATTGTTCTAGTAGTTCTATGAAAGTTTAACAATCACATACGAGTAATATAAAACAATTAGATGAACAAATAGAATTGAATAACTTGTGCCGAATGCTTGATTATAACTTTAGGGTTTTACAATGGGTTTTTCTATCGCATTCTAACACGGTATGGTACCACTGATATTTATACTAGTTCAGTGATACGCATAGTACAACCTTTTGTTGGAGATCCATGTTCATGTTATGAGTTTCAAAAACTTGAAGTTGCAACGGAAGCATAAAATCATGAACACGAATTTCATTCCAAGAGGATCATGCTACATGCATGTAGAGATAAGATAAAGAACAAGCATAGTAAAAGTTCAAGATCATAACCTTTCTTTTGAGCTTAATATGGACGAGATTATGATGGCTAGGAATCAAGATAGCTTCCCTCTATAGTTTAGTCCACCACAAGAAAGATCACCTTAGATCCTAGTCTTCAAAACTTGCAAGATGAACACCTTCAACCCTTTATGCTTGAAAACGATTTTGCAAGAGTTCAAGGGAGAGTATGAGGGTGTTGTTGGCTGATTTCTAAGCATGAAGGAATAATTTTATCACTCCTCAAATGGCCGGGCATAATTGACACGCCTAGGTCGTCGTGCAGTCAAAAATAAGAGAAAAATACCTAACACACACTAGTACAGTGGTAGTCAGGGTCGATCCGCAGGATTTACGTGGTTAGGACAAGACGATAGATTACCAACTGTAGTGTCACAGCTACAGTCAGCGGTATTGTTTCTACTTTTCCAAAAACCAACTAAAAATACAATTCCAAGACCAATGCAAAAACCTAACTCAAGCATGAACTAAACTAACCCAAACCAAATTATAGACTAATGTTACTTACTGAAATCAGAAACTAAGTCCAAAATCCAGAAGCAACAAACAGTTCCAAACACATCAACAAGCATTCAAACATCCAAAATACCGAAAATTGCAAATAAACCATAAACCGAATGATTAACTTTTATAAATCCAAATCAAACCAATATTCAAACAATCACAATAAAATATCAGATCTAACCTACTGATTATTCTACTGAAATCAGAAACTATGAATCTAAACAAACATCAAGTAATCGATGGAAATCCCGATTGCGGAATACCTCGATACCGAGTTGATAAAATGAGAGAAAAACTAAATTACTAACCAAAATATTGATTCCTACTGAAAAACTGACGAAATTGTGCCTTCGGATCCCTCCTTCGCGTCCCGGGATGAGTGAAAAGTCGGACGGGACTCCGGTATTTATAATGGTGCGAAATTAGGGTTTCCGCGTCGCGGCCAAGCAAAATCCGCGACGCGCGTGTTGCCTTATCCCGACTTTTCGGAGTTTAAAATTCAAAAACGAAGATTTTATCCGGTCGCGAGATAGCAGCGCTATCTCAAGAAATAGCGGCTCTATTGTCGATAGCGGCTCTATCTCAAGAGATAGCGCCTCTATTTCTGTCAGGTCCAACTTTTTGCCTTTTTCGCTCCACAACTTCTCCAGAATTGCACTAAAACCCCTGCATTTACACTAAAACATTTCCAAGCACTTTGACACAAAAGTAAGTGATATTAGCCAATTAATAATGATAAATTAACTAAAACACGGCTCAACAACGCCTAAAATACTTGATATTAGTAGGCGTTGTCAATAATAAGCAACAAAAACCAAAGAGAATGATGGTGCATGCATTAAAGAAAGAACATGTCTCTTTCACATGGTCAAACCTTGAGATAAGAGAGAATATGACATGCTTTTTAAACTTTTCACACATGCCTTATAGCATGTAAAGGGCCGGCCACATGGGAGTGGTTTTATATATATATATATATATATATATATATATATATATATATATATATATATATATATATATATATATATATATATATATATATATATATATATATATATATCAATCTTATTATTTATAAACTCATATGATAAAGTTTATAAATAATAAACTTTCATGCTTGTGTTTAAATGGAATAACACTTAAACCATTTAATCACTTATATAAACCAATTAATCATGCATTATAAATCATATGAATATATATATATATATATATATATATATATATATATATATATATATATATATATATATATATATATATATATATATATATATATATACACACACACACATATATATATACCATAATATGCATATTTAATTTAATTTACCAATTAAATTAAATAAAAGGTTTACTTATAAATCAATTAAATCATTTAACAACTTAAACAATTTAATTGTTATACTTAACAAATTCATCACATATGAATTATTAATCAACCTTTAATTTTTGAAGTTATTATTATTATTTACCTCAAATAATAATAATCCTACAAGATTAAATTGCAAGTTCAGTATCATTTAATGGCAAATCAAATTTAGCATTCTAAATGATCAATTGGTGTCAAACTTGTTGTTGGTGTGACCCTATAGGATCATGTATTATTAGTAATATCATTTAATGATCATCCTTGGGCATATAGAACTAACAATCTCCCACTTGCACAAGGTTGCATCATAGAATGATACCGACAGTGATAAACGTCTAGCAACATTTCACTGCCCCCGATAATACATGACATAATGCCATTCAACAACATCCAATTCTACAGAGAGCCCGAGGCTCTAATTGATGTAATAGGTTATGTATCAATTATCCCTTTGTTACAGACATCATGTTGAACATGAGACATGGATCTTAATCATTCTCACTTTTATGTTCAACTTTCAATCAGGCGCCTTAAATGTCTAACTCTCAACACCTAAGAGGAACAAATCCCATCATGACTACATATGCCTCTTATGTAGTTTGTACTATACTTGAGTATGGTCTGTATGGTTGTCTATTTTTCAAGAACAACGGTGAACCATATCAAAGCATAGCACTCCCTACACTTGAGTCCCAAATATGCATCTCAGGTCTAAGGATACAATGATAATACCTTTATTCAAGAATCACTTATGATGATGATCCATGGAGTGATCTTGAAGCGGGTCAAGTCCAATACTTGTTCACTGACAAGTACCTATGAATTTGGTTACAACCTTTTGCTACTTTTACCCATAAAAGTCAACCAATCCAATTCATATTAGTCTTACTTCATAATTTCTCCCACAACTATGATCGACTATGGACGTTTAGAATAACTAAATTATTCAAGGATTAAACATGCTAATATAGAACACAAAATTATGAATGAAACATCACGTCACATATATTACATAATTCTTGTTGTTTACATAATTTCATATTCATAAAACACTAAACACAAATCAAATCCATTCATTTGAAAAACGAAGTCCTATACCCTTAGTGTGACTTTCATGCTTAGCTTGGGGTAAAGGCTTCGTGAATGGGTCTGCCAAATTCTAATCTGTATGAACCTTGTGAATACTTATTTCACCATTCTTAACTTCATGTCTTATGTAGTTATACCTTCGGTGAATGTGTTTGGTCTTTTGATGGGATCTAGGTTCCTTTGCTTGAGCTATAGCACCTAGATTATCACAGAAGATTTCTATAGGGTCCCGAATGGAAGGAACAACCCCTAGATCTTCAATGAACTTTCTCATCCAGACAGCTTCTTGAGCAGCTTCCGAAACAGCAACATATTCTGATTCTGTAGTGGATTGTGCAATCACTTCTTGTTTGGAACTCTTCCAAGACACGGCTCCTCCATTTAAAATAAAGACATACCCAGATTGAGATCTCGAATCATCCCTATCTGTTTGGAAGCTTGCGTCAGTGTAACCCTTTACCTTTAAGCTTTCTTCCAAACCACCGTAAACCAAGAACATGTCTTTAGTCCTTCTCAAGTACTTAAGAATGTTCTTTACAGCAGTCCAGTGGGCTTCACCTGGGTTCTGTTGATACCTACTAGTCATGCTTAAGGCACATGAGACGTCAGGCCTAGTGCATAACATGGCATACATGATGAACCCAATTGCCGAAGCATATGGGACATGTTTCATCCTTTCAAGTTCAGTCCTAGTGCTTGGGCACTGAGACTTACTTAGGATGGTGCCATGCGGTATAGGCAAGAATCCTCTTTTGGAGCCTTGCATCTTGAACCTTTTCACGATTTTATCAATATATACACTTTGGCTTAGACCAATAAGTCTCTTAGATCTATCTCTATAGATCTTTATGCCTAATACATAAGCAGCTTCTCCTAAGTCCTTAATTGAGAAACAGTTCTCAAGGAATGTTTTGATACCTTTTAAGGTTGGGATGTCATTTCCAAATAGAAGTATGTCATCTACATACAATACTAGGAATATGACTATGCTCCCACTAGCTTTCTTATAAACACAGGAGTCATCCTCATTTTTAATGAATCCAAAATTCGTAATCTTTTCATCAAAGCGGATGTTCCATGTTCGAGACGCTTGCTTCAATCCATAAATAGATCTTTTAAGCTTGCACACTTTGTTTGGATGCTTAGGATCGACAAAACCTTCAGGTTGATCCATATAGACATCTTCCAATAAGTGTCCATTAAGGAAGGCGGTCTTGACATCCATTTGCCATATCTCATAATCATAGTATGCAGCTATGGCAAAAAGTATCCTAATCGACTTGATCATTGCCACTGGTGAAAAGGTCTCATCATAGTCAATACCATGAGTTTGTGAGTATCCTTTAGCGACAAGTCTTTCCTTAAAAGTGTGAACATTTCCATCCACATCGGTTTTCTTCTTGAAAACCCATTTGTTCCCAACGGTCTTACAATTGGTGGGAAGATTAACCAAGTCCCATACTTGGTTATCGTGCATGGATTGCATCTCAGTGTTCATGGCTTCAAGCCATTTATCAGATTCAGGATCTGACATTGCACTCTGGTAGTTGACGGGTTCATCAGAATCTATCGTATAACATTCCTCTTCCATCATTAGGTAACCATACCTTTCAGGTTCAAATCGAACCCTACCAGATCTGCGAACACCTTGTGTTACAATTTGTTCCTGATCAACTGTTTGTTCAGGTTCAATAATTTCTTGTTGAATGCTAGATCCAATTTCTTGTGTATCAGGCTGTGGTTCCTGAAGTTCTTCAAGCTCCACAAACCTCCCACTAGCCTCTTCCGTCAGAAACTTGTTTTCTAGGAATCCAGCTTTTCGAGAAATAAATATCTTATTCTCTATGGGATTGTAGAAGTAGTATCCAAGACAATCTTGCGGATACCCTACAAAGATACACTTAGTTGAACGTGGTTCTAGTTTGTTTGAAGCTTCTTGTCTAACATAAGCTTCACAACCCCATACCTTGAGATAGGATAAAGATGGAACCCTTCCATGCCATATCTCATAAGGTGTTTTATCTACCTTCTTAGTAGGTGACATGTTTAGGAGACGAGCGGCTGTTTGTAAAGCATAACCCCAAAATGACAAAGGTAGAGTACTTCTACTCATCATGGATCGAACCATATCCAATAGTGTTCGATTTCGCCTCTCAGATACACCATTATGTTGTGGTGTTCGAGGTGGAGTAAGTTGTGAAACAATTCCACAAGTCTTAAGATGATCCATAAAGTTTGTAGTTAAGTACTCACCTCCTCTATCAGAACGTATAACTTTAATTGTTTTGTTGAGTTGATTTTCCACTTCACTTTGAAACGTTTTGAACATTTCAAACGCCTCATGTTTATGTTTAATCAAATAAACATATCCAAAACGACTAAAGTCATCAGTGAAGGTGATGAAATATCTTTCACCATATCTAGTCATTGGCTTGAAAGGACCACATACATCCGTATGTATGATTCCTAACAAGTCCTTTGCCCTCTCATTGGTTCCTGAGAAAGGAGCTTTAGTCATCTTGCCATGTAAACAAGATTCACATATATCAAATGAGTCATTCCCATTTGCCTTCAAAAGTCCACTCTTTTGAAGTTGGGATATGCGATTCTTGTTTATATGCCCAAGTCGACAATGCCATAGATAAATTTGACTCAAATCACATTTGGGTCTCTTGGTAAAAGTGTGGTATAAAGAGCCATGGTTAGTCTTTTCATCAAGGTTTACTTCATAAATTCCATTTAAAGGCCTGGCCTCAAAATAGAACACATTGTTTTTGTAAACACAAATATCATCATTCATAAAGGAAAGATCAAATCCACATTGTCTCAACTTAGCAACCGAAATAATATTCCTAGTCAAGCTAGGAACATAATAAACATTCAACAATGTCAAATACATGCCACTAGGTAGTAATAAATCAAAACTTCCAATTGAATCCACCGCAACCCTTGCAATGTTTCCAACCCGGAGTACTACCTCGTTTGCCTTCAGTCGCCTACTCCTTTTGAACCCCTACAACATATTACAAATGTGAGTTCCACAACCAGTATGAAATACCCATGTGTTAGGAGATAAATTATAAAGTTCTAGGTCTATCACATAGATACCTGAAGTGCCCTCACCGGCCTTCTTCTTCTTCAACTCCGCAATATAGGTAGGGCAATTTCTCTTCCAATGCCCAACTTTGCTACATTCGAAGCACGCATCTTCTTTGGCAACCTTTTCCTTCTTCTTGGGCGGACGGGATGGTTGGACAACTTTCTTGCCCTTTCCTTTGACAACCTTTGCCTTTCCCTTGCCTTTGGAGTTGTTGGGGTGTTCGGATCTAGTTCTCTTTGTGCCACCTTCCTTGATCATGAGAACTTGAGTGGTTTTCTTAGGCAGATTCTTTTCCGCGGTAATTAGCATCCCATGCAATTCCGGGATAGTTTTGTTCAAACCATTCATGTTATAATTCATGACAAAAGGATCAAAAGACTTTGTCAAGGAGTTAAGGATCATATCCGTTGCTAGCTCTTCGGGCATCACAACTCCAAGACGTGCCAAATGATCAATGTGACTCTTCATTTTGAGCACATAAGAGCTAACCGTCTGCCCATCCTCCATCTTGCAAGCATGGAAAGCCCGAACAGTTTCGAACCTTTCCGTTCTTGCAAGTTGTTGGAACATTTCCTTCAATTGATTAATCATGTCATAGGACGAATGATTCTCCAAATCCTTCTGAAGGTCAGGAATCATGGTTGCCAACATTAGACATGATGCATCAATGGAGTCATCCATCTTTTTAAGCCATGCATCGTGTGCGGGCTTAGGAATGGCAGGAGGCTCTTCAGGAAGTGGTTCATTAAGAACATATTCTTTCTTTTCTTGTTTGAGAACTATTCTCACACTACGGTACCAATCCAAGAAGTTGGTGTGGTTGAGTTTTTCTCCCTCAAGGAGAGACCGTAGTGATGTTTTGTTTGGAGCCGGGTTTGTTGCGTTTGGTGCCATCTACAAAATTTTAACAAGGTTCAATTTAGCAATTTATGATATTAAGTCCTTAATAATTAATACCCTTTCTTGTTTCGTAAACTTTAATTTATTAAGGTCTAGAATCCAAGTTGCAATACAAACAAGCGGTTAGGTATCCTTTATCCCACCTATTCGAATCAACAAGTTAGGTAACGGTTTACCAATTATATCCAAATATAATTTCTAGAGTTATGGGATCCCATTATAACATTTATAAGTTTGGCATGTTTGATCCCATCTATGCCTTGGATTTCTAATGCTTAGGTGACCTTTATAACAAAAGATTTCCAAACAAATCATCCCACTTAAACGGACGTGTAGTTTTTACAACTATTAATGGTTAGGTGTCCTTTATCCCATCAATATTGCAAAAACTACCTCTTATATCACAAGAAGACTCCAAGTGGTTAGGTAACCTTTATCCCACAAGGATATACAAGTGATACATTAGTGTCTTTAAGAGGGATGGCATTGATTTGTATTTTGAAAGGGATTTTCTATGTTTTACAATTCTAATTTTAAAAAACATATGGTATCATGTAGATTGCATGCATCCAATGAACATGGTACCATTAAATCTCATTTTGTTAATTGGTTCTTTAATCATAAAATCTCCATTTTATTAATTCTTTGTTTGTGGTCAAGATTACAATTAATATCCAATATTAAGTTTGAGTTTGATCACATACATGAGAACCAATTTTAATCCTAAATAATTACCATTATTACTTAGGGTTGGAGTTTGTAATAATTCATAAAATCTCCATTTTATTTCATTTCATTAATTTTCAAATCTTGACTTTTATAGGTTTTAATAACAAAACCCATTTTAATAAAACCAATTGTAGCACATCTTATGTTTTAAATGTCAATTTGAAAATCACAAACTCCTTGATGATTATGTTTAATTATCTAGGTTGTCTAGCATGCAAAATCTTATTTTCATCCACAACATAAAATAACAAAACATTCAATCATCACATGCATGCATGGGTGCATAAACACAAGCCAACTATTTTGATATTTCATGTGAGCCATACATGAAATATCAAGTCCAAACCTAGGGACAAAAAGGTGACCAAAAACCGAACCAAATGATCTTCGATTTGGCTACAATTTTGCCAAGCTTCTTATATCATCAAATGACACTTTAACCATAATTTCTTGACACCATGGAATGAGTTATGATTTTTCTTTCTTCTCTCCAAAAGTTGCGACAGGAAGGGGCAGCAGGAAGAAATTTTGGTGATTTTTGTTGCTTTCTTCACTTCATTCTTGGTCATAATGATGCTTATACTTGTCAAAACTTAATGTATATACTAGATATTAAAGTTACTAACAAGTATATCATCAAAACACCAAGAAATGAATTTTTAAACCCCTCCTTAACAGATTCGAAATCTGGACAGCAGCTATGCAGAAAGTGTTGCTGTTGGGTGCATTCTTCTTTTGGCCTTTTACTTCATTCTCTTGTTACATTTTGTAAAAAATATAAAATACAACTATTCTAACAATTACAAAATGAATAAAAGAAGGAAATAACTAATTATTATTACAAACCATTTGAATAAAAGAATAGATTACAACCATATCGAATTTAAACACAAAACATGCATCATATGGTCCTTGGCTTGTTTATGCACCATTTTATCACATAAAATCATAAGAAAATCAACACTTTGTTTTTCTAAGGCAACAATTATGTAACCAAATGCATGCAAACATAAAATATAGTTGGTTACATAAAATCATAGATTAAACACTTGCATGTTGCCAAAGAAGCCATGCATGAACATTGCATTCAAGAAGATGAACATTCATGGCTTCCAAAAACCAAGTTTATCCAAATAAACTTATTATCTAAACATGCAATATAGCCATGGCTCTGATACCACTTGTTGGAGATCCATGTTCATGTTATGAGTTTCAAAAACTTGAAGTTGCAACGGAAGCATAAAATCATGAACACGAATTTCATTCCAAGAGGATCATGCTACATGCATGTAGAGATAAGATGAAGAACAAGCATAGTAAAAGTTCAAGATCATAACCTTTCTTTTGAGCTTAATATGGACGAGATTATGATGGCTAGGAATCAAGATAGCTTCCCTCTATAGTTTAGTCCACCACAAGAAAGATCACCTTAGATGCTAGTCTTCAAAACTTGCAAGATGAACACCTTCAACCCTTTATGCTTGAAAACGATTTTGCAAGAGTTCAAGGGAGAGTATGAGGGTGTTGTTGGCTGATTTCTAAGCATGAAGGAATAATTTTATCACTCCTCAAATGGCCGGGCATAATAAGCAACAAAAACCAAAGAGAATGATTGTGCATGCATTAAAGAAAGAACATGTCTCTTTCACATGGTCAAACCTTGAGATAAGAGAGAATATGACATGCTTTTTAAACTTTTCACACATGCCTTATAGCATGTAAAGGGCCGGCCACATGGGAGTGGTTTTTATAATATATATATCAATCTTATTATTTATAAACTCATATGATAAAGTTTATAAATAATAAACTTTCATGCTTGTGTTTAAATGGAATAACACTTAAACCATTTAATCACTTATATAAACCAATTAATCATGCATTATAAATCATATGAATATATATATATATATATATATATATATATATATATATATATATATATATATATATATATATATATATATATACCATAATATGCATATTTTATTTAATTTACCAATTAAATTAAATAAAATGTTTACTTATAAATCAATTAAATCATTTAACAACTTAAACAATTTAATTGTTATACTTAACAAATTCATCACATATGAATTATTAATCAACCTTTAATTTTTGAAGTTATTATTATTATTTACCTCAAATAATAATAATCCTACAAGATTAAATTGCAAGTTCAGTATCATTTAATGGCAAATCAAATTTAGCATTCTAAATGATCAATTGGTGTCAAACTTGTTGTTGGTGTGACCCTATAGGATCATGTATTATTAGTAATATCATTTAATGATCATCCTTGGGCATATAGAACTAACACCTTTTACAGAGAATATCCTATCAGTGTACTATCCAATAGGATAAGAGATTCATGCACCACGTATTGTACTATACGCGTGTACACAAAAGGTTGACAGGCTGTGAAGTCTTCGGATCCTCTGTGAATCACACTTCAGAGTCTTCAGACTTCGGGGTCTTCTACTTCTTTATTACTTCGGAGGTATGGGCAGAAGGACTTCGGATGGTTGGGCACTTCAGCACAAATTGACTCAACAATCTCCCTCTATGTGTGAAGTGCATCCGAAGCCTATCTTTGTTGACGATAGTGTTTCTTGTGGGCCTGCTTCAGGGTGTGGCTCACTGTCAACCACCAGTTGAGGTGTTCCTTTACTTTCTTTTTCTCTTGCCAGTTATTTACGAAATAGTTATTGACCAGGGCAAGAACTTGTTTGATAGACTCCAAAGGGAACCGACCCATGAAGTCAATGTCAAAGAATTTAGTCACCATGGTTTCATTGTCATGGGGCATTCCATTGAATACCACACCCCACGGCTTGTCAATAATCTGCTCAGCCTTCAAGTGTTCAAAATTTTCTATTGTGGTTGGTGGGGGTGCAAGAGATTGATTGAAGAGTTCGGCCACAAAAATATCAAACCTGGCCACTCTTAGAAGATAGTTTCTGAAGAAGGAGGAGATGTGAGTTTTGGCTGTTGCGAAGACCCTAATGTCTTCGCACTCGTTGCCTGCTGATAACTTCAGGATGTCGAAAAGAGTTATGAAGTCCGAAGGATTCATAATCAGGAAGTCAGCAATGGTGAACTTCGACTCTTCATCTTCATTAGCACCCCAAAGTACAAAGAAGTTTAGGTTTTGAAAGCCCACATACTCCTCTCCCTTCTTGATATAAATAATTTTCATTATCTTCTTCTCACTCCATACATAGTTCGGAGCTTGAATGAACTTTGCATGGAATGCAACCTTTTTCGTCTTGTATTCCAGCAACTTCTCTTTTGGTACATTGCTTTCGAATTGCAGAAAGGAGAATGTCTTTGGATTGTAGGGGAGATCCAGCTGCTGGTTTTTGTTGTTCTTTATTTCCAGGCTCTTGAGTGGAAGCCTGTTATTAACATGGAAGTCATTGAAACCGATGGCCTTGATTAGCTCCTCGGTCCATGTCTGGTTTTCAATGGCTATCCTGTTTATCTCGAGGATCTTCCTATACTCATCTTCCCTTTCCCGATTCACTTGCTCCATGTGAGGAGCAATCCAAATTTCTTTCACCAAAGGCCGCAAACTGCAACCCCCTTCTTCAGTTGTCATTGTGGTTCCGAAGATAGGACCAGCCTTGGAGGGAATCGGAGGAATAAAGGGTGGTCTACCCAAAATTTTTGGTTGTTGTCCTGTTGTTGTTGTTTTTGTTGTTTTTGTTATTGTTGTTGGGGCTTCGAAGATTGCGGTTTCTCCGGCTTGAGACCCAGGGACTTCAGATTCTCCCCCTTGTGAAGGATGAACAGTATGTTCACCCTGAGCAATTAGCTGGGGTCTCCCTTTTCGGCCTGTGATTTCTCCATTTTCAAGGAGACGTTGATCATGGGCTGAAGGGTGCCTTCAATTTTGTGACCACATTGGTGATGATGGCCTGGTTGGTGGTTCGAAGTTCTTTGGAAAAAGTGGCAACTACAGAAGAAGACAATTCCGCAGTGAGTTCTTCTACACGTTTGTGGGCATCAGACAGGTGGTTGGCAAACCCTGTCTGGTATTGAGAGTTGAAGGACTCGGTTGAAGTCCTAAGATCATGTAGCTCTTTTGCCACTTCGGAGTTAGATAACTCCATTTTTCTCACCAGCTCCTCAATCTGTTTATCATTCTGCTCCTTAAGGAGCTGGTGCTTTTCATTCATCTGCTCAACCGCTGTGTTGAGCTTCCCTTCGATAGCCCTTTGGATTTCTATTTGTTTCTCCAGAACACGTTGTTCTGAAGCCTTGACCAATTCTTCCATTTTCCCGGTCAAGGATTTTTGGACCTCAGCAATCAGGTCCTCAACACTAGCTTCAGGCTTCTTTGTGGGATCGAAGCCAGTGTTGGTTTGCAACAAAACATCCAGTTTACGATTGAGGATTTTGTATTGTTTCCCCAAGATGAAGTCTGTATCATCCAGACCTTCATCATCGTTGTCTTCAATGACTATGGGTGCCATGTGAAAGGCAGCCATGGCCTCTTCGGTGGATGGGGGTTGTGAAGAAATATTGGCTTCGAAATCGAAGTCATCTTGGAAGGGATAATCCGGCAAGCATGTATCCAGACCAGATGTGGAAGTCAAGAATGGATCCTAAGCGGATGAAATTATTGGTGCTTCAATGGATGTTGACTTCGGTGGTGGAGGAGGTGGCACTTCGGATAATAGTGTGTGGATGGTTGTTGTGTGTTGAGCACTTGTGGGAGGAGGAGGTGGTGGAGTTGTAGTATGAGGAGGTGTAGGTGGTCTGGTTGTTTTTGGTGGTGATTGTGGTTCCGTAGTATGTGGTGGAGTGGGTGGTTCTGTTTCATGGATTTGTGAGGATTGGTGTTCTTCTTCTTCTTCAGGAATGGCTTCGGGGTTTTTCTCGGACTCCGAAGACTCATCCCTGATGGTCAATTTCCTTGACCTTTTTGGTTGTTTCCTATTCGGAGTTTTCTGCTCAGAAGCCTTTATCTTTTTCTCAACTTTCTTTGGACCACTTGGTCCACCACCGGTTTTCTTCTTGCCCTTAGCTTTTGTTTGGGCCTTTGTTGCTGCAGTCTGAGTCCCTTCCTGAGTAACATCATGAATAGGGAATGGAATAATAAGAGTGTTCCTGTAGGTGTTTACCTCATTGCACTCAATGGGTACTTTGGAAAGCATGGCCTGAGGAATTTGGGCACAGAATGTTACTGGTTCTTCATCAAGAGTAGGAATTGCGATGGGAGTGAACTTCATCTCAGCAAGCGAGGGTTCAGGAACATACCCTGCTTGCTGGTAGTGGGCATGGACAACAATCGCCCAAAATCTAGGGTTTGCAATTTATGTTCCCTTCAGGCTATGGTTTATGTGGGAGCAGAAATCAGCCCAGAGAATTGATACGAAATCTACTTTGACATCATAGTAGATTCCATAGAGGAGGGCTTGAAATGCGACACTTGCTGAATCCAAGCCAGAAGTTCTTCCAGAAAGGCATCTAAGGAAGATATTGAAGAAGTATCTCCAAAGATCAGGCAACTGATTTTTCTTGAAAGTGTTGATCCTTTCCAGCAGGGGTTCATACCCCATCTCATTGAACATTGCGACCAGTTGATAAGCAGATGGGACCACCATTTCCTTCGAGTTGTAAACTGGAAGATGAAGAGCTTCAGCAAACTTCTCCTTGGTCAGTTGAATCTTCTTGGTCTTGCCTTTGGAGTCGATAGCCTCATAAAATACAGATTTGACTTGGTTGTTGGAGTCAAATAGAGCGTTTGATGTGTAGTGTGCCCTGTGAACCAGAGTCGCGGGGATGGAGGGAGTGCAGGTTAAAGCATAACCGAGAACAGACCTCTTCAGACACTCAACCAACACATCAATCGGTTGAGGGTAAAGCTTCAGATCGTTGCGAAGAACCAGATTAGCAGACTGGTTCTTGAGAACAGGAATGGAGAAAGCTTCAATTGTTTGAGATGAAGCTTCAACCATTGTTGAACAGTCGAGGAAGACGGATGAACTTTGGGTTTCAAAGAAAATTTTTACAGAAGAGATTTGAGAGGTATGATTGCGTAAAGAGTAGGATTGATGGGTCGGAGCTATATATAGTATTCGTGGTCCCAAGGCCATTTAATGCGCGTGAGATATGGTCCACTAATATTGTGACACCTCAGCACCACGCCGTTCCACTTTCTCTGCAAGACGTAACCGTACGGCTGTCAGACATCATTATTTGAAATTGAACCGCCATATTCACACGATCTTATTGTTAGGATTGGCCACGATTATCTCAATGACAGCTATGTAGCAACAGATAACAACGGTTATTAAATTCAAAAGAATGTTTTTCCCTGAGATAATCATAAATGTGGAAGTTAATCGGAACAATAAATTGACTTCGATCCTTTGAAGAAAATTATGACCGTTATACGTGCTTCTTCGGAGTGAGGTCATGAAGTTATGATTAACTCCGAAGAGAGTAGTTTTTACTTAAGGTGATTTGATAGGACACCGAAGTCCATTTGTTTTCTCTTGATTTTTCTTTGAAGTTTTGGTTTTACTTTTGTGAAAGAAGATTTGACAAATTAATGTTCAGAATCATTCGAATCATGTTGGAAGTCCATTTTCCATTTCGAAGATTGTTTGATTCTATATCAGTCATGGATGTATAAGTTTGATCACCCCATCACAACTTCATTTTGCATTTGGAAACTTGTTTTGATTTGTGCCTTTTTGTGCTTCAAATTTTTCATACTTAATAGTGATAACATCCTTTGCATTTGAAATTTAAAGAAATTTTCATTCTTGGATTGAGCATCAGAAGTGTTTTTAGAGATTAGATTGTTTTTGAAGATTCTTTTGAAAAATATATTCCCTTTCATCAGTTGAAGTGTTTGGATACTAGACTCTGATGACAAGCCTTTGAGCTTCGTACACCACTCCAACTTTATCATTTAAGACAGACTACTTGAAATGTTCATATTCTCTACACGATACTCAACTATGTTATAGGAGTTCCTTGTATCGTTATTTAAAACAGAAGAATAAGCCTTTGAATGCTGATTTTTCTTTCTTTTGCATTTCCTTGTTTATGTTTTTGTCTTTGTATGTCTTTGATTCTTTTGACAATTCATTTGTTTCTTTTCTTTTTGAGGATTTTCAACTTAACTCTTTTTATCTTTTCTATTTTTGGATTTACTTATCCGAAGATACAAAACATCACCAATTAGTTTCTTTCTTTGGTGCCTTTTGGTTTGTTTTAAACAATCCCTGAGTGTGAAAGTTTTCATGTAGTTCAATTTTGTACCATTAATGAAAGTAGATTTAAATTTCCTTATCAAACAACGTTGGTACTATCTTTGAAGAAAATTTCGGAACACTTGAGTTATCCTGTGTAGTTTTGAGGCTACATGATTAATTTGAAGTTGAAGCGAGTCAAGTTCGAAAGGGTGGTTAGGAATAGACACTATGTTAACGATATTGGAATCAAACAAGGCTTCAAATTGTAAAATAGCCTTAACCTCACTTCGAAGTCTGTTTTCTTACCACCGTTTCAAGTCAATTCCCAAATACCTTTTAGTGCAATAAGGTATGATTATCAGAATCTAAAATCAAAGTTTTGTCCTTTACTTGGTTAATTCATGAGGGAAAGGTTAAACTTTGTCATTTTGCATCAAATTTTTCTCATAATTTGGTGTGATTTTTCCTGTTTTTGAATTTTCTTTGACTTAAAATCTTTTTATTTTTGTCCTTAAGAAGCAAAGTCAAAATATGTTTAAGTGATTTTCAAATTTGAAGAGTTTATTTTGTAGGAAAATTATGTTCCGCAGAGAACCGAAGTGATGTTTTACTTCGGAGTGCTGCGGTGCAATTCCAAGTGTGTTTGCTTGTTTTACTCCGATGAGCTCCGAAGTGATATTTTACTTCGGAATACTGCGGAGTATTATGAATTTGAAAAAATTTGAACTGAGGAAAAGAGTAAGAGTGAGCAAATCTGGGATTTATTATTGAAGAGTGGATCCATCTATCATTCCAAGTCTACGAACAATTCTTGTGAATGCTTCTTCATTTAAAGCCTTTGTGAAGATACCTGCCAATTGTTCTGTAGTGTGAACAAAGTGCACCTCAATATTTCCCTCCTCAACATGACTTTTGATGAAGTGATAGTGAAGAGCTATATGCTTCGTCTTGGAATGTTGAACAGGATTGTGGCATATACGAATTGCACTTTGAGAGTCACAAAATAAAGGAATATTTCTCATGTTGATGGCATAATCTTTCAGTTGACTTTGGATCCAAATGATTTGTGAAGTACATGTTGCGGCTGCTACATACTCTGCTTCTGCTGTGGAGATAGAGACACAACTTTGCTTCTTAGATTGCCGGCTAATCAGCTTTCCATCTAAGAATTGACAACCCCCCGAAGTGCTCTTGCGATCAATAGAGCATCCACCAAGATCTGAGTCTGAATAAGCTTGTATGTAAAAGCCGGAGTTTGCCGGGTACCATAGGCCATAAGCAGTAGTGCCATGAAGATATCGAAATATTGTCTTAACCGCAGCCAGATGAGGTTCTCTTGGGTCAGCCTGATATCTTGCACAATTGCAGACTGCAAACATGATATCAGGACGACTGGCTGTGAGATAGAGCAGTGATCCAATCATGCTTCGGTATTGTTGTATGTCTGTCTTCGGTCTGTCCATTGAAGGATTCAACCTTGTACATGCAGGAAAAGGAACTTTTGCATTTGAGCAGTTAGTCATTCCGAATCGTTCAAGCAAACTCTTCGTGTACTTTTGTTGATTGATGAATATCCCCTCCTTGGATTGGTTTATTTGTAATCCAAGAAAGAAGTTAATCTTTCCCATCATACTCATTTGGAATTTGCTTTTCATTAGTTTTTCAAAATGTTTTGACAAATTGGGGTCAGTGGATCCGAAGATTATGTCATCCACATAGATTTGGGCTAACATCAAATGAGATTTAACTTTCTTTCTAAAAAGTGTAGGATCCATTGAACCTTGTTTAAAGTTTGATTCTTTTAAAATTTTTGTCAAGGTCTCATACCAAGCCCTTGGAGCTTGTTTTAAACCATAGACGGCTTTGTCTAACACATAGCAATGGTTTGGATGTTCTTTACTTTCAAAGCCAGGTGGTTGTTCAACAAAGTAACGATCCGAAACTAGAAGACTTGATATGGTTGCAGAATTATAATAAGAAAGTGATACCTAGAATAGATCGTAATAGCTCAAAAATAAATGACAGGAATTAATCAATTATATAACTTGGAAATATAAAGACTAGAATTAAAGAGTGCTTAGAAATTTAAGAACAGTAAGAAATGCAGATGAGAGAGTAAGAGTTGATGGAATGAGAGATTATATTGATAAGTGTAATTGTTACATGAAGTCTCTCAAAACCATGAGGACTGAAGATGAACTTGGTCTCCCTTTTATAGACTAAGGGAGGACCTTCGGATAATAACCTATGGACTGAAGAGGAGACAACACGTCTCTCTTCAGTCAGATAAGAAAGGGTGAATCTAATATAAAAATACAATGTCAGGCTAGGGTGGCTTGTCTATAATTTAATAATACTCTAAAGTACAACAAACATACTTCTAATGGGCCACGCCTGATCTAGTCTAATCATATCCTATAAGTTGAAGTGCTTATCCCTTGCCTTATCTTCTTTTAGTCTTCAGTCTTCTTTGTTGAATGTTTAAGTGTAATATTTCCTTAGATATGTTGACATAGATACTCCGAAATCCTGAGTGGATTTCGGAGTCCTGGCTGGTTTGATCAGAGTGTCTTTGGAAATAGTTGTGAGTGTCTAGATCTTCTGAGTTAGTTCGGAGTATGATATTCTGAACTCTTTCTTCTAGGTGAGATACTTTCTGATTCTGAGTTCCTTTGAAGGTCCGAAATCCAATACTGGATTTCAGATGATTACAATTTTATCAGAACACAACTTATCCGAGATATAAGTTGACAACATACAAAAGATATAAGTATTTTGTTCATTACTTAAAACATTCATAAAAACATTCATGCAAAGGTAAGTTCATTCCATCAAAATAAGAAGTTTGATAATACAATCCTAACATATCAAACTACGAGTTGGTCAACGATTTGACTTTCAGTACTAACAATTCCCCCTTCGGTGACCAATCGAGGGGTTTGAGTCATTTTTTATGTTTATCCATTACTCCTTGTCTTGCAGCATATTCCCAAAACTTTCTGACTGCCAGCAGCCACTTCATTCTGGTAAGTAGTTCTTTCTTGGCTTCAGGCTCTGATGACTTTGACTTTTCCACGGCTTTGATGCATTCCTTTAGCATACTATTTGCAACTCTTCTGAGTTGATCAGCATGAAGAAAAATAAAATATCCTTTCTCTTTGGGATCCTTGTATACTAAGCCAAGTTCTGGATTAAAGGTTGCACCTCTTTTCCAGTTGTCTCGATTGTCTGGCAGAGATAAGTCAGGTTTGGGAATTATCTGTGGTTCAGGGTTATCTTTGATGATTTTATAAATTTCAGCATCATTGTAGGAGAATTCCTCTACAAGACGGTGTAAAAATCTTTTTGCTGCGACATAAGCTTCTCTAACATTTTGACTTTCTTTGTGAGATAGCTTTACAGTTATTGTGAAGATGTCGGCTGGATTCATGTTTCGGAAGTCGGCTTCTGTAATCAGAATCGGGTTGTTGTAGTCGTCATTTCTGATTAGCTCGTATTCAAAGTATTCAGACTTTTGAAACTGTCTTCTCTTGATACTTCAAACAGATGTTATGACTTCATTTGACCATGTATCAACTTGAGGTTTGGTCCATTTCTTGAAGAAGTCCAGATTCCTATAGTAAGCTGCAAGTTCTTTGTCAGGCCTTGATACTGCGGTGAAGTTCGGAGTGTATCGGTATTTGTCTCCATTAGGTGTCAGAGGTATGTCCTAGTTATGTCGGGACGTAGGGGAGGATTGTATGACTTGAAGGGTTGGAAATCCAAGTCGTTCAGTGGTCGGTAACTGGTGATATTTGAAAGAATGGATCTGCTGGGACCGGTTGGATCAGCTTGGTCTTGATCAGGTTCTGACTCAGTGCTGAAGTTTTCAGCATGTTCATTAGCTTGAGAGTCAAAGAACTTTGATTTCTTTTCCTTGATCTCTGGGGGATCAGATATCTTGATTGGCGAGTATACGAAAATCTCGTCGTCTTCTGAGTGATCTTTATCGGAAGGAGATTTTAGGAGAGGAGAAATCGGAGGAGGGGATTTCTGATGGGATTTCTGAGAAGGGAATTTCAGAGAGGAGGATTTCTGATTCGGAGACGGGGATTTCTGAGAAGGTGATTTTGGGGGAGGAGATTTCGGAGGAGGAGATTTCGGAGGAGGATTGATAGGATGATCATTTTCTGATTCCTTATTGTGAGTTTCATCCTCATCAATGTTCATGTCTTTTTGAATTTCTCCTTTATCAGCATTTGCGTCGTCTTGCTGAATGTCTCCTTGATCTTTTGTTCCACTTGGGCCAGCAGTAGAGTCTATTACCATATCAGTCGTTTGGGGGATCTCTACTGTATCGTCCTCCTTTCCCCCTCCTGGGGCACCTGTAGGGACGGAAGGAGTCACAGGCAGGCGGGCCAGAATGGAATCAAGCTTGTCGGAGACGACAGTCACTTCCTTCTTGATACAATCAGGAAGTGGCGTATCGTACATGGTTTGGAGGGCTTCCATGGCGTCTATATTCAGTTTTGTGCAGAGTTTGATTTGTTCAATAGGACCAGCCATGGTGCCGGTGATGTTCTGCATGGTTTGGGTAACCATCTGAAGGAGAAGAGCATTTGTTCTTCTAAGGGAGAAATTTTTGGCCAGAACTCCATTCAGATAGTTAGACATATGGTCCATGGAATCTTTGAGCTTTGATTGTACGTTGGATAGGAGCTCAGGAACTTGTTGTTGACATTTCTCCACTTCAGTGAGCATCGTTTGTGCAGTCTTCATCATGTTGGCTGCGTCGCATTTCCTTTGAGCATCAAGAGTGGCGAGTCTATCATGGATGATCTTTTCTGGTTGCTCGTCGCAATGTAGAAGAATGTCAGTGTTTTTCTTTTCTAGTGCAGCCACTCGATCTTTGATTGCTGCTAGTTCCTTGATCATTTCCTCCTGATTTTGGGAGGACTTTAGGTCAGTTAGGAGCGTGGTCAAGGTGTCAAATTTCTGATGTAGGGAGTCATCCTTGAGTAATGAATTGACGGATTGAATCGGATTATCTTTGGCAACTTTGTCGGAAGAGGAGTTGGTGTCACTGAGATCGACTAAGTGCATTTGGGATGAGGAAGGTTTATCGACCTCTTGATCAACATCAAAGAGTGAGTTGTTAATTGGGATCGATTGAGTGTCGGAGATCATTACTCGAGAGTCGGACTCTGTAGGTTGTTCAACTGTGTGCTGCTGTTGAGTCTTTTTCTGAAGGTCTTGTGCACAAAATCTGTCCCAGGTGAGAGGGACGATTTCTGAGGCAATCTTGGACCAGTCGGTTTCGATGGAATCAAATAGGTAGAATGAGGAGTCTACCAGTTTTTCAAGAGAGGAGTGTAGGAGGGAATCAAGATGGACAGTGAGTGCATTGATTCGTTTTCTTTCGGACTTGACATGGTCTGAGTCTTTGTCGGATGGGGGACCAAAGATGAATAAGGTTTGAAGTTCCTTTTGTTTATGCTCGAATTGATGTTGGATACGTTCAACCAATGCCTCTTGTTCTTGAACTGCGGTCTTGAACTTCCATTTAGCAAATTCGGATGCATCAGGAGGAGGTTGAGTGAGATTTGGGATGAGATCGATTGTAGGGTTCTTTTTGGTGATTGGTGATTTCTTTTTAGGTTGTGGAGGTGAGTTCTATTTTTCCTCCATTAGGATATTTTCCTGAGTGTCTTTCGAGTCTGGAGAGTTCTGTCTTTCCTCCAAATGTTCTGACTCGGAATCCTTTGAAGATGGTTCAGAGATCTAACATGAAAGAATGCAAGTCAGATAACAATCTTGTATGTTAGATGTAATACATACCTTAGAGAATCAAAATTGATTTGCAAGCACAGTATTATATATATATGAATTTCGTATAGCTTTGAAACTGTGAGATTAGGATAAAGTAAGCAATTGTTGTTTTTACTTTCTGTTAATTGAGCATAGAGAGAAGATGAGACATATGGAATTCATAGATTTAAAAATGTGCTGATCAATGATCTGTGAGGACAAAGAATTTTTGTTAAGAGATTAAGAAATGATTCAGAGATGAGTGAAATGAGAACCTTCTGACAAAGAGAAAGGGAAACTCAGAAGTGAGTTTCTTTTGATAAAGAAGAGAGGGATAAAGAGGGATATCAGAAGGAGAGATGTCAGAAGAGAGAATCAGAGGTGAGAAACTTCAGACAATTAGAAAGGGGGGTTATTAGAAGTGAGAAACTTCTGACAAGTAGAAAGAGGGATGCAGAAGCATGAGGCTTCTGACAGATAGAAAAGAAAGGGGGATTCAGAATAGAAAGAATTAATGAAAGAGGTACCGTTTTGACGTTTCGTTGCTTCTTTTTGGGTGGTTGCTTGGATAGAGAAGATTTAGAAGCTTTCTTTTTGAGTTTCCTGGGGGGCCTCACATTTTTTGAGAGAGTGAGGTAGATAAGCTGCTACTCCTTCAGTAGAATTGATGTGAGAGATGACAGCAGGGTCTGTTGGATCAGCCAACTTCAGTAATTCGGTAGGCAATCTGCGGATTTTCCCAAATAAAGGGTCTATTTTGGCAGTGTAGGGTTTGGCCTTAGGTATGACCAATTTGTCGGCGTCTGATCTGGGAGTCGGAATGGTGAGTTGAAGCTTCTGATAGACATGCTTGATGCATATAGCCCAGAAGCGTGCTGAGTGAATTTGACCAGTTGGTTTTAAGGAGGAGGGTATGTAGACAAGGAAATCATCAAACAGAATTGCGGCATAATCAACTGTGCGACCGGAGTAGAGACTCCAAAGGAGACACATGAGGCGTCTGTTTAACTGGTCTGTACCTCCCAGTTTACCTGTTAAGCACTTAATGATATAATGTATGAGGCATTACCATAGAGGGGAGTTATGTCCTTTAGACATGTGGAATAGTTTAGGAAAATCATACATATACCCCATATTATAGATCATGGATTTGAGATCACCGTCCGTTGGTTGGTCAAAAGTGGATTCGTAGTATGGGAGATTTAGGGCTTCTGCAAAGGTTTTCTTATCGATGACGATACGTTGATCGTCGTGTAGAGTCACGGCATAACCGGAGGAACAGTTGGTGGCGGAAGAGACGATCTCTTGTAGTAAGGAGACTGGAATAGAAGGAGGACGGTGAAAGAAAGCTTTAGCTAGTGGGTGTCTTGAGAGTATGTGAAGAAGAACATGTAGGTGTGGTTTGTAAGCTTTGAGATCGTCTGAAAGGTAGAGGTTGGAGAGTGCGACATTGATAGTCTCATTGTCGCTCTTGGATTGGGATGCCATTGAAGAATTTTGATGGAAGAG
Source organism: Cichorium intybus (assembly GCA_023525715.1). Lineage (NCBI taxonomy): Eukaryota > Viridiplantae > Streptophyta > Magnoliopsida > Asterales > Asteraceae > Cichorium > Cichorium intybus. The sequence goes on from CM042010.1 coordinate 81,758,847, forward strand.
ATGAGGAGAGATGGAAGGTTTTAGATATTTTAGGGTTGAGAGATGGAAAGCGGCGGTGAGAGAGATATGATACTCAAGAGGGAGTGTTTGTGGAAGATGAAGAAGGGTGAGCGATTGAAATAAGAGGGAACGGTTATAGCGATTTGAAAAAGTGTAAGAAACCGCCGGGTTGCGGAAATGAAGGGACGTGTGAATAGTTGTGTCAGAAAAGCGTATGCTTGGCATTAAATGCAAAGAAATGATGAAAATGGATGGTCCATTAAAGGACGGACATGTGTGGCAGAGAGAATATCCGTTGGAGAAAAAATGGATCATGTGAATTTTAATTATTGGGTAATAAATGTTTTCGTATTTAAGTTTCATTCCCGTATTAAATATGTCGAGGTGAGGTGTCTAGGGTACGGATTTGTATGAGTGTGATAGTTCGGACTTGATCAGAAAGAATAAATTCGGAGTGAAATCGTAAGTCAGTAGAGTTGTTCGTTCTGAGATGATGAGAAAACTTTGAAATTGTAAGGTGGTAGGCTCGGAGAGAAGATGTTCTGAGTGAGTATCTGATGGCTCGGAGATGTGGAAAGAAGTCAGAACTAAACATTCCGAGATTGAGGTTCTGAGCTTGAAGGTTCGGAGAGTAAGGTAGTATCTCGGAGAACTAGGGATCAGAAGCAAAAGGTTCGGATTGTGGTTCAGAACTTGGTTTCTGAGGGACAAGTCCTAAGACTTGAGATGGACAAGTACGAAGACTTGATATGGTTGCGAAATTATAATAAGAAAGTGATACTTAGAATAGATCGTAATAGCTCAACAATAAATGACAGGAATTAATCAATTATATAACTTGGAAATATAAAGACTAGAATTAAAGAGTGCTTAGTAATGTAAGAACAGTAAGAAATGCAGATGAGAGAGTAAGAGTTGATGGAATGAGAGATTATATTGATAAGTGTAATTGTTACATGAAGTCTCTCAAAACCATGAGGACTGAAGATGAACTTGGTTTCTGAGTGCTGTTGTGTAATGGGTAATTTTAGGAGTTGTCATATCATTGTTGTGGAGATAAACTATGATGCAGACTGTCTAAACTAGGTAGTCAAATCATGTATAGCATCTCTAAATTACTGATCTCGAAGTGATGAGGTGTCAAGAAGAGGTAGGGGAAAGTGGTAATAAAAGGGGGTTGTTCACGACACTTAGAAATCACACAAGTGATGATTTTGAGGAATTAATCATGGCTTCAAGACGTCCGTTCAATCGTGATGAGAAGGTGGAGGTGAGAATTCAAGATGATGAGTTTGCTGGTGCAGTATACGGTGGTGTGATCAAGTCTGTATGGAATCATCGGTATGAAGTAAAGATGACAACGTTGGCTGATGGATCCACTGGTGGTCCTTTGAATGTGCATGTGGACTTTGCATATCTGTAACCTGTTCCTCCTAAGGTTTTGGTGGAGTTCAAGCAGTTTGATTTTGTGGAGGTGTGGTATCGGCGTGGATGGTAGCCAGCTGCTATTTCGAGAAAGACCCCATTCAATCAGTTCCATGTGGTGTTAGTGGATGGGACTCGTCTGTTTGTTGATGAGTCGGAACTGAAGATTCATCAGAGGTATCATCTTGGAGAGACTCCGATGTAGCAATATTATAAGCTCTGATGATGAGGACAGACTGTTGATCTCCCTTTGTTTTATGTGTCTTGTATCGGACTGTGTGTTTGCTTGTAAGGCTAGTATTATGTAAACATTGCTTTTGTTGTATGTTGAAACGTTTTGAATGAATGAAAGCAAGTTATGTTGTTTGTGTGTGTGTGAATGGGATTCAGAACTTTTGCATTCAGAAAGTGTGTAGGAAGAAGTCGGAGATGGAAAAGTTCAGAGAGATGACAGAATTTGTCGTTTTTAAAAAAAATATTTAGAGAGAGAGAGAGATTTGAAGGGTTAGGTGGGGATGTGTCAGTTTTGGAAAAGGAGAACAATCAGTGTGGGAGCACGAGCGGTTTATCCATTACGCCGTCAAAGTTGCCGAACCGTCTAATCAACGGTTTAAACCATGACGCTGATGTGACGGGTGCATTAACTTCCCACTAGGGTTATTATGACCACTAAGTAAATGTGTTAAAAAAGATGAATGGGCATGTAGGTTGGTTATAAAAGGGGGTTTCAACTGAGGGTTTAACCACTCGTATCAAGAACAAAATCACCTAAATATAATCTGCTTTCAACATGGCTAGATTCTTCTTCAAATGTTTTGATGAGGTTGAGGAAAAGTTGACTAATGGTGATTTTGCTGGAGGCTTCTATGAAGGAGTTATCACAAAGACCTAGAAACGGCGGTGTGAGGTGCAGTTGAGGTGCTTGCCGGATAATACCACCGGAAAGATGATGATCGTACGGGTTAAATACGGTCTCCTTCGTCCTATCCCACCGACTGTGGTAGTAGAGTACAAGGTCGGAGACTATGTCGATGCATGGGATCGACAAGGGTGGTGGGCTGGAGTTGTCGACAACGTGATCAGCGACGATGTTTATAACGTTGTGCTGCTAGACGGGAAGACTGTTCGGGTGTGTGATTCGTCTATGCGAATCACACAGAGCTTTGTGTATGGTCATCCTCCAAAGTGGCAGTACAACAAGCATTAGGAGGAAGGGGAGAAGAGATGATCATCTTTTGTTTTTTGATGTTTTCTAGTTGTCTTTGTGTAGTGGAATCTTAAGTCATATGTTTTTTGAGATGTTTAGGGATATGACTTAATTGATTCAGTTAATGTAATGTTTGTTTATTTGAATGAAAGTAGATTTGGCTGCTATATGTGTGTTGGTAACATGTGATTGAAAGTATTGAGATAGGTTTTCTGAAATTATTATGAGAAAAATCGAAAGGTTTAAGGTTCTGAGAAGAATCGGAAGGCTTAAGGTTCTGAGAAGAATCAGAAGGCTTAAGGTTCTGAGAAGAATCAGAAGGCTTAAGGTTCTGAGAAGAAAGTCAGAGTTTGCTTAGAGCTGACTTTCCTGCTGAGAGAATGAAGATCAGAAACGGATGATCATTCTCTGAAGAAGTCAGAGTCAGGATTTAACATACCCAACTTGTCCAGAAAATTGTTGAATTTAGTGGAATCTAAGGCTTTTGTCAAGACATCGGCTACTTGTTCATCGGTAGGAATGAAATAGAGTTCGATGTTACCTGCAAAGATTTGATCCTTGATGAAGTGATATCTCAGATCGATGTGTTTGGTCATAGAGTGCTGAATAGGATTGTGAGAAATAGCTATGGCACTCTTGGAGTCACAATAGATAGGAACTTGAAGGAATCGATAACCATAATCCATTAGCTGAGTTTTCATCCAGAGAACTTGTGAACAGCAGGAGGATGCAGCCACATATTCTGCTTCTGCTGATGATAAGGCGACACAGTTTTGTTTCTTGGAGGACCAGCTGACTAATCTTCCACCAAGGAATTGACAGCCTCCGGATGTGCTTTTCCGATCCAATTTGCATCCGGCATGGTCCGAATCGGTGAATGCTTGGAGTTTAAAGTTGTCTCTAATTGGATACCATAGTCCCATTGCCTTAGTCCCTTTGAGATATTTGAATATTTGCTTTACTGCTGTTAGATGCGACCTTTCCGGAGCAGCTTGATATCTGGCACACAGACAAGTTGAAAACATGATGTCGGGTCTACTTGTGGTTAAGTACAATAATGAGCCTATCATTCCTCGATACAACTTATGGTCTACTGGCTCGCCTTCGGGGTCTGCAAAGATTTTATGATTGGTGGATATCGGAATTTTGGCAGTAGAGCAATTTTCAAGCGAAAATTTCTTCAGAAGTTCATTTGTATATTTTTCTTGATGTATAAAGATTCCACTTTTGGTTTGTGTGATTTGAAGGCCTAAGAAGAAGTTTATTTCTCGATTCATGCTCATGTGGAATTTGTCTGTCATCACCTTTGCAAATTCATCAACCATTGCTTGATTTGTTGATCCGAAGATGATATCATCTACATAGACTTGGACGATCATGATGTGATTTTGATGGGATCGAACAAAGAATGTCGGATCAATGGCTCCTCGTCTGTATCCTGATGAGACTAGAAAGGTTGATAACGTTTCATACCAAGCTCTAGGTGATTGTTTTAGACCGTATACTGCCTTATTCAGACGATACACATGGTTAGGTCGTGATAGATCTTCGAAACCCGGAGGTTGTTGAAGATAGACTATTTCTTGAAGATCACCTTGAAGAAATGCACTTTTTACATCCATTTGATGTACAATAATATTTTTGTGAGCTGCGTAGGCTAGAAAGATCCGAATGGTTTCTAGTAAAGCAACTGGTGCATACGTTTCATCATAGTCAAGTCCTTCGATCTGACTATATCCTTTTGCCACTAATCTGGCTTTGTTTCTAACAACAGTACCCATGTCATCAAGTTTGTTTCGAAAGACCCATCTAGTACCAATGACTCTGTGATTGGAGGGTCTTGGAACAAGATCCCAGACGTTGTTTCTTTTGAATTCTGACAGTTCATCTTGCATGGCTTTGATCCAATCGTCGTCGTCTAGAGCGTCTAGGACTGTCTTTGGTTCAACTTTGCTGATGTATGCGGCGTAGTGACATTCATCCTAAATTGATTTCTTTGATCTTGTTTGAACCTTGGATGATGGATTTCCGATGATTTGGTTCGGAGGGTGATTCCGAGTCCACTTGTGTAAGCGAGGAAGGAGGGCTGGATCAGAAATAGGAGGGGAGATATCATAAATGAAGTGGGTGTCTTCAGAAGTGGTGTTTTGAATTTGTGATTCTTCAGCTGATGTATTCTTATCGGCTTCAAATATAAAGATCGGAGAATTATTAACCATTGCATCAGAGGAGTGGGCTGTGACATTTTTTGATGGGTTATCTGCTGATGAGGTATCTTCTGAGGGTTGATGGTCACCTTCGGATTGAGGTATTCCATCTACATGTGTAGGGAGTCTGGACTCCCCCTCACAGATTGCTGGGATTGATGGTTGCTTCTGAGTCTGATGACTTGGAGAAGGGAGCAGAGGCTCCCTCTCGATTGTTGGAGTGTTTGTCGGAAGATCAGTTTGATCTTCGGATGAGGTAGGCTCTGAGGAAGTGGTTGGTCCTGATGCAGAGATGATTTGCTGAATTGCATCAGGAGAATGGACAACTTCGGCTTCTTTTGCTGTCTCTGATGGATCAAAGAGTAAGTCATAATCAATTTCAACTATATGAATGGGTCGATGTCCCACTGGAACATCATTTTCCATTACATATAGAATATCTTGATTCTTCTTTCTCTATTGATATTGATCGTCAAATTCGATGTCAAAACTTTCTTCGATAACTCGTGTTTTCTTGTTTAGAACACGATAGGCTACTGATTTTGATGAATATCCCATGAATATTGCTTCATCACTTTTGGGTGCGAATTTTCCTAAATGATCTTTGTTATTTTAATGAAGCACCGGCAGCCAAATATATGAAAGAATTTGACATTAGGTTTTCTTCCGTTTAATATTTCATAGGGAGTCATTTGTAGTCTTTTGTTGACAATGGATCGATTTTGAACAAAGCAGGCAGTTGCTATTGCTTCTGCCCAGAAGGTTAGAGGAAGGTTTGCAAAGGTTAGCATTGATCGAGCTGCTTCCACTAAAGTTCTGTTTCTTCTTTCTACGATACCGTTTTGTTGAGGTGTATATGGTGCTGAAAAGTTGTGCTCTATTCCTTTGGATGTCAGAAATTCTTCAATTTGCTTATTGTTGAACTCAGTTCCATTATCACTTCGGATTCTTCTTACTGGAAGTTGAATCTTGAGTTCGATTGATGTAATAAAGTTTATGAGTTCTGGGAAGGTGTCTGATTATAATCTTAAGAAAAATACCCAGGTGAATCGGGAGTAGTCGTCCACAATAACCAGGATGTATTTCTTGTGATTTATACTAGCAACTGTTGATGGACCACAAAGATCCATGTGAAGAAGTTCTAGTGGATGAGTAATGCCTGAGTCGGTGATTGATTTGTGAGGTTTCTTCTTTTGCTTGCCAAATGTGCATGCTGCACATAAGTTTTCATTATGAAACCTCAGAAGTGGTATTCCTCTAACCATTTCTCCTGTTACCAACTGATTCATGTATCAGAAGTTGAGATGAGCTAGTTTCCGATGCCATAACCAACTAATTTCGGAGTGTGCTTTTGCCAATAGGCAAAGTCTTGGTTTTCCGATAAACATTGAGATGTCTAATGGAAACATGTTGAGTTGTCTTGTAGATTTTATTAGACATCTGTCTTTGTTGCCTGTCATGATGTAACTGGATTCATTGTCGAATTCAACGTAGGCAACCTTCTGAATGGTGAAGTTTCCGTTTGTAAGTACACCGTAGCCTTTGATGATGTCGTTTGCGTCATTTCCGAATGTGACGTATCCTCCAAAGCTGACTTCTCTGTAATCTCTTAGAAACTCCAATCTTCCGGTCATGTGCATTGAGCAGGCACTATCTATTGCCATTCGTCATCCTGCTCTTCAGTACTGAGTGCCTGAAAGATTAGACAGTTAGTTTGGGTACCCAAACTTGTTTGGTCCCATTTGCTTTTACAGACATGGAAGATTTATTTTCGACAATTGAATTGATGAGAGTTTCAATTTCAGGAGATAATTTTGACTCAGAAGTGGGTGTTTTTATGATCCATTTTTTGAAAAAATCTCTTTGGAACTTTTGGAGAGTAGTTTTTCATTGAATGCCTAGGATTTTTTAAATTTGTAACACTGATTGTTTTAGAAGGATGTTTGCAACAATTACAGCAAGTATAATTTTGTTGTCGTTTTAAAATTCTCGGAGTAGTTTCAGAACGATTGTAATTCTGAGTCTGGGTTCCGATAACATTTGAGGTTGGCTTGTTGCTTCTGATGATACTTGAAAATGATTTAAGGAATTCATTCATGGGTTTCTTAGAGATTGTGTAACTATTTTGAGTATTTTTCGAATTTCTTGTTAGTTTTGGAAATTCTGAGATGTAGTCTGAATTTATGATATTTTGAAATTGTTGAATGGGTTTGATTTTTGGAGTCGGAAGTAATCCCTTGTGGATATACTTTCGTGGTGTAGAAGAAGTTGATCTCTGAGTATGACTTGGAGTGACAATAGTTGAATTAGCTTCTGATCGTTTCTGAGTGTAGAAGCATTTTTCCTATTCAAATCTTGCGTGAGATCGAGGAGATCTGAGATCTTTTCTGTTTAGGTTTGGTTTTATTCCTTGTTTGGTTATATTCTTTCCTTTTCCTTTTTGAAAACTTTTTCTTGGGGAAGAGTCTGATAAAGAATCATTCAGGGAGCTTGTCCCCTCATAATTGACTTTAAGTTTTTTGAGCGAAATTTTGATTGGATTGTTTGAAGAATTATGTCTTGATCTGTCTTCTGATGACTTAGTGTCAGAACTTGAAGGTTCGGAAGTCATATTGAACATATCAGCGATGTTAGGATTTCTGATTATAATTTTGTTAAAATCATTTTTAATGATGATACTGCCTGGGGACTTTTCCATTTCAATTTCTTCAACAACCTCTTCTTTATTTGAACTTTCCAGATTCTTAAGATCTGGAATACATTTTTTAGTAACACAGTTACCTTGCTGATTTTTTATTAAAGAGTGTTGCTGAGAGCTTGATGGTGGAAAGTTTGTGACCATGGTCATATGTCTAGGCATGAATGGGGCAGAAGTTGTAGACAATTTGCTGATTTCAACAGTGTCTGCTTCTGAGAAATATGAGAAGGGAATGTTAACTCCTATTTTTGACTCAGAAATGGCATTTTCTGATTCATCAATAGAGTTTTTAGAAAGATTCTTGGTTATGTCCTCATCGTGTTTATCATCATATTCATTTGAAGGGTACTGAAAGAATGGACTTTTTCTGTTGTAAATAGGATAGTTTTTATTTGTGGTTTTTCTTGCCCATCCCCAATTGAAAGTATTTTCTGAAGAGTTAGTATTAGCAGGAGATTTGAAAACTTCAGTCGCATGATACAACTGATCTACTAATTTGTTTAATCTTACATTATCACTTCGGGCTAAATCCCTTTGTGATGTCCAAAGCTTATTTGAGTTTTCTAACAAAGTCCTAGAAGTTTGTTCGATCTTCAAATCAGCAGTAAGTTTGTCACAACATAGCTTTTTATCTTCTAGTCTATTCTTCAACTTTATCACCTCGTCATACCCATCGTCCCTTTCTTCTAGAACCCGCTGGTATGCAGCTAAGGCATCTACACAAGTGTTAGATATTTTTTCTAGAGCAGGTTCTAGATTATTAGAGTAAATTTGATGTGTATGAAGTATATTACGTACCTGTTCGATAATACTTACACCTTTGCCTGTTTTGTGGTTGACCATGAAGGCATAGTTCTTTGGTGTGTAAGAAGATGACGATTCGGTGGTGTTTTCAAGATGTTTGGAGCTTGCCAGCCCTGGGATTGGAGTTTCTCGATTTGCCTGTACCATCATGCATTCTCCAAATCCTTTTCCTCGTTTTCGTTTGTTTTCAAACTGCTCATCATCATCTCCTGATGACCAGATCTCGACATTCCCGGAAGCTACAAATGCTTTAACCTTTTCTTCTTCTTTTGCTTTCAGATAATTTCTTGGTGCTCTGCAGTCAGCAGCATAGTGCCATAGGCCTCCACAATTGTGGCATTTGATTACTTGTGATTCTTTCTTCTCGGAAGTTGGGACTTGATTGGTGCTGTCTGCTGGAGCTGTCTTTGGTTTTTCGTGTTGTTGATTTTCTGATTTCTGATAGTAACGATTCTGACCAGATTGATGATGCCCTTTCTGATAATTGCTTCTGGGTTGATAGTCAAAACTTTGATTTGAAGGACGGTAGTTCTTCTTTGGGCCGGAATGTGATGGTATTCTGTTGAACTTCTGACTGATCATAGCAATCTCATGTTGATAAGCTGCTTCTTCTGCTTCATCGTATTCTAAGTAGCATGATTCAGTAGTTTGTACTGGTGCAGGAAGTGCAAGAGTTGGAGATTTTGATTGAATGGATGGTTGAGAGACTTGTGATGATTGGTATTGAATAGATGGGTTTTGATAGTTTGAAAGGTAGGAGATTTGAGGCTGAGAGGGATGATATGATGGTATAGGATTTGGTTGCTGAGGTTGTGGCAAGTTTTGAGTGGGAGCAAGCTGTGGTGGAGGAATGTTCTGGTTGGTTTGTTGCTAAGATGCTTGCTGATATTGTACCAGTTTTTTAGGGTTATTGCCCATCGTTGAATAGTTATGTCCAGCAACTAAAGCCAGAGGTCCACCAAGTTGTTGCTGTTGTTGATTGTTTTTTGTATCGTTTTATTGTCCATTGAGGTTGTTGTATAGTCGATACATGTTGAAAGTCTTCAACTTTCCTGAATCTTGGAGTATCATTTTGACGAGCATCCAATCCTTTCCAAGTCCTTCAAGAAATTTATGATTGATTTCCTGATTGGTTCTTTCTGCTCTTGAACTTAGAAGTCTTGTCACAATTATGGAGAACCGGGTGAATGATTGTCTCAGTGATTCTCCGGGAAATGCTGAGAAGTGAGTGTATTCTGAGAGACTTGAAACCAACTTTTGATCTTTTGCTTCTTCTGTTCCTAAGAACATATTTTGCAAGAGAACCCAGATCTGTTGAGCTGTAGTACAGTTTTATATGAGATCGAAGAGTTCTGGAGGAATTCCACACTGGATTTCGGTGAAAGTGACTTGGTCGTTATCCATTTTCTCTATATCCAAGGGAGTTAACCTTGGATGAGAAGTACCACCTAGAGCTTCTTCTACAGTTTCTGGTCTAGGGGTGTATGTTGGAAGGTATGGTCCTTCTTCGACTGAACGCCAAACATCTTTCCCTTTGGTTTTGAGATAGTTGCGCATACGAGATGCCCAGCCATTAGACTCTGTTGGAATGAGTATGGGAGCTCGATTAGAGCTTCCAACGCTGTTGGCAACATTCAGAGAGTAGTTCATCTGCATGATGGAAAGAATTTTCGGAAAGAGAGATTAAGATTTTGAGAGCTATAATAGCATGCAATGATCCACAGAGGATTCTAAGGTTGTTGCTACAGCCAGGGTCTTGAGCAAACTAGGCACTTAGAATCTTATGAATAGCTATTCAGGCTCTGATACCAATTGTTGTCGCCAAATATTCTAAGTAAATGCGGAAATGAAGATTGCGGAAAGTAACGATCTGAAACTAGAAGTTTCGGAGGGACAAGTCCTAAGACTTGAGATGGACAAGTCCGAAGACTTGATATGGTTGCGGAATTATAATAAGAAAGTGATACTTAGAATAGATCGTAATAGCTCAACAATAAATGACAGGAATTAATCAATTATATAACTTGGAAATATAAAGACTAGAATTAAAGAGTGCTTAGAAATGTAAGAACAGTAAGAAATGCAGATGAGAGAGTAAGAGTTGATGGAATGAGAGATTATATTGATAAGTGTAATTGTTACATGTAACATCCCAATTTTTAGAAATATTATTATTGTCTATATTTTAATTATTGGATATGCTTATTATATAGAAAAGAGAGTAAATAATAATAATATTAATTACTTATTGGTTAAATGACACTTTCCACGTTTCTCAGTTACGGAAATGTGTTGTTGATGTTACCATGGTGGTACCATGAGAGGATTTCCAGATCGATGAGTGTCTCAACTATGTTGAGCAACCAGTTGCAATTTTAGATCAGGAAACGAAGACCCTTCAGAACAAAACTATAAATTTGGTTAAGGTTCAGTGGCGACATAGACGGGGTTCGGAATGGACGTGGGAACCGGAAGACGAGATGAGGACTCATTACCTTGATTTAGTTGTGGGCGATGACTTCGAGGACGAAGTCTGTTCCTAGTGGGGGAGAGTTGTAACGCCCGGTTTTTTCTGGTATGTTTATTTATTTTATTTAATTAATTATATGATCTTATATTAATTTACTTAATTAAGATCTGATTAATTAAAAGATTGGGCTTATAATTATTGCCATCTTTTAATCGTATAATTAAGTCCATGAGTTTTATAGCCAAACCCAATTAGAGCTTAAGTATTTTCTAGCCCAAAGGCTTAAGTGCTTAGCCCATTTAACCTAGTATATTACGGCTCAAAACCCTAATTTTCTTCATTTCACTCCCTCCCTCTCCCTAACGGCTCTCTCTCTCTCCCTCTGTATCTCTCTTTATTCCCGGATTTGAGAACACAGCCGCAGTGTTTGGACGATTCCCAGAGATTGAAAGGTTGGATCACCACGAAACTTTAACTGAAGGTTCCCAAGACATATATGAAGGCTCTGACTAGAGGTATTTGGATTTCAAGGTATAGATATTGAGTTATGAATTTTGCAACATAACCTAGGGTATCTGTCAGATTTCACTGCTGAGTCACCCTTCTTATAAAAATCATATCTCGAGTTCTATGACTCAAATGGACCCACAACCAGTGCCCAAAGTTCATAAATGGAGTTGAGTAACTTTCTTAAGAATACCACTCTCGCTGAAAAGGATTTATCTATGGGCAACAACAGCTTCTTTGCTGTTAGGTCTAATTCGGGTCTGCTGTGATATGTCATTTTGTTTTTATCATTTCTAGTGCTTGGGAAATGATCCAGAGTGATTTCAAGTTCCCACATGTACATTACATATTAAATTAAAGATCTAGAAAATATGGGATGTTAATTATCATTATACCTTGGTTAGAATGGATCCACACTCCAGATCAGTGGACAGTCACCAGCTTATACTGGTTCTGTGATTGTCCACAATGATAAGTTTATATCCAGAGCTTGGGAAACCCTTTTTAATCGATTCCAACTCTGAGACTTGTATTTATATGTCTTTTGTTCCTCTAATTTTTGGTTTGGGCTAATTCCACCCACAAGTTGGGTAGAGTTGGCCAACATCACCTGATTGTCCGTTTGAAGACAACAGAGATATGTCTTTTTGTAAATTTTATATCTCTTTCATCCTTTGGAGTTAGGGGGAGTTCTTTATGGTTTTGAAAACCTATTTCATTTTAGTTTCTTGTAAAAATTATTTAAGCCTATGCTTCTGTTTTATATTTTGGAGTAATTCATTCTTGAGCAGGAGGTCTGTTTTAGAGACCTTGCTGTGATTACTCTTTTCTCATTCCTTAGCTTCACAATTTCATCTGTCTAACCTTTAGTCTTAATTAGGTGAAGTATTGAAGTTTGCACAAGCTTGGTAGCCATATATTGACTTCTATCTGTTATATCACTCACTCAAGGTGAGTTCTCTCACACCGTTGTATTAATGTTTATGTTTGCTAGTTAGCTCGTGTGTGATTGTTTAGATTTAATATTTAAAGTATGCTATATTATTATTATAAAATCGTACATGTGCACTGTATGTAATTGATTATTACTATGAGGGGTAGTTAGGTAAGATCACCAACATTATACTCTTTATGAGGTGCGGGGATCGGGGCCAAAGGATACGGGATTTACCCGGTGCGGCTCAAACCTACAAGTCCGCCCTATTTTATATAAGCATTGATTCGTTCTTTGCTTAGTTTTTATAATTATAATTGAAAATGGATTAGGGCTGGTAAATATGAATATTAATATGATGTTTGTGTTTCAATTCACTAAGCTTTTGCTCACGGTTTCCCTAAACATTTTTCAGGTGTTAAGATCAAGGAGGCTGTGGCTTGATTGGAGCACCGGGATTGCCACTACTAGGAGTTTTATCTATTTGGGACTATGTCATGTTATGCTTCCGCACTTTACTTTAGTATTTTGCCATGTTTTGGGTTTGAGCTACTTATTTATTTTGGAAACTTATAACTATTTTTATAAAATATATCTTTGAAAGTTAAAATATTTTGCGAAAAAATTTTGGGGTGTTACAAGTTGGTATCAGAGCACACGTTTGAGGGAACTAGGAATTCTTAGGGATGTTCTAGACTCAAATTTGAGGCTCTTAAAATTTTATTTTCTTTAAAGTATTTTCTTTAAAAGATTTCTGTAAAACCTTTGAAGACTAGTAGTGGAAGATCTCGCGGTGTGCCAGTCAACCAGCCTTGTAAGCTTTGTTTCATATGTTTCTTACTTTGTTGAATTGTTAATTTTGGATTTTTTTCAACTGGCCTTAAAATGTTAGGATTAAATACTTTGTTAGTATTATCATGTGAGAGAGTTATATAAATAAACGGGTAGAGCAAATTAACTGGAACTTTTGAAACTAGACGTGAATGCGAGATTGGAACTTGTGTGGAAGGTAGTAGAAGGGCCCCTACTATTTGAAACACCGGTGCCGATTTCGGGTCGGGGCAAGGTTGAAAAATTTCCGGTGAGCTGAGTGTTCGTCTTCCTAGAAATATCATAGGCTGAATTGTCTGTAATATCTTTCTTTTTCCGCGGATGCGAATACCGTCTTAGTCTTCATCTATTTCTGCTAGACATGTTCCTAATATATACCCCTTAGGTTTTCATGTTCATAAGTTGTTATAAACTGTTGAAGCAGACACGTACTTGGTTAGTTCTAAGCCCGCTGTTGTTATGTTCGATAGCGGTGCTACTCATTTGTTCGTTTCTCGCTCTTTTTCTAATCGTCTAGGACGAGATGTTGGTAGACTATCTCGTCCAATGGTTGTCCGGGTTGCAGACAACCGGACTCTTTATACCGAGGTATATAGCGGTTGTACTCCAGAGATATCTGGCTTAGAGTTTTCTATTGATTTGATCCCCATTGCTATGAGGGAAGTATGTGTCACGTGGACATGGATTGGCTGGATACTTTTGAAGCTGAGATTTCATGTCATTGTAAGCTGATATGAGTTTAAAACCAAGCAGGGGAGAACTCTTACTACAGAGTGAATTCGTTATGCGGGGTGCGGTGTTGGGTTCAGCTGTGAGTAATCAAAAAGATATGCTATAGTGTAGCTTTGTCGAGTGTTAAGCATACATGGCAGTATACACGATGGCGTGAGAGATGAAGATGGTTGAAGACATGTTCATTAACAGAGAGTTTGTTGATGTGTTTCAAGATGACCCAAGGATGGATGCATTATTGGAAACCTTCTGGGAACACCATGGTTCTCAAGGTTTGATCTGAAGTCAAGTTACCACAAGTAAAGGAACTAGGAGTATATACTCGAAGGATAGAACATTGGCACGTGTTACAGTAACTGTGAGTTTATGGTGATACCTCTCAGGTTCACTAATACATCAACAGCATGTAGGAAACAAGAGTGTAGGACGAGGTTGTACTGCTCGACGAATAAGTGAAATGAAGATTTTCGGGTGGAATCGAAGACGGAGGACGAGCGTCATGGATGTCATGAAAAGGCATTGGTTAGTACACTAGTCGAGTGTATCACTTGCAAGAAGGAAACACGACTGAACAAGAAACTCTTTCATGGTAGGTTTCAGTCTTAAATCGTAGGGAGGTTTAGAGGTGGAGTTAGAAAGCGCTGCTGCGAGTTGTTGTTCTATTACGAAAGTATTATCTTTAAGGTATTAAGTGTAGCATATATATTGATCGCAAGAGTTGTAGATTCATGATAGATCAATAGAGTCTAATCATGCATGAAGAAGAAGTTGCTTGTTATGGTCAGAGACTATGACTATGAGATGCTTTCCCATTACGATAAGGCAAAACTAATTGCTGATACTTCTTTATCAGTGTCCAATTCTTTACCAGTGTCCGACTGGTAAGTCCCTTGAGGAGTTGTGCTTGTGAGAAGTCGTACTTATTTTAGTGTTGTAGATCGTAGTAAGTCGCCGGAAGAGGCCGTTCTGGTCGAGAATGCCAATTGCGAGACAGTTACGAGTGATTTTCGACTATTGCTGAAACATCTAGGTTTAGTGTCACGTTACACTCGAGCGTAAGGTCCCCGTTCAACAGGAGACCAAATTTATTTTGCTATACACCGCCAAATTTAAGGGATATTAATGTGCTGGTAGATTTGTGTTGATAGTGTGTGGGTATATTTTTTTATACCAATTAGTGTGTGTAGGTACGGTTGTAGTACCAGATTATTGTATATTCACAGTTTCTGTACAATGTCAGTACATAGTATTTGTATATAGGTGTGGTGTCTGCACTAGTCTTTACGGATAAAATGTTCTGTATGCCTATTTTTGGGGACAATATCAGTCATCAAGTATTATGGAGTATGGGTATTGTGCTCAACACGACACTAATGTTACAATTGGTGTATATTTGCTATGTTACCACAGGTGGTTATCGTGGTATTTACATTATTACGAGGTGTTTGGACATCGATTTCCAGGTGAGGTCTGCAGATTGTTGTGTGTTTTGCCAGAAATATGAGTGATTTGGATTCGTAAGAGGGAACGTTGATGGCTAGGGTGAAAAACTTTGCACGGGTATTACATGAGTGGGTAAAGTAGGGTATCGTTTAGAGTTACTAGACGAGTTGAGCATGATCCATCACCATTTCCCATGTGACTCGGTTGTGAACGTGTTTTGGGAGATGGAATAACTATGGTCTCCTTCGAGAATCATTGGGTAGACGTACAGTTAGTTACATGAAATGATGATCCCCGTTAACGAGAAGAAGAGACAGACCTTGCGTAACAAGGTGGTTTGAACGTTGAAAGTCTAGTGGCAGCAACGAAAGGGTTCAGAATGAATCTGAGTGCCAGAAGTGGAGAGGCGTGCATATGGTTCATGTTTGATCACTAGCAGTGACTTCGAGGACGAAGTCGTTTTCAATTGGGGGAGAGTTGTAACATCCCAATTTTTAGAAATATTATTATTAACTATATTTTAATTATTGTATATACTTATTATATAGAAAAGAGAGTAAATAATAATAATATTAATTACTTATTGGTTAAATGACACTTTCCACGTTTCTCAGTTTCGGAAATGTGTTGTTGATGATACCATGGTGGTACCATGAGAGGATATCCAGATTGATGAGCGTCTCAACTATGTTGAGCAACCAGTTGCAATTTTAGATCAGGAAACGAAGACCCTTCGGAACAAAACTATAAATTTGGTTAAGGTTCAGTGGCGACATAGACGGGGTTCAGAATGGACATGGGAACCGGAAGACGAGATGAGGACTCATTACCTTGATTTAGTTGTGGGCGATGACTTCGAGGACGAAGTCTGTTCCTAGTGGGGGAGAGTTGTAACGCCCGGTTTTTTCCCGGTACGTTTATTTATTTTATTTAATTAATTATGTGATCTTATATTAATCTACTTAATTAAGATCTGATTAATTAAAAGATTGGGCTTATAATTATTGCCATCTTTTAATCGTATAATTAAGTCAATGGGTTTTATAGCCAAACCCAATTAGAGCTTAAGTATTTTTTAGCCCAAAGGCTTAAGTGCTTAACCCATTTAACCTAGTATATTACGGCTCAAAACCCTAATTTTCTTCATTTCACTCCCTCCCTCTCCCTCACGGCTCTCTCTCTCCCTCTGTATCTCTCTTTATTCCCGGATTTGAGAACACAGCCGCAGTGTTTGGACGATTCCCTGAGATTGAAAGGTTGGATTGCCACGAAACTTTAACCGAAGGTTCCCAAGACATATATGAAGGTTATGACTAGAGGTATTTGGATTTCAAGGTATAGATATTGAGTTATGAATTTTGCAACATAACCTAGGGTTTCTGTCAGATTTCACTGCTGAGTCTCCCTTCTTGTAAAAATCATATCTCGAGTTCTTAAACTCAAATGGACCCACAACCAGTGCCCAAAGTTCAAAAATGGAGTTGAGTAACTTTCTTAAGAATACCACTCTCGCTTAAAAGGATTTATCTATGGGCAACAACAGCTTCTTTGCTGTTAGGTCTAATCCGGGTCTGCTGTGATATGTCATTTTGTTTTTATCATTTCTAGGGCTTGGGAAATGATCCAGAGTGATTCCAAGTTCCCACGTGTACATTACATATTTAATTAAAGATCTAGAAAATATGAGATGTTAATTATCATTATAACTTGGTTAGAATGGATCCACACTCCAGATCAGTGGACAGTCACCAGCTTATACTGGTTCTGTGATTGTCCATAATGTGAATTTTATATCCAGATCTTGGGAAACCCTTTTTAATCGATTCCAACTCTGAGACTTGTATTTATGTGTGTTTTGTTCGTCTAATTTTTGGTTTGGGCTAATTTCACCCACAAGTTCAGTAGAGTTGGCCAACATCACCTGACTGTCCGTTTAAAGACAGCAGAGATATGTCTTTTTGTAAATTTTATATCTCTTTCATCCTTTGGAGTTAGGGGGAGTTATTTATGGTTCTGGAAACCTATTTCATTGTAGTTTCGTGTAAAAATTATTTAAGTTTATGCTTCTGTTTTATATTTTAGATTAATTCAGTCTTGAGCAGGAGGTCTGTTTTAGAGACCTTGCTGTGATTACTCCTTTCTCATTCCTTAGCTTCACAATTTCATCCTTCTAACCTTTAGTCTTAATTAGGTGAAGTATTGAAGTTTGCACAAGCTTGGTAGCCATATATTGACTTCTATCTGTTATATCACTCACTCAAGGTGAGTTCTCTCACACCGTTGTATTAATGTTTATGTTTGCTAGTTAGCTCGTGTGTGATTGTTTAGATTTAATATTTAAAGTATGCTATATTATTATTATAAAATCGTACATGTACACTGTATGTAATTGATTATTACTATGAGGGGTAGTTAGGTAAGATCACCAACGTTATACTCTTTATGAGATGCGGGGATCGGGGCCAAAGGATACGGGATTTACCCGGTGCGGCTTAAACCTACAAGTCCACCCTATTTTATATAAGCATTGATTCGTTCTTTGCTTAGTTTTTATAATTATAATTAAAAATGGATTAGGGCTGGTAAATGTGAATATTAATATGATGTTTGTATTTGAATTCACTAAGCATTTGCTTACGGTTTCCCTAAACATTTTTTAGGTGTTAAGATCAAGGAGGCTGTGGCTTGATTGGAGCACCGGGATTGCCACTACTAGGAGTTTTATCTATTTGGGACTATGTCATGTTATGCTTCCGCACTTTACTTTAGTATTTTGCCATGTTTTGGGTTTGAACTACTTATTTATTTTGGAAACTTATAACTATTTTTATAAAAGATATCTTTGAAAGTTAAAATATTTTGCGAAAATATTTTGGGGTGTTACATTACATGAAGTCTCTCAAAACCATGAGGACTTTAGATGAACTTGGTCTCCCTTTTATAGACTAAGGGAGGACCTTCGGATAATAACCTATTGACTGAAGAGGAGACAACATGTCTCTCTTCAGTCAGATAAGAAAGGGTGAATCTAATATAAAAATACAATGTCAGGCTAGGGTGGCTTGTCTATAATTTAATAATACTCTAAAGTACAACAAACAAACTTCTAATGGGTCACACCTGATCTAGTCTAATCATATCCTATAAGTTGAAGTGCTTATCCCTTGCCTTATCTTCTTTTAGTCTTCAGTCTTCTTTGTTGAATGTTTAAGTGTAATATTTCCTTAGATATGTTGACATAGATACTTCGAAATCCTGAGTGGATTTCGGAGTCTTGGCTGGTTTGATCAGAGTGTCTTTGGAAATAGTTGTGAGTGTCTAGATCTTTTGAGTTAGTTCGGAGTATGATCTTCCGAACTCTTTCTTCTGGCAAGATACTTTCTGATTCTGAGTTTCTTTGAAGGTCTGAAATCCAATACTGGATTTCGGATGATTACAATTTTATCAGAACACAACTTATCCGAGATATAAGTTGACAACATACAAAAGATATAAGTATTTTGTTCATTACTTAAAACATTCATAAAAACATTCATGCAAAGGTAAGTTCATTCCATCAAAATAAGAAGTTTGATAATACAATCCTAACATATCAAACTACGAGTTGGTCAACGATTTGACTTTCAGTACTAACAAATCGTAATAGGTTGGAACGAGCACATGAGCTTTTGTTGATGAACCAATTAGATTGGCGTAATTGAGCATGTTGGCATAGGTAGTAGTAGAATCAGTCATTTTGAGTTGATTTCAATAGGATCTTTTCGGTAAAAGCGTGTTATAGAGATTCGTAACAGTTTCGGAATACTAGATCTGAGAAACGATTCAGATCTAGAACTGTAACAATGAAATGAAGCTCTATGAACAGGTTTTTGAACTGACCCACTTTGATACCACTTGTTGAGTGTTGAAATCAATTTAGATTTGAATAATGACTATTGTTCTAGTAGTTCTATGAAAGTTTAACAATCACATACGAGTAATATAAAACAATTAGATGAACAAAGAGAATTGAATAACTTGTGCCGAATGCTTGATTATAACTTTAGGGTTTTACAATAGGTTTTTCTATCGCATTCTAACACGGTATGGTACCACTGATATTTATACTAGTTCAGTGATACGCATAGTACAACCTTTTATAGAGAATATCCTATCAGTGTACTATCCAATAGGATAAGAGATTCATGCACCACGTATTGTACTATACGCGTGCACACAAAAGGTTGACAGGCTGTGAAGTCTTCGGATCCTCTGTGCATCACACTTCAGAGTCTTCAGACTTCAGGGTCTGCTACTTCTTTATTACTTCGGAGGTATGGGCAGAAGGACTTTGGATGGTTGGGCACTTCAGCACAAATTGACTCAACAGGTTTGTGATCCTCGGCATCCCAGTCACAAACGGTGGGGCATATCTGAGATTAAACATGCTATTGAACAGTTCAATAAATCTCAAAAGAAACTAGGAATTCCATTTATAATAAGATTATATTTTCCGCAGTGGAATTGGCTGAATCGTCATTCGCCTACCTTTATAAAATTTGCAAATAGATTACGACATCCCTTTTCTAATTTGTAAATTGTTATAGTTGGATCCTAGCCTTATTTTATATTGGGTTATTATAAGGACCGGCAAGTATCTAATTAAACTTACCTTCTTTTATAGATGTCTTCTGCTGATCAATCCGCTCCCTACTCAAACTCCAGTGTTCCCTCAATCCTCTCATTATGTTACAAGGTTCAATTGAATGGGACAAACTACAATGACTGGATTAGAAATATCAAGATGGCTCTGAGGTACGAGAACAAAGAGTATGTTCTCAAGACCGAGCTTGTCGATATTGACCCTGAAACTGCTACTCCCGAGGAAATTGCCTCGTACCAAAAACATTCTGATGATGCGACCAAAGTGTCCTGCATCATGATCGCCACAATGAACCCCGAATTGCAAAGGATATACGAAGACTACTGGCCCTTTGAGATGCACAAGGAGCTTGCGGAAAAGTTCCGCAAGCAAGAGCGCATCGAAAGGTGCGAGGTGGTCAAGGACTTCACGAACAGCAAACCTAAAGATCGAGAGTCCATCTGCACTCATGTGCAAAGAATGCAAGGTTACGTGGAGCGGCTCAGGAAGCTTGTGATGCCTGTAAACGAGGAGTTGGCCATTGACATTGTGCTTAACTCCTTGCCAAGTTCTTATGACCAGTTCAGGCTGGCTTACCATTTGAACAACAATCAGGCTAACCTGACTGAATTGCATCATATGTTTCGGACTGCTGAGGACGGAATGAAGGGTAAAAGTGTACCCTCGGTTAATCAGCCCGTCTTAGCCATTGGAAGTGGCAAAGGAAAGAAACGGAAGGGCCCTCCTAAACAATATTGGAGGGAAAAGGTTCAGGTCGGGTCATCCAGCAATGGCTCGAGAACCAAGTCTTCCTACATTCCTTGTGTGGCCAACCCCAATGAAGCCGACTGTTTCTATTGCAAAGAGAAGGGCCATTGGAAGAGAAGCTACCCCAAATACTTGCAGGATGTCAAGGATGGGAAAGTAAAGCCATCGACAGCAGGTATATACACTATCTCTAAAAACTCACCATCTTCTAATTCTTGGGTCCTTGATACAGGATGTGGTTTTCACATTTGTTCTGATCTACAGAGCCTAAAGGAAAGCAGGGAGGTGCAGCACGGTAGACTGAACCTGATCATGGGCAATAGGAGATCGTCCCCTGTTACCAAGATCTTCGTTTATAGTTTAGTGCTTAGTAGTGATGTTAGCTTAGTGTTATTTAATTGTTGCTATTTGCCAGAAATGGCAAGAAACATTATTTCATTTCACGTATTCTTCAGACAAGGATTTCAATTTTCTTTTGATAATAAAATTGGTTCGATTTCTGTTTTCAAAAATGGTATTTTGATTTTTACTGCTTATCCTTGTGATGGTGTATATGAAACTATTGAATGTGTTGACAATTTAGGACATAGTGTAAATTATATTGATTCTACTAGTGGTATAGAAAAGGCATGTCTGTGGCATAGTCGGCTCGGGTACATTAGCAAGAAACGCATCGCCCAACTCCAAAAGGATGGAGTGTTGGAATCATTCGACCTCAAGTCGGATGATGTATGTGAATCTTGTCTGTTGGGCAAGATGACTAAATCACCTTTCAAAGGGTCTTTTGAAAGAGGTGAGGGTCTGTTGGACATCATTCACACGGATGTGTGTGGTCCATTCAGATCAACCACAAAGGATGGCACGCGGTTCTACGTAACCTTTACTGACGATTTTAGTAGATACGGTTATATCTACTTAATTAAGCATAAGTCAGACACCTTTGAAAAGTTCATAGAGTTTAAGAACGAGGTAGAGAATCAATTAGGCAGGAAGATAAAGATGCTCAGGTCCGACAGAGGCAGAGAGTATCTAAGTATCGAGTTCCTAGACTATCTAAAGGAATGCGGAATAGTTTCGCAGTTGACACCTCCCAGGACACCACAGTTGAACGGTGTTGTAGAGAGGCGCAACCGAACCCTGTTGGACATGGTTCGTTCCATGATGAGTCGAGCTTCACTTCCCATTCACTTCTGGGGGTATGCCTTAGAGACTGCCACCCATATCCTCAATCTTGTCCCTACTAAGAAGGTTGCTAAAACACCTCATGAAATGTGGACAGGGAAAGTTCCCTCGTTGGCACATATCAAAGTCTGGGGTTGTGAGGCTTTCGTTAGACGAGAGACTCAAGACAAACTCGCAGAAAGAAGCGAAAGGTGTTTCTTCCTTGGTTATCCCAAATAGTCCTTTAGATATCTATTCTACAGACCGAGCGAGGACGTGGTCATTGTAGCTACACGAGCAGTCTTTCGAGAGAGAGAGCTCATATTCAAAGAGGACAGTGGGAGTACCGTTGATCTTGAAGAAATTCAAGATTCATCAGATGACGCAACCTTAGGAGAAACTAGCAACCAACATGAGGAAGAAGTTCCTGTTGGTCCGACTGATGTATCCTTACCTCTTAGGTGCTCCGGTAGGGTTAGCATGCCACCCGAGTTTTATGGTTTTCATATAACTTTGGATGGGGACATGTTTGTCAGTGATAGGACACTGATAAATTTGGATGAACCAGCTAACTACCAAGAAGCAGTGGCGGGCCCTGAGTCTGCCAAGTGGAAAGAGGTCATGGATAGCGAGATCAAGTCCATGTATGACAATCAAATTTGGAACTTGGTTGACAACGTACCGGGTCGAAAGACAGTCGGGTGCAAATGGATCTTCAAGAAGAAGACCGACATGGACGAAAAGGTACACACTTTCAAGGTAAGACTGGTTGCGAAGGGCTTTACTCAAACCCCAGGGGTTGACTATGACGAGACCTTCTCACCAGTAGCCAAGATAAAGTCTATTAGGATAATGCTGGCCATAGCTGCATTTCATGACTATGAAATTTGGCAGATGGACATCAAAACCGCTTTCTTTAATGGGAAGTTGACTAAGGATGTTTACATGAATCAGCCAGAGGGTTTTGTCGATGCAAAGTATCCCAATAAGGTGTGTAAGCTTGAGAGATCAATCTACGGATTGAAGCAAGCTTCTCGCAGCTGGAATCTTTGTTTCCATGAGAAAGTCAAAGAGTTTGGCTTCTCTAGGAGCGAGGATGAGTCCTGCGTATATGTCAAGGCTAGTGGGAGTATAGTCACCTTTCTGGTGTTGTATGTCGATGACATACTGCTTATGGGAAACGATATTCCAACCTTGCAAGATGTCAAGGCTTGGCTTGGGAAATGTTTCGCCATGAAGGACCTAGGAGAGGCTGCCTATATTCTCGTGATAAGAATATTGAGAGATAGGAAGAAGGGACTAATTGGATTTAGTCAGGGTACATACTTGGAAAAGGTACTAAAGAGGTTTAGAATGGAAAATTCCAAGAAGGGAGAGCTGCCTATCCAAAGTAATGCAAAATTGAGTAAGACTCAAAGTCCGAGTACAGACGAGGAAATAGCTGAAATGAGTCGGGTACCTTACGCTTCGGCTGTAGGATCGATCATGTACGCTATGACGTGTACTCGCCCTGACATGGCTTTTGCTTTAAGCATGGTCAGTCGGTACCAGAGTAACCCTGGAAGGGCGCATTGGATAGCTGTGAAAAATATACTCAAGTATCTGCGAAGGACAAAGAACATGGTGTTAGTCCTTGGTGGCAGTGATACCTTGAGAGTTGAAGGATATACAGATGCCAGTTTTCAGACATATAGAGATAGTGGAAGGTCTCAGTCGGGCTGGGTATTCCTCTTGAACGGTGGAGCAGTTACTTGGAAAAGTTCCAAGCAAGAAACGGTGGCTGATTCTACGTGCGAATCAGAGTACATAGCAGTAAGTGAAGCATCAAAGGAAGCGGCTTGGCTGAAGAACTTTATCGGTGACCTTGGAGTAGTCCCGAGTATTCAGGAACCCTTGGAACCGCGAGACCATGGAAAGTCCAGGCATATCGACAGAAAGTACCACTACATAAGACATAGAGTAGAAGAAGATCACCTCCTTGTAAAGAGGGTATCATCGAAAGATAATCCTGCAGATCCCTTGACAAAGGCTCTGAGTAGGATTAAGCATAATCAGCATGCTAGGAGCATTGGATTAAGAGATGATATAAGTTTTTGTAATTAGATAGGTTTTGAAACTTGTAACAATGTTATTGTATTTGACGTTTGTGATTTAATAATGGAGATTTATTAATGAGTAATTGTGACAATTGTAAATTTTGGTTAACGAAAGTCAACTGTAGTCGAACGAAGCGTACGTTAATCCTTATGTTGAAAAGTAACTTTTTCAATAATTTTACGATGTATTATTAGATATTATAATAATACGTACGCTATTCAAAATAGTTATCGAGTAAACGCCGAAAATACGAATATTAAACTACTATAGCGTAAAAATTCGATAATCGTACAATTATTATTTTGAGAATAATAATATTCATAAAACGATGTATTCGTAAATACGAACCTGTGGATATATAGAACGTCGAAAACGGAGTTCGTATGTGAAAGTTACAACAGTTATACCGCTGTGAACGGATAAATGTACACAGGGTTTGGACCTAAAATACAAAATGTGGTGCCTTAAACATCAAATATGAAATAACAAATCATATATTATGGAACGTAATACTATCTAGTATTTAATTTCAAAACCAAATACAATTTTCGGTAAAATACCGAAAATCCCGAAATCGGAAGAATACTGCGTTTAAACGCGTATTTCAACGTCTAACGAGTTATAATTCAATCAAAATAAATGTTTGACAATGCTTTTATATAAAATATTTATTTAGAACTTCGTTTCGTCAAAAACTCATAAAATTTCACTAAAACGTCCTACGATTTTACAAAAATCACATATTTATATAAGTAGATTGCCATTTTTATAGAAATTAACCCACCCTACCCCACCCCCTACCCCCCATCAGCTGAAATCTCCCCATCACATCATGATCTTGGAGAGTACTATTCCATATCTAGGCATGAAGGCTAGAGTTGATTTCTTTTATTAAACAAATAAACACAAAATCTTTAAAAATCTAATAAAATGCTTGGAAATTACTCATTTGAACACAACTTCATCCAATACTTCTCCCTCTCTCTCTCAAGATCTGATCATCTTCATCACTCTCTCCCTCTCATCTCTCCATCCACCACCACAAGTCACCATAAACCACCTCAAACCACCACAAACCACCACCATTTCAAGTGTAATTCACTCCATTTTGGTAAAATACTTTTCTTTAGTGATTTTAAACCTTATTACACCACTTTTATCTCATTTACACACACTAACATCTACGTAAACCCGTTGGATAATAGCTTTTTCCAAGGGTCATTCGAGCTCCGAAGCTTAGACCTTGTCTTCTACCGTAAATCCCGCAAGAACAACCTTATTTTTAAGTAAAGCACACATCAAGGTTGAGTTCATACCCCTCATTTTCATCTTTTCTAAACTTTTAGGGGGAGAATACAAGTTTACATGTTAAAAATGATTATTTACACAAGTTTATATGTGTTTATATACTATAAATAATGATTTACACAAGTTTATAAAACTTGTAGTTGTGTAAAAACGTTTTTGACATGAAATATGGTTAGATCTATGTATTACAAACATTATGATGTATTATGTTTGTGTAAAAGTTACAAAAGTATAAATAAGTTGTGTAAAAATACTAGATCTTTAATATAAACGTCATAAAAACGAAAACTAGTAAAAACTACGTTTTTGTAACCGGAAATACTATTCTCTAACAAAAATGGTTATAACCAAGTTATTACACCATTTTTGTGGGAAATATCTTAAAAGATGTTATTTATAATCATCTAAATAAGTTATTTCGTTATTGTTCGTAAAAATATGATTATTACAATGGTATACTAAAAATAGACTATTATAGGAATAGTATGTTTTTGTGACCGGAAATACGACTTTTCTAGTGATTTATAAAAAGCACGTCAATTTGACGTGATAACGACTATTTAGACTTGTAACGTCATAATAAACTTGGGAAATTGATATTTTTACAAGTAAGTTGGTATTTTAAACAAAAATGACTATATTCAAAATAATGTGTATGAAAAATGACCATTTGGAAAGATTACCATCATTTGACAAAATGACAAGATTTAAAATGTTGTCGTCACTTATGTAAGATGACTAAAACAAATTTCTTGTCATGACATATTGATAAACTTTAAATCTATCTTATTAGTATATTCAGTGCCTTAGATGTAAGAAATTATACTTTTCAACTCATTGACATCTTTTAGGCTTAAATACGTTAACACAACGAAAACATTTATACAAATTATAATGGGTATAATTTATGGAACGAACGACAAATATACGACAGAAATACTAACGATAATTATATAAATATATAATTATTACATACTATAATTATCATGGACAATTTGATAATTACAAACGTAAAGGAGTTTTCAGTATATTTACAGACTATAATTATCATGGACATTTTGATAATTACGAATACAAATGAGTTTTCACTACATTTACAAGTAAGGTTTTACACTATAATTATCATGAGTATATTTTGATAATTACAAATACAAAAGGGTTTTCATTTCAGTACGAACTAGGATAAAACATCACGTTGGGTGGTTATGTGAGACATTTCTTCACTGTACTGAAAGATGTACGCACTAAGTCCTGGATTATAACCTTAATCATTCATGAGCGAGATAGTTGTGTATAGATCTATACGAGACTGACAATCCCACACCTAAGCTGCTACCTACAGCTAGACCGGCAGGTCTGGGGTGACAAATGTCTTAACATTGCGACGCCTGAAGAACGTCGTGGCAGGCCTACATACTAATCACAGCAAGGTTATAATAACTCACATGAACAACAACGAATATCCTTAGTTTGGGGAAAACATCTTCAAATGGTTTTATATAAATATAAAACTACATGTTGCTCTACACAAAATCTAAGTATGGTTTTTTACTTATACATACGGGTTTTATGGGATTAAAACCACATTTTATCAAGATACAAATATAAGTACGGTTTTACTTATACATACGGGTTTTATGAGATTAAAACCACATTTTATCAAGATACAAATATAAGTACGGTTTTACTTATACATACCAGTTTTATGGTATTAAAACTACATTCTAACAAGTTACAAATATAAGTATGGTTTTACTTATACATACAGTTTTATGGAAATTAAAACTACAATTCAGTAAGATACAAATAAAAGTACGATTTTACCTACGTAAAGCTTTTACGAAATTAGATCTACGAATAAACATGTATTTACATGGTTTTGTACAAGAATAAGACTACGTAATACTATTTTCAAGTATAGAACACTTATACATTTTCGGTCTTTGGGTTTTTAAGACTACGACTCATTTATAAGAAAATATTGGATTTTCTGGTTTCAAACACTATCTCTTTACAAGGAAAAAGGACTATGGATTTTCTCATACAAAAATCTTATGAACTCACCAACGTAATGTTGACACTCTTTCAAACTACTTGTATTCTCAGATAACAATTAGTAAGGATTGACTAACCTTTTGGAATGGGACGCGAAGCCGTCTCTTTTACTTATTTCGTTATTATAATGTAATTGGGTTGAAACAATACCGTTGAACAATGTAACTTTCCAATTATAATGTATGATGGTTGTTATCTACTTATGTTTCAATGTATGCAATGGTTGTGATGCTATGTCCCGTTCCGCCCTCAGACGATTCCGCCATCGTGGTTTGGGGGTGTGACAGTAATGGTTTACTAATTTTGTCAATGCTTATCATTGTGTTTCATTTTGCATGTTTTACTTCCTGAATAATTGGATTATTCAAATATCCACAGTCGATCATACTTCTAGGGAGTAAGTATGAAGCAAGACTGTCATGAATTAGTTGTAGATTGTCTAAGGAGTTAGACATTGCAATAAGATTGTTGCAACATTCATGAGTACTTGGAAATGGAGATTTGAGTATTGGATAAACACGCCCTCAATGGATTGCTTCATGGATTACATCACGAGCAACATTGAGACGATAATATCTTTTGATCTTTAAGCTAAGACATATGAGTTATGATTTACTAGGCGGTTGTTCATTGATAATACGAAAACGCATCGGTAACTCGGTGTTATAAAACGTGTTGTTGTGACTAATTTGTCTGGTAAAAGACATAAGTATATGAGTCGAAGTTTATTCGTCCCTTGACCCTAACGGGGAACAGATATCTGTAGGCCTCTCGATGAATTTGAAGTTGACTAAAATGGTTGGCTAACCGGGACTAAATTGGTAGTCTAAGAGTCATATGCAAATCGGAAATCGAGGAACAATGAATCAGACCAGATTGATTTTATCCATGTCTTGAGTCTGAAAATATCTTGTTGGACGGATGATCATCTGATCACTTATCTATGGACAGAACTGATTAGATCAGAGTTTGGCAGCGGTTTCTAGGAAGCTACAAGTGCTGGTTAATTAGAGGTTAAATTGGTAATTATAGTCATAGACTTATCCAAGTGGGAGACTGTTGGATTAGGTGTCTAAGCCATGACTAATAATTAGTATTTACCTAATTAATAGTAGCACAGTCCATTTGGGTTGCCCTCATGGTTGGAGGTTTGGTAGAAAATTCGGTAGAGAGAAAGGTTGATTATTATGGGATCAATAAATCAACAGGAATTAAATATATGGTTTATTAATATATTGAAGACATGATATATTAATTAGAAATTGTATTAATTAATTAGGAATTAATCCAGAATTAATTGGATTTAATTTGGGGATTAATTTAATTAATGAAAGGTGTAGGGACTGAAACTGTAATTATTCAATAGTTGAGTAAGTGGCAGTGTGAGAGTGACCAGTGAGTGTCGAAATTATATATGGATATATATATATATATATATATCGAAATTGATAAATAAGGATAAATAGAGTTTGAATTATAAGATAAAAGGTTTATCTTATTTGAATTCAAAAGGGTTTATCTCTTAAGGCTTATCAACTGGTCATCTGGAAACTATAATTAGGGGTCCCTGAGCACTTATTATTTTCGCCAATTTCAATATACATTCTCTCTGGAATTTTCGATCCATATATCTCTCAGCTTGGGTGTGACTTTCATTTGAGGCAGGATATTTTTGCTGCTCAGCTTCCAAGAAATTAAGGTTGGTTTTTCTGTTTTGATCTTTAGATTTTTTATTGGCCTCTAGGTTTTGTTATATGTTCAATTAGAAGAAAACATAGATCCTTATAGGTTGCATGTGAACTTAGGTTATTCAGTTCATGGTTTGCAGAAAACCTTTCATATATGTGCGAGATATCAAGAAGCTCCAAAAATGTCTCATCTGACTGCTTCCAAACGAATCTTCAAATATCTCAAAGGCACTAAGGCAATGGGTCTCTGGTACCCAATTGGAGACAATTTCAAGCTTCAAGCTTTCACCGATGCAGATCATGCTAGACGCCGCTTGGACAGGAAGAGCACTTCTAGAGGATGTCAGTTCTTGGGAGGAAGACTTCTGAGTTGGTCCTCAAAGAAGCAAAATTGTGTTGTTTTATCTTCACAGAGGCAGAATATGTTGCTGCTTCCACCTCCTGCTCACAAGTCCTCTGGATGAAAACCCAACTTCTGGACTATGGATACTGATTACTTCAAGTATTGATCTACTGCGATTCTAAAAGTGCTATTGCCATTTCACACAATCCAATCCAGCACTCAATGACAAACACATTGATCTTCGGTATCACTTCATCAAGGATCAGATCCTTCAAGGTAATATTAAACTTTACTTTATTCCCATTGAAGAACAAGTAGCTGACATTTTCACCAAGGCATTGGACATAGCTAAATTTCACAATTTTCTAGAAATGCTAGGTATGTTGAATCCTGACCCAGGTTTTTATTCAAAAACTAAAATCTTGCTTTTCAAATCCAGAAATATGCCTACTTGTCATTCAGTCGAATCATTTAAAGTTCAATAAAACATTTATTTTCTGATGAATTTTGTTAATTTTAACTTCGGAACACCCTTATCTCATTTCGGTACTTCCTCTCTTTCTGAAACCTTCAATTTCGGACTGCTCATACTTTCGGAACTCTAATTGTCTGAAAAGTCCCATTTCAAAACCTATTTTCAGACCTATGAATTTTCTAAGGAACCTCGTTTCAAAAATATTTTCCGAACTTTCACCTTCTGAGGAACCTCGTTTCAAAAATATTTTCTGAACTTTCACCCTGTGAGGAACCTCGTTTCAAATTTAACTTCTGAACTTTAAACTTCTGAGGAACCTCGTTTCAAAAATATTTTCTGAACTTTTACCTTCTGAGGAACCTCGTTTCAAACTTAACTTCTGAACAGTAAACTTCTGAGGCACCTTGTTTTAATAAGTTTTCGGAATGATTCTCTTTTTGTATAAATACATTTTCGGTATGGATCTACTCTCGGTATGCTGCCATCTTCGGAACGCATTCTTGCTCGGTAAGCACTACTTTTGGAAACATGCAGCAGTTAAGGTACACAACCTCTTTCTTTCAAACTTCTGTACCTCTTAACTTCTGTAATCTGAAAACGACCAATTTAATGATAAGGAATGTGAATTAAATTTCGTTACATTAAATATCCAATAATTAGCAATTAATATTCAGAATATATTTCATGTATCGATAACCGTATCCGACGTGTCATCTCCTGATTGAACCTTTTCTCTCCATCATGGCTTGGCATTAAATGCCAAGCGAAAACTTTTTCTGACCCATCCTGTCAAGTCTTTTCATTCCTCTTCCGACGGTTTTTTACAAATTCAAATCATATTTAACCGTTCCCTCCACTTCATCTTCTTCCCACACATCATCTTCTTCACTTCTTCCTGAAAATCTCTCCACTTCTCTCTCGATCTTCAAGTTACCGACGTTCATTCATCTCTCGCTCTCAAGGTTCTTGCGACTGCATCTCTCAGACACCACTGTTGCGCTTCACATTCACCTTTTAGGGTTTTTTATCGAAACCCTAATCTTCAGCCAACCACCATGTGCAACCTCCGTTCCGCATCTTTCCCCCTTTCTCGTTATTACATCTTGCTTCTTCTTACAAGGTACACATCTCCATCTCCTTCTTTCACCCTTTTCTGCAAATGTATGTCCAATGTGAAAATTTGAATGTTGTTGATGTTCATACGAGCCTTAGATGTTCTTGGAAATTTTCGTCAAAGACATGTTAACTCAGTACTCGTACAGATTCTATTAGACACATGATAATATTGTACACTCATCGCACATGATGCCCTTGTTCACTTGTTACACATTTTCTGTGATTCAGCATACAGCCTTTACATGTTCTTGAATGTTCTTGATTGTTCTTATCCATTATCTAAATATTCTGTATGTTTTGCTTGTTAATCTCAATAGTAACGTGTTAATGGCAACATCCTCTAAAAGTGCTGGTTCCACCGGTGAAGGCGATATCACTGTTGCACCTTGCAACTTCCCAACTCCCAGTGACCCAGCCCTCTTTAAATCCCACTTACAGATTGTGATCCATGTGCTAAGCAGACATCAGTTATCAGACGCATTCTTTGTTAAACCTCCAGCCATTCCAGTCTCACTACTCGAGCAAACTATTCTTTCTGCGAGAAAGAAAGATAATCAACTCTTTATTCGACTTTCTAATGGTCAAGAGCTCCCATTACAGAAGGATGTTTTCGTAGCAACACTACAGATCCCACTTCTCAAGGACACAGCTGAGGAACCCTCCCAATCTCATATCACCACCATGCTATAATATGGGATATGAGTTTGAGCTCGAAAGTTTGTCCCAATTCAAAAAGGCGAGCTTATCTCCCTTATGGAAATGTTTGGTTCACTTCTGCATTCAGAGCCTCACAGGTAAAACAGGTGGAACAGACCAGCTAAGCAGAAGGATGCTCGAACTGGTATGGGGTCTGTACACCGGAAGACCAGTTGATTTTGTAGAAATCTTATTTTAATATTTCATGTCTTATGTTTCGGTATCCCAGAAAACACCCCGAAAACTACACTCCGCTCGCTTCTAGGCGATGTGTATTCATCTTATATACAGCATTTATAAAGTTCCGATTCCGGAAGCTGCCGATGATGTCTTTCTGAAAATGTATCCGATGAAGTCCTACACACCAAAAACCAATTCAATTTTCGGACCCATACGGAGACTGCCCGATGCTCTTCTGAACCTGGGTGATCCTGCCGATGACATTGTCATCAAACACTTGACTGACACTGCAAATGTTCTTCCTTACCTCAACCTCCGAAAGCCGGGGTAGCCCCCAAGAAGAGTAAGAAAAAGGCTGTTGACTCTCCAAGTAAACCACCCAAAGCCAAAAAGCAAAAGAAGACCAAAGAGGTACATTTCTCTAACTCTGAATCTATTTTCGATGCATCCCTCGGTATGCCAACTCTTGGTCTCTAGACAATTTTATGAATCTACACAACTTTCTGAATCTTACTTTTTCTGAATCTACACAACTTTCTGAATCTTACATTTTCTGAATCTACACAATTTTCTGAATCTCACATTTTCTGAACTTAATACCTTTGGGATCTCATAGTTCAGTAACTCAAATCTTCGGAATCTCAAATCTTTTGAACAACACATGTTTGGATAACTTATTTTTGGTATACCTCGTCACTTATCTTGTATTAGTCAAAACAGAATGCCCTGTTAGCAATTTATTGTTTATCGTCATTGGCATTCTGGAAATCCAGATATCTATTCAGTACTATTTGGTTAAATTGTTTTCACTCCTGTGTCTAAACAATTTGTGCAACAAAAACTTGTGATTTTTGGGAATCCAAATAGCTTTTGGTCATGAATCTTGGTATCTATGTGATAAGGTAAATTCAGTTTCCCTAAGGTATGTGTTATCCTCAGAATTTGTTTCCGTGTTATGTTTTTCTAACATTTTGTACCCTTTTTCAGCCAATTGATTGGACTATACATGATTCTGAGTCAGAAAAGGATGAGGAAAAACAGAACTCTCACGACTCGGAAGACTCAAAAGAAAAGAAGGCGGAAAAACAGAACTCGCCTAACAAACAAAAATAAGTTGAGAAAGAAAAAGAGAATGAAAAAGAGAAAGAAAAAGAGAAAGAAAAACTTAAAGGCAAGGCAACCATCATTCCAGATCTTACCAAACCCCCTCCCGGTATCAGTCTTATGGAAGCCTGGAAATTTCAAAGGGCTGTAAAAGCTCAAGCCAACCTGGTAGATCGTCTATAGAAAATGCTTTGAGGTCGAAATGCTGAGCAATCTGTCCTCAATGATCTTGGGCCC
Organism: Cichorium intybus; assembly: GCA_023525715.1. Taxonomy (NCBI): domain Eukaryota; kingdom Viridiplantae; phylum Streptophyta; class Magnoliopsida; order Asterales; family Asteraceae; genus Cichorium; species Cichorium intybus. The sequence goes on from CM042010.1 coordinate 81,791,954, forward strand.
CCTCTGGACACTGATGATGAGGATGTCAAGAAGGAACAATTGTGCATCTCCAAACTCATCTCTGATATCAATCAGTACCTAGCTTCAGAACTCTCCAAGCTGGTGGATGCGCCTTTCTACTTATTTGATACCACCAAGAAAGTATGGGCCAATGTGGCTTCTACGATCGTTCCTCTTACTTGGGATCGATACAAGGCCAAGGAAGCCGAGAAGAATAATCCTCCAGCAACCAAGGTTGTTTCTGACCCTCCTGCTGAATCTGGGTCTCGCATCGTCTTCTCTGATACTTAATCTAAGAACGTCCAAGAACCTCTTTTCGGTAAAGAGGTGGACAAACCAACATTGTCTAAAGTTTAAGAGATTGTTTTCAGTGACACCAATTCCACTTCGGACGCTCCTTCTGCCAAGGCTGAAACTGAACTTCCACCTTCTCAACCCTCGGTAACCCCTACCGAAGACAAGGCTCTGCACCTGAAGATTGACTCCCTGATCTCCATTGTCACTGAACTTAAAGCATCCCAATCTCAGGATGCTCTTGTGAAGGAAATATCAGAACTCAAAAAGCGAGTTGCTGAATTTGAGAAAAAGGATTTCGTTCTGGACATGGATGATGTGGTTCAGCAAGCAATTGCGGCTGGTCTACAAGAGGTTGATGCGAAAAGAGCAACAGATGCCGCCTCTATTTGAAGAAGGCTCAGGAAACAATGACTGCGGTACAGTAAGTCGCAAAAGACTTGGAAAATTTGGATAAAACCGTTGATGATCGCATCAAGGTTTTCTTTGAACATGTGGAAAAGTATCTTCTGGGAGTTATAAGCGAAAATGAATCACTCCAGAAGACGCATCTACTTCTGCTTCAATTCCTGACCACGACTCTTCAAAAGATCACCTACATGGTTCAAGGACCAATCGAACAGGTGAAGATTGACACCTCGGTTATGATCGAAACTTATGAAATTTTCAAAGAAGTCACCTCCACAACCATCTCCAAAGACATAGAGAACTATTCCAAGAATCTGCTGGCAAAGTTAGACGCCATCCTTCTTCACCTATATGTGCCCCCTTCAACATCCGAAGGAGCCCCAGGAGGGGCAAAGGCGATTCTGATAAAGGATGATGATGAAGATGATAATGAGAAAGAGGATGAGGAAATGGAAAATGCCAATACTGGTGATGGCGATGAAGAAAAGAAAGCAACCGGAGATGAGGAAAAGAAAACAACTGATGACACCACACCGAAGGAGACCCTGAAAGTTCCCACTCCCCCTCATTCACCAAAATCACCTTCGAAACGAACGCCCTCTCCGATCAAAGCTCTGATACATACAGAAGATGAAAACATTCTGTACTCCCCTATTAAAGACTCAGACCCCCAGAACTTAAAGCTAATAAAGATGAATACTTTGACGCTAGAGATAACTTGTTTGTAGAAGAATTCGAAGCTAACATTAATGCAGAAGCCGCTGCTTCAGCAGCAGCTGGCCCAAGCAAGCCGGATTTTTCTTCACTTTTTCACTTCCGACCATTAACCGACTCAGACTTTCGGCCACACACGTCATATGCTCCTCCTCTAACCAAGGCACACAACTGGGATGTCCCTCTAACTCCTAATGGAGAAATATATATATATATATATATATATATATATATATATATATATATATATATATATATATATATATATATATATATATATATAAAGCCGGATTTTTCTTCACTTTTTCACTTCCGACCATTAACCGACTCAGACTTTCGGCCACACACGTCATATGCTCCTCCTCTAACCAAGGCACACAACTGGGATGTCCCTCTAACTCCTAATAGAGAAATATATATATATATATATATATATATATATATATATATATATATATATATATATATATATACTTTGAATTCTTCCGGCATTCCCAAGCATAACAAGACTTTAGCAATGAGACTCAAACTACAGAAGTTCCTGGACAGATTTACTCAACCAAAAACAAATACTTGGTCCACAGAGCCCATCACTGCTGTGACTAGTGTGAAGAAAAGAACTTATGAAAAATTAAACTTCTTCTAGTACGAAATCGTCAGAAGTAACAACAAGGTAGTGAGAACGGAGGCTGACTTCAGGAAGATGAATCCAATCGATATTTACTCCGTTGTGATGAAGTTGGCTCCAAGGGTTGAGTGAAGCAAAGACTCCAGATAGGCATACATTGCTGCAAAATGCTTTCTGCATCAACTTCTGGAAGAGTTTAGCTTCGATGATGGTGAAATGTATAAGTTTGTGAAAAACCATCCAGATGACCAATATCGCGACATGGTGGATCTATCCTTGCCAGATGCTAGAACAGAATGGAAGAATGGTGCTACAAATGACCTAATGCTGGGAATTGTCTACAAGGACAAATCAAGGAAAGCAACCAAGCTCTTCTTCCGTGCTGGACATATCATGTAACACCCGGCTTTTTAAACAAAATACACCCAAAATTTTTCATTTTTAAACACAGTTTTAAATATACAAAACTACTGTTTAGGTGTATAAGTTATTACAAAATGGTACAAGTGTATCAAGGAGAATATATCAAAAGTAAACTCCTCCTAAGTCGGGCCGCTACAACGAATAGTCCTATCCATGAGCTACATCTTTACCCTTAGCAGGGTCACGCTCACCTGCAGGGACAATTCACACATACACTGTGAGCCATGAAGCTCAATGAGTAATCATATAAACAATTTAGCATGTAAATATATAATTAAGTTGTTAAAACTCAATACAGTGTATATTCTTGTTTGAATCGACCTTTGGATATCAATCCAATCTCCTAGCCACAAGGGCCGTTATTATTTGGATATCACATCCAATCTCCTAGCCATATAGGCCATATAATTTGGATATGGAATCCAATCTCCTAGCCACGAGGGCCGTTAGCATTTGGATACGAAATCCAATCTCCTAGCCACGACGACCGTTAACATTTGGATACAAAATCCAATCTCCTAGCCTCAAAGGCCGTTATACCATACCAATTGGGTAATTGACTGACTTATAGATGCCATTTCAAATGCTAAGGCTCCTTTCAATTTCAAGAGTTCAATCAATACAAATATCATAACTGATATAAGAGAGATTACTCACCTGGTATTGAGACTCTTTATAGTTCTAATTTGAAACACCGAAGCTATCACAAACCTTTAAGGTTTTCTTGCACCTACACAATCACACACATACCATGTAGAGGCGAAAACCTTGATTTTCAACCATCTAGGCTTGAAACTCGATTTCAATAGCTAAGACTCGAGTTTAGAAACATTTCAACACTTCCCAAACATGTGTATAAGTTAAATTTCTAGCCATACACAGGTGGTCCTTCACCACAACTCGAAACCCACCCAAAATTACCAAATCAACCGTTCAAAAGAGCCAAAACCGTAAGCCTTACCTTCAAGAAGCGAAATACTGAAGATTACTTCAATCCTTCGAGTTCTAGCCTTCCAATTTGGTCCTAATATGGTTTAGGAAATATTTCTAGGGTTGAGGAGAGGTTTTGATCGAGAGAAATCTGACCAAAAGATGGATTTTTGCAACTTAAATGGGTGGGGCCTGTGCGCAGCACGACCCGTGTCCAAAACTACATGGCCCGTGTAGTTTACGGTATGAAATTTGAAGTTTTGTTCTACAGAGCTACACGACCCGTGTCCAAAACGACACGGCCCGTGTAGTTTACGGTAAGAATTCATCAACTTGTTACACGACCCGTGTTAAACTTACACGACCCGCGTAACCTTCGGTATGCCCAACAAGTCCAACAAGACTTCCCACACGACCCATGTAACTCCTACACGACCCGTGTAACCTACTTTATGCAATTTTTCAACTTCAAATTTCTTCCAAATGAAATTCTAACTACCCAAACTCATACAATAATTTAATTAATCTTAATTTCACTAAGACTAGTATATAAATACTTACCGAGAGTAACGTGGTGTTACAAATTTTCCCTCCCTTTAAAAGATTCCGTCCTCGGAATCAAGTAAAGAGTTGAGGGTATTTCTTCCTCATTTCATCTTCAGTTAACCACGTCATATCAGAACCCCTATGGTGTTGCCAAAGTACTTTAATCATATTAATCTTCTTGTTCCGCAGCTGTCTCACTTTCCGATCTAACACTTTCTCGGGTTGTTCTGAATACTTAAGTTTCTCATCTAGTTCAATATCAGCAAGAGGTATTCGTTGGGACTCATCAAACAATGTCTTCCGCAAGTGGGACACATGGAAAACATTGTGGATACCTTGAAGCTCATCAGGTAACTCCAATCGGTACGCCACAGCTCCGAATCTTTGGGATATCCGGAAAGGACCTATAAAACGGGGACTCAACTTTCCTTTCTTCCCAAAGCGAATTAAACCTTTCCAAGGGGATACTTTGAGCATCACCATTTCTCCCACTCGGAATTCCAACGGTTTCACCTGCTTATCAGCATACTGTTTTTGTCGGTTTTGGGCAACTTTCAAATGTTCTCGAATTTGTTTAATCTTTTCTTCAGTTTGGGCTACGATTTCGGGTCCGGCCAATGGTTTTTCCCCCACTTCAGTCCAGCAAGTCGGAGTACGACACGGTGCTCCGTACAACGCTTCATACGAGGCCATCTGAATACCGGAATGAAAACTGTTCTTATAAGCAAATTCTACCAAAGGTAGATGATCTTCCCAACTCCTGCCAAAGTCTATCACGCAAGATCGAAGCATGTCTTCTAAAGTCTGAATGGTTCTTTCACTTTGCCCATCAATTTGTAGGTGATACGCGGTACTCATCAACACTTTTGAACCCAACTGCTCTTGAAGACTTTGCCAAAATCGGGAAGTAAATCTGCTATCTCGATCGGATACAATTGACGACGGTAACCTATGTCGGCGAATTACCTCGTCAATGTATATTTTCGCCAATTTTTTGATTTTGAAATTTTCACTAATCGGTAGAAATTGTGCCGACTTCGTCAATCGATCAACCACTACCCAAACAGTATCAAGACCATGCGGTGTTCGGGGTAGTTTTGTTACGAAATCCATTGTGATATTATCCCATTTCTTTTCTTGAATTGGTAATGGTTGAATTTCGCCATACGGTTTCTGGTGGTTCGACTTTAACTGCAAACAAGTCAGGCACTTTTCTACATACCTTCCAATATCTCTTTTCATTCTCGGCCACCAATACATAGGTTTTAGCGTTCGGTACATCTTGGTACTGCCCGGGTGTACAGCATATATGCTACAATGTGCATCTTCTAAAAGTAAACTCCGCGCCTCACCTTGCTTGGGCACCCACACACGGCCTCTAAATGTCTTCAACCGCTGAGAGTTTTCAACGAAATGCTTTACATACCCGACCATTCGTACACTTTTCACGTTCTCGGTCTTGCAGGCTTCTTCTTGTGCCACACGAATTAACTCGGGTAGTCAGCTCGCCACACCTATACACGCGGATGTAATCTTCAATGGATATTGTTTTTGGCTCAGGGCATCTGCAACCACATTCGCTTTGCCGGGATGGTACAATATTTCACAATCAAAATTTTTGAGTAGATCCATCCACCTTTGCTGTCTCATGTTCAGTTCTTTCTGGTCAAATAAATACTTCAGGCTTTTATGATCCGAATAGACCACAAACTTCACGCCATACAAGTAGTGTCTCCAAAGCTTTAAAGCTAAGATTATTGCAGCCAATTCGAGATCATGCACCGTGTACTTCTTTTCAGCTTCTTTTAATTGACGGGATGCATAAGCAATTACTCGACCTTTCTGCATTAATACGCATCCAAGGCCCACCCGTGAAGCATCACTATAAACCACGTAGTCTTCTCCGTCTTGCGGTAAGGCTAAAACCGGAGCTTCACATAAGGCTTGCTTTAATTTCTGAAAGGCTGCTTGTTGTCTTTCCGCCCATTCAAACTTTTCACCCTTTTTGGTCAACTTAGTCAATGGGGCAGCAATCGAAGAGAAATTCTCTTCAAATCTTATATAGTAACCCACCAGTCCAAGAAAACTACGTATTTCCGTTGGACTCCGAGGCAGTTCCCATTTCATCACAGCTTCAATCTTTGTTGGATCAACTTTGACACCTTCACTATTGATAACATGCCCAAGAAACTGTACTTCTCTTAGCCAGAATTCACACTTGGAATACTTCACGTATAACTTTTCTCGGCGAAGTAATTCCAATATTTGGCGTAAATGAACACTGTGTTCAGTCTGGCTTCGAGAATATACCAAAATATCGTCTATGAACACAATCACAAAAGTATCAAGGAATGGGCGACATACTCTGCTCATAAGATCCATAAATGCTGCTGGAGCATTGGTTAACCCAAAAGGCATAACCAAAAACTCATAATGACCATAACGAGTACGGAATGCGGTCTTTGGAATATCTGATTCTCGAATCTTCAACTGATGATACCCCGACCTCAGATCAATTTTCGAAAAATACGTCGTCCCCCGAAGTTGATCAAACAAATCATCGATTCTCGGTAATGGGTATTTGTTTTTCACTGTGATTTTATTCAATTCTCGATAGTCGATACACATACGCATCGACCCATCTTTTTTCTTTACAAACAGAATAGGCTCTCCCCACGGTGAAGAACTCGGTCTAATGAAACCCAGATCTACAAGTTCTTCCAATTGTTTCCTCAATTCCTCCATTTCTGAAGGTGCCAATCGATATGGATCCCGAGCAACAGGTGTAGCTCCCGGAACTAATTCAATTGCAAATTCAACTTGTCGGTCTGGCGGTAACCCAGGGAGTTCTTCCGGAAAAACGTCTGGAAATTCGTTTACAATTTTTACACTTTCTTTTCCCATTTGTTCCGATTTAGCAACAGACACATATGCTAAATAAGATGTCCCTCCTTTACTGACACTACTCCGGGCTTGAACAAAGGAAATAACCGGCATTCTCAGACGCGGTCTTTCGCCCTAGATTTTAATCCATGCCCCTTCTGGTGTTAAAACTGTAATATTTTTGTTTCTGCAATCCACGTTAGCATAATTTGTTGCCAACCAATCCATACCCACAATTACTCCAAACTCCTTGGTAGTCATCGGCTTCAGATCTATAGGGAAAGAGGTCCCGTAGATCTTAAGCTGACAACCTTCAATATGTTCTGACACCCATACATATCTACCATCTGCCACCGCTACTTCCAAACTTTCATCCATAGGAGTTAAGGGAACATTTAAATGAGACATCATAGATGTTGACACAAAACAATACGTAGCTCCAGGATCAAATATTACATATACTGGAATTGAATTTAGAGTGAATATACCAGTAACTACATCAGTCTTTTCACGAGCCTCTTCCCCTGTCATTTGGAATGCCCGTGATGCCACTGGTCCTCCCCGACCCTTTACCTCTTCTTTCTTTCCTCCCCGCTCCTCTCTAGGTTTATCACTAGGTGCTCCAGCTTTTATCTGGGGACAGTTTGGGCGAATATGGTCTGTAGCCCCACATTGGAAACACCTCCGCTCCGCCCGACAGTCTCGAGCGATATGCCCTTGCTTTCCACAGTTACGACAACCCGACGATGGAATATCAGTTCGGCAATTTCCAAAGTGCTTTTTCTTGCATTTTTCACACCACTTTGCTTCCTCTTTCGGACCTTTGCCTTTAAAATTGGACCCCATCTGTTGCGACTTTTTCTTAGGCATCCAAGGTTGTTCCTCCGCTTTTCGTTTAGTTTCCACAACTTTCTCTTCCTCCTCCTGTCTCTGAAGTTCCGTCTCTCTTTCTGTGGCTCTATCCACCACCTGTCGGAAGGAGGACAACTGAAGCGGTTGTACAATTTCTCTAATTCGGGTTTTCAATCCCCACACGTATTTATCAATTTTTCTTTTCTCAGTATTTATCTGATGCTCTGCAAATCTAGCTTTTTCAAGAAAACTCATCGTGTACTCTTGCACCGTGTAAGATCCTTGTTCCAAATGCAGAAACTTCTCCTCTAGCCTTTTCACAGCCACCTTGGAGCAATATTCTTCATTAAACTTTGTTTTGAACTGTTCCCATAGTAAAGACTGGGTCAAGTCGGGACCCAATGCCTTACTAAACACTTGCCACCAATGTAGTGCATTACCAGTTAGTTGATTTGTGGCAAACTTCACCTTATCCCCTTCAGCACACTTACTGATTCGAAACACCTTCTCTGTATGCATCAACCATTCCATAGCTTGGACCGGATTATCCGTCCCTGAAAACTCTTTGGGCTTGCAGCCCAGAAAAGTTTTATAAGTACATTCAGTCTTTTTCCCAGAACTTCCTTCTCCTTGGACTTCTTTCTCAACACGAACTCTACTTTCCCCTTGACTCTCATTTTCAGGTTGTTTGTCGTGAACTTGCTTTACAGCACTTTCATCACGTGCATTTATCAAAGTAGGTAATAGTTCACGTACCACATCGGCTACAATGGTGCGTATATCTGGTGGATTTTCATTTGTTGGTCCACTCGCACCTCTTCTAAACAAGACTTGAGAATGGTCCACTCGCACCTCTTCCAACTAAGCCGGGCCGCTACAATGAATAGTCCTATCCATGAGCTACATCTTTACCCTTAGCAGGGTCATGCTCACCTGCAGGGACAATTCACACATACACTGTGAGCCATGAAGCTCAATGAGTAATCATATAAACAATTTAGCATGTAAATATATAATTAAGTTGTTAAAACTCAATACAGTGTATATTCTTGTTTGAATCGACCTTTGGATATCAATCCAATCTCCTAGCCACAATGGCCGTTATTATTTGGATATCACATCCAATCTCCTAGCCATATAGGCCGTATAATTTGGATACGGAATCCAATCTCCTAGCCACGAGGGCCGTTAACATTTGGATAAGAAATCCAATCTCCTCTCCACGAGGGTCGTTAACATTTGGATACAAAATCCAATCTCCTAGCCTCAAAGGTCGTTATACCATACTAATTGGGTAATTGATTGACTTATAGATTGCCATTTCAAATGCTAAGGCTCCTTTCAATTTCAAGAGTTCAATTAATACAAATATCATAACTGATATAAGAGAGATTACTCACCTGGTATTAAGACTCTTTATAGTTCTAATTTACAACACCGAAGCTATCACAAACCTTTAAGGTTTTCTTGCACCTACACAATCACACACATACCATGTAGAGGTGAAAACCTTGATTTTCAACCATCTAGGCTTGAAACTCGATTTCAATAGCTAAGACTCGAGTTTAGAAACATTTCAACACTTCCCAAACATGTGTATAACTTAAATTTCTAGCCATACACAGGTGGTCCTTCACCACAACTCGAAACCCACCCAAAATTACCAAATCAACCGTTCAAAAGAGACAAAACCGTAAACCTTACCTTCAAGAAGTGAAATACCGAAGATTACTTCAATCCTTCGAGTTCTAGCCTTCCAATTTGGTCCTAATATGGTTTAAGAAATATTTCTAGGGTTGAGGAGAGGTTTTGATCGAGAGAAATCTGACCAAAAGATGGATTTTCGCAACTTAAATGGGTGGGGCCTGTGCGCAGCACGACCCGTGTCCAAAACTACACGGCCCGTGTAGTTTACGGTATGAAATTTGAAGTTTTGTTCTACAGAGCTACACGACCCGTGTCCAAAACTACACGGCCCATGTAGTTTACGGTAAGAATTCATCAACTTGTTACACGACCCGTGTTAAACTTACATGACCCGTGTAAGCTTCGATATGCCCAACAAGTCCAACAAGACTTCCCACACGACCCGTGTAACCTGCTTTATGCAATTTTTCAACTTCAAATTTCTTCCAAATGAAATTCTAACTACCCAAACTCATACAATAATTTAATTAATCTTAATTTCACTAAGACTAGTATATAAATACTTACTGAGAGTAACGTGGTGTTACATATCAGAAGGGCACCAAGCATGATGTTGGAAGTAGAAGCGATGAAAAGAACTACTCATTCAGATCCAGAAGCAAAGAAGGAAATGCTGCAAAGGATGGAGTGGATGCTAAACGTAAGAAAGTTTTGGTCTTATGCATGGAAACAATAAATGTTAGAGAAGCAGTAAGGATCGGAAGTTGAAACCCCTCGTTTGGTCACCAAAGGGAGAATTGTTAGTGTAAATCGGGTCGTTGACCAACCCGGAGTTTGTTTGGTGGTTTGTTTATTTGTTTAAGAGTTGGTTTTTGAACAATATTTTATCTTGGAATTACTTTTGTTGTATGTTCCGATACATTGTCTTTTGAATTACTTTGAAATATCAATGAACATACTTTTACTTTGCTTATGTTAATAACCACTATGTATCCGAAATGTATGGAACCGAAATCCACTCTTGGATTTCGGTATGCGTTACAAGTTCAAAAGTGAAGATCGAAAGTCTGCCCAAGATCGAAAGTCTAAATCCGGAAGTACGCAAACTCAGAAGTCAAGACACCGAAATTCACCCTTGGATTTCGGTTCGGCAATTCAAGCAACTTCCGAAGTTTATCAAGTTCAGTAGTCAACCATACCGAAGTTAACCCCTAACTTCGGTATCCATCAGAAGCATGCATATCAACATTAAAAAATCAAGATAAATCGTCAATGCAGATATCGATAGAGATAATCAGACCAGTCTGCATAGCACAAATTAGGAAAGTCAACTAGTGACTACAAAAGGAGTATGACATTTAGAACAGTGTCATCAGGAACATTTATTGTTAGACAGTCATATCAGACTTAGGTCTTTTATCTGTTGTGTAATACAAAATGAACTGGCTTGTAGTTCATTTTGTCCATAGGTCTTTGTCCAATGGATATTCTCCTTACACTATAAAAGGAGAGTTCCACCCCTTTGTATCTTCATGGTTTGGAGAACTGATATGTAACTCTGTTCCTTGATATAATATATTCTCCTATTCCATCATATATTGTTCATACTTGTTCTTACGCTATTCTTTCTATTGCTCGCATTTCAATCTTACTGCCTTACTTTTGCTATCTTTAAACTGTTTGTGTATTATTGTTGAGCTAAAAGATCCATCTAAGTAATATCTCAAGTTTTCGGACTTGTCCTCTCATTCCGCAACTACCATTCAAGTCTCTGGACTTGCTCTTTTATTCCGCACCTTTTACTTATATTTCGGTTCCAACAGGAAGGATACACAAATTACACTATAAACTTACCCGCCTAAATATGGTCTGCTTGGAAGGGATTACTTCCATTCCATTCCATTCCCTTCCTCTTCTCTGCACCTTCCTTCCATTCGCTCCCCTTCTTTGCCTTCCATTCCATTCCCTTCGTATTTTAATTCGGGAACATTGCGTAAGGAAAGAAAATGGCTCGGTCGCATAAAGGCTTCACACACCCCCGACATCCGATCAACCCAAGCTACATTTATGTAAAACTTTGAACTTTTGACAACTTTGGTCCTCTAGTATGTTCTAGTGGCACTAAATACCCCAAGGAAACAAATATCCTAAATTAAGTTATTTTATTTGTCAAACCAAGTCTCTCAACCATGATTTTTGTTTTAGAATATTATTATTATTAGTATTATGTATATTATTATTATTTAAAATAATAAATTTGTGATTTCGAGCGCACCGGAAAACGGGTTGTTACATGAATCTTAAGTTTATGTCCCTTATAAGGCAAACTAAGGTTCTTATCCTTATTACAAATAGATCATTAATCATGGGTAAGAAATAATAATTCCTAATTGTCACTTTTTTGTCTTCAATCCTATAACAATTATCTCCTCATGTTATCTACTCTTCTACAACAACTCATGTAGGTACCTAACTCATTATTATGTATATAGAGTATATCTTATATCATCATGATGAATTATATCAAGGAAAATTATATCTTATACTAAAATATTCTAATTCACGAAACTAAGATAGATTCTAATTTCATCTCTTCAAGTCATACTAACTCTTATCATATTTCAGCACAAGAGTTTATATAATACTTCATTTTGTTTTATTAAATTTCACTCTCTTATATGCATACTTTATAATTCTCTGGGATTCTCATTTGTAAACTCTTAAATAATAAGATAAAACTTAAAGTTAAAACACATAGAATCCTAGTGGTCAAAATAAGCAACTACCCAACAATATATTATTTTACAACTATATTTTTTTTCAATATTCAGGTATAAAATCTAAAGGTATAATTATGTTTAGTTATCAAAATAACCTTAAAACTTAGGTTTTTCTTATGGAACCTAATTACTTCGTGACTTACCAAGTTTTCATTATAGATTTATTTTAATGTTACTTACAACAAAAATCTTGGAACCTAAAGCATAACAATAAAGATTGCTAGGTCTAAGAATTTCAAAATTAAAATAGTCAAATATTTGTTTCATCATTGAATAATGTCATATACCAAGCATAAGTCTTTCTATCCTAAGACATGCAAGTATGGAGTTCTAGAATTGAATCACAAGGTCATGCGTTATGTATCCCAATTCACCACTTGTGTTTACAGCTTAACTCTAGTACTAATCTATGTATATATTTCACTTAAACCAATGCTAGATACCAAACTATAACACCCCTCGTATGAGCTAGAATTAATTAGTATATGAGGATGTACAATACAATATCAAAAAAGGTTCAAGGAAATCACTACATAAGATGTGGTTTTTTAATTATCCAACTTCAAGTCATCTAACTTTAAAAATCTTCATTTGTGGGTACATGTCAAAATAGTAGCATTTGGCTTGGAGAGCCTAGTGAGTACATCAGCTGTTAGACATTTGATTGTAGTTGGATAATGGCAATAATCCAACTCCAAAGTCAAACGCCATAAAACATTTCATAAAGAAATTGTAAATTTTATGTTAGTCGGAACAAGAAGTATTAGAAATATTTATTTAAAAAAATACAACTAAATTACAATGCACATGCTTCTAGATTCCTAACCCAAGTTTAGACTCGATACAAGTCCCTTTATTTCTAGGGTCCAAATGGTCAATGGCTAAAATTGGTTAGTAGTATCACACCCAAAACCCATTGTCGCTGGCTTAAACTGTCGGAATTTTAAGGAATAGATACAACTTGGTGTCTTTCCTTTAGCCCCCATTGGTGGGGGAGAGAAAGTTTTGTAGGTTTATAACCCCATTCCTTTACTAAGCCTTCAAAGGCTTTAGTGGGTTAAGGGATGGGCTAAGCCCACACACGCGTCGAACCGGGTCGTGGACGCGAGGTGGTGCGATTAGGCGCACTTTACACTTCGCTGGGAGCTGAGGAGCTTTTATTTTTAATGGGGTTCGAGTCGGATCGGTTGGACCGACCCGGTCAACTAGTACGCACGCCGCGGAGGGCAGCGAACCCAGCCGCGTAGATCGAGGTACGCGCGTTGCGTAAAACAATGGACCGCGCCACGCGCCTCTGCTGGTTCGAAAATCAGGATAAGTCTATCAGATCCGATTTTTGATTAGATTTTATCCAGAATTTAAATCTTTTTCAAATTCAAATCAGTTGTAATCTGATAATTTCGGACCCCTATAAATAGGGCCTCTGGGGTCTCATTTATTTACAACTCAATTTTCTGCTCTCCCTCTCTCTCTCTCTCTACGATTTCTCTCTCTGTGGTTTTCGAGTATTCGATTTGCGTTTATCTGTTCTTCCATAGCTGTTGGAACGAACGATATTCTGTATTAAATCCTGGGGTTTTACGCTGAAAGCTTACAGCCGACGAGCGCCGTAAAAACCTTTAAGGACAGGAGTTAATCCGTGCAGTCTCAAGGACACTAATCAACGATCTTCAGGTTGGTTTTAATAGTTTGTCTTGTATTTTATTTCGTCCGATAACGGGATAGTCTCCTTCTACCTTTCTATAATTAGATCTGGTCGCGTAGGATCAAATCTGATTTCTGGACGAAATTGGGTAATATAATAATAATTGAATTTATTATTAGCGACTAATCGGTACATAATTCTCAATATTATTTATCGATCCGTCTGCTTTGGGTTTTTCCATTATTCGGAATTAGTTTGCGATACTAATTTCTGGATTGTTTGTCTGAAACACAACAATCTTAAAGGTATTTATATTTGTGTTTAAATATTCAGACAATTGGCTACTGAATTTCCTTCAATGAACCTCAACATGATGAACCAAGAATTTGTCAAACTTGACCGCTTCGATGGTCAGAACTACTCTCGATGGGCTGATAAGGTCATGTTTTTGCTAGCTATGCTTAAGCTTGGTTATCTCCTAGATCCTGAGTTACCCCCGATACCTGCTAATCCGGTTCCTGAGGCTGGAAAGCAGCTAGTTCTGAAAGCAATTTCTGATCTGGAAAAGCAAAGGGCTCTGCGCAGAGAGTCTGAGCAACTATGTCTTGGTCATATCAAGAACTCCCTCTCCGACCGCCTCTATGATCTGTATGCGTCGATTACAGATCCGAGAGAACTTTGGAAAGCTTTGGAACTCAAGTACAAGGCACATGAAGAAGGTACTAACAAGTACCTTGTGTCAAAGTACCTCGAGTACCAAATGGTGGATGACAGATCGATTATGGAGGAAGTGCATGAGCTCCAGGTCTTAGTCAACAAGTTGACCACTCTTTCCATTACTCTACCGGAGCTCTTCCAAGTAGGTGCAATTATTGCAAAATTGCCACCTTCCTGGAGAGATTTCTCCAAGAGGATGATGCACAAATCTGAGGACTACTCTTTGGATGATCTGTTGAAACACCTCCGCATTGAGGAGGAAACTCGCAACAGGGACAAACGAAGTAAAGTCGGATCGGGTGTAAATTTCGAGTCTGGTGGGGGTTCTGGCCAAAAGGGCAAACATGGATCTAAGAACAAGAAAGGCTTTGGTCCCAAGAAGAAGGACTTCAAGCCTAACCGTCAGCATCATAACAACAACCAACCCAAGAAGACCGGAAAGTACCACCTCTGCGGAGAGACTGGGCACTATGCAAGGGAATGCTCTCAACGAAAATATGGTCCTTCTAATTGTTCCGAAAATGCTATTGAGGAACTTACCCACCTTGTGGCGAATGTGGGTCTCGGAGGGGTCAACACAATTTCCTCTCTCACACAGGCAGTGGCGGCCCGAGGTTGGTTCTTGGATTCTGGAGCCACAGTGCATGTTTGTGGAAGCGAGTCGAGCTTCCGCACTTACGGTCCTGTGCCTGAGGGGACTGTAGTGGTTTGCGCTGATGGACATCGAGTACGAGTTCGCGGCATTGGCACAATGGTGCTGAAATTCCGCAACGGTCATAGAGTCACCCTCCAGGATGTGTTGCATGTTCCTGGAATCTCGAAGGGACTCGTATCGGCTGATAAGTTTGACAATAATGGGTACAAGCTGGTGATTGAAAATGGACGTGTGGAATTCACAAGGAATGACTTCTTCGTTGGTCAAGCCATCAACACGCGTGGAATGTATCGGCTTGATTTGGTCGAAGGAGCTACTGATCGCGGAGGATCGGGTCCTGGTGTGTCCGTGTTAGAATTTGATTTCAGTGATGGTGTTAGTGATAGTGGTAGTGATAGTAGCGGTACTGCTAGTGATAGTAGTGCTACTGGTAGTGATGATGTAACTGGTTTTGAAATGAATGAAGTTAATTTTTCTGCTTATATCGCTTGTTCAATTTCTTTATGGCACAAACGTTTAGCACACACAAATTTTAAAAACATTGAAAAGATGCAATCTAAAGGAATGTTAAAATTTGATAATAAAGAATTTGAAAAATGTGAAACTTGTGTAAAATCGAAGTTTACAAAGAAACCTTTTCCAAGCGTTAAACGTGATACATCATTACTAGAACTTATCCACTCTGACATCTGTGAACTAAATGGAATTCTCACGCTAGGAGGCAAGAGATATTTCATAACGTTCTGTGATGACTCGAGCCGTTATCTACATGTTTATTTGTTGCGAACAAAGGATGAAGCCTTTGACGCATTTAAACTTATAAGGCCGAGGTCGAAAATCAACATGAGAAACACATAAAGATTCTTCGCTCGGACAGAGGTGGAGAATACATTAATCGTGACTTTGATACCTTCTGCGAAGAGAAAGGAATCAAACATGAAAGAACTTCACCGTTCACTCCCCAACAGAATGGTTTGGCTGAAAGAAATAACCGAACCTTAGTCGAAATGGTCAACTGTATGTTGAACCAATCCAGCTTGCCACATAATCTGTGGGGGGAAGCGTTATTGACCGCTTGCTATGTGCACAACAGAATCACTAGTCGTGTGATTCTTGTGAGTCCTTATGAGCTGTGGAAGGGAAGGAAACCAAATATTGATTATTTGAGAGTGTGGGGGTGTAGAGCCTACTATCGAACACCTAATCCCAAGAGATCCAAATTGGGAGCTCGAGCTATGAAGAGCACATTCATTGGATATGCTCAGAACAGCAAGGCTTACCGACTATTGGATGATGAATCAGGTATTGTAGTTGAATCCAGAGATGTGGAATTCTTTGAGGATAAATTTTCAAAAGATGTTGAAAACACAAACCCCACAATAGCACCTAGTACTTCTTGAGAAAATATCCAACCTTCTAATGTTGTAGAAGAACCAAGGAGAAGTACAAGGGCTAGAAAAGAGAAAAATCTAGGAGATGATTTTTTTTCTCTTACTTGGTCGAAGGGACACAAAAGAAAGTGAAGAGAGAGATCATTTTCTCTATTAACTTGGATGATGACCCTAAGACTTTCAATGAATCCATGACGTCTAGAGATGCTCCATTGTGGAAGGAAGCAATCAATGACGAAATGGATTCAATTATGGGTAACGGTACCTGGGAGCTAGCTAATCTACCCAAGGGAATGAAGCCTATAGGATCCAAATGGATTTTCAAGAGAAAATATCATCCAGATGGATCCATATCTGCCTATAAAGCAAGATTAGTTGCTAAAGGCTACAGGCAAAGAGAAGGCATCGATTATTTCGATACTTATGCCCCAGTTGCTAGAATTAGTTCTATTAGAACTCTAATAGCAATATCAGCTTTGAAAGGATTGTACATTCATCAAATGGATGTGAAGACAGCTTTCCTAAATTGTTATCTCAAGGAGGAGATCTATTTGGAGCAACCAGAAGGGTTTGTGATACCCGGACAGGAAAATAAAGTGTGTAGACTTATTAAATCCCTGTATGGGTTGAAACAGGATCCCAAACAGTGGCATGAGAGGTTTGATACCACTGTGACTGTGTTCGGATTTCAGCACAATAGTGCTGACAGGTGTGTTTATTCTAAATGCACAATCGAATACAAAATCATTATATGTCTATATATTGATGATATGTTGATCATCGGCACTCACCTTGAAGGTATTCTTGAGACTAAGAAATACCTATCCTCGAACTTTAAGATGAAAGATCTGGGAGAAGTAGATACCATTCTCAGTATCAAGGTGAAAAGAACAAGGAGTGAGATCTCTTTGAGTCAATCTCATTTCATAGAGTGTTCTTAAAAAGTTCCAACACTTGAACATTAAGGAATTCAACACTCCTTTCGAGTCAAGTGTGAAACTTAAAGTCAACTCTGGTAGAGTAGTGGCTCAACTGGAGTATGCGAGTGCGATTGGTAGTATGATGTATGCTATGCATTGCACTCGACCTGACATTGCTTTTGCTGTAAGCAAGTTAAGTCAGTATACTCTCAATCCAGGGACGGAGCACTGGAAGGCAGTGAGTAGAGTACTGGGTTACCTAAAAAGGACAAGTACCTTTGAGTTGACATATACGTCAATTTCAGGAATGCTAGAAGGGTATTCCGATGCCAGCTGGATAGATCATATCAGTGATTCTAAATCCACAAGTGGTTGGATTTATACTCTAGGTGGCGGAGCTATTTCTTGGGCGAGCAAGAAACAGACATGTATAGCTCACTCAACGATGGAAGCTGAGCTTATTGCCCTAGCAGCAGCAGGCAAGGAGGCGGAGTGGATTAGAGATCTACTCTTGGATATCCAATTGTGGGATGTTCCAATGCCAACTATACTCGTGTACTGTGACAATGAGGCCACACTGTCTAAAGTATACAATGCGGTTAGTAATACGAGGTCAAGACACGTTGGTCTGCGACACAACTTTATGAGACAACTAATTGACAGTGGTACCATCAAGGTTGTCTATGTCAAGACGAGTAGGAACTTGGCAGATCCAGTTACCAAACCTCTGACGAGAGATTTGGTACAATATACCACGAGAGTCATGGGTCTAAAACCACAATAGAATCGTTTAGTGATGGAAACCCAACTTGACATTAGTGCTCCTAATTCTCAAGTTTAAAGGGTAATAACGAAGTCACTGATGATAGAAGGTACTATCAAATATGATAGATCCATGTGAGGTAGGATAGTACGTTCGTTGCTGAGAACGAGGTTGAGCTAAGGCTCTTAACAAAGTTTTGGAGACATCTAAGCAACGAAGATGTTGTAAAACTTTGCCTATATGATCTAGAGGTGGTGCCGCCTTAAATGTGTTGGAAATCATATGTTCATGTAATATAGTTTCAAAACTTGAAGTTGCAACGGAAGCATAAAATCATGAACACAAATTTCACTTCCAAGAGGATCATGCTACATGCATGTAGAGATAAGATGAAGAACAAGCATAGATAAAGTTCAAGATCATAACCTTTGTTCTTGGGTTGTTTTGGACGACTTGAAGTGGCTAGGAACCAAGATAGAATCCCTCTATAGTTGATCCACCCACAAGTATAAACACCTTAGATGCTAGTCTTGTTAACTTGCAAAATGAACACCTTTAATCTTTGAGCTTAAAAACGATTTTTGCATGGACCAAAGGGGTGTTCTTGGCTGATTTTTGGAGCATGAAAGTGATGGTGTCTCTCTCCCAAAATGGCCGAAATTAAAAGTCACCAAGTGATGAGATGAGAAGTTTTATTTAAACAAAAGGCACCTAGTCAAATCTTGGAGACACAAAGCATCTTGTATACTTTCTATGTTCAAACTCATGCTCCTTGGAAATACCATGAGAGGGCCGGCCATGTGGGTCAAAAGGCAAGAGATTCCATGCTTTATTATTTATAAAGAATTGTCAAAAGTTCTTATAAATAATAAACCTTCATTTCCAAATCTAATCCTTTTATTTATTCACACATATATATACTTATAACTAACATATATATAATTATATATATATATATATATATATATATATATATATATATATATATATATATATATATATATATATATATATATATGTTTATATAAATATATATATATATATATATATATATATATATATATATATATATATATATCTTCTATTATATAAATATATATATATATATATATATATATATATATATATATATATATATATATATATATATATATATATATATATATATATCTTCTATAATGTATTATATGTATTCAAATATATATATTTTCATAAAATATTTATACATTTATACACACATGTGAAATTCATTTTAACACTTAAAATAAGAAAAGGGTTAGATACTTATCATTTAAACCATCTAACAATTAAATGATATAAATGATCATATACATACTCATATTAATTCATCTCATATGAATCATAACTTAGAGTAATTATTAATTTCCATAAAGTAATAATTCTCTGAATAAATTGCAAGTATTATATCATTTGACGATAAATCAAATTCATTGTATCAAATGATCAAATTGGTGTCTAACTTGTTATTGGTGTGACCCTATAGGATCATGTGTTATTAGTAATATTATTTTATGATCATCATTGGGCATACAGAACTAACAAAATGAAGATCAGTGGTTTATCTTCTAGAGGGTCATGAAAAGGATTTATAGCGCATGGCCATATTCACGCTCAGTGAGAACGCAAAGACGGCAGGTGATGTGTGGGGGTAAACCGGAGAGGTCACAAGGTTCTTGGTTTAAACCTATAAGGATACCATTGGATCGGTCTCTTCTTGTTTATTCACATAAACTTGGGTTTAATCTTCGTGACACCCAGGTGACGTCATTTGTCTGAATGAAAGGAAACACTCCAACTTGGTGGGGGATTCTTGGAATTTTAAGGAATAGATACAAGCTGGTGTCTTTCCTTTATCCCACATTAGTAGGGAAGAGAAAGTTTTGTGGGTTTATATCCTCATTCCTTTACTAAGCATTCAAAGGCTTTAGTGGGTTAAGGGATGGGCTAAGCCCACACGCGTGCCGAGCCGGGCCGTGGACGCGAGGTGGCACGATTAGGCGCACTTTGCACTTGGCACGACGCATCGGTCGCTGGGAGCTGAGGAGCTTTTATTTTTAATGGGGTTCGGGTCGGATCGGTTGGACCGACCCGGTCAACTGGTACACACGCCGCGGAAGGCAGCGAACCAAGCCGCGTAGGTCGAGGTACGCGCGTCGCGTAAAACAACGGACCGCGCCGCGCGCCTCTGTTGGTTCGAAAATCAGGATAAGTCTATCAGATCCGATTTTTGATTAGATTTTATCCAGAATTTGAATCTTTTTCAAATTCAAATCAGTTGTTATCTGATAATTTCGGACCCCTATAAATAGGGCCTCTGGGGTCTCATTTATTTACAACTCAATTTTCTGCTCTCCCTCTCTCTCTCTGCGATTTCTCTCTCTGTGGTTTCCGAGTATTCGCTTTGCGTTTATCTGTTCTCCCATAGCTGTTGGAACAAACGATATTCTGCATTAAATCCTGGGGTTTTACGCTGAAAGCTTACAGCCTACGAGCGTCGTAAAAAACCTTTAAGGACAGGAGTTAATCCGTGCAGTCTCAAGAACACTAATCAACGATCTTCAGGTTGGTTTTAATATTTTGTCTCGTATTTTATTTCGTCCGATAACGGGACAGTCTCCTTCTACCTTTCTATAATTAGATCTGGTCGCGTAGGATCAAATGGACGAAATTGGGTAATATAATAATAATTGAATTTATTATTAGCGACTAATCGGCACATAATTCTCAATATTATTTATCGATCCATCTGCTTTGGGTTTTTCCATTATTCGGAATTAGTTTGCGATACTAATTTCCGGATTGTTTGTCTGAAACACAACATAAACAAAGTAGTAGCATACACTCGAAACCCTTTAGAGGCCAACATGATTCACAAGATCATCATTTTGGAAAACATGTGACCATCAACATGTATCTATGAATGGGTTTCGTATAATCCATCCCCAAAAGCTTCTTAGCTTATACAACAACATATACCAACAATGGATGTATTTTCCGAAAGTACACAGGAACACTCAATTCAACTCATCCTAAATCATACGCATATAGACTGCTTAAACAAGTTCAGATCAAAATTTTGTATTCCTTCAATGAAAGCACTTTCAAAAATGCAACAAGATACAATAATGTAATCAAACAGCAATGAAGGATACCAAAATATATTCCAAAACCAAGTATTACTAGAATTTAATAGTAGGGACACGTGCTCTTGGTATTCACTTAACTTGGTTTCAGTTAAGCAGTCAATACTAAATTCCTTCTGTATGCTTATGTTAGGAAAGGCTCGGGTCTAATTCATCTTCTCTTCATTCTTTACAGTATCCTAGATGGCCATAAATATAAGCATATATAGACGGTCTAAATGTATTTATCTTTTACTTCACTAAAGTCTCGATCAATAGATGGAACTTATTTCGACATTAAGATTAGACATAATTATTTAGTCCTTAAAAATGCAATTCATTGAGACCTTTATTAACTTATTTATCTTTAAAAAGATTGAAAGTATACATAATGAATTAATGTCACCTGTTAATTTTAATAAAATATCTACCATAATTAAATAAACCTGTTTTGGGGTGTGTATTTCTTCAATGGGTAGCTAAATAGATAGGAACCTTGTTGTTGTGAGAATTACACATTCTTTTCCGTACTAAATTCATTTCGTGTATTAGTTGGTAAGGGCCAAACTTGGTGTGCATGTGTTTTTTTCCTTCTTGTGTGGACATTTGTATTACTTCAGGAAATCGCAACACACATATCAACAACTAGCATACATGCCCATATTCGCAACAAAAGTCACAAGCCACAATCACACTTTGGTTTATCTAACATGTCTTAACAACTTGCATACAGAATACTCGAAAATTAAAGAAACTCGAAACCACAACCACTATTTGGTTTCTCATAGAACAAAAGCGTCTAAACAGAATACTTGAAAATTAAAGAAAACTCGGTTTCAATAGAACAACAAAACTGTATACCGGTGCAAAGAATGAATCAAACGTTTAATCTACAAAGACTATATAAACGAAACCCTAGAAAACAAAACAGTTTATGATGATTCGATCAACCGATTACGTGAAAAGAGTAACAACATCCTTACGATACCCCCGAACAATCAAAAGCCTGGGAATATTCTCCACCAACAAATCCATATACTCCATATAAAAATAAGACGGGTGGTTGACCGGAGGCGGCGGAAGGCTGACCAGCACCACCGCGGCCATTCTCGAGTACTTCATAATCGTTGAATTCAACTTCAAAGTCGTATACAAAAACTTCTCCACTTGCTGTTCATTCACCATAAACTGTTTCTCTTCCTTAATCTCGGCTAAGTAATCCTTAATCCGGGATTGAGCCGCGACAAACGCCTCAAGGGAGTCGTCTTGCGCGTGGGTCCCGGCGTCCCGTCCTTCATGGTCCCATGTCTTCATCGAAACCACAATCACTTCCGCTTGCATACGAAGATCGTAAAGGAACTTTCTCACGTCGGCTTTAAGCTCTTCGGCATCGGAATCCTCTTCAGCGATACAAAACACTTGAATTTTACAGCTTTCAAACATTTCTTTTGTGAGAAGGAGTTGAGATAAAAGAAGCATAAGACCGCCGTCTCTGACGATCCAATACAAGTCGATGGTCCCGTACTGTCTCTGATACTCGTTCGGCCATTCGTCAAGGCCTTTGACAATAACAACCGCTTTATTGGCAACGATACAATCGTTGATTATACCGACGAAAGTGGAGGGTATTTCGGTCAAATTCTCACGCCGCCATATTTCGGGGTAACGTAAGACGACGATGTTGGGTTTGAGATTTCCGAGGCCCATGGTTTGGACGATGCCGCGGAAGCCGTCGGACATGGTGGGGGCCACCACGATTTCTGCAACGCCTTCGCAGCGTTTGTATTCGATGTAGGTGGCGAGATTTTTGCACGCAGTTTTGGCGTCTTCTGCACAGTCGTGGTAGTCCCCGTCTAGGATGTCCACGAATATGGACATTCCTCTGCCCTTTTTCTTCATGCAGTTGGCGAAATCCGCGAGTTTTGGATGACATGGCACGTTTTCGGGTAGTTTGCCCCATGGTCGGCAGAAGATTAAGGGGATGGGGTACCAGTTTTTTGGATGAACGTTGCTTGCTGCAAAACCAGAAACAAAACTTGCCAAAATGACTCCAAAACTGAAACAAAAGTCACACTCCAATTTTTTTCATATTCCTTGGCCTAGTGGCCGTCTTGTTAAAAAACCTAAAATTTTAGCAATTTTCATGATCATATTTGTAATAATTATCCGGTAAACAAATGAACATCCAACAAAACATTATTAATTTTTATATACAAACTACAAATCGTTTGGAATACCAAGTTCAGTTTGATTTTGGTAATTAAAAGTTGTATAAAACGTTAACTTCCTCCGTCCCAAAATGATAGTCCACAGACAAAAAAACACACAGATTAAGAAAACATTAAATGCATCTTACTTTTTCCCACAAAATGACTGTTTTACCCTTTCTTTGCATTTAATGCCGGTACTAGATGTGTTGGCTGTACAGTTAGGGGTATTTTGGTAAAGATGTCATTTATATTTAGAAGTGGACTAACATTTTGGGACAAACTAAAAAGGAAACATGGACTATCATTTTGGGACGGATGGAGTATATTTTTTTTAAATTTATTGTCATATTAATTATTAAATGACTGTGTAAAAAATCATTAAGTATTAGTTTTTTTTTATAAAAAAAAATGCACAACTGGTTTTTGGTCGAGAAAAACAGACTGAAATTGGTCTTTGTGCAAATAAATTTAAAAATAGTTGCTAATGTTGGACTGACCTCCCAAAGATCGAAGACTGCGAAGAGCTAGTTGAAAATAAGCACTCTTGAAACCATCTCCCCAGTCACCAGCTTTTCCCTTGATGCTGACATAATAGTATATGAGGCTAGCAAGAGCAAGGGACACGACAGTGAAGGACCAAGAAATCAAAAACATGATTACTGCATGTAAACCACCAAAATGATTATTAATGAAAAAGAAGGGGATATAAAAATAAATAAAAACATACCAATACAAAGAGAGGCTCCAAGAAGAGAGAGGCTCCAATGATGAAACTTCCAGCGAGGACGCCAGCTAGGCGCGTCCAACAGATCGAGGAGAAAGCAGGATAAGTTAACACCCGCATAACACAGCAGATAAAACATAGTAATGGTTGGGGAGATGAGATCAAGATTCCCAATCACAACACAAGCGATACAGAGAAAAGCTGTGAAGAACGTTGCGATATGAGGCTCACCGCCATCTGCAACCTTGAAGTAATTAAGCACAGGTAGAATGTCGTCATTGGCTATGGCTGCAAGGAGACGTGGGGCCCCAGTTAGGCTTTGTAAAGCAGCACCGAGAGTGGAGAGAATGATTCCGATGTATATGATTGAAGAAGAAGGCCATGCAATAGTGGCGGTTAGTAATCTGTCGGTAAAAAGCTTCTCTCTGGTCGCTACAGATCCCAAAAGGAAGACAGAGATGAAGTATAGAGCTGTGGTTGTTAGTGTTGCGGCTAATGTTCCTATAGGAATCGAACGTTGAGTGTCTTTTAATGAGGCAGAGCGGTTTGAACCAGCCATGATTCCCGTTACAGCAGGGAAGAAAAGACCTACTAATGCACTGCCAAAAGGAAAACTCACCGGTTAATACTTTCTTTTTTCTTTTTTTTTTATGATTCTAGCTAGCTGGTGTTTGGTATCATGGAGGGAATGGAATGCTTCGTTCCATATGCTATGAACGTAAAACTGCCATCTAACCCATCTTTATTTATGTAATTGTTTAATAAGACCAACATCTTTACAATATTTCATTATCATTTATCATAAGAGTATATTACATAACATATTTTGTCAAAATCGCAAGTTTGGTCCATTTTCTGAGATCTTCCTAAAACTTGCATTATGTTGCAGATTTGGTCCCTCTACTTTACTCAAAATCACAAGTTTGGTCCAATATTATTTCTTTTAAGACTAGCATTTCGTTGTAAATTCGCAACGAAATGCAAATTTAAGAACGACTTCACGAATATTTCAAAAATTGGACCAAACTTGATATAGCACAAAGACCAATTCTGCAGTTTACTCTTATTTAAATTAGACTGAAATTTTAATTTTTTTAAAGAATGAAAATGATGCTATTTTTATTATAACTTATTTATCTTTTACTTTTGTGAATAATACTATAATAGTTAAAGAAAAGAGTTTGAATTATATATAATAAAATAAATTCATTTCAATGCTACAAAGCAAGTAAACATGATCATGGAATGTAAGAAGAAGCCATTCGATTCCATCCAACCAAAAATACCCTTATTCAGTGGAATATAAGTATGAAATATAGAAGAAAAGCCACTTACTTGAAATGCCAGTGTATTTCTCCAGCAGGATCAGGTATTCCAGCATTGTTTGTTGTTTGATAACTGGAACTCCAATTGTCTCTGAAAGATTTCAAACTTAAGCCCGTAACTCCAGCTATTTAAAAAATATATATATCATGAAAAAATGGTCAGTTAATTTCCCAGAGAATAGAGAAAAAGCAACAAGGAAGGCATAAGAATTACCTGCTGGATGATCCTCCCTTGCTGCAAATATCCCAATGAATATGCACAGCAGCGAAAATAGAACAGGTATAAGAAAGGCAGGTGCAACTTTGTTAATCATTTTAACACCTCCAAACACTATAAATACTAAAACAATAGTAACGATAATCCCATAGACTTGCAGGTCATGTAAACTTGGAGTTGTTATAGGCTCGGCTACAGCTGTCCCATTTACTTGAGTGATAGTCTCTGGAACACAATCACACTTGTTATAGCTTTACGAAACGGGTTAACGTCATAAAATGGCAGCCAATAATATAAAATTTGCTCTTTAGGTCACTTATCTTTTAATTGTATTCAATAGGTCACTGAACTTTTAATTGTGTCAGAAGAACATAGAAAAATGTTTAGTGACCTATTGAATACGATTAAAGGATAAGTGACCTAAAGAGCAAATTACATATTATTGGTTCCCATTTTATGACACGAAAAAAATAACAATTTTGATATTTATCTACCTCTAAAAAGTCCAGCCTTTGGCACAGCATTCAAAAATGTCTCCACTGCTCCCAAGACATACCTACAAATTACAAATAGTTTGGTGTGTAGTTATAGCAAACAAGAATACAGTGTCTTGTCTTTATTTAAAAGTATAAGGCTGTGTTTGATTTGCGCCTGACCGGGTCCAGTCAGACAGAGTCCGGATATCTGACCGAGTACAAAAACGTCTGACCAAGTCAGCAATAGGATAATACTTACTGGGTCAGACCTCTTACTCATTCAGGTCTAAAGCTATCAAACACAGACTAATTTACAGTACACTCACATAGATCCAGCAACCGCGTTCCCTAGAAAGAAACATAGTCCTATGCTGACTCCAACTTCAGGACCCAAAGCGCGACCAATGAGATAGTAAGGTCCCCCGCCCTAACATCAATTAAACACTATTATTGTAAATTGTAATCATTAGGGTTTAAGCAGGGATGAACAGGGAAATAAGTCACCAACCTTCATTGCACCATTTGTTGCAATTGCACTCAATGATACTGCGGTCAAGAAAGTACACAAGCCACATAACGCGACTACTGCTAGGGACCCACCTATGCCCGCCATGCCAACAATCCTGCATTTTAGTATTATTGTAAAATCCTTCAAACATGCCAATCAAGAAAGCCTTTGCATATCATTTTGAATTTTGAAAAAGAAGACCCATACCAGGAAAACCTGATGTAGTAGATAATTCCCAATATGTTCTGCAAGCATGGGATAAACACTCCCATCATCGTCCCTGATTTCACAACACTGCTGCTCTGTATCTGGAAATTTTTTCAACCACATGTCAATAACTAATTGCCATATTTGTAAAGAAAACTAGAGTTAACGCATGTTAAGCTTAGAGTGCAATTCTGTACAAGGGTAAAATGGTCATTTACTCTCTCACTCACTCCAAAAGGAAACAGCCTTTGTTCATACAACACTTTAGCACTTCATTCATACAGCACTTAATGGGGGAAGAAAACTTGAAGATGTCAAATAGATATTTATTTGGGTAAAAGGTTTCTTATAGTATGAACTTAAATACACCAATAAGAGAAATGCATGCTTTTTTATTACAAAAAAACAGATGGGCCAAAAAAAAAAAAAAAAAAAAAAAAAAAAAGAGTAAACAATTACATTATTGAAGGTTGTCTTCAAAGATTAGAAAATAAACCATAACTATTCAAGAAATCCCTTCAATCCACAACCACATGTATGGAGATAGGGAGATTTGACTTTAGAAAAGTCATTAGGAAGTAATTGGATTGTCAGGATCCTTTAAGATTCGATGCTTAATGCATAAGGCTGTAACAGTAACATATTAAACACACTTGCTTACGATCAATTTGTTTTCTTATGAATATGAACTAAAACATGTGCAAGTTTCATTGTAGTATTTCAAACAAAAATATAGCAAAGTAATAAATTCATCAGAAATAAGGTATCTTTAGTAAACTTGTTCAAGTACCAGAGGATGCTGTGCAGCATTAGAACCATCTTCACGACCTCTGGGACTCGAAGGTACGGGTATCGGCTCCCCTGTCATACTGAAATAGCAAACTCAATACATCACTTTTGTAACTTACAACTACAAATGGTATTATAGATATTGCTATAAGTAGAAGCAACTGAAACACCAACAACCTTTGAAAGAACAAAGAAGCAACACACGTATGACGTATGCTTCTTTTTAGCTTCTCTTTTATATATATATATATATATATATATATATATATATATATATATATATATATATATATATATATATATATATATATATATATATATATATATATATATATATATATATATATATATATTAGTGTACCCCAAATTAGGGATAAAATGGGTTGTTGCTATTGTTTATACTTTATAATCCAAAGATAAAAAAGTTAGAAGCCATAAAGGAAGAAGCAATGTTAACCTTTTGAGACCAAGAATGTTAACAAGAGAATCAAAACCAAATAATTCCAATTTTGATTCTTTGTGTTCACCATTGACTCCTCGATCATCCGATATTGAGTCTTCTTTTGCGCCTGCACCCGTATTTGGCTCAAAGGTTGTTTTTACTTTGCTGGCACATGTAGATTAGTTTTCAAGATATTAGCAGCAGATAAGAGTTGAAATTTTAATACCTCACATGGTATAGTGTGAAATTCTTTGTATTTTATAGGAAATACATCATGCTTCATGATTAATTACATTTCGGATAGGGATATAAGTCAGTCCCTTAGCTTGAATTTGAAACCTATTCAACAATAAATGGTAGACTATAGCATATTTAATTGCACTACACAGTAGAACCATGCCATAAAAATGATCAAAGATGTTGAAAAGCCAATATTACTTTGTTTCCTCTTAATTCTTCACATACTCAACTCGTTCTTAAAAAAGTTACGGCATACAACACTCGTAACAAAATCATGTTTCCAAACCGACTAAGGACCAAAAAAAAAAAAGCAATATTCATTTCAAAAGTCTTAGCCTTAATAGGTATTTCAAACTTTCACCAATCTCAACAACATATCATATACAACAAACTCATATGTATAATAGCAAATAATATTATAGCTAACCAAAGAGGAATCAAAAGAACCTAAGATGTTTTAAAAGAAGGAAAGTTTATCTTAACATACCTTTTTATTTTGTTCTAAAGATTATAACTACTAGAGAATGCATACTTAATAGGAAACTCGCCTAAAGAGGGTGTATGGTTGAGGATCCACCTATCTACAATGGAGAATGGGTTATTTCTACCTTGTCACTTCGGATGTTTCCATGTTATTTAATCAGTACAAAGTCTAATTACTGCAGAGTAGCACAGTGAGCATAGGAAATGGCCATGTCTCAGTTTCAGTATAATGATGTGATGGATCCATGTGTTTTCCATTAGTACATGCTGCAATAACCCTTGTTACAGTATAATGGCACTTTGATACTACTCATTCAGCACCAAAAGAGCAGCTACACTGTGACTTGGGAAAATCATATGGTTTATGTTTCAGGTAATTTGTTGTCATTTTAAAGTTTAAACTATTTAAGGAAAAAGGCATAAACCATAATGAACTATATAGCATGTATAACAAACAGATAGATGTAAATTAGAAGACGAACCATATCATGTTTGTAAGTCACAAGTGCTTGGTTTGGCAACGGAATACAAACCACCATTTTGAGCCACATTACAAGGAATATATAAGCAACAGTTTAGACCTCATACTTCCTACCAATTTCTCCTATAGCGGCATTACAAAATCAAATAGTTGCTTAGCAATTGATTTAGGGCAACTGCAAAATTATCCACCTAAATCGGTACATTTTGCGACACGTCAAAGAAAAAGTGCGGCAGTAGCTACTAATAATACACATTCGTTGTTATAGAACTTCAATTTGCTGCCTTTCTTCCAATTCTCTAGCCTTGTCACTATGATCGTTCCAAGTACTATTTGATTGATGATAAGTAAAGCAATTAACTGATCTTAAAAAGAAAGGGGGAAAAGGCGAAGTGAGTAAGAAGATAAAAGGAAACTAACTAACTTCAAGGGATTAGACGAAGATCCATGATCGAAGGAGGACATCTCAAGCACGACGGGATCATTATCGTGTGCAACGACGGGTCCGTATTTACGACCCACTCGTGGTGCCGACGATGGTAATTCGTTGTCGTCGGAGCTCTCAATCTCTTCATTCCTCATTTAGTCTCGCCGATCTATGACAGTCCCGCACAAACCGAAATTTGTATACCCTTGTATCTATATACTTGAGGAGATCCAATCTAATGTGACAGAGGGAGAAGAGGCGCAGATATTGGAGAGAGAAACAGAGTGGACGGGTTGCTCGTATTTTGAATAGAGTAAGAAAACAGGAAAATTCTCTTCTTTCTATGCTGTATAAATTATATACATTGTTTGGTCAATTTCCTGCTTTCTGATTTTTCACTAAATCTAGAAAACAGATTTTTAGGACCTTAAATCCATCGCCGACTTATGCGACACGAATAGTAATATTTAGGGATTTAAGGACCAGCCTTATTGATGTTCAATGGGTTTAAATGAAACGTTAAGATGTAACACCCATAAAATTGTACGAACGTGTTTTTTAATTATCGAAGCTAAACATCCCATGTATATTATCATTTGATAGGTGCAGCAGTCGATGTATTCGGTCAGATACGGAATACGAGCATCAAAATTAAAAGGACCGAAACCAAAACCTTAAAACAAAAACATAAAAACAAGTTTAATTTGGTTATAAATTATGACATATATCACAAAGTTAAACAAAACAAAGAAATTTGAAATATTTTACGTCTTATGTAAAAGTGGAACTCGTTGACTTTTTGTGTCCTTAAAGTTTTGTTCAATTATCTTTGAATTAATATTTTCGGCAAAACAAGATTTTGGTTATCAATAGTTATCTTTGGTCAACTTACTGTAACTCGTTATGGCCTTGTAAAATACTTAAAAGTTCCTACTTTTACATCTTTAGATAATAAATATTTTGAAGATTAAATTAAATATTTTGTTGATACTGGTTTATTATTGCGGGATAAAGAAACTGGTTCTCATTGTATCACATTTCTATGATTATTGTAAGTCTATGAAACATTATACATGCTTGTTAGAAAACAGATTTTGACAATCAACAAATGCTTTGTATTAGAATGCTTAAGTTTTTCACTATTACCTTGGCCTATTTTTATGTTAATAAAAATATGAATATAAAAATACAATATTATTTACATGAAGTAGAGATTAAATTCAATTTAAAAACTATGATACAATGGAGAGGTGTATACCTGCATGGGTGGTGAGATAATTATAATGATGTGTGATGTGTGATCTTGAGAAAAGGGATGGGAAGTTGTCTTACACTCATCCCACATCGCTCTAAAAGAAATACAAAAGCCAATTTCTAGTTTCATTATATGCTTCTAGGCATCGATAGACTTTTTAATATCTTAATGAATTGAATATTTTAATACTAGACGTCAAAAAATCGGGGAGGCCATGACCCTTAAGGCCTTTATAGCCTTATGCCCATGTATTTAGTGGCGGCCTTGGGGTATGTAGGTGGTGTATGAACATATGTTGTGATCTAGATTAGTCTTATGTTGCAATATGATTTTGTTATTACGATCAAAAGCTTTCAAATTATTGGATATTGATGATCCACCTGTCTCAATCGAGCATGAATAGGAGTATCCAAACGGACCTTTCATCTGTATATTTCCCCACTTGAAGATCCACATCATTCTCCTAAAGATAAAGCCTTTGCAGAAAGACAACATCAGGAGTTCATTGAATTGCATCAATATCAATTCTTAGTTGAGGATCGTGCTGCAATCACTTCTGTCAAATATGTTTAAAAAAATCTGTGAAAGCTTTGTATTATGGCTTTGAGTGGTCCAATCCGATGAAGAGGTTTATTATCTTTCCCAAGAAGATTTCCCTATTACCGATCCTATTGGCATTCTTTTCATTGGAAAACTCTTCACCAGATGCTACACAAAAGCCTCTTATTGCAACAACATTTGATTATTTAAAGAGATATCTTATTAGGCTATTGGTGGAGTTATCTAAAATCGATTATGAAATTGATCTACTATTTCTAGAGTATGTTAACATAACTGTTAACGAACTCTTTGTAGGTATTTAAGAAAAGGACATTGGAGTTATGGATGATTGAGAAGTTGGGATCATTTATACATGCGATGATGATGACCAAACAAATTTATCTTTTCGCATGAGTCAGATAAATAGATATGTCACTGCCATTCTAATAGAGATTGAAGAAGTCGCAATGCTCTCACTAATGGTATCCACGACCACTAAGGACATCCTAGAACATATTAAACGAGCATGCATGGTAAGGAAATTCTTCAAGAAAGTTTATAACTTTCTTTATTTTGTAAATGCACGAAGTCCCTACACTATCAGTTGAGGGGAGATTGTTGAATCTGAAGTGACCATGCTGCTTATAATGAGACTTCATGTTCAACTGATGATGCAAAGAGAAGGAGAATGAGATGTGAAGCCTTTTTTCATGTGCAACATATTGATCAACCGAAGCCTATATGATGAAAAGATGAAGCTATTTTGTGATATGTTTCTAATGTTTTGCACGTAGTATAAGTACCACAGGGTATATTTTATGTCAGATAAAGTTGGTTAGGTATTAGGAGACATGCCCTCCATCCCCTTTTGCCTCCGTATACTAGGGTCATATTTCTTCGAAATAAATCTGATGCTACGAAAGAAACCATTGCATTTATCAAAAACATGGAAGTTACATTGAAAAGAACCGTCCAAATGGTGCACAGTGATAACGGGACTGAATTTAAGAACCAGACTTTAGATATGTTTTCGAAAGACAAGGGCATTACACACAATTTCTCAGCACCTTACTATTAGGATTTTAACAGATTAACATTAATCATACAGCCAGCGGAAGATAAAACAGATTAAATCCCAAAAATTGAGCAAGATCATAACATGTTCATAACAAGATCATAAGTTCATAACAGTTACACCAACAATTCATGAAAATCGATTCATTCCTTTTGGTTGGATGTTAAGAATCCAAACCAGAATCCCTCTATTGATTCACACCCAAGATCACTAGAAGAACAAGTAGTTAGAAACTTCTTCAGCTGAAGAAATCAATCCAGAAACCCTTAAAGGGTTTAAGGAATTCGATAAAGAGGGAGAGGGAGGGTTTCTTGGAGGTGGAGGCACCTTTAGGGTGTTGGGATGACTTAGGGTTGCACCCTAAAGCCTCTATTTATACTACATGGGCTCCTAGGGTTTCAAACTTAGGAGCCTTTTGGCGGCCGCACCCCCTGGACTTGTTCTATTAATTAATCTATTAATTAATTACAATCTAGACCCTAAATTAATTTCTATAAATTAATTTCACAATTAATTTATCAATTAATTCTTGATCCAGTTTCTGATTAATTAATTTCTTAATTAATTAATATACTGATCAATCCTCTATGATTTCTGCTACTGATTGTTTTTACTGGGTTGTGAGGGTCCCAAATAGGACCCTGCTATTATTAGAAATATCACCATAGTTGATGACTTGGACATATTTTCAACAGTCTCCCACTTGGACATGTCAGAATCATAGCAGAAAGTGTAACATCCTATGCAACTGCTGAACTCTGATCAAAGCTATGATCACGAGATGACCACTATATAAGAGATCAATTATCCTTCTGTTCTACAAGATATCCTTTTATGAACTTGGGACATGGATAAAGTTCACTTCCCAAAAGTTCAAATTCTGTTTCTCGATAGAGATTTATGATGACCAAATTAGACTACTTAATTGAACACATCAATCTAGTCAGAGCCCGGCCGAGCATTTTGGTGTCAACATCAAATCATCGAGGGGCCCACGAACATCACTTCTCCTAGTTAGGGCAGAAGGAACATATAGACTTTGACTACATAGTCTCTGCCTATTTCATCATGTCATACTCGAACATTCCATTTATAACTACTAGTTACGGTTAGCGTTTGAGAAAGCCGATGTATGACAGAATCATAGTACAAATCCCTCATGCATCTCGGTATGAAGAATAAAATATATTATCATCCTAGATTACTCGTGACTAAATCCATGAAGCAATCTCTAGGTGCAGGTTGTTCCAATACTTGAATCTCTACCAAGTACTCATGAGGGTTAGTCACAATCACTATTGTAACACCCCAACTTTCAAAAACCTTAAATGGTGTTATCGTTTATAAAAACATTGTAAGTAAAATTTTGTACTTTTAAAAACTTTATTCATAATTTTAAATCATGACTTTTAAAATTTTGGTCCTAACAAAACAAATAAGACTAAAAGTATTTAAACAACTTTTGGGGTTACAAACTCAGATCAAAACAACCATAGTAAAGCAACATAACATCTTAAGCTAATGTCCCGTAATTACACAACAATTCTACCGAAAATTCGGCATGACCTTTGGGCTACATGGGTAAAAATCCATACCGACTCAACTCGAAACCAAAATAGCCCAAAAGCATTACGGAACATAGCAAGACTTTACAATACAACTACACGGGTTGATCTAACCATAAATATAACATATCTGTATTACATATCATAAGTATACCGCTGTAAAGGTAACTCTATCTTCTAATCCTATTTCTATCTTTGTCCCTATGGGAGCTTCTAAGTCCTTTCTTTCTATCCTCTGATGTCAGTCTTCCTGTTCCTGAGTACATAGCATTTAAAAACAAAGATACATAAGACAATTATGTCTCATGAGATACATGGGTTTTATACTAAAGCATTTGTAAGACCTGTTCTGCCGAGTCGCGGCCCGAAGGAATCCGCGGCGCGGCTTTAGGAAGAATCTAGAATCGCGAAGGATTTGTACGCGCGGTGCGGTTCTAAAGATCCCGCGACGCGGTGCGCCTCTAAAGTGAAAAACCCTAATTCGGATTTAAACGCCTATATAAAGGAACCCAGCCCTAGGGTTCGTGTTTTTGGGAGTTTTCTGGAGCAAAGGCGTCCGGTTTCAGCAAAGACTCTTTGGTTCCAAGGCTTTGGAGGCTTGAAGGAAGAAATACAACGTGGGGAAAGGCTGTAGTCGATCGGGTGCATTTCTCTGTTTTCCAGAAGCAAGGTAAGAGGATCTACCTTCTGATATTTCAGTTTATCCCGTTTTTATGGTGTTATTCCTTAAGTAGTAGTCTTAGATGACTTGTAACCCTTAGGGTTAGACTGAGGACATGAATAGACTTGCATGTCCCTAAGGAAGTGATCTT
Organism: Cichorium intybus; assembly: GCA_023525715.1. Lineage (NCBI taxonomy): Eukaryota > Viridiplantae > Streptophyta > Magnoliopsida > Asterales > Asteraceae > Cichorium > Cichorium intybus. The sequence goes on from CM042010.1 coordinate 81,827,069, forward strand.
AGGGTAGTTTCTGATCTCAGGAAGGGTTTGGAGTGAAACCCTAGCCGATTGATGTACTGCTAATCGCTGAAAAACATTTTTGGAATGTTACGAGCCGCGACGCGGACTGGCTATGTCAGCGGCGCGGACTCGGCTGAAACCCCGTATTTATTCAATGATAGCCGCGGCGCGTAGGATGAGGAGCCACGCCGCGGCGAGCGACTGTTTGACCAGGAACTTAGTTTTGACCACAGTTTAATGGCAAATAGTGAGTCTAACCTTTAGATAGGTCTGTAAGAGCCTAGTCAGTAATTGATATGTTGTATGTGTGTGGGATTTAGGTGTGTGGACGAGCTAAGTAGGGATATTAGAGAATATCTGTGCGGTTTCGAATCAGGTGAGTATCATCACCTTACTATATGATGTTGCATGTTAGGCATATTGTGTGTTGTTTACAGTTATATGATTTGCTCTATATCTGTGGTTATTTGTTGATTGGGCTCAGTACTGATGCGTGTCCCCTCGTAGCTGTTGTATGGCGAGTTGGACTATTGCCTTGTCCCATAGCTGTTGTATGATGGGCTGGGCCATAACCGGGAACCCATAGCTGTTGTATGATGGGTAGAACCTTCCCGTGTCCATAGCTGTTGTATGATGGACGCTCGTAGCTGTTGTATGGCGGGTAGGGTCGGGTCGTTCTCGAGGACGGGTTGTTTAATGTGTGGGCATGTATGGTAATTTGGGGACTCACTAAGCTTTGTGCTTACCCGTTGATATTTAACATTTTCAGATAATGGCAGAGACAGAGGGAAGGCTCCAACCTGACGCACTGCATTCCACTATTTCCAAGACTTCCGCTACTTTATAAATAATTTATGTGAAGAATAAAGGACATGAGTTTCTATATGTATTTTGCTAAAATCAATACTATGGCTGATTTCTCTATTTGTAAAATATCCATTTATAAATCAATATTTGGTTTTCAAAAAGAAAAATTTGACTTGAATATCTGGGACGTTACAGCATTAGTAAATATAGCATAGATCATTTTTAAAACATTTGCAATCAAGTCATGTATTGACACTTATTTAGATAGTTCAAAAACAAATCCTGTCATAACACGTTTTGTAAAAATCTTTATAATTTCAACATCTTGCTTGTAAAGCATTTCCATAATAAGTTATATGAAAAACCTTACCAACATAAAACATTCATTACTTGGGCTTGACTGGTATACTAGCTGTTGAAAATAATATTTTTGTATGTGACCATCACTGAAATAAGATGAACTGTTTTTATTTTATCTGACAAATATTATCAGTTTATTTCAGGTTGCATGGACTCGAGATCAAAAACAAGAATGAAACAAGACCCAAGAAACTTTGAGAAAACAACCAAACCTGAGGAAGTGACGCTATGTACCAAAGAGCAAAACATAAAAGTCCAGAATGCTACAGCAATCACGACGCGACGGACACCATGGTCGCGACGTGAAGAAGAGCAAAACATAAGAGTCCAGATTGCTACAGCAATCGCGACGCGACGGAGACCCTGGTCGCGACGCGAAGCCTTCAACGCGACACCACCAACTTTTCAATCGCGAGGCTACCAACACAACGCACTAACCAGTGGCCGACCAAAAGCAACACGACAAACGCACCCTCGCGACGCGACGGACAGATGGTCGCGACGCGAACGCTGTATTTCAGCAACTATAAATAAGAAGCTCACCTCTTGCCATTCAAGTGCAAAAAAAAAACCTTACACCACACCATACACATTCAAGCACCAATACATCAAGATTACCCCACGTCCAAAGAGCAAAAAACCTGCCAAAACTCTCTAGAAAACTCTTTTCAACCAAAGAAAATCCACGTCCAAACAAACACCAAACAAAACCGCTACACCCATACTCTACCCGACACCAAACAAAACCTCTACCCAACACCATACAAAACCTCTACCCGACACCAAACAAAACCTCTACCCTACACCAAAAACAAAACCTCTACCCGACACCAAACTTCAAACCTCTAAACAACCTCAACCCGAATACCAAACTACAAAACCTACACACCCTCTACCAAATACATACACCACGAAAACTAAACCACAAAAACCCCGTGCATCTCAATTAAACCGACACCAAAAACCCATTTCACCAAACACCAAAAACTACCAAACCTCATCCTACCGTAAAGAACAAGAATCGACGCTTCAAAGAAAACACCATCTTCCTCAGCTATCGATAAGTTCTTTTGAAATTATCTGTGTCGTTATTGATTTATTTAAACTGTTATAAATCAACTGTACCAAATATCCAATACATCCGAATTGAACCTTGACAACGAAAACATATGTGGACTGTATTTAACCGAGACATCTAACTTCTAACTTCTAACTTCTAACCTTTTTATTTATTGTAAAAACACTTTATCGTTGATAATGGCGTTTATTACATCTAACCTCTAACTTCTAACATTTACTTTATTTACCGCTTTCTGTCCATTTAAATACTGTCTAGATTAAATTTACCGCTTTATTTTATTTATTTATAGCTTTCAGTAACTTAATTTTAGTTTATATTTATTCCGCAACTCTTATTTATTCCACATATTATAGCTAAAATACATATCTGTCACACAGTAATCGGATTAAAAAACCTTATTCGTGGAGATCAGTTATCGTATTTTTCAACAATTGGTATCAGAGCTCGTGTGATTTAGTCTGAAATTTTTGTCGAAAACTTTATTTGTGTAGCGTTTTTATAACCAACCAATAAGTTTTCCTTAAAAATTTCATTTTAATATCACTTGTTCAAAATCCTTTCAAAACAAAAAAAAAAAAAAAACCAACCCAAAAATGTCTTCCACAACCTACTCAAGAGCTCCATATGTCATCGATCAGGTATAGTCTATGATCTCAGAAATCGGTCTTTCAAAAACACCATTTGAGTCCCACATGACTAAGATTGAGAACAGTTTGAAAGCTGATCTCAAAGTATATCATGACACAATAGTCAAATCTGATATCTGCAAATCTGAATTACAAACCTTGCAACTCAGATTTGAAGAATCAACAAGGACTAGAGACAAACTTGAAAGAGACGTCGAACGAAAAACAGAAGAATGTAATCACATTTTAGAACAATTAAATCAGGCCCTATTTCAGAAAAAGGTTTTAGAAATAAAAAATCAATCAGTCATTTCTTCTGAAATAAAAGATGTTTTGGAAATGGAAATCCTTCAGTTGAAACAATACCTTCAAGAATCAACTGAAAATTTCCATTGTTTAAATAAAAAACTGACTGATTCTTCAAAACAAAACAAATTTCTTGAATCCGAGAATAAAAGACTTCAAGGAAAACTGGAGTCTATCAGTCTTGCTAGAAAGCTAAGTGATGATATTTTCATCAAAGCAACATCCTTAGGATCTGGCAAAATCGATACAAATTACAGACCTGGATTAGGAAGAGAATCCTTCGAAATCGAACAAGCCAAACAAGAAACCAGGACTAACAGTGAAAACTCTGAATCAACTCTAACAGATCTATCCACATCTGTTAATGAGGAAAATTCAGACGACGAAACAATTATCAACTGTAACCCAGATGATACTGATTTCACTGTTTCCAAAAGATCTTTCACTAATAGGTCTTCAACCCACCAAATCCAAATTACCAACCAAAACTCCAAACTTAAAGACTTTTTGAATAGAGCAAACTCCTTTTACAAGAAAGGCAGTACCTCTAAACCAATTGCTCTTCAAAAGGAACAAGGCAAACCCAAAGTTTTCAAACAAACCCAAAAGAAACCTTTGAAACCAGCCTCCTTGCCACAAAAACAAAAAAAATTTCAAAACCATCCTCATCTCAAAAACAAAGAAAGGTTATCAGACAAGTCATTACATAAAGGATACCTTTCACACAATCAGAAATCTTTCCAAATGACAGGTTTTCAAAAACAAATCTTAAATTAGGAAAATCTGATAAGTCAAATCAAGCCTCAACCACTTCGTCCAATTAACAGAAACCATAATGATTTCAAATCACCGAAAACCATTAACAAATCAGAACCCACCATGGTTTGGGTACCTAAACTTTCTGTCTAATTGCAGGCACTTTGTGCTGGAGAGCCCAAGGATGGCACATGGTATATCGATAGTGGCTGATCCAAGCATATGACAAGAAAACAGAGCTTTCTATGAGACTTCAAACCCACACTACCTCCGATGCAGAAACTTCACAATCAAACCAAAATGATGCGGATCCAGTCGAGAGGGAACCACCAACACTAAATATCTCTTTAAACACACCCAATCCACCTATCCAAAATGATCCCAATGCATCATTTATGGGGGGAACCACCAAAACCAGAACCCTCCTAAAACACCCCAATCCACCTGTCCAAATGATCCCAATGCATCATTTATGGGAGAACCACCAAAACCAAATTCCTCTTTAAACAATCCCAATCTACCTATCCAAAATGATCCTAGTGCATCATTTATGGGGGAACTCTCGTTACCCCATTCTTACCCCCAAACCAAAATTTTCAAAAAAAAAAAAAAAAAACATTTTCATTCAAAGTTTACTTTCTACCAAAATTTACCAAAAACATTCAAATAACCAAAGTTTTCCAAAAACATTTAAATAACCAAAATTTACCAAAAACATTCAAATAACCAAAATTTACCAAAAACATTCAAATAACCAAATTTTTCAAAAAACATCCACATAATCAAAAATCACAAAAAAATTGAATAAAGTTTTATCCTTTTAAAAGTTTTTATAAAACCATGTGATTAACATCTTCTTGACTAAATTTTCAGATACTTATGCTCGATGAATGTTCTCAGTTATATTGATTCTTAATTAAAGAGAAGGTTCAAATTTCAAACATTTTTGTTATGTACACTCTCCTATTCCCTTTGAATTTATTTCAATTATAACGATTTTATCTATTAAGGGACATAAGATCAGGAGATTCAGATGAAAACCAAACCCATGTGAGAATTTGTGCCTCGTCTTCAACTGCTAAGTGGAATTCATTTCTGTGAGCAAAGGTGTTTTCATTGTGACTTATAGGATTTATACTCTTATACCGTGATGCTAGTCTCATTTTTGCTTAGATATCAAAATGACCAGGGACGATACAATCATTTTCTTATATATTAGACAAACTGTCTTTTATATCACCTATCCTTATCCTCAATCAAGCCACATCAAGAAAAGATTTATCATCTTGCATAGCAAGTCTGACAATTGAACAAACGACAAGTCATATCCAAGAAAACCAAAAGAAAACATGGAAATCAAATCTCAAAGTGCAAAGTCATCTCCAACAAATGCTGTCAACAAATCACAATTGGTTACCACATCAGATATCTTTTATACAATATGTATTCACACAAATCAAGAAAAGATAAAGACAAAGGTGAACACTTCACCAAAGAAAAGGAAGATTTACAACAACAATCCATCAAGACAGACACCTCTCAAAATTTTCCAAACAACGGATTCTCAAATGCTTTATCATATATAGCTGTCAAAACCGAAGATTTACCGGGATACTGTAGCCTTCATAATTGAATATTCTTAGTTGCAAACTGCACTATGAAAATTTCTAAACCCCTCTACATGTATTTCCCGACGGAGAGAGAGTGAACATCAATGGCATGAATGAAGAAACCCTCTGAGTAATGCCGAAACCAGTCTTATGTGATTGATTATCTAATATGAAGACCAAGTGACTAAAGTATATAGGTATAAATCCATATTAAGCATAAGTCAACACCTTCAAACTGAGAGATATCACTCATCTTTAGTGATTATACACCAGTTCTGCACCCAGAACAACCAAAACACCTCAGTCAAGTGTGAGCTATACCTATGAGAGTTCATCTGAATCGACCTATTAAGATCACTTGTCGTCTTTATAAATGTTATAAAATCTTAAGGAATATTATGAAAGTACATATACAAAAACCCTTTGATTATTGAACATGAAACCTTGATTCAGAAACAAATATTATTGACAAACATTTTTCAAAACATAAGTAAAATCTAGTCACACTTTTTCAAAACAAGTGATATGGTTTTATAAATGTTTTATCCAAATTTCAAGAATTTTCAACCTTACCTTTTAATCTGTTCTTATTTCAGTAATGATCACATAGGGGGAAATTGTTGAAAATAATATTTTTGTATGTGACCATCACTGAAATAAGATGAACTGTTTTTATTTTATCTGACAAATATTATCAGTTTATTTCAGGTTGCATGGACTCGAGATCAAAAACAAGAATGAATCAAGACCCAATAAACTTTGAGAAAACAACCAAACCTGAGGAAGTGACGCTATGTACCAAAGAGCAAAACATAAAAGTCCAGAATGCTACAGCAATCACGACGCGACGGACACCATGGTCGCGACGTGAAGAAGAGCAAAACATAAGAGTCCAGATTGCTACAGCAATCGCGACGCGACGGAGACCCTGGTCGCGACGCGAAGCCTTCAACGCGACACCACCAACTTTTCAATCGCGAGGCTACCAACACAACGCACTAACCAGTGGCCGACCAAAAGCAACACGACAAACGCACCCTCGCGACGCGACGGACAGATGGTCGCGACGCGAACGCTGTATTTCAGCAACTATAAATAAGAAGCTCACCTCTTGCCATTCTAGTGCAAAAAAAAACCTTACACCACACCATACCCATTCAAGCACCAATACATCAAGATTACCCCACGTCCAAAGAGCAAAAAACCTGCCAAAACTCTCTAGAAAACTCTTTTCAACCAAAGAAAATCCACGTCCAAACAAACACCAAACAAAACCGCTACACCCATACTCTACCCGACACCAAACAAAACCTCTACCCAACACCATACAAAACCTCTACCCGACACCAAACAAAACCTCTACCCTACACCAAAAACAAAACCTCTACCCGACACCAAACTTCAAACCTCTAAACAACCTCAACCCGAATACCAAACTACAAAACCTACACACCCTCTACCAAATACATACACCACGAAAACTAAACCACAAAAACCCCGTGCATCTCAATTAAACCGACACCAAAAACCCATTTCACCAAACACCAAAAACTACCAAACCTCATCCTACCGTAAAGAACAAGAATCGACGCTTCAAAGAAAACACCATCTTCCTCAGCTATTGATAAGTTCTTTTGAAATTATCTGTGTCGTTATTGATTTATTTAAACTGTTATAAATCAACTGTACCAAATATCCAATACATCCGAATTGAACCTTGACAACGAAAACATATGTGGACTGTATTTAACCGAGACATCTAACTTCTAACTTCTAACTTCTAACCTTTTTATTTATTGTAAAAACACTTTATCGTTGATAATGGCGTTTATTACATCTAACCTCTAACTTCTAACATTTACTTTATTTACCGCTTTCTGTCCATTTAAATACTGTCTAGATTAAATTTACCGCTTTATTTTATTTATTTATAGCTTTCAGTAACTTAATTTTAGTTTATATTTATTCCGCAACTCTTATTTATTCCGCATATTATAGCTAAAATACATATCTGTCACACAGTAATCGGATTAAAAAACCTTATTCGTGAAGATCAGTTATCGTATTTTTCAACACTAACATAATTGGATTTTTATACTTAGGGCATTAATCGCCTTAGGTGATGCCCCAAGTCTGGACTAGGATGGAAAGAACAAAATCAGTCCACCCTAGCGTCTTATGATTTTAGGACATCTACTTTGCGATGGGGTTGGTACCACCCCATTAGACTCCTCTGGAATTCCCTTATATGAACGTCATCCCCCGGGTACAAGAACATTTCCATACCTTCACATTGTTGTGCATTTCTTATATGAATACCAGTCATTTATAAACACTTTAAGGCTCCATGCCCAAACATCTTTTCATAAACATCGTATGACTAGATACCAAAACTTACTTTTATAACATATTAAGCTTAATGTCAATTCATACTTTCAAAACATATTTGGCTTAATGCCAAGACATACTTTCAAAACACATCGGTAAACTTTCATTTAGATTCACATAAAACTTTATAAATATTTGCTAATTTAAACTTTAAAGACCATTTGGAAAACCATTACTTATGAAATATTTTGCATAACATGTAACATAAAACATTCAATTGTAACACCCAAAATTTTTCGCAAAATATTTTAACTTTCAAAGATAACTTTTATAAAAATAGTTATAAGTTTCCAAAATAAATAAGTAGCTCAAACCCAGAACATGGCAAAATACTAAAGTAAAGTGCGGAAGCATAACATCTCATAGTCCCAAATAAATAAAACTCCTAGTAGTGGCAATCCCGGTGCTCCAATCAAGCCTGAGCCTCGTTGATCTTAACACCTGAAAAATGTTTAGGGAAACCGTAAGCAAAAGCTTAGTGAATTCAAACACAAACATCATATTAATATTCAAATTTACCAGCCCTAATCCATTTCCAATTATAATTATAAAAACTAAGCAAAGAACAAATCAGTGCTTATATAAAATAGGGCGGACTTGTAGGTTTGAGCCGCACCGGGTAAATCCCGTATCCTTTGGCCCTGATCCCCGCACCTCATAAAGAGTATAACGTTGGTGATCTTACCTAACTACCCCTCATAGTAATAATCGATTACATACAGTGCACATGTACGATTTATAATAATAATATAGCATATTTTAAATAATAAATCTAAACAATCACACACGAGCTAACTAGTAAACACAAACATCAATACAACGGTGTGAGAGAACTCACCTTGAGTGAGTGATATAATAGATAGAAGTCAATATATGGCTACCAAGCTTGTGCAAACTTCAACACTTCACCTAATTAAGACTAAAGGTTAGAATGATGAAGTTGTGAAGCTAATGAATGAGAAAGGAGTAATCACATCAAAGTCTCTAAAACAGACCTGCTATTTAAGACTGAATTACTCCAAAATATAAAACAGAAGGATAGGTTTAAATAATTTTTACAATAAACTTCAATGACTTAGGTTTCCAGAACCATAAAGAACTCCTCCTAATTCCAAAGGATGAAAGAGATATAAAATTTACAAAAAGACATGTCACTGTTGTCTTCAGACGGACAGTCAGGTGGTGTTGGCCAATTCTACCCAACTTGTGGGTGGAATTAGTCCCAACCAAAATTCAGAGGAAACATAGATACATAAATAAAAGTCTCAGAGTTGGAATCGATTAAAAAGGGCTTCCTAAGGTCTGGATATAAAAATCACAATGTGGACAATCACAGAATCAGCATAAGCTGGTGACTGTCCACGGATCTGGAGTGTGGGTCCTTTCTAACCAAGTTATAATGAGAATTAGCAACCAAAATTCTCCAGATCTTTAATTAAATATGTAATGTACATGTGGGAACTTGGAATCACTCTGGATCATTTTCCAAACCCTGGTAATGATAAAAACAAAATGACATATCACAGCAGACCCGGATTAGACCTAACAGCAAAGAAGCTGTTGTTGCCCATGATAAAGCCCTTTTCAGCGAGAGTGGTATTCTTAAGAAAGTTACTCAACTCAATGTTTGAACTTTGGGCACTGGTTGTGGGTCTATTTGAGTCCTAGAACTCGATATATGATTTTTACAAGAAATGAGACTCAGCAGTGAAATCTGACAGAAACCCTAGGTTATGTTGCAAAATTCATAACTCAAAATCTATTCCTTGAAAACACAATTCCTTCGGTCAGAACCTTCATATATGTCTTGGGAACCTTCAGTTAAAGTTTCGTAGCGATCCAACCTTTCAATCTCCGGGAATCGTCCAAACACTGCAGATGTGTTCTCAGATTCAGGATTAAAGAGAGATGTAGAGGGAGAGAGAGAGAGCTTTGAGTGAGGAGGGAGAGAGTCCTTTGAGTGAGTGTTTACTAGAAAATGAGTGAAATGAATTAATTTGAGCTTTAAGTACTCTTGGAAAGATGGGCTAAAACATAAAGCCTATGGGCTTGATTAATCCTTAAGCTTATTGGGTTTAGTCTCTTAACCCATGAACTTAAATTAAAAGATGACACTATAAGCCCACCACATAAATAATCAGATCTTAATTAATTAAATTAATATAATGTTACAAAATAAATTAAATAAAATAAATAAATATACCGGGAAAATCCGGGGCGTTACAACTCTCCCCCACTAGGAACGGACTTCGTCCTCGAAGTCATCACCAACAAATAAATTCGGATAATGAGCCCTCATCTCGTCTTCCGGTTCCCACGTCCATTCCGAACCCCGTCTATGTCGCCACTGAACCTTAACCAAAGTTATAGTTTTGTTCCGAAGGGTCTTTGTTTCCCGATCTAAAATTGCAACTGGTAGCTCAACATAGTTGAGACGCTCATCAATCTGGATATCCTCCAAAGGTACCACCGTGGTATCATCAACAACACATTTCCGTAGCTGAGAGACGTGGAAAGTGTCATGGATCAGGCTAAGCTCATCAGGTAACTCCAAGCGATAGGCGACCTCCCCAACGTGAGCAATGACCTTGTAAGGTCCAATGAATCGTGGTCCTAGCTTTCCCCGCTTCCGGAAACGAATCACGCCTTTCCAGGGAGAGACCTTTAACAACACAGAATCTCCCACCTGAAATTCAAGGTCGGAGCGTCTTTTGTCGGCATAGCTTTTCTGACGACTCCTCGCCGTGGCCAAATGGTCTCGTATCACCTGTATCTTCTCCGTAGTTTGCCGCACGATTTCGGTACTCCCAAGTACCCTCTGCCCTACCTCGCCCCAACAAACAGGCGTTCTACACTTCCTTCCATACAAAGCTTCATACGGGGGCATTTTAATGCTTGAGTGATAACTGTTGTTATAGGAGAACTCGGCTAGATGCAGGTGATCATCCCAGCTACCCCCAAAATCGATCGCACATGCCCGAAGCATGTCTTCCAGTGTCTGAATCGTCCTCTCACTCTGTCCATCTGTCTGTGGGTGGAAGGTTGTGCTAAAGTGTAATCGTGTACCCATCTCTTCCTGAAATTTCCGCCAAAACCGAGAAGTAAATCGAGTGTCACGGTCGGAGATAATAGAAACGGGCACACCATGCAATGAGACAATCTCTCGATCAAAGATTTCAGCCAACTTCTTCGCAGGTGAGCTCTCCTTTATGGCCAAAAAGTGAGCGCTCTTAGTCAGACAGTCGACAATAACCCAAATAGTATCAGCTCCAAGGGCAGTCCTAGGAAGCTTAGTGATGAAATCCATGGTCAGATGCTCCCATTTCCATTCCAGAATCTCCAAAGGTTGCAATTTCCCATGCGGTTTCTGGTGCTCTGCCTTGACCTTCCGGCAGGTCATACATTCTTCCACATACTGGGCTACATCATTCTTCATTCCATGCCACCAGTAACCCTCTCGTAGATCTAGATACATTTTGGTTGCACCCGGATGTATGGAGAATTTAGACTTGTGAGCTTCCTCCATTAGGGTTTTCCGGTTGCCTCCTGTATATGGAACCCAAACTCTACCATGGCGAGTCAGCAAACCCCGCCCATCTACTTCCATCTTAGGCAGTTCATTCTCGATTTTCTCCCGCTTGATGTTTATTGCCGTCTTTTGAACGTCACGAATCAGGTCTAGCAAGGGCGACATCATCGTCATACGGAGGCACTTGGCTCGAATAAGCTCAGTAGTCGGTTTGCGACTGAGAGCATCAGCCACCACATTAGCTTTACCGGGGTGGTAGTGAATTTCGCAGTCATAGTCTGTAACATCCCAAAATTTTAGGGTAAAATTAAAAAAAAATTAAACGAACTCTTCAATATAAGAAAAGCCACTTAATTAATTTTGACAAAATTCCATAACTTATAAGTTTAATGAAAACACCCCAGGATTAACAAAAGTTAACGAAATCACAATATAGCGGAATATTAATTCAAAAACAGTCCTCCAATGAAGCAGCACAGTGTATACACGTCACGCCTTGCATTCCATTGTACCTGATGTACCTGAAACAGTAGTTTATATAGGGAAAGGGTAAGCACGGAGCTTAGTGAGTTCCTCAAAATACCATACGATCCATCACATAACATACAACACACAATAACCATTCATATGTCTGTGAGACTCACGGGCTATCCCTGTTCCGCCTGAAGACTCACGGGCTGTTCCCGTTCTGTCTTATCGCTCGCAGGCTTTTCCCGTTCCGTCTAATGACTCGCAGGCTATTCCCGTTCTGCCTATTGGCTCGCAGGCTTTTCCCGTTCCGTCTAATGACTCGCAGGCCATTCCCGTTCCGCCTATTGGCTCGCGGGCTATCCCGTTCCGTCCACAAACAATTATTTTCATAGCAATAATTCATACAATTATCATAACAGGTATGATCACCTTAGTCTAACATATCTTCCTTCCTACGCATGCAATATCACCTATAGTATAGTGAGAAGACTCACCTGATTATAGTTGACTATATCGTTTATCTTTCTCGGCTTTGTATTTCCTTCAACTTTAACTGTTAACATAATAAGAAATCTATCATTTCTTAATCCTTAACTATATTGTAGTCGCATCATTAAACCCTTCAGTAATTCCAATATGATACTCCATGATTTATCAAGTAAAGAACAGCCAGGTAGAAGATTAGATGGGGTGGCAGGATCCTTTCAGCATTTTAGCCTTTCGGAAAATCCAACAACCAGATCCCAAGTAATCGGCCTAGTCACCGTCCTCGTAAGTAAATCAATCGGTATTATTTTCGGAATTACGAATTGTTATAATAACGACATTTTAAGGTTTTTTGTTTACTATTGTTAGAAATGAGTATAATATAACATATGTTATACTTATTAAATATTCTACTTCTTAACACAAAAACTATTTTACAATACCTAATTAAGCTATAGAAAAGTTTGTAGTTACCTTATGACCAGTCGTCGGAACCTATAACTTCTTCGCTAGGCTTTTGAGCTTCCTTTCACTCACTTCTTACACTCTAGTGCTTAGAAACCTCTATATATTGGATTGAGATTTGTTGGTGTGGTTTATGAGATGTTTGGGGGGTATTTATACTTGAATTCTTGAATAAAAAATGGCATGACACTTTTGACAAAAGATTTTAATAATATAATTTTGTTGAAATTAAAGGCCTTCTAGAATCAGTCTGTTCAAGACTGGTTTAGCCGATCTTAAGCCCATTAAATTCACGTTTTTATTTGATATTCAGTAAATTCATCTCAATACCTTTCCAAGGATGTATTGTATGTATTTATACGATTTTTTTATGATTTATTATGATTTTTTGAAAACAGACTATCTAATCTGTCAATTCCGAACTAATCAGTAAAGATTGCATTTTTTACCATAGATAATCTCATTTTCAAGCTTACTATTATTTTTGGTAATTGTACTAGACTCAATTTGTAAACTTTGTGCACTGGTTTGAGGTCCACACGATTTTTCTAGAATTAATTATGATTTTTCTAAAAACGACACAAAATGCTGATTTTCATATGAAATTGTAACTAAAGTTTTTCTTAGCTTTATAATTACCAATGACCATATAATTCCTAACACTCTTATTTTAAGTATATGTTATAATCAGGATACGGGTCTTACAAGTCTCCCCCACTTATTTGGATTTCGTCCCGAAATCCGCATTCTCGAACGCCTTTATGTATTTCCCATCGAGTCTTCAAAAATCCTCCTCGTGTTATTGTCGAACCTTTACAAGGTTTCATTATCTTTCCTTTCAACATTCACATATCTCTGTAATAATGCTTAAGGTCCTATTATTCTCATTCACTCCATTTTTTTTTTGGAGTACTGAACACTCTTTAAACTATTTCCATTATTAGGAAACATAAAATTTTGTTTTATTTCAAGAGTCTCTTCATTATCTCGTTCTCACCGGATTCAAGCAGCGAATTTTGAAAAAATGTTACTTGGGGTAGTGAAAAGTCGCATCTACTGTAGTTAGTTTGAATTTCGGTAATTAAAACGTGAGGTGTCCTTTCAGTTCCGTGTGTCCTTTCGGTTCCAGCTGCAAGATACTATATATACAGGTATGTAGTATCATTCATTTCTACATTCATTTTCAGTCTCATCCTCTCTTACCACTAGTTTGTTCGTAAACGAACTCATATTTAAAGCCGAGTCATGGAAAACAGATCTTCAATGGACGATTTGTCGAACCCTGGACCTGGTTTTCAGCAAGGAGAGGGTACTTCAAACCAAGCATTCTTAATAGAGTTCGGTGACTCTAACATTCTAGACATCTATTATCCATACTTCGATTACCTTTCTAATGTTTTATTTGATTTTGAATTATGGTACAGTCTTCCAGATATACTACCAATAGAGCAACTCCACGGTGAGCCGGAAATTTTTCCTAAGTTGAACATTAACTCAGATGATCCGGTGCATGCATCTGACTTTGCACTTGATCAGACTCCATGCCTTCTACCAGGTTAAATTCGTTTGAATGATCCATTTATAAGTATTCTATTTTGTTTTATCATTTGACATGTGTTATTTGTAGACCCATTTGTGGATGGTCTAACTGAGTACAATCCATTCATCGACGTACCCTCAATGAGCAGTGAGATCATCCCCATGAATCAAGGATTCATGGCTGACATTCAAAATGACAATCAATTACAGACGATTGATAACATCAATATTGATATGAATCCCGAGTTTGGGGTTGGTTTTCAATACCAAAATCACCTTCAGGTGATTCAAAGGAATCTAGAAGGATTTCAGAATCCTGAGATTTTAGTTGAAAACCAACAATTATTACCGATAGAGGCCACTAATTTTGATGAATCAATGTCCATCTTTGGGTCAGAAAATCAGGATCATGTTCAAATGATCCAGAATGATAACAATACAATTGGATTTGAATCTTCTAGTTCAGAAAACATAGCAGGTGGCAGTGGAAGAGGTTTCAGACATTTATTAAGTAGGGAAATAATAGCTGAACACTTTAACGAACCAATTAAGAAAGCTGCGAAGGAACTCAACATTGGAACGACACAATTAAAAAAACGCTGTAGAGAATTAGGTATCAATCATTGGCCCCAACGACAACTTACGAGTTTGCAAACCCTTATTGATCGTGCTGAGGTAAAGAACTACATTTTTTTAATTCCTTTATATCATAAGGTTGAAATTACTAAAGTTATTTGTGCCACAGGAATTTGGTAATGAATTTATTGAGGCAACAGAATTATCGGGAGATTTAATACCCAACCGAAAAAAGGAAAAAGAAGCGATAATTGAAGGGTCACAATCGGGTCTAACAGACGGCACAAAGAAGCTAATACAAGCTGCTCATAAGGTTGTATTTAGGAAAAGAAAATTTCTGGAAAAGGGGGAAACTTCATCAAGAACTCATACACAGCAGCAATCTCTGCCATCTAACTCTGGTATGAGTAGTATTAATCCTTGTTTACTCGAGCCTAGGAGTGAGGATAATTTTGGAGGCTTTGTAAGTGACCTAGCCTGGTTTCCTCCTTCTTATAGCTATCCCCAACTGGTTCCGAATTGGAACCCTTCCTCATCACTTCCCTACTTACACACTCCCCAAACGAGTCGATTTTTAGCCCATAATCATGGGGTTACGGGTTCCAACCCTATTGAGACCCCATACCTTGGAGCTCCTCCTCTAATAACCGGAAGCATACCCCTTCCAAATCCTCAAGAAGGTACAAGTCAACGTAATGATGACAAAGAGTGGAGTGTAGAAGATCTTTTCTCACATCTTTCTGATTCTCCAGTTTAGGTTAGTAGTTCTGTAAACTTTTCTTAATGTATTAATATAAAGTTATAGTAATGAATTAAATATATCGACGTGTTACTATAATTTTAATGATTTCATCGATTCTATACAATATTCATGTTGTTCCCTTAATTTTGTATTCCTCCCCCACTTGGACTAAAGTCCAAGTCTATTTCTTCGATTTATAGTTTTTTTTTACGAGCCCTTACTCTCAAACGAAAACCAAGCCCACTCTGCTCAGCCAACAATTTGCATCAGGGGCAAACACCATCTCAATAAACATGTTTCGATAATGTAGAGACGTTTACATCAACCACCATATGTTACTCATCCGCTTGCGACCCTAGTCAACACCTCTATCGTTAGTTTCCTCAATCACGAGCGAGTGATCCAGACTCTCAACCCACACGACTTGATCAATCACTCAAGCAAGATCAATACAAGGGTAGGTAGCCCCTATTACACAGCACTAGGCATGTACAGAGTCGACTCAAAAATACCCGCTATCATCTCAGGCGCCGCTTACACCTCTTTGACCGTGAGTTGGAAAAATCACACTTGCATCCTTTAGTCCCTGTCTGACTTGTGCGCCCATTAGTTGCATGAAAAATAGCTAGCACAATAGCATTTTGACATTCTCCCTTTCCACAGTCTTTAAGTTCAGTAATCAACTTAAGCATGATCGGTCCAACCAAACTGGTATGATCACATCTTAATTGTTCATACTGAACCTCACAATCAATATTCATCAATCGAATGGATAAAGGTTTACCACATTACACTAGCATTTAAGTCAACTATGCTAGACACTCACATACTCAGCTCCTTGGATCCTTCGTGACGAACTCCCGACTCAAACGCGGATCCTGTGCTTTCGATAGTAGGAGCTCTACTACTACCTTCCACACCTATCCATGTCCGTTCCAAGATCCGTCTCGAAATATCCAATTCGCTTCTCACTGATAATTTTAACACATATGCCCTTACAAGGCATATGTCAACCCTTCTAGGAATACTTGGAATCCCACCCCCACCCTGCTATTCTAACTAAGACGGAACATCCTCCAGTGATGACAAGTTGTTTCGCGAACTTAGTTATATACAATATCGAACTAAACAGTCTTTCAAATAAGAGAATCTTCCCTAAAGCAACAACCAAACAAGGAACATGCAATAAGGTCAACTCACACATTCTATGACTATTCAGTCCATATTGTATACAACTTAGTGGAAATCTCTAAGCAACCTATCGGCACTAGCATACAGTTCTATTAGCAAATAGCAGATAATAATACAACAATGTGTGATCTCTACCAGGCATTTCAGCAAACATATACCATATGTTTTTTTTTAACATCCACAATATTAAATACTTAACCCTTTTCTCATACTGGCATCGGCTGGCGGTACACACTGTGTCTTCAGTTCACCCTTCATAAAACATCTTTCTTTCGTAAAAATGTTTTAAGAAAACTCTTAAGCCTCAACTTGAGTCCAGAACTCAGTAAGTGAGCCTGATTCTCTCAAGCTGTGCTCTGATACCAACTTGTAACATCCCAAAATTTTAGGGTAAATTTAAAAAATTTTAAACGAAAACTTCAATATAAGAAAAGCCACTTAATTAATTTTCATAAAATTCCATAACTTTTAAGTTTAATGAAAACACCCCAGGATTAACAGAAGTTAACGAAATCTCAATATAGCGGAATATTAATTCAAAACAGTTCTCCAATGAAGCAGCACAGTGTATACACGTCACGCCTTGCCATTCATGGTACCTGATGTACCTGAAACAATAGTTTATATAGGGAAAGGGTAAGCACGAAGCTTAGTCAGTTCCTCAAAATACCATACGATCCATCACATAACATACAACACATCATAACCATTCATATGTCTGTGAGACTCGCGGGCTATCCCTGTTCCGCTGAAGACTCACGAGAAATTCCCGTTCTTGTCTTATCGCTCGCAGGCTTCTCCCGTTCCGTCTAATGACTCGCAGGCTATTCCCGTTCCGCCTATTGGCTCGCGGGCTATCCCGTTCCGTCTAATGACTTGCAGGCTATTCCCGTTCCGCCTATTGGCTCGCGGGCTATCCGGTTCCGTCCACAAACAATCATTATCATAGCAATAATTCATACAATTATCATAACAGGTAAGATCACCTTAGTCTAACATATCTTCCTTCCTACGCATGCAATATCACCTATAGTATAGTGAGAAGACTCACCTGATTATAGTTGACTATATCGTTTATCTTTCTCGGCTTTGTATTTCCTTCAACTTTAACTGTTAACATAATAAGAAATCTATCATTTCTTAATCCTTAACTATATTATAGTCGCATCATTAAACCCTTCAATAATTCCAATATGATACTCCATGATTTATCAAGTAAAGAACGGCCAGGTAGAAGATTAGATGGGGTGGCAGGATCCTTTCAGCATTTTAGCCTTTCGGAAAATCCAACAACCAGATCCCAAGTAATCGGCCTAGTCACCGTCCTCGTAAGTAAATCAATCGGTATTATATTCGGAATTACGAATTGTTATAATAACGACATTTTAAGGTTTTTGTTTACTATTGTTAGAAATTAGTATAATATAACATATGTTATACTTATTAAATATTATACTTCTTAACACAAAAACCATTTTACAATACCTAATTAAGCTATTGAAAAGTTTGTAGTTACCTTATGACCAGTCGTCGGAACCTATAACTTCTTCGCTAGGCTTTTGAGCTTCCTTCCGCTCACTTCTTACACTCTAGTGCTTAGAAACCTCTATATATTGGATTGAGATTTGTTGGTGTGGTTTATGAGATGTTTTGGGGGGTATTTATACTTGAATTCTTGAATAAAAAATGGCATGACACTTTTGACAAAAGATTTTAATAATATAATTTTGTTGAAATTAAAGGCCTTCTAGAATCAGTCTGTTCAAGACTAGTTTAGCCGATCTTAAACCCATTAAATTCACGTTTTTATTTGATATTCAGAAAATTAATCTCAATACCTTTCCAGGGATGTATTTTACGTATTTATACGATTTTTCTATGATTTATTATGAATTTTTGAAAACAGACTATCTAATCTGTCAATTCCGAACTAATCAGTAAAGATTGCATTTTTTACCATAGATAATCTCATTTTCAAGCTTACTATTATTTTTGGTAATTGTACTAGACTCAATTTGTAAACTTTGTGCATTGGTTTGAGGTCCAAACAATTTTCCTAGAATTAATTATGATTTTTCTAAAAACGACACAAAATGCTGATTTTATATGAAATTGTAACTAAAGTTTTTCTTAGCTTTATGACTACCAAAAATCATATAATTCCTAACACTCTTATTTTAAGTATATGTTATAATCAGGATACGGGTCTTACATAGTCTTTCACCACATACAGCCATCTAATCTGCCTCATGTTCAGATCCCGCTGATCGAACAGTTACTTCAAGCTCTTATGGTCGGTATATACAATAAACTTTACCCCATAGAGATAATGTCTCCAAATCTTGAGGGCAAATACAACAGCCCCCAGTTCCAAGTCATGAGTGGGGTAGTTTTGCTAGTGGGGTTTTAGTTGTCGGGAGGCGTAGGCTATAACCCTGTCTCGCTGCATCAACACTGCACCAAAGCCCCGAAGTGATGTGTCACAGTAAACTACTATATCTTCCATTCCATCCATTAGGGCCAAGATCGGTGCATCACTCAATCGTGATCTCAACTCATCAAACGCCGCTTGTTGCTCCGGACCCCACACAAACTTTTCTGACTTCTTGGTTAGTCGGGTAAGTGGTAACGCAATCTTTGAGAAATTTTCTATGAATCTACGGTAGTAACCAGCCAAACCCAAAAAGCTACGAATTTCGGAAGGCGTTTTTGGAACCTCCCACTGCTTAACTGTTTCCACTTTGGCTTGATCGACCTTGATACCTTCTTTGTTCACCACATGCTCCAAAAACTGAACCTCATCTAACATGAATTCACACTTCGAGAATTTAGCATAAAGTTTTTCTCTCGCAAGAGTCTCTAAAATTTCCCGAAGATGTCGCTTATGCTCGTCCTTGGTCTTAGAGTACACTAATATGTCATCAATGAACACAATAACAGAGCGGTCAAGCATCGGACTACACACCCGATTCATGAGGTCCATAAAAGCAGCGGGTGCATTGGTCCCAAAAGGCATTACCACGAACTCATAATGCCCATAGCGAGTACGGAATGCGGTCTTCTCAATGTCTTCTTCCCGAACTCGCATCTGGTGGTAACCGGACCGTAAATCAATATTGGAGAACCAAGATGCTCCCTGTAGCTGATCAAAAAGATCGTCAATACATGGTAGCGGATATCTATTCTTTATCGTACGCTTGTTTAGTTCCCTGTAATCGATACACATACGCTGGGTGCCATCTTTCTTCTTGACAAATAGAATAAGAGCTCCCCATGGTAAAGAGCTAGGCCGTATAAAACCCTTATTACTTAATTCATGAAGTTGTTCATGGAGTTCTTTCATTTCGGGTGGCGCCAACCGGTATGGGGCCTTAGCTATCAGAGTCGCACCTGGCAATAATTCAATGCGGAACTCCACTTGCCAAATAGAGGGCAAACCAGGAAGTTCCTCCGGAAAAACATCGCTGAAGTCTGAAACGACCGAAACATCATTAAGTACTTTGGCAGAAGAACAAGAAGCGATAGCCATGCAAGGAGTATCTCCCTGAATGATAAGTTCTCCACCCTTAGGGTTTTGAACACGGATTTGTTTCTTACGACAATGGATCTCCGCATCAAACGCGTCCAGCCAATCCATACCCACGATAACACAAAGATCCCACATCGCAATGGGGATAAGATCAATAGGGAATTCAACCCCGGAGAATTCGAGAGTACAACCCCGATACACGTCGGTGACATAAATCATACGGTTATCGGCAACCTCGATAACCATTGGGCGAGCCAATTTTCCGATACTACGCCCCAAACGATTAATGAATGTGCGAGATACGAAAGAATGAGTAGCACCGCTGTCGAACATAACAGCAGCAGGCTCGGAGTCTAACAGATAAGTGCCTGATTCACAACATATAAATACATAGACAAACTTTAAAACTATCATCAAATTAAACAATACAAGAGTGAAGGAGAATGAAGAAAAGTGAAATTTACCCGCCACAGTTGCTGTAATAGCCGGCTCCTCCGCAGTCAGCTGGTGAGCACGTCCTCGTGTCACCATGGCAGGTCCTTTAGAGGACGATGCACTCGGGGGTTTCATACCCCCGCCTCCACCACCATTCTTCAACTACGGGCAATCAGGCTTCTTGTGTCCCTTCTCGTTGCAGTTAAAGCAGGTAGGAATCGTAGAAGGAACCTGTGGTGATGCCACCACTACTGAGGACTTACAATGCTTCCAATGATGACCCGACTTCTTGCAATTGTAACATACTAACCGACTCTTGTCGTCCTGTCCCGCAAACGGCCTGTACTCGTATCTCGTCTTCCCACCGTTCTTCTGCTTCTTATGTGCATCCCCGGACATCTTGGTCAGGGCGTTTTCTGCCTTTCTCTTATGCTGCTGGGTCTGTAGCTCAATCTCCCTCCTCCTAGCGACATCCATGATAGCTGACAATGTCGTGAACTCCTGCATGCTCACGAACTCCCGTATCTCTGTACGTAGGGAATCTTTATACCTACTAACCAACCACGCCTCATCTCCGGCAAATGAGGGACAGAAGGACATCATCTCCAGGAACTTAGCATTCAGATCCGACACGCACTCCGTAGTCTGCTCAAAGGTCATAAACTGTTGCTGCATCCGCTGCTGCTCCACCTGGGGCACATACTGCCTCTCAAACCTCTCCACAAACTGGGCCCAAGTCATGGCTCTCAGCTCCTCCTCAGTCATCAATGTTGTAATAGTTTTCCACCAGGTATTTGCTTTCTTCCTAAGTTGGCTCATAGTAACAACAACCTTGAATTGATCTGGGCACCCGCAAGTCATGAGAGCGCTTTCGATATCGGCAATCCAGTGTTTAGCCTCCACTGGATTCAAGTCACCATTCCACTGTGGAGGGTGGCACTTAGAGAACTTCTCGAAATAATAGGCTGAGTCGCGAACAGGCGGAGCGGGTAAAGCTCCTCCGTTAACAGCTGCGAGGCGCTCATCCAAGAGAGTACGGAATTGGGTAATTATGTCAGAAGTGACATTCGGAATGAGCTCGTTAAAGGCATTGTTGAATTCTTCAGCGATGAGTTCCCTAACTTGCCCCATTTGGATCTGATTAAGACGAGTTGTCGGAGCCAATTAGATTCGCAGAATAAAGAGATTATTAGGAGTTATTCACCCTAGATTTTCCTAGGAAGACTGAAACACTCAGCTCACCAGACATTTTCAACCTTGCCTCGACCCGAGATCGGCACCGGTGCTTCAAATAGTAGGGGCCCTTCTACTACCTTCCACACAAGTTCCAATCTCGCATTCGTGTCTAGTTTCAAATGTTCCAGTTTGCTCTAGCCATTTATTTAAACAACTCTCTCACATGATATTACTAACATGGGTAAAATCTAACAATTTAAGGATAATTAAAGGTATGTTTGCAGACAAAACTTATAATAAACAACTCAAGATATAACAATCTATCGAAATAAGAATTTAAGAAACAAGGCTTACTTGGCTAACTGGCGCACCATAGGATCTTCCACTACTAGTCCTCAAAAGTCTTAAGAAATTCTTTTAAGGAAAATATTTTTAAAGAAAATAAAATTTTTACGAGCCTCAAATTTGAGTCTAGAACATTCCTAAGAATGCCTAGTTCCCTCAAACGTGTGCTCTGATACCAACTTGTAACACCCAAAATTTTTCGCAAAATATTTTAACTTTCAAAGATAACTTTTATAAAAATAGTTATAAGTTTCCAAAATAAATAAGTAGCTCAAACCCAAAACATGGCAAAATACTAAAGTAAAGTGCGGAAGCATAACATGTCATAGTCCCAAATAAATAAAACTCCTAGTAGTGGCAATCCCGGTGCTCCAATCAAGCCTGAGCCTCCTTGATCTTAACACCTGAAAAATGTTTAGGGAAACCATAAGCAAAAGCTTAGTGAATTCAAACACAAACATCATATTAATATTCAAATTTACCAGCCCTAATCCATTTCCAATTATAAGTATAAAAACTAAGCAAAGAACAAATCAGTGCTTATATAAAATAGGGCGGACTTGTAGGTTTAAGCCGCACCGGGTAAATCCCGTATCCTTTGGCCCTGATCCCCGCACCTCATAAAGAGTATAACGTTGGTGATCTTACCTAACTACCCCTCATAGTAATAATCGATTACATACAGTGCACATGTACGATTTATAATAATAATATAGCATAATTTAAATAATAAATCTAAACAATCACACACGAGCTAACTAGTAAACACAAACATCAATACAACGGTGTGAGAGAACTCACCTTGAGTGAGTGATATAATAGATAGAAGTCAATATATGGCTACCAAGCTTGTGCAAACTTCAACACTTCACCTAATTAAGACTAAAGGTTAGAATGATGAAGTTGTGAAGCTAATGAATGAGAAAGGAGTAATCACAGCAAAGTCTCTAAAACAGACCTGCTATTTAAGACTGAATTACTCCAAAATATAAAACAGAAGGATAGGTTTAAATAATTTTTACAATAAACTTCAATGACTTAGGTTTCCAGAACCATAAAGAACTCCTCCTAATTCCAAAGGATGAAAGAGATATAAAATTTACAAAAAGACATGTCACTGTTGTCTTCAGACGGACAGTCAGGTGGTGTTGGCCAATTCTACCCAACTTGTGGGTGGAATTAGTCCCAACCAAAATTCAGAGGAACCATAGATAAATAAATAAAAGTCTCAGAGTTGGAATCGATTAAAAAGGGCTTCCTAAGGTCTGGATATAAAAATCACAATGTGGACAATCACAGAATCAGCATAAGCTGGTGACTGTCCACTGATCTGGAGTGTGGATCCTTTCTAACCAAGTTATAATGAGAATTAGCAACCAAACTTCTCCAGATCTTTAATTCAATATGTAATGTACATGTGGGAACTTGGAATCACTCTGGATCATTTTCTAAACCCTGGTAATGATAAAAACAAAATGACATATCACAGCAGACCCGGATTAGACCTAACAGCAAAGAAGCTATTGTTGCCCATGATAAAGCCCTTTTCAGCGAGAGTGGTATTCTTAAGAAAGTTACTCAACTCAATGTTTGAACTTTGGGAACTGGTTGTGGGTCTATTTGAGTCCTAGAACTCGATATATGATTTTTACAAGAAAGGAGACTCAGCAGTGAAATCTGACAGAAACCCTAGGTTATGTTGCAAAATACATAACTCAAAATCTATACCTTGAAAACACAATTCCTTCTGTCAGAACCTTCATATATGTCTTGGGAACCTTTAGTTAAAGTTTCGTAGCGATCCAACCTTTCAATCTCCGGGAATCGTCCAAACACTGCAGATGTGTTCTCAGATTCGGGATTAAAGAGAGATGTAGAGGGAGAGAGAGAGAGAGAGAGCTTTGAGTGAGGAGGGAGAGAGTCCTTTGAGTGAGTGTTTACTAGAAAATGAGTGAAATGAATTAATTTGAGCTTTAAGTACTCTTGGAAAGATGGGCTAAAACATAAAGCCTATGGGCTTGATTAATCCTTAAGCTTATTGGGTTTAGTCTCTTAACCCATGAACTTAAATTAAAAGATGACACTATAAGCCCACCACATAAATAATCAGATCTTAATTAATTAAATTAATATAATGTTACAAAATAAATTAAATAAAATAAATAAATGTACCGGGAAAATCCGGGGCGTTACATCAATATATAAAACTTGTTGCTATGTACCCAGTAAAAATGCTTATGTACTCACCTTGGTAGCTAGGTATGTCTAGCTACAAAGATCCACTAGCTCTTGATTCTACTTGCTTCCAAATATCCATTAACCTCTATTGATTTAATAAGAGGTTAGTATATAATATACAACTAAACACACATTCTTATCAAAACATGCATGAACTCTATCTAACCATTATCATATACCATTTCATTTGTTAATCAAGCCTCACAAAAGCTTAATATCCAAATATGTCAAATTTACCCTTTTTGTCCCATTTTGACCATTTATGGTATTTCTTGGGTTTGACATGCAAATTCAAACAACTTTATAGTTCTAACGTGTTTATAATGCAATACTAATCGTTTAGATGTCAAAACATCTATTGTTTTACTCTTTTATGTCATTTTTTTCATTTTAAGTCATTATAGTTTCTAAAAATAGAAACCGTCAAAATCTTGATATTTTCCATCAAGTTACCACTCACATGTTCTTACTACTTATAGATATCATACCAATCAAGTCCTATGTTTTTTTCATGCTATTTTAGTACATAGCAAAGCTTGTCCCAAAGGTTGGAATTCATGATTCCATTCCAATTACTTCCATATTTGCTTAAACATGTACTTGATAGCAATTAGATATCTTTCTTTATAACCAAAACATACCAACTTTACTTCATCATCATTTTTAACTAAACATATAACAGAAAATTCCAACTTGCCTATCAATAATACTTGGTTTATTAAAGCTTCTAAACTAAGTTAAGCCCATATTTCCATGAATTATACTTTAATTACCATCATGCATTCAAGAATTCTCCAATCAATATCAAGGTTCACAAGTTTATTATGTTCTTTGATACACAATGTGACTTATATTGTCCAACAAGCTCCAAATCTCACATGCATCAATAATTTCTGAACTTAAGAAACTAGGGTTTAAGGAAATCATATTTTTACCTCAAGTTTCTATCAAAGTTCAATGAGGTGTTGTTGGTCCCTTTCCAGTCGTCGCTGGACCACCAGGTCACCGGAATCGCCGCCGGCAGCGGCTCTTGCCGCTCAAGAACATGATAGCAACGAGGCTATTGTTACTCTGGTTATTCCCAATGTATTTCCTTTCTTCCCTCTATCCATTGCTGCTGGAAATCGGCCCCCAAACACCAGAAACTGTTGTTAGTCACCTCCGGTTACCACCCCTGCCACCGTCTTCTTCGCGTCGACGGTAGCAGCAGCGATGAGCTACTGCCATCGCTTCCCTCTTTAATCTCGATCTCCCTTTTCTCTCATCGTTTCCGCTATCTCACTATCTCGTTTTCTCGTTTCTCGCTGTAGGGTACTAACACGTACTCAATATCTCACTTTACGCCTTATATTTCTCGATTTTGAAACTAGTGTGTGTGTTTGTGTGTTTATCGGGCAAGGAATCCAGCTAAGATGAAAATATTACACACAGAATAGTGCAATACGGCTTCTGATTTTAACTTAGGATAGATTGTGCAAAATTCCCGATTTACCCCTAAGTTCTTACCTTAGAAAATTTTCAACTTTTGCTTATTATTTTTGCTCAACTTTACACAAGCATAACCTCTTCATACGATATCCAAAATTTACAAACTTTATACCTTTAGAAATTAGAAAGGTGGGAATGAGCTTTACAACTTTCTCCTACTGATTTAAGTGTGAATCTTAATATATTTTCTGCTATCAACCATTGAAAATGACCCTTTGCTCATTTTTGTCACTTTTGGGCCATTTTAAAACATTTATACTTCTTCGTTATAAATCTAAATGGCCTGAATCTTTTTCCTATATTTTTGTTATCTCAATTATTACCAAAGTCTCTTTGATGACTTTTTCTCAATTCCTCTTAGATTTTGAGATATAAATTTCTAAAGATTGCATAATAAACTTTTCACTTTTAGTCATTTATTTCCGATTTTGCCCTTATGTATAAAGACTAATTTCTAAATGAAGTAATATATCATATTGGATTAATAAAACGTTTTAACCCATATATTTCCATACTTTCACCTTATTTGACCTTTTTGCCCATCTATAAAACTTTTAAGCGTCAAATTATATCTTATATGCATAATTAAATTTTTGGTTGTCACTACTCGGGAAGCAGGTTCTAAACATGCTAAAGTGAAACACAATGTTATAATGATCTGGATGGTAGCCACTCAGCTTATTACCAAGTCTCCACAAGATAATCACCAAATCAAATATATTCTAATACTGTTATATGTTTCTTGGTTCTTTTAAAATTATAATTAATATTTTATTTGTCTATATACACAAAATGACCTTCATTTTGTCTATGTACCCAAAATAACCTTCATTTTGTTTTGTCTCAGCATCATTTCTATTTAATCAGATATGACATTCTTTCGATGGTATCTCAATGCGTTGTGTCACTTTTCTCTCCTAACTCAATTCTTAAAACGGTGGTGTGTGTTTTTACTTCTCACGGTTCTCGGGGTCTTTAGTCAAGATGACTGCACCCTTGGTGTCCAGAAGATTTCAGGGTGTTCATGATGTCGAGGACAACCATCAAGATACCGATGAAACTCTTCAACCATGAAGACTTTTAGTACCATTAGTTGATGCTAATAATTTCATATTTAAAACTCTTTTTAAATTATTATTACATTCACCCCAGACATAACTCTATGATTTCTCTTGTGAGTCAGTAGTCCGTCCAGTGACTTTTTCCAGGTTGTGTCCTAAATCTAACTTATTATGCTCCAAGCACCCAATTTATCAGGATAAGTTCCTGACACTTATGATCAATCTAATGGCAGAAGCTCATGAGATTCAGCTCATATATTTCCGAGCTTCTCTAGTACCGGAGGATTAACTATTAACCTTGTGTCATGATTTAGAAAACTTTTTCTCAAAGTCATGTATCTTGAGTTTCTCCAGGATCATACTCAAAATTGGCTAAGTTCCTTCGAATGTTTTATCTATCTTATAGATGCTTGTACCATGTGCTTATATTGAATCTCCTTTTGTCCCTTTATATCGAAGCATTTCTTAAAGCCAAGTCATTACACTTTGTAACAATAGGAGATGTTTCCTATAAGTAGTATGTCACCGACATACGTTCATAGGCAGATTTATAGGACTCTTTCATGCTTTCACAATAATACTTCCACTAGCCTTGCATATTTTGTGACTGCAAAGATCCTGTTTTGCGAGACGCCTGTTAGATTCTCTAGGTGAATCTTTTGAGCTATGTACCTTTTTGTTTGGATATATTGGCATGTTCAAAACCTCTTGGTTATGCCTTACACGCAACCCTTATGTTTTCCATTCAAGGAAAGCGGTTTAGATCATCCAAACTTGCTATGACTCACGAAGAGCAGTTACAGCAAACGATATCTTTAAAGACTTATTCTCAGCTTCTGATGAGAGTGCTTTTCTCCGAATCAATTTCTTGAGTCTGAGCATTGCTCTACTCAGCCAGTCTTGCTTTGAATGTAAGTACATTTCTATATATGTCGCTTTCTTTTGATGATTCAATTACTCCCACTGATTTTTAGGTCAGGTGTAAAATCCGTCAAACTAGCACATAGAATGAGTCTCGCCCTTTTATATTCTCTTAATTGGTAGTAACTAGGCTCACCAATAAGGGTGAGCATAGGCGGGTACCCGCCTAATTTTGCTAGAACCGGAACCGGAACCGGAACCGGGTGTTCCTGAAAAGTTGTAACCGGAACTGGTCTAAGCGGTTCTTAGATTTTAGGAACAGGAACCGGAACCGGAACCGGAACCGACGATTCCGGTTCTGAAACAGGGTACCCTGTTACGTCAACTTTTTTTAATTTCGTCGTTACAAAAAGAAATATTATCAATAGAAACAAAAGTTAACTAATAGGATTAGTTCATTACGATACAAGTTACAAATTACAAAGTAAATGTAATTCAATAATAGTTATAAAAAGTTACACATGATAAAGTAAATATAGTTCATTACAATATAAGTTATAAACGGCAAATGGTAGATTGATTTTGATTTGTAAATATAAGAATGATTAAGATCCTATAATAAATAGTATATTATGCTCACCTAATCTAATATTTCGTGTGTGTGTGTGTATATATATATATATATATATATATATATATATATATATATATATATATATATATATATATATATATATATATATATATATATATATATATATATATATATATATATATATATATATATATATATATATATAAACATATAAAAATTTTAAAATACAGGGTACCCGGCGGGTACCCGTTCCAAAAAAATGAGAACTTGAACCGAAACCGTTTAGAGTGGTTCCATTATTTTAGGAACCGGAACCGGAACCACTTAAGGCGATTCCGGTTCCGGTTCCGGTTCCGGAACCGGCGGTTCCGAGGCGGTTCTGGTTCCAAAAGTGGGTATCACGTTCCGCTGCTCACCCCTACTCACCAATGCTTCCATGTAGTTGGACTACTCATCCATACCAACTTAGTGGTTTACCACTAATCGGCGTGTCACCTTTTAGTAATATGAGACCATAATATGTGATGAAGGTGACCAATACTACTGGACTTGCGAAGAGAAGAGTATGTCAAGTTTTCTTTTAACAAGAATCTGATCCCTAGTTAAGTGCTAGTGTTGACTAAAGGTTCCTTCATTGGTTAATCCTTGAATCCTTTGGAATTACTCTTACTCCCACTGGTTCCTTAGAATATGAGCTCTTTACAAGAAAGACTCTTCTTTCGAGATAGAAACATTTGTTCTCGAGTGACTTGCAAAAAAAGTATCTAAGGTACTTGCGAAATGACCAATGAAACGACACTACTGATCAGATTCAGGCTAGTTATGAGGTTTGAATGAACACTGCATGACCCTAGACCTTTTGTGCATAAGTAAGGGACGAACTCCGCTTCACACTTCAGATGGTGTCTGTGCAACCTACTTAGTCTAAGATATGGTCTTAAGTTTGTATCTGATACATCGAGGATCGAACCATTTCAAACAATGTTCGATTTCTCCTTTTGAGACACACTATAACGATCTACTGCTCTTTGGAAGGCGAAGACTGTGAAACATTTTCTCAGTTCCTTATTTACTTAGATTTCAATTTTGTTGATCTTATACTTTACTTTGCAGTCTTTGAACATTTCAAAGCTTCTAACTACTGTTTATTTTGATAAACAAAGTTATATTCACCAAACGGATTAACAAATATTATGAAGTATAACTAATTGTGTTCATTGGCAGATCTGGGCAGTTCACAAGAACTAATGTGGATGTTGCCCTATAATCTCGATATCTGTTACATCTCTATGTAAATCATGACTTTGTTAATTTAATCAAGATATGCATTCATCATGTGACTCTAAGTTAAATGTTTCCAAAATCCTATCCATTGGATCTTTGGGTGATGCAATTCTTGTTTCAATCAAATTTAATTAAGAGGTACATTCATCATACGACTCTAAGTCAAATGATTTCAAAGTCCTGTCCACTTGGACCTTTGGTTGATGCAATTCTTATTTAAATTTAATTCTAACAATCATACACACACAATTATATATATATATATATATATATATATATATATATATATATATATATATATATATATATATATATATATATATATATCCAACACACTTTTGGATGCATCAACATTCAGGTTATTACTATTTATGCGATCAACATATTCATAAAACATTGCAAGGATAATATGAACAACCATGTTTTATAAAAGAGAAAACGTCAATACTTTTATTAAATCAGAAAATATCCTCAAACAATGAAAAATATGAAATAATGTCATATGCAACTACTAACTAATAACAGAATCAAATATCTAACTAAACATCAAAACTGCATGAGCCCATGATCCCGATCCAATCTGAATAAGCTCCTATGCATTAATGTCTCACATCCTACTAAGTCCCTGCATACAATGCAAATGAGAGAAACACATCCCATATCAAGGAATTAAGGATCAGAAGTTTTGAGTTTTAGATATACCTGAGTTGCCAAACGGTTTGGCTTTGGAGCATCTTCCAATATTTCGGTGACTGTATCCCACCCTGTGAATTCCCAGCTTGAGACATCTCAGAATTGGTCCAACAGTTGACCTGGACCGTTTCTTGATATGTCTCATCATCAAACTCAATCCCGAAGTAGCTGAATCAGTGGAACTATGTATCTTTATGAATGGATCATATATAGTCAACATCGAATGCATCTCCATGATAGTATTGTCTTGGTTTCCCTTTCTGTATATATAAATGAACAGATCATACTGGCTGGTCAGCGAGTTAAGAACGATGTCAGCATTCAACTTCAGATCAATAGGGTGACCAAGTCTGCATATTCGCTAATGTATCCCTCAATCTTGAGAACATGCAGACCAACATTACTTCCTTCTTCAAGCTTTCATCCTTCAAGTTCCTTGAAGTTCCTAGTTCGTTCCTTTTCAATCGGTTCTCGGAACGTTTCTTCAACCAGTTGTGCTAACTCATAAGGACCCAGAAACTCGAAATCCCTACGGATCTTGGGATTAATGGTCAGCAGCATGAGGCTACGAGCTTCCTTGGACTCATCAATCAAGAAGTCATGCTCATCACGGAGCTTCTGTGTGATGCCATTCCTAGGTAGATTGGGGAGTAGACACTCAATCATATATGGCTTGCCTTCGAACCTTAGAACCAATTTCAAATGCGAAGTCATGGTTTGACCAATGTTAAATACTTTTTAACTTATAAACATTGCCCTATCAAACCCTTTCGGTAACTCCACTATGAAAACGTGACACGCGGTGGGGGGGGTAGACAATAAATGTCATTTAAAAACCAACCTCATTAGGATTCATAAGAATACTCATTCAAACCTTCAAACAAAATTTAAGTGGATGAGCTTAGTCATGGTTTGACCAATATTCTTGTTTTAATTTAAGTTTTAACAATATGTAGATACTATTCTAAATATATTAAGGGTATTAAACAATTTAAAATTTATGTTCATCATATTTAATTTCATTAAAACACATTTAATAATTAATTAAATCAACTTAAATTAAAAGGAGCAGTTTAAGGCAACTAGCAAATAAGACAACTATGCAAGTTAGGAAACTTGCAAGGCAAGCAAGGGTTTGCGAAACCCTGGCCGCCAAATCCTATGGAGAGTTTCTAAACCCTCCAAATTTCCGACTAACAGGTATACTGGGGCACAAATTAGAAAAATTCATAACATGCAAATTTCAAGATTTTTCTAGCATAATACCTATGTTCATCGAAAATTTCAGCAGGCAAAAACAATTCTTATTCAAGTTTCAATCTAATGTGCATGCGGAAGATAAAAACAAATTAAATCCCAAAAACTGAGCAAGATCATAACAACAAGATCATAAGTTCATAACAGTTGCACCACCAATTCATGAAAATCGATTCATGCCTTGTGGTTGGATATTAAGGATCCAAACCAGAATCCCTCTATTGATTCACACCCAAGATCAGCAGAAGAACAAGCAGACAGAAACTTCTTCAGGTTGAAGAAATCGATCCAGAAACCCTTGAAGGATTTAAGGAATTTAAAAAAGAGGAAGGGGGAGGGTTTCTTGGAGGTGGCGTCACCTTTAGGGTGTTGGGATGCCTTAGGGTTGCACCCAAAGGCCTCTATTTATACTACATGGGCTCCTAGGGTTTCAAACTTAGGAGCCTTTTGGCGGTCACACCCCCTGGACTTGGTCTATTAATTAATGTATTAAGTAATTACAATCTAGTCCCTAAATTAATTTTTATAAATTAATTTCACAATTAATTTATCAATTAATTCTAGATCCAGTTTCTGATTAATTAATTTCTTAATTAATTAATAAACCGATAAATCCTTTATTATTTTTGCTACTAGTTGTTTTTACTGGGTCGTGAGGGCAACCTAAATAGGACCATGCTATTATTAGAAATATCACCACAATTGATGACTTGGTCATATTTCCAATACTTACACCCCTCAACAAAATAGGGTTGTAGAACGTCGTAATCGCTCCTTGTGCGAAGTCGCAAGAACAATGTTTGAACTTTGTCAATTTACCAATGTATTTTTTGGCCGAAGCTCTTTCAACTGCTTGCTTCACTCAAAACCGATCTTACATTCACAAAAGATTCAATATCACACCATATGAAGTACTCAATAGAAGAAAACCAAATGTCAAACTTTTTTACATCTTCGGATGTAAATGCTTCATACTGAACTTGAAAGATCCATTGTCAAAATTCAAAGACAAGTAGGACGAAGGCATATTCCTGGGATATTCAACAAATTCAAAAGCATATAGGGTCATGAACAAAAGAAAAAGAAAAATTGAAGAAACATTCAATCTTTTGTTTGATGACTACTACATAAAGAAATCTCAAACTACCTTTTATATGTCCTCGATCTTTCCTGAATAAACTTTGGATGCACTGCCTATTTTATCCTATGATGCTGATTTCCATCTTCTTTTTGATCCACGTATGAGGGCTGCGGATGTTGAAGTGCATGCACCAGACAATTAGATGACCGAGTCCACTAACCTCTCAGATGGTCCACCAGCAACTTCTTCAAGCAATGAAAATTGTCCTTCCTCTTCGTTCGAATGACACTCAACGACCCATCCTTCAAATTCTTCTGGACTCGGGGGGAGCAGATCAACACCCGCACCCCTTCGCATGAAATTTCACATATTATGTCATTATATCTTGATGTCTAGGGGAGCATGAAATTCCATCTCCAATGATGAATTCACCACATACTTCGGTTGAGGGGGAGAAAATGATGAATTCACAACCTGCTTCAGTTGAGGGGTAGCAAACTGTTACTCTTAATCTGCTTTCTCCACAAACAAATGAAAACAATGACGACTCTCCATCCATTTCAAGTTACCTTTCGGATACTGAGGAAGTCGTAGCCAAAGGACCACCCGAGTTTGATATAAACTATCCT
Source organism: Cichorium intybus (assembly GCA_023525715.1). NCBI lineage: Eukaryota > Viridiplantae > Streptophyta > Magnoliopsida > Asterales > Asteraceae > Cichorium > Cichorium intybus. Next base: position 81,860,674 of record CM042010.1, read on the forward strand.
CCTTTGGATAAATGGATGAAGACATCCTTAATCTCAAGTCATTGGAAACGTTCATGATCGGGTTATGACACGTGCACAACTTCACCAATAACAACAAAATTTAAACAAAAATTCTGAATTGTGCATGTTTAATGTTTTTATTTCAAAAATAAAACCCAAGAATGTTAAAGATGGTTTTGATCATCCAGACTGGATTGAAGCTATGCAAATGGAATTGGAAGAGTTCGAAAGAAGCAAAGTATGGAGACTCATTCCAAAACCAGCAAATGCTTCGATTGCAGGTCTGAAATAAGTATATCGTAATAAACTTGACACCAAAGGTAATATGATCCAAAATAAGGCAAGGTTGGTTGTCAGCAGGAAGGAATTGATTACGAAGAAACCTTCGCTCCTGTTGCGAGACTCGAATCCATTCGGATAGTTTTGGCCTATGATGCGTACAAAAATTTTGATCTATCAAATGGATGCCAAATGTGTCTTCTTAAACGGAGATCTCGAAGAAACAATCTTTGTTAAACAACCACCTGGTTTTATTAATAAAGATCATCCAGATTACTGTTACATTTTGGACAAGACTATCTATGGTTTTAAACAAGTCCCTCGTGCTTGGTATGAGACCTTGACAAAAATTTTAAAACAATCAAGCTTTTAGCAAGGTTCAGTGGATCCAACACTTTTCAGAAAGAAAGTTGGACAAGATCTAATGTTAGTTCAAATTTATGTTGATGACATTATCTTTGGATCCACTCATCCAAACTTAACAAAAGAATTTGAAAATCTGATGAAAAGCAAATTTTGATGAGCATGATGGGGAAATTAACCTTCTCCTTGGATTGCAAGTCAAACAATCTAAAGAGTGTATCTTTATCAATTAACAAAAATAAACCCAAAGCCTCCTTGAGCACTTTGGAATGACTAATTGTTCGAATGCCAAAGTTCCAATGGCTGCAGGTACAAGGCTGAATCATTCGTTGGACAAACCGAAGGTTGATCTTCAGAAATACAGAAGTATGATTGGGTCATTGCTCTATCTTATAGCTAGCCGTCCAGATATTTTGTTCTCAGTGTGCAGTTATGCTCGATATCAATCTGATCCACGAGAACCTCATCTGGCAGCTGTAAAGACAATTTTTCGTTATCTACATCATATACTTGCTTATGGCCTTTGGTACCCAGCAAATTCAGGCATTCTACATTCAACCTTATTCTGATTTGGATCTGGGTGGATGTTCTATTGATCGCAAGAGTACATCTGGAGGCTGTCAGTTTCTGGATGGAAAACTCATCAGTTGGCAATCAAAGAAACAAACATGAGTATCCATATTCACAGTTGAAGCTAATATGTAGCTGCTGTAACTTGCACTTCACAAATAATTTGGATTCAAAGTTAACTTAAAGATTATGCAATCAACATGAGAAAAATCCCATTATTTTTGTGATTCACAAAGTGCAATCCGAATTTGTCATCATCTTATTCAATACTCTAATACAAAGCATATAGCTCTTTGCTATCACTTAATCAAAAGCCATGTTGAAGAAGGAAATATTGAAGTTCACTTTGTGCATACTCCAGAACAATTGGCTGACATTTTCATAAAGGCCTTGAATGAAGCATCATTCTCAAGAATTGTTCATGGACTTGGGATGATTGATGGATCCACTCTAACACGGCCCGTGTCAGTGTCTGCAGAAAATTTGGAAGTTTTGCATGGTTCCGTATGATTCCTATATGACCCGAATGACTTGGACACTTATAATTCACTTTTAATATGACATTAATTGAGTAGTTTGATTTCCCCAATCATTAGTATAAGTTTATTATGTTATGAAAACATGAAAATATAAGTTCATATCAACCCAAACAATGTGTATAAGTGCGGGTCAAGTAATAGATAATCGAGGAAAAGGAAAGGGGGAATCGAACACTTAGATATTTCTTGCATAATCTAAAATACATAAATGTGTATTAGTGTTATTGAGTATGAATTGTATATATGTTTAATAGGAGGTGATCAAATCATTGGAGAGTAAGGTAAGGGCAAGGAGACGTTGGGAACTTAGCTAGTCACCTCTTCTATAAGGTGAGTAACATGTGGATCTTTATGAGTACATAACAAATCGCATTGTTTTATAATACTTGTTTTGATTAAAAGATTTTAAGAGAAAAGTTTCTCTCAAGTTGTTTTGTGTTAAAGGCTTATGATTCCTGTATAATGAAAGACTTTGATGTTATGACCAATTCGTAATGAGCTGATGCTAATGAATCAAATTGGAATTAAATATAAGAAAAAGTAATATATGTCCGGATATGGATCTCACCCTAATGAGGGGAGGTCAAAAGACACTACTGGGATGGTACCTCCCGTCGCGAAGTAGTTGTCTCAGCACGCCCTTATGGATAGATTTGTTCTATTCCATGAAGGAAAAGGGAACTAGCACGCCCTCACGGATAGAGTGGTTCAATTCTGTGGAGGGAAAGGGATACGGGGAGACCCGTATAAAGCTAAAAGATAAACAATGAATTATGAATTACGATTGGTCTATGTTTTGTCAATACAACTTTTGCATCATGATTGACTCTTATAAAAATTGTTTAGAAGTTTGTTCTACTAAAAATTTTGGGTCTAAAACCCATGTTGCTCACGAGACTTTATGTCTCACGTATATTTGTTTTTGTTTTAGATGTTATGTACTCAGGTGAAGGAGATTAAGTGCTAGAAGACTTGAAGCTTTTATTTTGGGACATCATTAGTAATAGCTACACCTTGGCAATGTAACATGTTAATATTTTGTAACTATGTTCAGAGATTTGTTTAACCCATGTTTTGTATATATAAATTGGGTTAAAAATGTAAATGTTTGTAATGGGGTGTTACAAATTTGGTATCAGAGCCATGGTTTAAGCGAATTAGGTTGGAAATCCATCTTAGGCTTAAACTATTAAGGTAGGAATTAGGTATGCCTTAGGAATTTGTAGGTATACTTACACTATAAGATCATAGTTGTAAGTTGAATTCATTAAATATAGATGAACCTTATGCAAGAAGGAAATTGACACATAGGGAGATAACATGCTACCGCTTTCGTTATTAAATGAAAATAGTGTGTATTAAACAAAAATTCCATTTATCTTATATAGTAAATGGAAGGAGGTGGCCAAAATCCACCAATTGATGGACAAGAAGCAAGTCGTACTTCCTCCCATGGAAGTGTACCCGCTAATAATGCGGATAATGCGGGTGTTGAGCCAAACCCCTAACCGCCACAACAACCTGCAACAATTGAAGCAATTCAGAACCTCATTAAAAATTTGAGGAAAGAAATGAAGGAGGATGTTAATCAAATCATCGATAATCGGCTTGGGGAACAACACACCCATTCCTCACAAGATGTTTCATGGAAGCCGACTAGTGGGGAATCTTCAAAGGAAGATGGGAGTGTGGAATCGGAATCTAAAAAGAGGTGCTCTTTTAAGTATTTCCTTGCATGCAAACCTACTGAATATCTCGGTAGTTTCAAACCGAAGGTCACAATGAGATGGATCCGAGAAACTGAACAAGTCTTGGAGGTTAGCAAATGTCATGAAAACGATAAGGTGTACTATGCTTCTTGCCTTCTAAAGGATGATGCGTTGGTTTGGTGGAACACGTTGTATGAAACTCTAGGAAAGGATGTGGTATACAAGTGGTCATGGGACGAGTTTATTTCACGTCTCAAGAATATGTTCTGTCCTGTGAGGGATATAGAGAAGCTTCAAGAAGATTTTATAAGCTTAAAGAAGGATAACTCATCCGTTGATGAGTATACAAAGAAATTTTGCGATATGTTACCATTCGTGGGGGAATCTTACCCTACTGCCCGTTCACGAATTAATCGATACGCTAGGGGCTTACCGGCGGAATATGAACTTGAAGTTAAGAGAGCTGAAACACTTGATGATGCGATTATTACGGCTCGAAATGTGGAAGACGTGGGAAAGAGACAGGCATTAGAAAGACAAGCTTTTGGTGACAAACGCAAGTTTAGCGGTGGTGGAGGTGGCTCAAACAAAAAGGGGAAGTCTAGCTCTAATCAATCAAAGCAAGGAGGTTCAAAGAAGTGTGAAAAGTGTGGGAAAGATCATATAGGAGATTGTCGTAGCGGATCTGGAGCATGTTATAACTGTGGTCGATTTGGCCACAAATCGAAAGAATGTAAGATGAAGTCATTCATGCCATGAGAAGGGCCATTATAGTTTTAATTGTCCAAAGAAGGGTGTGGAAACGCTCATGTCCACATCTCAAAAGAAGATGGAGCCACAAAAGGTGAAGTCTCGCGCCTTTCAACTTACCCGAGAGGAAGCGAAAGAAACGCATGATGTGGTTTCAGGTACATTACATGTCAACTCGTTACCTGCATATGTTTTATTCGATTCTGGTGCTTCGTATTCGTTTGTATCTCATGAGTTTGGACTCAAACTCAATGTACCCCTAGAATCGTTAAATACATTATATGAAGTGGAGATAGCAAGTGGTAAATTTGTGGAAGTAGGGAATATGTACCGAAATTGTGAACTCAGCATAAATGATAGGAAATTTTCATTGAATCTTCTTCCGATTGGATTAAAATCTTTCGATATTGTGATCGGCATGGATTGGCTTGGGGCGAATGATGCAAAAATTTATTGTGGAAAGAAGATCGTGTCGATTAGGATTCCCGATGGGAGTAAGGTGTACGTTTATGGTGATAAGCGCAACAATGTACCTAGTCTCATTAGTGCGGTTAAGACTCGAAAATGTCTTTTGAAAGGGTGTTGTTCCTTTCTTGCTTATGTTATGACTAATGAAAAAGAAAACAGATTTATTCACGACATTGAAGTGGTGCGTGATTACCCGGAAGTATTTCCCGACGACCTACCCGGTTTGCCGCCCGAAAGGCAAGTTGAATTTCGTATCGATCTTATTTCGGGGGCGACTCCTATTGCTCGTGCTCCATATCGTCTAGCCCCAACCGAAATGCGCAAACTAATGTTTCAGTTACAAGAATTGCTTGATAAGGGTTTTATCAGGCCAAGTTCTTCTCCGTGGGGTGCACCGGTGTTATTCGTCAAGAAGAAGGATGGTTCGATGCGCATGTGTATCGACTATCGAGAGCTTAATAAAATTACTATTAAAAATCGTTATCCGTTGCCCAGAATAGATGATCTTTTTGATCAGCTGCAAGGTGCTGATTACTTCTCAAAAATCGATTTGCGGTCCGGGTATCACCAAGTTCGAGTGAAAGATTGTGATGTTGAGAAGACAGCTTTTCGCACTCGATATGGTCATTATGAGTTTCTTGTAATGCCATTCGGTCTTACTAATGCTCCTGCTGTCTTTATGGATCTAATGAATCGAGTTTGTAAACCATTCCTTGATGATTTTGTCATCGTTTTTATCGATGATATTCTCATCTATTTGAAGAGTGAGGAAGATCATAAGCGTCATCTCCAAATGATTCTAGAAGTGTTAAAGAAAGAACAATTGTATGCAAAGTTTTCTAAGTGCGAATTCTGGTTAAGGGAAGTGCAATTTCTTGGTCATGTGGTCTCTACGCAAGGTATTAAAGTAGATCCGGCAAAAGTGGAAGCGGTAATGAAATGGGAGGCTCCAAAGACTCCTACGGAAGTAAGAAGTTTTCTAGGACTCGCCGGGTATTATCGAAGATTCATTCAAGATTTTTCTCGTATTGCGGTGCCACTCACTAAGCTAACTAGAAAAGGAGTGAAGTTCGATTGGGGAATAGATCAAGAGAAGGCGTTTATAACATTGAAGGAGAAACTGTGTAATGCCCCAATCCTTGCCTTGCCCGAGGGAACTGAAGATTTTGTTGTGTATAGTGATGCTTCAAGTAAGGGGCTAGGTTGTGTATTGATACAAAGAGGAAAAGTGATTGCATATGCTTCTCGTCAATTGAAAGATCCCGAGACGAGGTATACTACTCATGACTTGGAACTTGCTGCCATAGTTTTTGCATTGAAAATCTGGAGACACTACCTGTATGGGACAAAATGTAAACTATATACCGATCACAAAAGTCTCCAATACGTATTCACGTAAAAAGAACTCAACTTGAGGCAAAGTAGATGGCTCGAGCTTATTAGTGATTATGATTGTGAAATCATATATCAGCCGGGGAAGGCCAATGTTGTGGCGGATGCCCTAAGTCGGAAGATTCACGAGAAGAACATTAAAGGAAGATCGATGAGGATAGACTTAGTGTCTAGCATAATTGGAAGAATCAAAGAAGCCCAACGAGAAGCTTTGTCAAATGATGACTTGAAGAATGAAAGATTGGGTAAGAAGCAAGAGTTTGAAAAAAATAGTCAAGGGTTGAAGACTTTTAAAAATCGAATTTGGGTGCCAAAGTTTGGTGGGCTTAGAAAGATAATACTGGATGATTCTCATAAGTCTAAGTACTCTATTCATCCGGGTAGCTCAAAAACTTATCAAGACTTAAAACGACACTATTGGTGGCCGGGAATGAAGAAGAAAATAGCAAAGTACATTTCAAGGTGTGCTACGTGTGCTCAAGTCAAGGCAGAGCATCAAGTACCTTATGGTAGTGCTCAATCGTTACAGATACCTACAGGGAAATAGGAAGATGTGATTATGGACTTTGTCGTTGGCCTACGGAGGACCCGAAAGGGGCATGATAGTATTTGGGTCATAGTCGATCGACTGACCAAGAGTGCTCTATTTCTTGCTATCAAAGAGACTACACTACTTGAAAAGCTAGCACAATTTTACATTGATGAGGTAATAAGACTCCATGGAGTGCCGTTGTCCATAGTATCGGATAGAGACGCAAGATTTACTTCAAATTTTTGGGAAGCTCTACAAGAAAAATTGGGATCAAGAATCAAAATGAGTACGGCTTATCATCCTCAAACGGATGGACAGAGTGAACGTACTATTCAAACCGTGGAGGATATGTTGAGGTCTTGTGCTATTGACTTTGGTGGTAGTTGGGACGAATATCTACCATTAGTAGAATTTGCTTATAATAACAGCTACCATTCTAGCATTGGAATGCCACCTTTCGAGGCACTATACGGTAGGAAGTGTAGAACACCGTTATGTTGGTTGGAAGCGGGTGAAACTAAACTTACTGGCCCAGAAATTGTTAGAATAACAAATGAGAAAATTGGTGTAATCCAAGCAAACATGAAGGCGGCCCAGGATCGACAAAGAAGTTACGCAAGTTTGAAAAAAAGACCTTATGATTTAAAGGAAGGCGATTTGGTGATGCTTAAAGTGTCACCATGGAAAGGAGTTGTGAGATTTGGCAAGAGAGGAAAATTAAGTCCAAGGTATATTGGTCCGATTAAAATTTTGAGAAAATTGGAGTTCAAGCTTTCAAGCTAGAATTGCCTCAAGAATTGAGAGGGATACATGATACCTTTCATGTATGCTATCTAAAGAAGTAATTTGGAAAAGAAGAATTGATTATTCCTTTAGAAGACTTAAGGGTAGAGACTCCAAGTAAACTAATCGAAGAACCAGAAGAGATGTTGGAAATAAAAACTAAAAAGCTAAGAAACAAAGAGATTGACCTTGTATTAGTAAAATGGAAGCACTCTTTGGGATCGAATTTGTTGAAAAATACGATAACCGATCACCACGAGTAAGGGTTTTTAAGCCGATTACTGTGTGACAGATATGTATTTTAACTATAATATGCGGAAATAAAATAAGAGTTGCGGAATAAAATAAAGCGGTAAATCTAAACTAGACAGTATTTAAATAGACAGAAAGCGGTAAATAAAGTAAATGTTAGAAGTTAGAGGTTAGATGTAATAAACGCCATTATCAACGATAAAGTGTTTTTACAATAAATAAAAAGGTTAGAAGTTAGAAGTTAGAAGTTAGATGTCTCGGTAAAATACAGTCCACATATGTTTTCGTTGTCAAGGTTCAATTCGGATGTATTGGATATTTGGTACAGTTGATTTATAACAGTTTGAATAAATCAATAACGACACAAATAATTTTAAAAGAACTTATCGATAGCAAATGAAGATGGCGTTTTCTTTGAAGCGTCGATTCTTGTTCTTTACGGTAGGATGAGGTTTGGTAGTTTTTGGTGTTTGGTGAAATGGGTTTTTGGTGTCGGTTTAATTGAGATGCACGGGGTTTTTGTGGTTTAGTTTTCGTGGTGTATGTATTTGGTAGAGGGTGTGTAGGTTTTGTTTGGTGTCGGGTAGAGGTTTTGTATGGTGTTGCGTAGAGGTTTTGTTTGGTGTCGGGTAGAGGTTTTGTATGGTGTTGGGTAGAGGTTTTGTTTGGTGTTGGGTAGAGGTTGATTACTTGCGGTTATATGGTTTGGTTCTCGTTGACAAGTTCAGAAATTTGAGTGTCTTGAGGTGTTTGGTCGTGGGTTTTTTTGGAGAGTATATGAGTATGTGGTGTAAGGTTTTATTTTCTACACAAGAATGGCAAGAGGTTTGCATCTTATTTATAGTGCTGATGAACAGCGTTCGCGTCGCGACCATATGGTCCGTCGCGTCGCGAAGGGGCTTCGCTGGTGGTCGGTGCGCTTTTTGTCGGGTCAGTGCGTCTTCGCTGGTATGTCGAGCTTTTCGTCGCGTTTCCTTTTGGTCGCGTTGCTTTTGGTCGCGTCGCGAAGGATGGTGCGTTGGTAGTCTCGCGATTAGAAAGTTGGTGGTGTCACGTTGGAACTCTTCGCGTTCAAGCTCTTCGCGTCGCGACCACCATTGCTGTCGCGTCGCGAGCGCTGTAGCAATTTGGTCTTCTGTCTTTGTTTCTTCTTCACGTCGCGACCAGGAGGTCTGTCGCGTCGTGAATGCTGTAGCAATGTGATATTTTGTATTTTGCTCTTTAGTTTGAAGCGTTACTTCCTCAGGTTTGGATGTTTTCTCAAAGTTTCTCGGGTCTTGATTTATTCTTGTCTTTGATCTCGAATTCATGCAACCTGAAATACTGATAATATTTGTTAAAAAAACATTTCGACTTATTTCAGTGATGGTCACATAAAAACATAAAAACATTATTCAACAATTTCCCCCTATGTGATCATTAATGAAATGAGGAGAAGAATGTTTGATTGAAAATTCTAGAAATTTGGATAAGACATTTATAAAACCATATCACTTGTTTTGAAAAAGTGTGACTAGATTTTACTTATGTTTTGAAAAATGTTTGTCAAGAATATTTGTTTCTGAATCAAGGTTTCATGTTCAATTATCAAAAGGTTTGTATATGTACTTTCATAATATTCCTTAAGATTTTATAACATTTATAAAGACGACAAGTGATCTTGATAGGTCGATTCAGATGAACTCTCATAGGTATAGCTCACACTTGACTGAGGTGTTTTGGTTGTTCTGGGTGCAGAACGGGTGTATAATCACTAAAGATGAGTGATATCTCTCAGTTTGAAGGTGTTGACTTATGCTTACTGTGGATTTATACCTATATACGTTAGTTACTTGGTCTTCATATTAGATAATCAATCACATAAGACTGGTTTCGGCATTACTTAGAGGGTTTCTTCATTCATGCCATTGATGTTCACTCTCTCTCCGTCGGTAAATACATGTAGAGGGGTTTAGAAATTTTCATAGTGCAGTTTGCAACTAAGAATATTCAATTATGAAGGCTACAGTATCCCGGTAAATCTTCGGTTTTGACAGCTATATTTGATAAAGCTTTTGAGAATTCGTTTGTTTGGAAAAATTTTGAGAGATGTCTGTCTTGATTGATTGTTGTTGTAAATCTTCCTTTTCTTTCTTTGTGAAGTGTTCACCTTTGTTTATATCTTTTCTTGATTTATGCGAATACACATTGTGTAAAAGATATCTGATGTGGTTACCAAATGTGATTTGTTTACAGTATTTGTTGGATGTGACTTTGTCGTTTCTTCATTTGTCAGATTTGTTATGCCAGATGATGAAGCTTTTCTTTGAAGTGGTTTGATTGAGGATAGGGATAGGTGATATAAAAGACAGTTTGTCTAATATATAAGAAAATGATTGTATCGTCCATGGTCATCTTGATATCTAAGCAAAAATGAGACTAGCATCACGGTATAAGAGTATAAATCCTATAAGTCATAATGAAAACACCTTTGCTCACAGAAATGAATTTCACTTAGCAGTTGAAGACGAGGCACAAATTCTCACATGGGTTTGGTTTTCATCTGAATCTCTTGATCTTATGTCCCTTAATTGATAAAATCGTTATAATTGAAATAAATTCAAAGGGAATAGGAGAATGTACATAACGAAAAATGTTTGAAATTTGAACCTTCTCTTTAATTAAGAATCAATATAACTGAGAACATTCATCGAGCATAAGTATCTGAAAATTTAGTCAAGAAGATGTTAATCACATGGTTTTATAGAAACTTTTAAAAGGATAAAACTTTATTCAATTTTTGTGATTTTTGATTATGTGGATGTTTTTGAAAAATTTGGTTATTTGAATGTTTTTGGTAAATTTTGGTTTGGGGGTGAGAATGGGGTAACGAGAGTTCCCCCATAAATGATGCACTGGGATCATTTTGGATAGGTATATTGGGATTGTTTAAAGAGGAATTTGGTTTTGGTGGTTCTCCCATAAATGATGCATTGGGATCATTTGGACAGGTGGATTGGGGTGTTTTAGGTGGGTTCTGGTTTTGGTGGTTCCCCCTCGACTGGATCCGCATCATTTTGGTTTGATTGTGAAGTTTCTGCATCGAAGGTAGTGTGGGTTTGAAGTCTTGTAGAAGGCTTTGGTTTCCTGTCATATGCTTGGAACGACCACTATCGATATACCATGTATCATCCTTGGGCTCTCCAGCACAAAGTGCCTGCAATTAGACAGAAAGTTTAGGTACCCAAACCATGGTGGGTCCTGATTTGTTAATGGTTTTCGGTGATTTGAAGTCATTATGGTTTCTGTTAATTGGACGAAGTGATTGAGGCTTGATTTGACTTATCAGATTTTCCCATTTTAAGATTTGTTTTTGAAAACCTGTCATTTGGAAAGATTTCTGATTATGTGAAAGGTATCCTTTATGTAATGACTTGTTTGAAAATCTTTCTTTGTTTTTGGGATGAGGATGGTTTTGAAAGACATTATGATGATGGAATGGATTTTGAAAAGGTTTTTGTTTTGGATTAAAGGTTTGTTTTTGTGGCACAGAAGCTGGTTTTAAAGGTTTCTCTTGGGTTTGTTTGAAAACTTTGGGCTTGCCTTGTTCCTTTTGAAAAGCAATTTGTTTAGAGGTACTGCCTTTCTTGTAAAAGGAGTTTTGGTTGGTAATTTGGATTTGGTGGGTTGAAGACCTATTAGTGAAAGATCTTTTGGAATCAGTGAAATCAGTATCATCTGGGTTACAGTTGATAACTGTTTCGTCGTCTGAATTTTCCTCATTAACAGATATGGATAGATCTGTTAGAGTTGATTCAGAGTTTTCACTGTTAGTCCTGGTTTCTTGTTTGGCTTGTTCGATTTCGAAGGATTCTCTTCCTAATCCAGGTCTGTAATTTATATCGATTTTGCCAGATCCTAAGGATGTTGCTTTAGTGAAAACATCATCACTCAATTTTCTAGCAAGATTGATAGAATCCAGTTTTCTTTGAAATCTTTGATTTTCGGATTCAAGAAATTTGATTTGCTTTGAAGAATCATCTAGTTTCAGAATCAAACTAGAGTTTATGTCAGTTAAATCTTGAATTTTTAGTTTTAACTGAAGGACTTCTATTTCTAAGGCATCTTTTATTTCAGATGGAAAAACAGATTGATTTTTTATTTCCAAGTCCTTTTTTTGTTTTAGAGCTTCATTTAATTGATCTAAGACGTGATTATATTCTTCTGATTTTCGTTCGACGTCTCTTTCAAGTTTGTCTCTAGTCTTTGTTGATTCTCCAAATCTGAGTTGCAAGGTTTGTAATTCAGATTTGTAGATATCAGATTTGACTATTGTGTCATGATATAGTTTGAGATCAGCTTTCAAACTGTTCTCAATCTTAGTCATGTGGGACTCAAATGGTGTTCTTGAAAGACCGATTTCTGAGATCATAGACCATACCTGATCGATGACATATGGAGCTCTTGAGTAGGTTGTGGAAGACATTTTTGGGTTGTGTTTTTTTTTTTTTTTTTTTTTTTGAAAATTTTAAGATTTTAAATAAAAATTTTTTTTTTTAATTTTTAATTTTTTTTTTGAAAGGATTTCGAACAGGTGATATTAAAATGAAATTTTTAAGGAAAACTTATTGGTTGGTTATAAAAACGCTACACAAATAAAGTTTTCGACAAAAATTTCAGACTAAATCACACGAGCTCTGATACCAATTGTTGAAAAATACGATAACCGATCACCACGAGTAAGGGTTTTTAAGCCGATTACTGTGTGACAGATATGTATTTTAACTATAATATGCGGAAATAAAATAAGAGTTGCGGAATAAAATAAAGCGGTAAATCTAAACTAGACAGTATTTAAATAGACAGAAAGCGGTAAATAAAGTAAATGTTAGAAGTTAGAGGTTAGATGTAATAAACGCCATTATCAACGATAAAGTGTTTTTACAATAAATAAAAAGGTTAGAAGTTAGAAGTTAGAAGTTAGATGTCTCGGTAAAATACAGTCCACATATGTTTTCGTTGTCAAGGTTCAATTCGGATGTATTGGATATTTGGTACAGTTGATTTATAACAGTTTGAATAAATCAATAACGACACAAATAATTTTAAAAGAACTTATCGATAGCAAATGAAGATGGCGTTTTCTTTGAAGCGTCGATTCTTGTTCTTTACGGTAGGATGAGGTTTGGTAGTTTTTGGTGTTTGGTGAAATGGGTTTTTGGTGTCGGTTTAATTGAGATGCACGGGGTTTTTGTGGTTTAGTTTTCGTGGTGTATGTATTTGGTAGAGGGTGTGTAGGTTTTGTTTGGTGTCGGGTAGAGGTTTTGTATGGTGTTGCGTAGAGGTTTTGTTTGGTGTCGGGTAGAGGTTTTGTATGGTGTTGGGTAGAGGTTTTGTTTGGTGTTGGGTAGAGGTTGATTACTTGCGGTTATATGGTTTGGTTCTCGTTGACAAGTTCAGAAATTTGAGTGTCTTGAGGTGTTTGGTCGTGGGTTTTTTTGGAGAGTATATGAGTATGTGGTGTAAGGTTTTATTTTCTACACAAGAATGGCAAGAGGTTTGCATCTTATTTATAGTGCTGATGAACAGCGTTCGCGTCGCGACCATATGGTCCGTCGCGTCGCGAAGGGGCTTCGCTGGTGGTCGGTGCGCTTTTTGTCGGGTCAGTGCGTCTTCGCTGGTATGTCGAGCTTTTCGTCGCGTTTCCTTTTGGTCGCGTTGCTTTTGGTCGCGTCGCGAAGGATGGTGCGTTGGTAGTCTCGCGATTAGAAAGTTGGTGGTGTCACGTTGGAACTCTTCGCGTTCAAGCTCTTCGCGTCGCGACCACCATTGCTGTCGCGTCGCGAGCGCTGTAGCAATTTGGTCTTCTGTCTTTGTTTCTTCTTCACGTCGCGACCAGGAGGTCTGTCGCGTCGTGAATGCTGTAGCAATGTGATATTTTGTATTTTGCTCTTTAGTTTGAAGCGTTACTTCCTCAGGTTTGGATGTTTTCTCAAAGTTTCTCGGGTCTTGATTTATTCTTGTCTTTGATCTCGAATTCATGCAACCTGAAATACTGATAATATTTGTTAAAAAAACATTTCGACTTATTTCAGTGATGGTCACATAAAAACATAAAAACATTATTCAACAGAATTTAACTTAGGAAACTTTGGAGGAAATAAAGAGGAGGTACCCCAGTTTTACTAATTATGATTTGATTCCGAGGACGGAATCCTAATTAGGGGGAGATAATTGTGATAACCAATCATTTTGCCAATGTGTGTTATGTTTGAATTTTTATAGTAAGATGTTGTAAAAGGGTAATTTGGTCTTTTGACCATATGAAGGACCTATTGTGTAATAATATTTTTGTTTTGTGGCAAAAGTGTAAGAAAAGAAAATCTTAAATGATATGTTAAAAGTTTGGACAAAAGGTGAACAAAAACTAGATTAGAGGGGCCAATTTGTCATTTAAGTGAAGTATGGAGGTATAAGTTGGAAGAGAGACTTCTAGTCCTCTCCATTTGAGTCATGAAGCATCTTCAGCAGAGGGAGAAGTCGAGACCTTGGAGAATTCTAGAGAGTTAGAGCAGAAATCAAAGATTCAAGTCAGAAATTGTGATTTCCAAGTCATCAAAGGTAAGAATCTCATCCTTATAAGTTATTTATACCATTTGGGTTATTTTGAATGGATGAAAACGAAATTCAGAAGTTGCATGAGGTTTGTTTTGAGTTTCCAATACTTGAATCACGTTCTAAACATCATTTGAAACTCAATTCCACCCTTGAAAACAATTAGAAGCAAAAAGGAATTAAGAATTTTATTTAAGAACCCTAGAATTTGGGTTTGTGAAGATTGATTTGATTCTAGAGGTAATGGAGTAATAAGTGTTGTTTAGAAGGCTTAGAAATACTCTAAATATAATGTTTTGACCTTCCATGGAATCGGATTTGAGCTGAAACCACACAGACTAAAGACTAAAGCTGTGCAGGAAATTGAAATGGGTCTGTAGGCGAAACACGGCCCGTGTTTCCCCTGACATGTCCCGTGTTTTCTGTGCAAGTAAACAGAAGGTAATCAGAAGGTGGAACACGGCCCGTGTTTCGCCTAACACGGCCCGTGTCAGTGTCTGCAGAAAATCTGGAAGTTTTGCATGGTTCCGTATGATTCCTATATGACCCGAATGACTTGGACACTTATAATTCACTTTTAATATGACATTAATTGAGTAGTTTGATTTCCCCAATCATTAGTATAAGTTTATTATGGTATGAAAACATGAAAATATAAGTTCATATCAACCCAAACAATGTGTATAAGTGCGGGTCAAGTAATAGATAATCGAGGAAAAGGGAAGGGGGAATCGAACACTTAGATATTTCTTGCATAATCTAAAATACATAAATGTGTATTAGTGTTATTGAGTATGAATTGTATATATGTTTAATAGGAGGTGATCAAATCATTGGAGAGTAAGGTAAGGGCAAGGAGACGTTGGGAACTTAGCTAGTCACCTCTTCTATAAGGTGAGTAACATGTGGATCTTTATGAGTACATAGCAAATAGCATTGTTTTATAATACTTGTTTTGATTAAAAGATTTTAAGAGAAAAGTTTCTCTCAAGTTGTTTTGTGTTAAAGGCTTATGATTCCTGTATAATGAAAGACTTTGATGTTATGACCAATTCGTAATGAACTGATGCTAATGAATCAAATTGGAATTAAATATAAGAAAAAGTAATATATGTCCGGACATGGATCTCACCCTAATGAGGGGAGGTCAAAAGACACTACTGGGATGGTACCTCCCATCGCGAAGTAGTTGTCTCAGCACGCCCTTATGGATAGATTTGTTCTATTCCATGAAGGGAAAGGGAACTAGCACGCCCTCATGGATAGATTGGTTCAATTCCGTGGAGGGAAAGGGATACGAGGAGACCCGTATAAAGCTAAAAGATAAACAATGAATTATGAATTACGATTGGTCTATGTTTTGTCAAGAAAACTTTTGCATCATGATTGACTCTTATAAAAATTGTTTAGAAGTTTGTTCTACTAAAAATTTTGGGTCTAAAACCCATGTTGCTCACGAGACTTTATGTTTCACGTATATTTGTTTTTGTTTTAAATTCTATGTACTCAGGTGAAGAAGATTAAGTGCTAGAAGACTTGAAGCTTTTATTTTGGGACATCATTAGTAATAGCTACACCTTGGCAATGTATTAGACTTGTAATACCCCAACATGTTAATATTTTGTAACTATGTTCAAAGATTTGTTTAACCCATGTTTTGTATATTTAAATTGGGTTAAAAATGTAAATGTTTGTAATGGGGTGTTACAAAATATATCAAAAACAGTGTTCTAAGTATCAACATTCATTTTGACCATTAAGAGTCTTCACATCAATTGGAGATAAAATTTTCAAATTATGAAAATTTGATGCTCACATCTCTTTTTGCTGCAATCTAAACAAGTTTAAACACATGGTTCTAATTCTCCCATGAGCATGATCATTCTAAAATCTTTTTTTAAAATATGCATGTGACAAAAATGTCTCTATTCTTTGGAAAATCTTGATAAATGACAAAACTTTGATTTTAGATTCTATTAATCATATATTACAACACTAAAAGATATTTGAGAATCGAATTGCAACAAAGGTAAAGAAACAAACTTCAGAGTGAGGTTAAGGCTATTTTACAAACTGATGATATGTGTGATTTTAATATCCTTAACATTGTGTTTATCTCTAAGCTGCCTATTATTTCCAACTCGCTTCAACATTTCATTATTCAAGAAGTTCTATACTTTACAAGATACATACATGTTCCGAAGCTTTCTTCATAAATAAAACCTGCAATGATTAATAACAAATTTAAAAATGTTTTCTACTTTTATTACACAATTGAGCTACATGAAGTCAAGGAAAAGTTTTTGAGAAATCTACAGATCACCAATAAGTGTGTTATCTGGTGAAGTTCTAAAATGCTACTCTTCAAATGATAAATCCAACAAAAGAAAACAAATTCAAAAGAAAAACAAATTCGAAAAGCAAAAATCAAAAATCAATTGCAAAAATTGCAATCATGGGTACAAAATCTGTACTCCAAGGCATACTACTCTTTCTTAAATGAAAATACAATGAGCTCCTATAACATAGTCGAGTACCTTCTAGAGAGTGTGAACTTCTCAAGTAATGTGTCCTTAATGACAAAGTTGGAGTAGTGTACGGATCCCAAAGGCTTGCCATCAGGGAAATGTATCCAAATACTTCATCTGATGAAATGGGTTAAGTTTCTCAAAGGTTCTTCAAAGTTTATATCAAAATTTCCAAAAGTTTTCGGAAGCTCAATTCATGAAAGTAAAAACATCATTAAATTTCAAAGTAGTGGTTGCTAACCTTATTTTAGAAAGGAAATTTTGAAACTATCAAATGGAACTTGAAAACTATTGCAAAATGCAAAATTGGAAATAACATTGGGTGGTTAGACTTAGACAATTTTTGACTGATGTTCAATCATACAAGCTTCAGACTGAAAAATGGACTTCCAACATGATCCGAATGCCTCTGAAAACGAAAATGCTAAATCATGTATTCATACAAATTTCAAGGAAGAGAATTTCTTTGTCATAATGCATCTTCAAAGAAAATATTTTTATTGCTCATTGTGATGATCATCATTACCATCACAAAGTTGATTATCTTCGTAAATTTCACAAGAAAATACACTCTTAAGATCCGAAGACATTTCAAGTTTTTATATGAAGGATTGCATCAGATCTGAGTATCCACATTACTTTGTTCAAACATATCATTAAAAATCTTCTTTGATCCGAAGACATTTGATACTTAATGATTGGTGATACCTATGATACAAATAAATTCAAATGTCTACTTTCCTTCATTTAATTACTATTCCTATAATTAATAAGGAGTTTTGTTTCCTTAATTTTCGTTCAATCCTAATGAACAGATTTTCATTAAAAGGCGGTTCATTTTTGAATTTCAAACTAATCATGACTGACATAGTGCAGTTTCGTTTTGCAGAGTTAGTGGGACGTTGTGTCGCTGACGTGGTATGCTGTTAGTGGACCCTCTATCACACGCATTTAATGCCCTTGGGACCAAAATCAATATATATATATATACAAAATTCAAACCGTTACAATCTTTACGCGAACAAAGCATCCAAATTCTCTCTACAAACTCCTCTGAATACTCCTCACTGTTCATCGTCTTCTTCATTTTCAAATCATCAACCATGGCTGCAACTCATGATGCTACTTCCTCCCAGATTCCTGAAGAAGGAATATCTATTCCGATTGTCAAGTCTCAAGCTTCTAACTACCTTCTCCGCTCTGATTCTACCCTATACCCTACACCTTTCGATGCATTGGTGGAATGTCTGAAACACACTGTTCTTTCCTATACACTAAATGCTAGCCCGGCTGTTGCAGCTACATTTGTGTATAGAGCACACTATAAAGCCGTCGTTGCCAACAATGCTGAAAATCTTCCAGAATCCATAACCTATGTTGCCATTCAGCTTGATAATACAATCAAACGTCTTACTCTTAACAAACATCGCTTTGCCAGAGCCCTTCGTATTCCCCAACCTACACCTCCAATCGTACATTCACTTGAAGACATTCTGGGCATGTTTAACTCCATAGGTTAAACACCTGAGATTCTAACAATCGGTAGTTTCAAGAAGAATAAGCTTCTAGGCTTGTGGAAGTTGTTCTTTGACATCTTTCTCAGGTGCCTATCTAGTCGCACTTCAGGTCTTAACTCTGCTAGTCAAACCTTCATGGGTTTGCTCTATGGGATTTACTACGATGTGGAGGTGAACTTCGTATCTATTCTTTGGGCTGACTTTTGTTCCCATGCCAATCATAGCAAAAGGGGAACATAAATATCGAATGCAAGATTTTAGGCAATCATCGTGGATGAGGCAATCCCTTACGATCCTACTCTTGAAACAATGACCTATGGTACTATTCAAATTCCTCCTGTTGATGAACATAAGGTTGGCTTCTGTGCCCAAATTCCACCCACTATGATCTCTTAAGTCCCATTCCCCAATACAGTCATTGATAAATATCGGACTACTACCCTGCCATACCCTGTCCAAGACCTAGCTGCTGAAAGCCAAGACGAAAGGGTATCTCGTCCTAGGGGTAAGAAGAAGACCACTGGAGGTCCTTGTGGTCCGAATGAAAGTTGTTAAGAAAAGGAAAGCTCCTAAACAGCAACCACCAAAATGAACTAACCCCAAAAGGATCAAATGAAAAGTTGTCATTCATGAATCTTCTGATTCAGAGAACACCATTTCCACCCACCACAGCACCACTCACTTCAACCATAGAAACACCACATACTTCTGAACCAACATTCGAACCCGTCACTACCTCTACTCCTCTCACCATCACAATATCTACAAGTCCTTCGGATGTAACTATTGGAATAATGTCCAAGGTCATCAACTTGTTAGAATATTTCTGATAAAATGTATAGTCCTTTTGGGTTTCCATCAGAACCCAAAAAGAAACATTTAGAGTCAAATAGAGGAAATGGAACAAGTACAAGGGTGCGGCCACCAAAAGGCTCCTAATTTTGAAACCCTAGGAGCCCTGCACTATAAATAGAGGCCTTATGGTGACACCCAAAGGCTTCACAAACCGTTTGAGCCGCCAACTCCCCTGCTCCCTCCTCCCTATACGAAAACTCTTCCCTCTCTAGGGTTAGAGTTCATTGCTCTTGATCTGCCTGGTTTTCTGGTTGTCCTTAGGTACAAGCCACTAAAGGGATTCACATTTTGGATTGTGGTCATCCATGCAATCGTGGCCTTGACTAGATCTCAAAGGCAATGACTTCTTGAGGTACATTCTTGTTTGATTTTAGAGTTGCTATAATTTGCTATAAGCTTATATGATCCTGAATGTTTTCAAGGAATTTTATGTGGTTTGATCTTATTTGTCTTCCGCTGCATATGTTATTTTTGTTATGTGATAAAATCCCAATAGTGGTATCAGAGTCTCTTTTCAAAAGGTGTCACACCCCCAAACCACGATGGCGGAATCGTCAGAGGGCGGAACGAATCATAGTATCACAACCATTGCATACATTGAAACATAAGTAGGTAAACAACCATCATACATTAAAATTGGAAAGTTACATTGTTCAACAATATGTTTTTAGACCATTTACATTATGATATCAAAATAATCAAAAGAGACGTCTCCGCGTCCCATCCAGAGGTTAGTCGTACTTGACTAATTGTTACCTGAGAATACAAGTAATTTTGCAAGTGTCAACATTACGTTGGTGAGTTCATAAGATTTTTGTAGTGAGAAACATAGTGATTACTTTGTAAAAGCTCGTAGTGTAGTAGTGAAAACATTCGTAGTGTAATAGCAAAAATGTTCGTAGTGTAATAGCGAATATGTTCGTAGTGTAATAGTGAAAAGCTCGTAGTGTAATAGTGAAAAGCTCGTAGCGTAATAGTGAAAACGTTCGTAGTGTAATAGCGAATATGTTTATCGTGTAATAGTGAAAAACCATACTCATCTGTATCTTGTTGAGCTATAGTTTTAAATTCCATAAATCTCGTGTGTATAAGTAAAACAGTACTTATATTTGTATCTTACTGAAATGTAGTTTTAATTTCCATAAAATGTATAAGTAAAACCGTACATAAAACCGATTGAAGATGTTTTTCCCCCAAACTTAGGACGTTCGTTGTTGTTCATGTGAGTTATTATAACCTTGCTATGACCTAGTGACCTGGCACGACGTTCTTCAGGCGTCGTAATAGTGTAAGACTTTTGTTACCCTTGACCCGTCGGTCGTAGTTGTAGCGAACAACCATAGGTGGGGATTGTCAATCCCATATAGATCTATATACAACTATCCCGCTCATACATGATTTAGGTTATAATCCAGGAATTTAGTGTGTACTTTCCCTTAGTACTGTGAAGCAATGTCTCACATAACTACCCAACATGATGTCATATCCTTTTTTGTATTGTATGAAAACCCCTTGGTATTTGTATTTATCAAATTGTCCATGATAAATATCGTGTAATAGTGTACTGAAAACCTTTTTTGTATTTGTAATTATCATAATATCCATGATAATCATAGTGTGTAATAGTGTACTGAAAACCCTTTTTGTATTTGTAATTATCAAAATATCCATGATAATCATAGTGTGTAATAGTGTACTGAAAACCCTTTTTGTATTTGTAATTATCAAAATATCCATGATAATCATAGTGTGTAATAATTATATTTTTATATAATTATCTTTAGTATATCTGTCTTTTCTTGTCGTTCGTTCCATAAATTATACCATTTATAAATTATATATTTATCTTTAGTGTATATGTCGTTTCTTGTTGTTCGTTCATAAATTATACCATTTATAATTTACATACATGTTTCCCGTCGTTTTTATATATTTAGATCTAAAAGATGTTAATGAGTTGAAATGTACGATTTCTTACATCTAACATACTAATATATATATATATATATGTCAAAGATAGTTTTTAAAGTTCATGTAATATGTCATGGTAGAAAGTTTATTTTAGTCATTTTACTTAAGTGATGACAACACTTTTTAAATCTCATCATTTTATGGGAAATAATAGTGAATTTTTCTAAATGGTCATTCGTGTACTCATTACTAAAATATAGTTCCTTTTATTTTAAATACCCACTTCTTTATAAATATCAATTCCAAAACTTATTATGACGTTATAAGACCAAAAAGTCATTATCACGTCGTAATAACATTCTTTTTTTTACCAAATAATAGTTTTGACGTAATGATAGTAGCATCATGTTTACTTAGACCATTTTAATAAAGTGTATTTTCACAACTTTTGTCAAATATTCATATAAAGTATCATATTTATGACCATTTTGTCAACCACATAAACTATAAAGTTTGTTGGTGACAAATATGTGTAAATGTCTAGATGTTTATTTCCCTAAACAAAATATGTATTATAGTTTACCAAAATCCATTTTGTTTGTGCCAATCACTTTATAATAAGATGATTAAACCATGAACACATAATATTTTAAGAACATAACATATAACCATATTATTTGTCAAGAGCATATCATAACTTTACAAAAATACATTATATTCATGGTTAAAACTTGTATTCTCCCCCTAAAACTTGGATAAAAGTGAAAATGAGGGGTATGAACTCACATTGGGTGATGGATCTAAGGATCTTGGTGGAAAGGATGAAGATCTTGGCTTTGGAGCTCGAGAGACTCTTGGAAAAAACTATTATCCAAAGGATTCCCGTGGGTTTTTGTGTGTAAAATAGTTAATGAAAGTATTAGGAACCTTAGAACTACAAGATGATCATAACTTACCAAGATGGTTTGCAAGATTCTTGAGGATGATGAAGAATGGAGCTCAAGGACCTTTGAATAAAGCTAATACCCAATGGATTTTTTTGGATGTTAGTGTGTGTAAAATAGATGAAATTGACATAGGAAGTCTTAGAATCAAGAGAGGAATGCAACTTACCACTTGGATTTAAGCAACACTTGAAGATGCAAGAGGTTAAGTGTGGGAGAGGGAGGCCGAGAGCATGAAGAGAGGAGGAGATGGGGCTGATTTCGTGGGTTAGAGAGAAGAGAGGATGGTGGTGCTCTTTTGTTGGTGATTGTGAAGCCCAAGGTGCTAGCTAGGTGCAAGTTCCCATATATGCTCTTACAACACCATCATAAGCTATCCTTAGCCCCAAGTCTAGTATCTTGGAACTTGAAACTCTATGACAAAGATGTGATGGTGAGGAGACCCATACCAGCGGATGGGGGTGGGGGGGGGGGTAGGGTGGGTTAATTTTTTAAAATATAGCAATCTACTTATATAAATAAGCGATTTTTATAAAATCGTAAAACGTTTTAGTGAAATTTTATGAGTTTTTGAATAAACGTTGTTCCAAATAAATATTATATATAAAAACATTGTGAAACATTCATTTAGACGGTGTCGTAACTCGTTTGACGATGAAATACGAGTTTAAACGCGGTATTCGTTCGGTTACACGATATTTAGGGTTTTACGGACAATTATCTTTGGCTTTGGAAATAAATACTAGATAATACTACCTTTCATAATATTTGATTTATTATCTCGTATTTGATGTTTAAAACACCACGTTTTGCATTTTAAACCTAAACCCTGTGTACATTTACCGTTCACAACGATTTAACTTGTTGTAACTTTTGCGTACGAACTCAGTTTTCGACATTCTATATATCAACAGGTTCGTATTCATGAATACATCGTTTTATGAATATTATTTATTCTAAAATAATATTTGTGTGTTTATCGAAATTCTACGTTGCCGTAATTCATCATACACATTTATAGTGTTTATTCGATAATTGTTTCCAACTAGTGCACTTAGTATTATAACATTCAAGTATAATACAAAGATTATGAAGTTTACACCTCAACATGTTAATCTAATGTGCGCTCTAGTTGACTTTTGTTGACTATCGTTGGCTTAGGTTGACTGTTTTTTGACGGTTGTCACATCATACCCCCGTTAGGAGGAATTTCATCCTGAAATTTAGTGTTAGGCATTGGTTACAGGGGTCTCTGGAAATAATTGGGGGTACTTTTGTTTCATTTGATCCTCGCGTTCCGAAGTAAACTCGGGTTCCCGCTTAGCGTTCCAGCGGACCTTTACTATCAGAATGCGACTTTGTTTTGTTCTCTTACTTCCCTATCCATGATCTCCACTGGTTCATCTATAATGTGCAAGCTTTCGTTGACTTCGATCTTGTCCAGAGGAATGACCAAGGTTTCAAGGTTTCATCAGATAGACATTTCTTGAGATTCGGCACGTTAAAGGTGTTGTGCACTTTTCTTAGTTTCGGGGTAACTGAAACTTGTAGGCTATAGGACCAAATACTAGCTAGAATTTCGAAAGGTCCTATATGCCTTGGGTTAAGCTTTCCCCTTTTACCGAAACATATAATTCCCTTCCAAGGGTAGACCTTTAACATGACTCGGTCACCCACTTGGAATTCTAGAGGTTTGCGTCTTTTGTCTGTATGGCTCTTCTGCCGATCACGAGGCACTTGCAACAGTCCCGAGGGCTCCTAGTATTCCACCTTAACCTTTGTACATGTTTAAACATTTGCTTACGAAGGTGGCCATTTCTACTTTCATGTTCGGCCACCAGTACAGCTTCTTCAAGTCGAGGTACACCATGTCCGACCCAGGATGAACGAAATACCTTGTCTTGTGAGCCCCTTCCAGGACAACTCTCTGAAGCCACCAAATTTTCATGTCTAGATTCAGTCCATCAAGCATCGTGTCCCGTCCTCCCTGAGTTCGAAACGTTTGTCTATTCCTCGAAGAGTTTCACTGGTGACATTCTCTGGTTTCAAGGCCTCAAGCTGAGCATCCCTGATTTGGGTAGGAAGGTGCGAGTGTATGGTAATCGATGGTGAATTTACTCGACGTCCTAAGTATTCTTCTCGGCTCAAGCATCTGCTACAATGTTTTCTTTGCCCGGGTGATAACGAATATCACATTCGTAGTCATTTCGTAACTCGACCCATCTTTGTTGCCTCATGTTGAATTCTTTCTGGTTGAGGATGTGTTGGAGACTCTTGTGGTCTGTGAAAATCGTACACTTTGTTCCATAGAGGTGATGTCTCCATATCTTTAGCACGAATACCACGGCTCCCAACTCAAGGTCTTGAGTGATTGTAGTTGACCACGTAAGGTTTGAGTTGTCTAGAAGCATAAGCAATGACTTTCTCTCTTCGCATGAGCACGCATCCCAAACCTTATTTTGATGTGTTATAATACACAACAAAATCTTCCATGCCTTATGGAAGAGATAGGATTGGTGCACTGCACATCATTTGCTTTAGTGTGTGAAAGGCAACTTCTTGTTGGTCTTCCCAGTCGAAGCAGGCACCTTTCTGTGTTAGTGCCGTGAGGGGCTTCGCTATCTTGGAGGAATTCTTGATGAATCTTCGGTAGTAACCAGCAAGACCCAAAAATTGGCGGATCTCTGTCGGGGTTCTTGATATCTCCCAGTTTTCTATTCCTTTGATCTTGGATGGATCGACATGAATCCCTTCTTGGCTAACCACATGGCCCAAGAAGTCTACTTTTCGTATCCAGAATTCGCATTTTAAGAATTTGGCATACGATTTCTCTTTTCTGAGTAGCTCCGAGATCAATGCAAGTACTGACAGTGTTTTCCATTGATAAATACAATCACGAATTTGTCTAAGAATGGTCTGTATACGCGGTTCATAAGGTTCATGAATGTTGCTGGGGTATTGGTCAATCCGGATGGCATCACGACGAATTCGTAATGACCATATCGTGTTCTAAATGCTTTCTTCGGAATATCCTCTTCTTGAACTCTACGTTGATGATACCCGGACCTCAAATCGATTTTCGAAGAGTAACATGATCCCTGTAACTGATCGAACATGTCATCAATTCTTGGAAGTGGGTATTAGTTCTTGATAGTCAATTTGTTCAATTCTCTATAGTCAATAAACATTCTAAAAGATCTATCCTTCTTTTCCGCGAATAAAACCGGTGCTCCCCAAGGAGAGAAGCTCGGCCTAATGAATCCTTTTTCTAGTAGTTCGTGTAGTTGACTAGATAGCTCATGCATCTCCGCTGGGGCCGGTTTGTATGGAGAATTTGCTATAGGGCCCGTGCTTGGGATCAAGTTGATTTCGAACTGGACCCGTCGTGTTGGTGGTATTCCCGGAAGGTCTTCTGGTAACACATCAGGAAAGTCATAGACTTCTGGTATGTCCGCGATTTCTTCATTTCCTTCTTCTATTCATGACATGGGCTATGAAAAGCATAAGAATCCTACCCGCCCTACTACGTTACTATGACATAATTTCCTCTAGTGCTGACGAGTTGTTGCGCAATTGTAGAGCCATATACAACGTAGAATCAAATAGGCATTCGAATAATAGATCCTACCTTATGGCAACAACCAAACAAGAAACATGCAATAAGGCCAAATTGGGTATTCTCAGACTATTCAATTTCCTACTGTATACAAATTTAATGGTACTAATACACACGATGAGGGTTTCGTTATTCGATAAGTTTTTTAGAGGTACGCACTACGGATAGGCAGCGAAGTTTTGGTGTGTCTCCAAACGTAAAGACTATTCAAGTGCCGTCTACCAAACAATTTACGGAATGATCGAGGATTTCTGGAGCTACGATTACTGTTACGTGTATTCTCACCACAACGGAACCATATTCGAAGAATATGTTTAGGGGGGTCATTGTCTTTAGTGAAGGCGGTGAAAGTTCATGATGAAATAAAGCACATGACCTAGGTGATGTCCGAAGAGTTTAGAATGATAAATAACTTCACTGTTATCAAAATGTGTCATGACTCCAAGTGAATGAAGGTACTCTTGTGGTAACCAAACGAAGTAGCAAGACAATGAAGAAGTTCGTTATGATAAATCGTCAATGAGGGAACTCATATAGGACTATTTTGATTATTATTTCGATAAACTATCCGACTGTTTAAGTCAATCCAATTAAAAATAGCAAGGAGTCGGAAAAATATGTGTTTAGGAGTTAGAACTCATTGGAAATCGTAAGGTAGAATGCTACCTTAAAGAAGGGTGTGAAAGTATTGATCATTGAAATGGACACATTCTTAATTTAGTAATTCTAGGAAACCAATCCTTTGGAGGATAGATAATTATACATTTAAAACATTCTCTCCTCAAAATAGCGGACACGACAGATTGTTTGTACAATATTTCAATGTGTGGATGCAGTTTTGTACCATTTATAGAGTCAACAGTTCTGTTATAGGTTTGACGTGTGGCGTAAGGGGATGTAATCCTTGATAACAATAAGGATATCCGTAATGCCATAAGGACTCGAACGAATGTATGAAGCAATATGGGTCGAAGGAGAACTCGAAGCTATAGGAAATTTCCATGTGTCAACGAGGTGCGAAGTTGAATCGGGAATGAAAAGCGTAAGGCCAAAGATTGTTCCAAAAACATGTAAATAAATTGGAAAGTGTAAGATGATGGTGAAGGGTTTTCTAGCAAACAATGAACACAAAAATTCCTTATGGTTCACATGCACCCTAGAAAGATCTATGTTTTCTTCTATGAAGATAATAAACTAAAACCTAAAGGCCAACAATAATTTCTAAAGATCAAATGAAGAATAACCAACCTTTTGATCTTGTTCTTGAAGCTAGCAACACAAGTGTCCTGCCTCAAATGCAAGTCACACCCAAGCAATAGAGAAGACAGTCCAGCAGAGTAATTTTGGTTGAAGTTGGCGCAGAAAATGGAGTGCCAGGAGTCTCCTTTTATAGCCTCTAGGGTTACAGCTGAAACCCTAAGGAGCCTCCTTAGTGGGCAAGCCTGTTGACCACTTGGACCAGACTTTCTAAACCCTAATTAGGGTTTTCGCCACCCTTGGAAGAAATCTCCAAGGTGGCGCCAAATCTAGCCCCTGGCTTCTGGTTTGTCAGTAATTCAACTATTGAATAAATACAAACCAGTCCCTGCACCTTTAATTAATTTATTTAATCACTGAATTAAATCCAATTAATCCTAGATTAAATCTTAATTAATCATTATAGTTTCTAATTAATATATTAACACTTAAATATATTAATAAACCATTTAATTAATTCTATTGATTTATTACACAATTAATAAATCAACCTTTTACTCTACTGAACTCTATCCTGACCTCCAGCTATGAGGGCAACCAAAATGGACTTTTTTTCAATTAACAAGATAAATATAAATATAAAGTCGTGGCTTAGACACCTAATCCAACAGTCTCCCACTTGGATAAGTCTATGACTTTAATTTATCTTCTGATTAATTAACAACCTGCAGCTTCCAAGAAACTGTTGCCGAACTCTGACCCAGTCAGTTCTGTCCATAGATAAGTGATCATATGATCCTTTGTCCAACAAGATATTTTTAGACACGAGACATGGATTGAGATCAATCTCTGTTCGATACTCTGTTTCCCGATTTCCGATTCTGCTTATGACTTTCGGACTTCTAATTGAACACATCAATTTAGTCCAGGCTGGCCAGCACTTTAGTCAACTTCAAAATCATCGAGCGGCCTACAGATATCTGTTTCCCACCAAGGTCACGGAACGAATAAGCTTCGACTCATATGATTGTGTCTTTTACTTATCAAATCGTAAACAACAATGTGTATTGTAACATCGAGTTACCGATGCATTTTCGCATTATCAATGCACAACCGACTCGTAAATTTCAACTCATATGTCTCCGCTTTAAGATCATACGATATTATCATCTCAACATTGCTAGTGATGTAATCCATGAAGCAATCTATTGAGCGCGGGTTTATCCAATACTCAAATCTCTATTTCTAAGCACTCATGAACGTTGTAGCAGTCTTACTGCAATGTCTAACTCCTTAGACAATCTACAAACCAATTCACGACAGTCTTCGTTCATACTTACTCCCGAAACGTATGAGCGACTGTGGAGTTTTGAATAATCAAATTATTCGGGAAGTGAAACATGCAAAATTGAAACATAAAATCTGATTGGTGGCTACTATTGCCTAATTACCAAGTCTCCACGAGGTAGTCACCAAGTCGGATTTTACATAAAACTATTATCGGTTTCTAGATTTCTTTTAAACTATTTAATTCGTGTTATGTATCTATGTCTACTTGACCTTTCACTCTTTCTATGTATTCAAATGTTATACATTTATACACTTTATCCGATCGGATATCCTTCCAATGATATTTCAATTTTGGTCATACCGTCATTCTCACTAACAACTCCATTCTATGTACTGTGACTTTCCATGGTACTCGGGATCTTTAGTCCACATGACTGCACCCTAAGACTATTTCGAGGTGTTACGATGTGCCGGTGAGCCACACGCGCTCCATCGGAATGCCAACGAAATTCTTTAACCATTAGGTCCTTATTTGAAAACTCTTTTCAAATTGTTATCAACATTCACCCCAATCATTTTCCAATGATTTCTCACGTATGTAAAAAATCCATTAAGTATTCCCAGCCAGGTCATATCCTGAATCTGACTTAGTATGCTCTAAGCATTAAGTCATCAAGACATGTTTATGACACTTCTGATCGATCCAAGAAACTTGTTGGATTCGATCTAGTCCTATTCCAAACCCTTTTGGAATCTTAGAATTATTTATAATCCTTGTGTCACGACTTTTAATAACTATATCCTTTCGGAGACTTTTCCTCATGCATCTTGAATCTTATCAACATCATGCTTATTATAGCCAGGTCTATATTGATAACAACATCTATCTGATATATGTCAATGGATTATGTGATCATGTTGCACCTTTCATACCTCTCATGCCAAATCATCACACTTTGCAATGACATGAAACTATTTCCTAGGGCAATGCATCTTGAGTCTCATCAAGATCATTTTGGCAGAGTTTCGATCTATCTCATAGAAGTTTACAACCACCTGAGTATGTCGTATCTCTATTAGGTCTTTCATAGCGTCCGTCTCTTAACACCATGTCATTACACTTTGTAATGAAAAGAGACGTTTCCTAGAAACATTATGTAACACACATATGGAGATAGTAGATAACAGCGACACTCCCACTGGCTTTGACACGGTTATGGACTATTCACAAAATCCAGAACTTTTGGCACATTTTGAGAATCCAAACCTTTCTGACATCTTAATGGATATCTTTTAGCCCCTTTTGAAAAACCAATCCTTTGGCATATTTTGAGAATCTGAATATCCTTTCTTGCGAGATGCCCGCGGGGAAATCCCGGGCCCATGTACCTTTATACTGGCATATTCTTTGTGAGTCCCTATTAGTGTGCCGGTGATCCACACGCGCTCCACTAACGACTTACAATATGCAGTATCCTTTTGGATTTCATCTTCTATTGAGAGTGCTTCTCTCGGAGTCAATTACTTGACTCTGAGTATCGTCTCACTCAACCAGATGTTTTGAAGGTACGTTTCTGTCCATGTTGGTTTCTTTTGATGATTACTCCGACTGGTTTTAAGACCAGTTGTAAAATCAATCAAACTGTCACATAGACTGTATCTCTTCCTAAGGTTCTCTTAATTGGCAGCAACCGGGCTCACCAATGCTTCCAAGTAGTCGGATTGAAAATCCGTACCAACTATAGTGATTTACCACTATTCGGTATGATCATAATTACTTATGACGGTGTTCAATACTACTAGTCAAGAGAAGACTATGTCAGTATTAAAACAGAAATCTGATTTCTGCTCTAAGCGTAGTGATGACTAAAGGTTATTTCAATTGGCTAATCCTGAACTCATTCAGGACTGTCCCAACTCCCACTGTTTCCTTAGAACATGAGCTCTTTCTAAAAGAGCTCTTTCTTTTTCCAGGTACAGCGGGATAGCCAGTGAAACGACATTTCTGATTAAGTTCAGGCTAGTCATGAGGTTCAGACGAACACTACAAGACCCTGGACCTTTAATGTACAAGCGGGACAATCCCAGCTTTACATTTCAGACAGTGTCTGCAAAACCTACTTAGTCAAAGGATGTGGTTGGAATATGGTCTGACTGGTTTAGTATTCAATGTATCGGAAACTAATTTGTAATGTATCTCATACATTGAGGATCGAACTGTTTCGACCAACGCTCCATCATCTTCCCTAAGACACATTATAACTATTAATGTTCTTGGAAGGGAATAAACTGTGAAACATTTTCCCAGTTTACGTTGTCACTCAGGTTCTGTGGGTCTTGTACTTCCTTTGAAGTCATTGAACTGTTCAAGGGTTCAATCCAATCGCTTATTCTGATAAGCGAAGTCATATTCGTCATACCGAATGACAAATATCGTGAAGTACAAACAATTGTGTTCAATTTGAAGATTCGAGCAATACACAGCAACTGATGTGTTTGTTGCTCCTAATCTCAATGACTTTTACATCTCAATGTCTTTTACATCTCTATGTAAACTTATGACTTTGTTAATTTTGTTCAAGACTTGCAATCTTCAGTTGACTCTAAGTCAACTGATTCCAAAATCCTATCCTCTAAATCTTTGGGTGATTCATTTCTTGCCACATGTGCTTTATAAAGAACTTAATCACCATCTGACTCTAAGTCAAATAATTCCAAAGTCCTGTCCAACTGGATCTTTGGTTGATTCATTTCTTTACACATTAAGAACTCAATTCATCATGTGACTCTAAGTCAAATGATTCCAAAGTCCTGTCTAACTGGACATTTGGTTGAATTGATTCTTACAACATTTATCTTAACAATCATAAGGGACACAATTCTTAAATCCAAACACTTTGGATGCATTGAACATTCAAGTTATTACTAATCATGCATTCAACACATTCATATAACATTTTAAGGATAATTTCAAACAACATGTGTTAAAAGAAAATCGAAAATTTTATTAAAACAAAATCCTTGAACAATGTATCATATGATAGAAAATGTCATACGCATCTAATAAGCTAATAACATTATTTCAATATCTAACTAAACTTCAAAACCGCATGAGCCGGAAATCCAATCCAAATGTGCTCCTATGCGCCAAGGTCCCGTACCCTACTGATTCCCTGCATACAAACCAAAATGTGACTATCACATTATGCATCAAGGAATTATGGAACAGGAGTTTTGAGGTTTTTAGATATACCTGAGCTTTCAAAAGATTTTGACTTTGGAGCGTCTTTCAATCTTTCCGCGACTGTATCCGATTCTGTGGATTCCCAGCTTAAGACATATCCAGACGATCTGGATCGTTTCTTGCTGTGTCTTTCCACTGGACTTAATCCAGAAGTAGCTAAACCATTGGAGCTATGCCTGTCCAAGAGTGACTCGTATAAAGTCAACAGTGAACGCATTTCCGTTAAGGTCTTTTTCTGGTCTTCCTTTCTATACGTCTGAATGAACAGATCGTACTTACTGGTCAGTGAAGTGAGTAGAGTGTTAACACTCGACTCCTGACTCATGGAATAACCAAGTTTGTACAATTCGCCTATGTACGCTTCAATCTGAAGAACATGCGAATCGATGCCACTTCATTCTTTTAACTTACACTATGCAAGTCTTTTGAAGATCCTAGCTCGTTCCTCTTCGACCGGTTTTCGGAACATTTCCTCAACCGATTGCATTAACTCATATGGCCCCAAGGATTCAAAATCCTTGCGGAACTCGGGGTCAATGGTCAATAGCATGAGGTCACGAATGTTTTCGGATTCATCAACTAATAAGTCATGCTTATCATAAACGCTCTTTATGATGACTTGTTTTGGTGGAACCGGGATCGGATACTCGGTGAGATGTAGCTTGCCAGCAATGCCGAGAGCCAGTCTCCAATTACGAAGCCATTCCTTACAGTTGAGGCCAGTCAGCCTTTCCATATTTAGCAGGTGCTTTCTGATGCTCTCAGAAATAGGTGAAGGAGGAGAGGGAGGAGAATAGACACTTGATTCAGACATCTACAATAAACAGAATTTATTAGTTTAATTAATCCTTTTAAATAATTACCCAATATATTATTTATTAAGGCTAGGACCCAAAATACCCCAACTATGGTGTGAAGAAGGATGCCGTAATCACAACATAATGGTCATTAAGGTAGATAATACACTTATCAATTTCATCTTATGAAATTCCTAGATCTGTTGAGACACATTGAACTGTTCAATGGCATGTTTAGTCTCGGATGTGCCCCACTGTTTGTGACTGGGATGCCGAGGATCACAAACCGGGTGTGAATAACCATGCAAATTAGCTCGGTACTCTCGAAGTCAATTGTCATCTCTAATTAACGTGCCGGTTAACCACACACGCTCCGTTAATAATGACAAAATCGAGAAACCCATTGCGACTCTTTGCGGACCCCAGTTGGCGTGCCGGTAAACCACACACGCTCCACCAACGTTCCACAAAGTGCAATGTGCAATTCCATGGATTAGCACCAATTCACATTTTTATCCTAAAGTAACTAGATTGGGTTTTGTTCAAGGTTCTAGTACTTTCAATTTTAGCATTATACTTTTAAGAGGCTTAGCGGTTCTATCAAACCCGTTCGGCTAACGACACTCAACTGACCAGGAGAGCGGTGGGTAAGAGTGGATACCCATTAGACTGCCATTTTATAGTCAGTCGACTTATACCCTCTTTATAGGACAGTTTTGTGAATGAGGCCTACTAACGGTAAGACTAACCAATTTTCTTATACATAAATAATTAACTTTTAATCATAAATATATAAGACATATTTTAATCTTATTAAAATATTTTAGATTTAATTTTGTAAGAATTTTCGCAAATTTTAAGGAATTTTTTGAAAATTTAAATTAAATCTTTAAGCTGATTTAATTGATCTTTTAATTAAACAATTAATTAAACTAATTAAATCAAGAATGGGGGACCACAAAATTAATCAAATTTATTTTCCTAACCTTCCCCTATAATTCGAAATCTAGCAAGGATGGGAAGGGGAGGCAAATATTTTGCAGAAAATGGAGTGCCAGGAGTATCCTTTTATAGCCTCTAGGGTTACAGCTGAAACCCTAAGGAGCCTCATTAGTGGGCAAGCCTATTGACCACTTGGACCAGACTTTCTAAACCCTAATTAGGGTTTTCGCCACCCTTGGAAGAAGCCTCCAAGGTGGCGCCAAATCTAGCCCCTGGCTTCTGGTTTGTCAGTAATTTAACTATTGAATAAATACAAACCAGTCCCTGCACCTTTAATTAATTTATTTAATCACTGAATTAAATCCAATTAATCCTAGATTAAATCTTAATTAATTATTATAGTTTCTAATTAATATATTAACACTTAAATATATTAATAAACCATTTAATTAATTCTATTGATTTATTACACAATTAATAAATCAACATTTTACTCTACTGAACTCTATCCTGACCTCCAGCTATGAGGGCAACCCAAATGGACTTTGCTTCAATTAACAAGATAAATATAAATATAAAGTCATGGCTTAGACACCTAATCCAACAGATGGTACACTTGAGAATATCACTCGTGTTTCTGAGGACCTCGAACTAAAACTTAGAGATTTTCACACAAGGGGAAGCGGTCTGTGCATTGAATTACGATACACGAAGTAAAGATGGTCGGGTATGCATCCCCTAAGAGGAGGTTTAGAATCAAGAGATATCCTAGCTTAAGTCTTAAGCTCAAGATGGAAATGATCCTAAGGCTAAAATCGTAGCGCAAAAAGGAAAGTCTCACGTATCGGTCAACTTATGGGTGAACTTCTGTGTCTCCTCGTGAGTCATATCCAGAATACTCATTAATGGTTTTCAAGTCATGACTACTCATGGTGACTCAACTATCCCTTAACACGCAGCTCCTATTGTCGCCCTTGCCGGCATCGGAACCCTTTTCTTAGTCGTAACTCACGTACGCGGACGAGAAAGAGGTATTGTGATAATGTTGATACTAGTGTCGACTTAGGATTGTCAATAGTGGCTCTTAATAATATTAATACTATCAAAGTATTTATGTTAAACATTGACGTGGTTACTAATTACTATGTGATTCCCGAGTTTTTACACCGTTGTCCATTATGCCCACACTTAGTTATATGTCGGTCAAACCGTAGTTAAACGTAGTTGATCAGGCTACGTCTTCCCATGATTTGATAACATATTATACTTAAGTCTAATCATAATTTTCAACTTCAACTCTAACGTTCTTGTATTGTGATACTATCTCTTTTTGTATATGTATACTTTTATATGAATATCATTATATTCTAAAAGTATTATCGTATGTTTAAATTTTTTTTAACAGAGGTATAAGTCCCCGTATCTATAGTTGTATTTCTTACATGGAAGAATATACTTAGTTCGCTATAGACAATTGCTCTGATACCAATCTGTCACACCCCCAAACCACGATGGCAGAATCGTCGGAGGGCGGAACGAATCATAGTATCACAACCATTGCATACATTGAAACATAAATAGGTAAACAACCATCATACATTATAATTGGAAAGTTACA
The DNA here is from genome assembly GCA_023525715.1 of Cichorium intybus. Lineage (NCBI taxonomy): Eukaryota > Viridiplantae > Streptophyta > Magnoliopsida > Asterales > Asteraceae > Cichorium > Cichorium intybus. The sequence goes on from CM042010.1 coordinate 81,895,364, forward strand.
ACAATATGTTTTTAGACCAATTACATTATGATATCAAAATAATCAAAAGAGACGTCTCCGCGTCCCATCCAGAGGTTAGTCGTACTTGACAAATTGTTACCTGAGAATACAAGTAATTTTGCAAGTGTCAACATTAGTTGGTTAGTTCATAAGATTTTTGTAGTGAGAAACATAGTGATTCCTTTGTAAAAGTTCGTAGTGTAGTAGTGAAAACATTCGTAGTGTAATAGCAAAAATGTTCGTAGTGTAATAGCGAATATGTTCGTAGTGTAATAGTGAAAAGCTCGTAGTGTAATAGTGAAAAGCTCGTAGCGTAATAGTGAAAACGTTCATAGTGTAATAGCGAATATGTTCGTAGTGTAATAGTGAAAAACCATACTCATCTGTATCTTGTTGAGCTGTAGTTTTAAATTCCATAAAACTCGTATGTATAAGTAAAACAGTACTTATATTTGTATCTTACTGAAATGTAGTTTTAATTTCCATAAAACTCGTATGTATAAGTAAAACCGTACTTATATTTTGTAAAGAGCAACATGTAGTTTTATATTTATATAAAACCGATTGAAGATGTTTTTCCCCAAACTTAGGACGTTCGTTGTTGTTCATATGAGTTATTATAACATTGCTATGACCTAGTGACCTGGCACGACGTTCTTCAGGCGTCGTAATAGTGTAAGACATTGGTCACCCTTGACCCGTCGGTCGTAGTTGTAGCGAACAACCATAGGTGGGGATTGTCAATCCCATATAGATCTATATACAACTATCCCGCTCATACATGATTTAGGTTATAATCCAGGAATTTAGTGTGTACTTTCCCTTAGTACTGTGAAGCAATGTCTCACATAACTACCCAACATGATGTCATATCCTAGTTTGTATTGTATGAAAACCCCTTGGTATTTGTATTTATCAAATTGTCCATGATAAATATCGTGTAATAGTGTACTGAAAACCCTTTTTGTATTTGTAATTATCATAATATCCATGATAATCATATTGTGTAATAGTGTACTGAAAACCCTTTTTGTATTTGTAATTATCAAAATATCCATGATAATCATAGTGTGTAATAATTATATTTTTAGATAATTATCTTTAGTATATCTGCCTTTTCTTGTCGTTCGTTCCATAAATTATACCATTTATAATTTATGTATTTATCTTTAGTGTATATGTTGTTTCTTTTTGTTCGTTCATAAATTATACCATTTATAATTTACATACATGTTTCCCGTCGTTTTTATATATTTAGATCTAAAAGATGTTAATGAGTTGAAAGATAGTTTTTAAAGTTCATGTAATATGTCATGGTAGAAAGTTTATTTTAGTCATTTTACTTAAGTGATGACAACACTTTTTAAATCTCATCATTTTATGGGAAATAATAGTGAATTTTTCTAAATGGTCATTCGTGTACTCATTACTAAAATATAGTTCCTTTTGTTTTAAATATCAACTTCTTTATAAAATATCAATTCCAAAACTTATTATGACGTTATAAGACCAAAAAGTCATTATCACGTCATAATAACATTCTTTTTTTACCAAACAATAGTTTTGACGTAATGATAGTAGCATCATGTTTACTTAGACCATTTTAATAAACTGTATTTTCACAACTTTTGTCAAATATTCATATAAAGTATCATATTTATGACCATTTTGTCAACCACATAAACTATAAAGTTTGTTGGTGACAATCACTTAGACCATTTTAATAAAGTGTATTTTCAACTAAATGTGTATTATAGTTTACCAAAATCCATTTTGTTTGTGCCAATCACTTTATAATAAGATGATTAAACCATGAACACATAATATTTCAAGAACATAACATATAACCATATTATTTTTCAAGAGCATATCATAACTTTACAAAAATACATCATATTCATGGTTAAAACTTGTATTCTCCCCCTAAAACTTGGATAAAAATGAAAATGAGGGGTATGAACTCACATTGGGTGATGGATCTAAGGATCTTGGTGGAAAGGATGAAGATCTTGGCTTTGGAGCTCGAGAGACTCTTGGAAAAAACTATTATCCAAGGATTCCCGTGAGTTTTTGTGTGTAAAATAGTTAATGAAAGTATTAGGATCCTTAGAACTACAAGATGATCATAACTTACCAAGATGGTTTGCAAGATTCTTGAGGATGATGAAGAATGGAGCTCAAGGACCTTTGAATAAAGCTAATACCCAATGGATTTTGTGGATGTTAGTGTGTGTAAAAGAGATGAAATTGACATAGGAAGTCTTAGAATCAAGAGAGGAATGCAACTTACCACTTGGATTTGAGCAACACTTGAAGATGCAAGAGGTTAAGTGTGGGAGAGGGAGGCTGAGAGCATGAAGAGAGGAGGAGATGGGGCTGATTTCGTGGGTTAGAGAGAAGAGAGGATGGTGGTGCTCTTTTGTTGGTGATTGTGAAGCCCAAGGTGCTAGCTAGGTGCAAGTTCCCATATATGCTCTTACAACACCATCATAAGCTATCCTTAGCCCCAAGTCTAGTATCTTGGAACTTGAAACTCTATGACAAAGATGTGATGGTGAGGAGACCCATACCAGCGGATGGGGGGTGGGGGTGGGGTAGGGTGGGTTAGGTTTATAAAATATAGCAATCTACTTATATAAATAAGCGATTTTTATAAAATCGTAAAACGTTTTGGTGAAATTTTATGAGTTTTTGAATAAACGATGTTCCAAATAAATATTATATATAAAAACATTGTTAAACATTTATTTAGACGGTGTCGTAACTCGTTTGACGATGAAATACGAGTTTAAATGCGGTATTCGTTCGGTTACGCGATTTTTAGCGTTTTACGGACAATTATCTTTGGCTTTGGAAATAAATACTAGATAATACTACGTTTCATAATATTTGATTTATTATCTCGTATTTGATGTTTAAAACACCACGTTTTGCATTTTAAACCTAAAACCTGTGTACATTTACCGTTCACAACGATTTAACTTGTTGTAACTTTTGCGTACGAACTCCATTTTCGACGTTCTATATATCAACAGGTCCGTATTCATGAATACATCGTTTTATGAATATTATTTATACTAAAATAATATTTGTGTGTTTATCGAAATTCTACGTTGCCGTAATTCATCATACACATTTATAGTGTTTATTCGATAATTGTTTCCAACTAGTGCACGTAGTATTATAACATTCAAGTATAATACAAAGATTATGAAGTTTACACCTCAACATGTTAATCTAATGTGCGCTCTAGTTGACTTTTGTTGACGATCGTTGGCTTAGGTTGACTGATTTTTGACGGTTGTCACATCATCCCCCCGTTAGAAGGAATTTCATCCCGAAATTTAGTGTTAGGCATTGGTTACGGGGGTCTCTGGAAACACACATTCTCTCTATGACCTGCTGACGGAGCTGTGTGGTTAACCGGCATGTCAGTTAGGGTCGTAGTCGAGGGGTGATGTGACACTCGCGATTTTCAAGCGTATCTTGAGTCGGACATCATGCTGGTTCTTCATGGATGATTGAACATCTGATTTATGATCCACGACATCCCTGTCATGAATTCTGAGATGAGCACAAACGAGATGAACATGCCATTGAACTGATATCAATGAATCTCACAGATCTAGGAGTTTCATGGTGAATGAAATTGACAAAGGCCTTGTCTACCCTGATGACCATTGTGGTATGATTACGACATCCCCCTTCATATCACAACTGGGAAATCTGGGGTCCTAGCCTTAGTAAATAACTTGGGTAATTATTTAAAGGTTTCAAACTAACTAAACTAAATTCTGTCTTATAGATGTCTGCCAATAATAATAACGTCAAATCGAGTCCGACCCCGACCCCGACTCCTCCTCCACCTCCTCCAGCACCAACCAACATCTCTTTGCTTTCTGTCCTCTCGAGGGAAAAGCTTACGGGTCCGAACTATCTTGACTTGATCTGGGCTCTAAGGATTGCTTTGAGGTTCGAGGGCAAAGAGTATGTCCTTGACACGGATCTCCCAGATGTAGATGACACTGCTTCTGATGAAGAAATAGCTGCTTATGGTAAGCATTATGACGACTCAACTAAGGTTGTATGCCTAATGTTGGCGACCATGACCTCAGAACTCCAAAAGGGTTTTGAGAATGCTGGTACATACGACATCAACCTGCAACTCAAGAGAATGTTCCAAGAGCAAGCCAGGAAGGAACGATTTGAGATCATCAAGTCCCTTATTGTCTGTAAACTGCAAGACGAAGCATCTGTGTGTACTCATGTTCAAAAAATGAAGTCGTGCATTGACAGGCTGCGTAGTCTTGGAGTCCAGCTACCTAAGGAGTTGGCCATTGACATGGTCCTGAACTCGCTTTCTAGTTCATATTCATCATGAACTATAATATGAAAAATTTGGACAAGACCATGATGGAGTTACACAGGATGCTAAAGACTGCTGAGGCCAGCATGACGCAGGCTCGTGGGACTAACTCCCCTGCTCCCGTCCTAGCCATTCATCACGATAATGGCAAACAGAAGAAATGTTCTCATCCCAGTGGAAAGGGAAAAGCCAAGGGCAACCAAGGCTTTAAGAGAAAGGCTAATTCCGACATTGCCCCTACCAGTGACCCAAAAGAGGCTATCTGTTTTTACTGCCAGCAGAATGGACACTAGAAACATAGCTGCCCGAAGTACCTGGAGGACCTAAAGAACAATAGGGTCAAAGAGTCTGGCACCTTATGTATATTCATGATCGAATTGTATATTACTATGACTTCTAATTCTTAGGTCATTGATACATGATGTGGTACTCACATCTGTGCTGATATGCAGGGACTAAAGGAAAGTAAGAAGCTACAGCATGGGGAGCTCAACCTGACCATGGGAAACAGACAAATAGCTGCTGGTACGAGGATCAGGAATTATGAGCTAATGCTAGATAGTAATAGTTCTATTAGGTTATTTAATTGTTGCTACTCGCCAGAAATGGCTCGAAACATCATCTCATTCTATGTTTTGTTTAGGGATGGTTTTAAGTTTTATTTTGACAATGATAATGGTAACATTTTTTTTATAAAATAATTGTTTTTGTTTTAAAGCTAGTCCCTGTAATGGCATATATGAAAGTGTTGTTTATGTTGGTAGAAATGATAATGTAACTTTGAATGTTGATTCTGACGAAAATGTTCTCGACAAATCACGTCTATGGCATTATCGTCTTGGTCATAAGAATCGCATTACCAAGCTCCAGTCAGAAGGAATCTTGGAATCATTCGAATTAAAGTCTGATGATGTATGCGAGTCTTGCTTACTTGGCAAGATGACCAAATCGCCATTCACAAGAAGCTGTGAAAGAGGCAAGGATCTGTTGGAACTAATCCATCAGGTGTTTGTGGACTGTTCAGATCCGCCACTAGACAAGGTGATCGCTACTTTGTAACATTTACTAATGATTTCAGTAGATACGATTATGTTTATCTGATTAAACATAAGTCAGAAACCTTTGAAGTGTTCAAAGAATTTCAAAACGAAGTAGAGAATCAACTGGGCAAGAATATTAAGATGATTCGTTCCGATAGAGGCAGAGAATATCTTAGCGAGGAATTATACGATCATCTTAGGATTTTGGAATAGTTTCACAATTCTCTCCTCCAAGAACACCGCAGCACAATGGTGTGGCTGAAAAGAGAAATCGAACATTGTTAGACATGGTTCGATCTATAATGAGTCGTGCTACACTTCCAATAAGTTTCTGGGGTCATGCCTTAGAAATTGCAGCTCATATCTTAAACCTCGTTCCAACTAAGAAGGTTGATAAAACACACTCTGAAGTGTGGAGTGGAGAACATCCTTCACTGGCACACATAAAAGTTTGAGGTTGTGAAGTTTTCTTTTGGCACAAAGCTCATGACAAACTTGAACCCAGAGCAAATAAGTGTTATTTTGTCGGTTACCTGCGAAGGTCCTTTGGGTACTTGTTTTACAAGCCTTCCGAGAAAAAAGTGTTTGTTGCTCGAAGAGGAGTGTTTCTCGAAAGAGACCTCATATCCAAAGAAGCTAGTGGGAGAAAAACAGATCTTGAAGAAATTCAAGAGTCAACCGATGTTGAAACTATAGTTGACACTGGTACTCAACCCGAGGATGAGACTCCTGTTGAGGAAACTGATATATCTCCACCGCCTCTTCGCAGATCTAGTAGAGTGCGTCTACCGCCTAAGTTTTATGGTTTCCATATTACTACAGAATGTGACACATTGATCAATGATAAAACACTGGTTAGTGAGGATGAACCATCCAACTACAAGGAAGCGATGGCAGGCCCTGATGCTAACAAATGGAAAGAAGCCATGGAGAGCGAGATTCAGTCCATGTATGACAACCATGTTTGGAACTTGGTTGATCCAACACCATGTCTCAGAACCGTTGGGTGTAAGTGGATCTTCAAGAAGAAGACAGACATGGATGGGAATGTACACACATTCAAGGCCAGATTGGTTGCGAAGGGTTTCACTCAGACTCAAGGAATTGATTATGATGAAACCTTCTCTCCAGTAGCCAAGATAAAGTCTATTAGAGTGTTACTTGTCATTTTTGCATTTTATGATTATGCAATATGGCATATGGATGTCAAAAACGCTTTCCTTAACGAAAAACTCTCATAGGATGTGTATATGGCACAACCAGAGGATTTTGTAGACATCAAGTATCCAAATAGAGTGTGTAATCTTGAAAGGTCCATATATGGACTTAAGCAAGCTTCTCGTACCTGGAACATCTGCTTCCATGAGAAGGTCAAAGAGTTTGGATTTTCTAGAAGTCAGGATGAATCCTGTGTATATGTTAGATCCAGTGGGAGTAATGTAGTATTTCTGATACTATATGTCGATGACATACTCCTTGTAGGAAATGTCATCCCAACCTTACAAAGTGTAAAGGTGTAACGCCCCAATTTCAAAATTTCTAAAATTCATTTATTATCAAGGTTCCAATAAAATATTTCTTCCAAAAAAAGTAAATCTGTTCGACATATTTATTAAACCAACAGCGGAAACATTTGAAAATCTTAACATAATTCATTAAAATAAATCTCTTGTATGCAATGCGCCGCCGTCACGCCTTGCCCTTCCCTTTGTCATTTGAAATACCTGAAATGTTATAAAATCAATGGGTAAGCTTAAAGCTTAGTGAGTCCACAAATTACCATACATGCCCACACATTAAACAACACGTCCTCGAGAACGACCCGACCCTACCCGCCATACAACAGCTACGGGCGTCCATCATACAACAGCTATAGACACGGGAAGGTTCTACCCATCATACAACAGCTATGGTTCCCGGTTTTGGCCCAGCCCATCATACAACAGCTATGGGACAAGACAATAGTCCAACTCGTCATACAACAGCTACGAGGGGACACGCATCAGTACTGAGCCCAACAACAAATAATCACAGATATAGAGCAAATCATATAACTGTAAATAACACACAAGATGCCTAACATGCAACATCATATAGTAAGGTAAGGATACTCACCTGAATCATAACCGTCCGGATAATCGCTAATATCCTAAACTAGGCTCGTCCGATCACCTAAATCCCACATACACAACATATTAATCACTGACCAAACTCCTATAGACTGGCCTAAAGGTTAGACCCAACATTTGGTCGAAAATAAGCTTTTGGGTCAAACAGCCGCTCGCCGCAGCGCGACCTTCCTCTTACGCGTCGCGGACTATCATTACACTTACGGGGTTTTACTCAAACCCAGTCGCCGACATAGCCTGTTCGCGTCCCGGACTCGCAATAGTCCGAAATCCTCTTTTTGCTCTTAACCAGAACAGTCATCGATTAGGGTTCCACTCTACACCCTTCCTGGGATCAGAAACTACCCTAAGATCACTTCCTTATGGACATGCAAGTCCATGCATGTCCTTGGTCCAAACCCTAAGTGTTACAAGTCATCTAAGACTACTAATCAAGGGATAACACCATAAAGACGGGATAGAATGAAATATCAGAAGGTAGATCCTCTTACCTTGTTTCTGGGAAACAGAGGAATGCACCCGATCGGCTACAAGCCTTTCCCCACGTTGTATCTCTTCCTTCAAACCTTCAAAGCCTTAGAACCGAAGAGCCTCTGCTGAAACCAGTCGACTCCACTCTTGAGAACTTCCAAAAACACGAACCCTAGGGCTGGGGTCCTTTATATAGGCATGTACATCCGAATTAGGGTTTTCACAATAGAGGCGCACCGTGCCGCGGGTTCTTTCGAACCGTGCCACGCGCACAAATCCTACGCGATTCTAGATTATTCCTAAAGCCGCGCCGCGGATTCCTCCGGGCCGCGACTTGGCGGAACGGGTCTTACAATTCTCCCCTACTTGAATGGATTTCGTCCCCGAAATCTGTGCCTGTAAACAACTCGGGGTAATGCCTTCGCATTTCTTCCTCAGATTCCCAAGTCCATTCAGACCCCTTACAATGCTGCCACAGCACCTTAACTACCCCTGTCATCTTATTTCGTAAAGTCTTTATTTTCCTTTCTTTGATAGCAACCGGTCGCTCCACATAGTTCAAGCGTTCGTCAATTTGGATACCCTCCAAGGGCACAATTGAAGTTTCATCGGTAATACACTTCCTGAGTCGGGAAACGTGGAACGTGTCGTGAATCTGGCTAAGCTGCTCGGGCAACTTCAATCGGTAGGCTACCTTACCTACTTGTGCGATGATTCGATATGGTCCAATGTACCTAGAGCCAGGCTTTCCTCAATTCCTGAAACGAATAACCCCCCTTCCAAAGCAACACCTTAAGAAGAACAAAACTTCCAACCTGGAACTCAAGATCGAACCATCGTTTCGCCATTTCTCTCCCAATTGCACGCTACAGAATGCGTCGCATTGCACAGCCTCAACTAAGAAATCTAGAAGTTACTACAAGCCTGACTGAGCCATAGATTCTATCTACTACACTAACAACGATCCGGTATACCCGGGGTCCCACTTTCCAGTACATCGGTACCTTAACGACAAAACTCTGTCCGATAAACTCAGGTCCTATCACTGCATAATATCATGATTCTTCTTCCGGCTCAAATCGGTCTACAATCTCTTCCTGAACACATAGAAGTCCTGACACCCTCTCCCGTACGACTTCTTGCACAAGAGACCATTTCTCGTGTGCTAACCATTATCATAAAGGATTCTACCAACGTTACATAGGAAACTACAACTCCCATCAAACTAAGAACGTAATCCCGAAGGAACTCCTACATTGATCTCTCCATACAGCCATCCTTCTAAGGATGATGCACAATACTGAAACGAAGTTGGATGTCGCAACTTTACGAACCTTCTCCTAAACTCCTAAGTGAGCTGCACCTCCTTACCTGATATCACCATCCAGAACACCATATCGGGGTACCTTCTCCCGAGCCTTAACATCATCCACCCTTCGTAGCCCAGCATACTATAACAGACTCAAAGTGAGCACTCCTGCTCCATCGGTCTACGACATCCTTGATTTTATCAATAAACTGAGGGGTTCCTTGGTACTTCCGCAATGAACCCATACAGTCATACCTCCAAATTCTACCTCAGAAATCCTCGGAGACCAAATCAGCTACCTATCTTTTGATGATTGGCCTTGACCTTTCCACCGATCAAACCTCTCTCCTCTTAACCATTCCCCACTTCCTTACCGGCCAGATCACCAGTAATTCTCTCCAATATCATACACATCCGTGTTGCCCCTCGGCCAACGAAAAACTTGACACAAACTTCTTCGTTCATCACCGCACGGAAGCTCCGTCTATATCTAACATCCAAGGCGACCATAATGGGTTAGCCATCCTCCGCTAACCCTACCCCACAACCTTCATTTACCCGAACTGTCTCACCTAAAAGTGTTCCCTTCCACGGTTTCTCATCTAAATCCTTATCTTGAATCCAATCCGCCCAGTCTTCATGTCGCCCTGATCCGCCCTTGGTTTTCATTCTCACCAGCTAAACAGCCATCAACAAAACCAAGGTAGTCTTCACCTCAACTACTTCGGCAAATGCGATCATGGAGGGGTCTATAATCATCTCCCATCCTACTGAACAATCCTAAGGGTACTAATCCTCAGCACCCAGATAACCATTATCTCATCTTGCACAGAAATCATCTGCCCCACAACCCAATCTGACCAATCAGCCTACTAAAACCGTACCTCGTACTCGAGGGAACACGACACAGTATTGCTACAATAAAGCTCCTGGCACTCCCGATCAGCACGAAGTATTCACCAAAACACACCACAGTACCACCTCAACATAGTACACTCCATCCGACAACACCTTATCTCTCACCGAGGCACGAGGGGGCACAACCTCGAACAAGGCACAGTACCCCAGTACCCACGTGAGATACCATGTTAGTTCTATATGCCCAAGGATGATCATAAAATGATATTACTAATAATACATGATCCTATAGGGTCACACCAACAACAAGTATGACACCATATTAATCATTTGGGATGTTAAATTTGATTTAACATCAAATGATACTAAACTTGCATTTTAATTTTGTAAGTTATTATTATTTGAGGTAAATAATAATAGCACCAAAATTAATGGTTGATTAATATTTCATATGTGATGAATTAATTAAGTATAACAATTAAATTGTTTAAGTTGTTAAATAATTTAATTGATTTATAAGTAAACCTTTTAGTTAATTTAATTGATAAATTAAATGAAACATGTACATTATAGATATATATATATATATATATATATATATATATATATATATATATATATATATATATATATATATATGTATATATATAATTTATGATACATGATTAATTGGTTTATGAATGTGATTAAGTGGTTAAGTGTTATTCCATTTAAACACAAGTGTGAAAGTTTATTATTTATAAACTTTATGACACAAGTTTATAAATAATAAAGATGGAATAAATATATTGATTATTCTACCCTTATGGCCGGCCACATATGAGGAAGAAAAGATGCATGTGGGAACTTGAGAAAGGCATGGGATATTCTCTCATTGCCCAAGATTTGACCATGTAAAAGTTGCATGCTTCATTAGTTTATTCAACCCACTTTTCTCTTGGTTATTATGTACCATTTGGCCGGCCATTTGAAGGGTATCAGAGCCATGGCTATATTGCATGTTTAGATAATAAGTTTATTTGGATAAACTTGGTTTTTGGAAGCCATGAATGTTCATCTTCTTGAATGCAATGTTCATGCATGGCTTCTTTGGCAACATGCAAGTATATTATCAATGATTTTATGTAACCAACTAAAATTTATGTTTGCATGCATTTGGTTACATAATTGTTGCCTTAAAAAAACAAAGTGTTGATTTTCTTATGATTTTATGTGATAAAATGGTGCATAAACAAGCCAAGGACCATATGATGCATGTTTTGTGTTTAAATTCGATATGGTTGTAATCTATTTTTTATTCAAATGGTTTGTAATAATAATTAGTTATTTCCTTCTTATATTCATTTTGTAAGTATTTGAATAGTTGTATTTTATATCTTTCACAAAATGTAACAAGAGAAGGAGATAAAGGCATGAGAAGACTACACCCAACAGCAACGATTTTTCCTTCTTTCCTGCTGCCAATTTCGGACCTGTTAAGGAGGATTTAGAAAATTCATATCTTGGTATTTTGATGCTATACTTGTTGGTAACTTTAATATCTAGCATATACAATAAGTGTTAGCAAGTATAAGCATCAATTTAACCAAGAATGAAGTGAAGAAAGCAACAAAACCAAAATAAATCCTTCCTGCTGCCACTGTTCTGTCGCAAGTTTCATGGAGCCCAAAAGAAATTCAAAAACTCAGGCAATGGTGTCAAGATATGGTGGTTCAAGTGTCATTTGATGATATAAGAAGCTTGGCAAAATTGTAGCCAAATCGAAGATCATTTGGTTGAGTTTTTATCACCTTTTTGTCCCTAGGTTTGGACTTGATATTGCATGTATGGCTCACATGAAATATCAAACTAGTTGGCTTGTGTTTATGCACCCATGCATGCATGTGATGATTGAATGTTTTATGATTTCATGTTGTGGATGAAAATAAGATTTTGCATGCTAGACAACCTAGATAATTAAACATAATCATCAAGGAGTTTGTAATTTTCAAAATTGACATTTAAAACATAAGATGTGATACAATTGGTTTTATTAAAATGGGTTTTGTTATAAAACCTATAAAGTCATGTTTTGAAAATGAATGAAACAAGAAATAAAATGGAGATTTTATGAACTCTTACAAACTCCAACCCTAAATAATAATTTAGGATTAAAATTGGTTCTCATGTATGTGATCAAACTCAAACTTAATATTGGATATTAATTGTAATCTTGACCACAAACAAAGAATCAATAAAATGGAGATTTTATGATTAAGGAACCAATTTAACAAAATAAGATTTTAATGGTACCATGTTCATTGGATGCATGCAATCTACATGATACCATATGTTTTCAAAATTAGAATTGTAAAACATACAAATCCCTTTCGAAATACAAATCAATGTCGTCCCTCTTAAAGACACTCATGTATCACTTGAATATCCTTGTGGGATAAAGGTTACCTAACCACTTGGAGTCTTCTTGTTATACAAGAGGTAGTTTTGCAATATTGATGGGATAAAGGACACCTAACCATTAATAGTTGTCAAAACTACACGTCCGTTTAAGTGGGATGATTTATTTGGAAATCTTTTGTGATAAAGGTCACCTAAGCATTATAAATCCAAGGCATAGATGGGATCAAACATGCTAAACTTATAAATGTTATAACGGGATCCCATAACTCTAGAAATTATATTTGGATATAATTGGTAAACCGTTACCTACCATGTTGATTCGAATAGGCGGGATAAAGGATACCTAACCACTTATTCGTATTGCAACTTGGATTCTAGACCTTAATCAATTAAAGTTTATGAAACAAGAAAGGGTATTAATTATTAAGGACTTAATATCATAAATTACTAAATTGAACCTTGTTAAAATTTTGTAGATGGCACCAAACACAACAAACCCGGCTCCAAACAAAACCTCACTACGGTCTCTCCTTGAGGGAGAAAAACTTAACCACACCAACTTCTTGGATTGGTACCGTAGTGTTAGAATAGTTCTCAAACAAGAAAAGAAAGAATATGTTCTCAATGAACCACTTCCTGAAGAGCCCCCTGCCATTCCTAAGCCACCACACGATGCATGGCTTAAAAAGATGGATGATTCCATTGATGCATCATGTCTCATGTTGGCAACTATGAATCCTGACCTTCAGAAGGATTTAGAGAATCATTCGGCCTATGACATGATTAATCAATTGAAGGAAATGTTCCAACAACTTGCAAGAACGGAAAGGTTCGAAACTGTTCGGGCTTTATGGATCATCTTAAGACTTGTGGAATTGTTTCACAACTTACTCCACCTGGAACACCACAACATAATGGTGTATCTGAGAGGCGGAACCGAACACTATTGGATATGGTTTGATCCATGATGAGTAGAAGTACTCTACCTTTATCATTTTGGGGTTATGCTTTACAAACAGCTGGTCGTCTCCTAAACATGGCACCTACTAAGAAGGTAGATAAAACGCCTTATGAGATATGGCATGGAAGGGTTCCATCTTTATCCTATCTTAAGGTATGGGGTTATGAAGCTTATGTTAGACAAGAAGCTTCAAACAAACTAGAACCCCGTTCAATAAAGTGTATCTTTGTAGGGTATCCGAAAGATTGTCTTGGATACTACTTCTACAATCCCGTAGAGAATAAGATATTTATTTCTCGAAAAGCTGAATTCCTAGAAAGCAAGTTTCTGACGGAAGAGGCTAGTGGGAGGTTTGTGGAACTTGAAGAACTTCAGGAACCATAGCCTCATACACAAGAAATTGGATCTAGCATTCATTAAGAAATTGTTGAACCTGAACAAACAGTTGATCAGGAACAAATTGTAACACAAGATGTTCGCAGATCTAGTAGGGTTCGATTTGAACCTGAAAGGTATGGTTACCTAATGATGGAAGAGGAATGTTATACGACAGATTCTGATGAACCCGTCAACTACTAGAGTGCAATGTCAGATCCTGAATCTGATAAATGGCTTGAAGCCATGAACACTGAGATGCAATCCATGCACGATAACCAAGTATGGGACTTGGTTAATCTTCCCACCAATTGTAAGACTGTTGGGAACAAATGGGTTTTCAAGAAGAAAACCGACGTGGATGGAAATGTTCACAGTTTTAAGGCTAGACTTGTCGCTAAAGGTTACTCACAAACTCATGGTATAGACTATGATGAGACCTTTTCACCAGTGGCAATGATCAAGTCAATTAGGATACTTTTTGCCATAGCCGCATACTATGATTATGAGATATGGCAAATGGATGTTAAGACCGCTTTCCTTAATGGACACTTATTGGAAGATGTCTATATGGATCAACCTGAAGGTTTTGTCGATCCTAAACATCCAAACAAAGTGTGCAAGCTTAAAAGATCTATCTATGGATTGAAGCAAGTGTCTCGAACATGGAACATCCGTTTTGATGAAAAGATTACAAATTTTGGATTCATCAAAAATGAGGATGACTCCTGTGTTTACAAGAAAGCTAGTGGGAGCATAGTCATATTCCTAGTATTATATGTAGATGACATACTTTTATTTGGAAATGACATTCCAGCCTTAAAAGGTGTCAAAGCGTTCCTTGAGAACTGTTTCTCAATGAAGGACTTAGGGGAAGCTGCTTATGTATTAGGCATAAAGATCTATAGAGATAGATCAAAGAGACTTATTGGTCTAAGCCAAAGTGTGTATATTGATAAGATCTTGAAAAGGTTCAAGATGCAAGACTCCAAAAGAGGATTCTTGCCAATACCGCATGACACCATCCTAAGCAAGTCTCAGTGCCCAAGCACTAGGACTGAACTTGAAAGGATGAAACATGTCCCATATGCTTCGGTAATTGGGTCTATCATGTATGCCATGTTATGCACTAGTCCCAACGTCTCATGTGCCTTAAGCATGACTAGTAGGTATCAACAGAACCCAGGTGAAGCCCACTGGACTGCTGTCAAGAACATTCTTAAGTACTTGAGAAGAACTAAAGATATGTTCTTAGTTTACGGTGGTTTGGAAGAAAGCTTGAAGGTAAAGGGTTACACTGACGCAAGCTTCCAAACAGATAGGGACGATTCAAGATCTCAATCTGGGTATGTTTTTATTTTAAATGGAGGAGCCGTGTCTTGGAAGAGTTCCAAACAAGAAGTGATTACACAATCCACTACAGAATAAGAATATGTTGCTGCTTTGGAAGCTGCTCAAGAAGCTGTCTGGATGAGAAAGTTCATTGAAGATCTAGGGGTTGTTCCTTCCATTCGGGACCCTATAGAAATCTTCTGTGATAATCTAGGTGCTATAGCTCAGGCAAAGGAACCTAGATCGCATCAAAAGACCAAACACATTCACCGAAGGTATAACTACACAAGACATGAAGTTAAGAATGGTGAAATAAGTATTCACAAGGTTCATACAGATCAGAATTTGGCAGACCCATTCACGAAGCCTTTACCCCAAGCTAAGCATGAAAGTCACGCTAAGGGTATAGGACTTCGTTTTTCTAATGAATGGATTTGATTTGTGTTTAGTGTTTTATGAATATCAATATCAAACTATGTAAACAAGAATTATGTAATATATGTGATGTGATGTTTCATTCAAAATTTTGTGTTTTAGTATTAGCATGTTTAATCCTTGAATAATACGATTATTCTAAATGTCCATAGTCGATCATAGTTGTGGGAGCAACTATGAAGTAAGACTAATATGAATTGGATTGGTTGACTTTTATGGGTAAAAGTAGCAAAAGGTTGCAACCAAATTCATAGGTACTTGTCAGTGAACAAGTATTGGACTTGACCTGTTTCAAGATCACTCCATGGATCATTATCATAAGTGATTCATGAATAAAGGTATTATCATTGTATCCTTAGACCTGAGATACATATTTGGGACTCAAGTGTAGGGAGTGCTATGCTTTGATATGGTTCACCGTTGTTCTTGAAAAATAGACAACCATAAAGGCCATGCTCATGTATAATACTAACTATATGAGGGGCGTATGTAGTCAAGACGGGATTTGTTCCTCTTATGTGTTGAGAGTAAGACATCTAAGGCGCCTAATTAAAAGTTGAATGTAAAATGAGAATGATTAAGATCCATGTCTCATGTTCAACATGATGTCTGAGACAAAAGGATGATTGATAGATAACCTTATACATCAATTAGAGCCTCGTGCTTATGAAGAATTGGATGTTGTTGAATGGCATTATGTCATGTGTTATTGGGGGCAGTGAAATGTTGCTAGACGTTTACCACTGTCGGTATCATTCTATGATGCAACCTTGTGCAAGTGGGAGATTGTTAGTTCTATATGCCCAAGGATGATCATAAAATGATATTACTAATAATACATGATCCTATAGGGTCATACCAACAACAAGTATGACACCATATTAATCATTTGGGATGTTAAATTTGATTTAACATCAAATGATACTAAACTTGCATTTTAATTTTGTAAGTTATTATTATTTGAGGTAAATAATAATAGCACCAAAAATTAATGGTTGATTAATAATTCATATGTGATGAATTAATTAAGTATTACAATTAAGTTGTTTAAGTTGTTAAATAATTTAATTGATTTATAAGTAAACCTTTTATTTAATTTAATTGATAAATTAAATGAAACATGTACATTATAGATATATATATATATATATATATATATATATATATGTATATATATAATTTATGATACATGATTAATTGGTTTATGAATGTGATTAAGTGGTTAAGTGTTATTCCATTTAAACACAAGTGTGAAAGTTTATTATTTATAAACTTTATGACACAAGTTTATAAATAATAAAGATGGAATAAATATATTGATTATTCTACCCTTATGGCCGGCCACATATGAGGAAGAAAAGATGAATGTGGGAACTTGAGAAAGGCATGGGATATTCTCTCATTGCCCAAGATTTGACCATGTAAAAGTTGCATGCTTCATTAGTTTATTCAACCCACTTTTCTCTTGGTTATTATGTACCATTTGGCCGGCCATTTGAAGGGTGTGGAGACCATTCTTTCATGCTTAGATATCAGCCAAAACACTCTCATATTCTCCCTTGAACTCTTGCCAAAAATCGTTTTCAAGCTTCAAGGATTAAAGGTGTTTATCTTGCAAGTTATAGAACTAGCATTCTAGTGTGTTCAAGCTTGTGGTGGATCAACTATAGAGGGGATCTTCCTTGATTTCTAGCCATCAAATTCGTCCACCTAAACACCAAGAAGAAAGGTTATGATCTTGAACTTCATCTATGCTTCTTCTTCATTTTATCTCTACATGCATGTAGCATGATCCTCTTGGAAGTGAAATTTGTGTTCATGATTTTATGCTTCCGTTGCAACTTCAAGTTTTTGAAACTCATAACATGAACATCGATTTCCAACATACCAATCCTCCAGGACGTAAAATCCTTAATCGATCACTACACCAATACGACCCAATGCTCATGGCCAACGCTTATCCTTGTTCCTAGCATCGCTTAGCATAACCCTCGTCCTGTCTTCATATTATCGTTGCTTAATATGTTGCTTCCGCGCTGATCCTTCCCGATCGATACACAATCTCACCAAAATGTTTCCTTAAAACCTTGCTCCAACCCCTTCCTTACTTTCGCCCAGCCTTTCCTGCCTTGGAAGGCTTCTCAGCTCGCGATCCTTTCCTTCCTTGAAACTATTGACTAGCGCTCCTGAGATGAGCTGTCCCATATGACACATCCCTTACTTCGAAGACTTTTGTCCTACACACATAACTCTTGTTGAAGCCTGAAGTAGATTCCTAGTATCTGAATAATTCCTCTACGTCAATCCTTCTGAGTATCAGTCCATTCAAGCAGAACCCTTGCGTTCCAAGTCACCATAGCTTGCGCAATCTTGCAGTCGACCCAACAGGTCGCGTTGTCCCCTCAGCCCGGCGTCTCACCTTCCATGCTCTGCCCTTTTTATACTAAAACTCGACTCTCTCGCTCCCACTACTGTCAAGGTCCTGAGTTGAAACGAAATACAATCGTCCAGCGTTCCCCACACTTTAATGGAAATAATCAAAACTCCCATGGAGGTGACCACGCACCCCTAGCATGGCCAAGATCCTTGCCTCTTCGCAATACATACTACCTCCAACCGCTTCCTTGAATTCGCAGAATTCCCTTTACTCAAAGCTATTCCAAACACCTTTACCTTAAGGTGAAAAGCTACTCGATGAACCAATAACCACTTGCTAGCTCCAACACGCAATGACACTCCCATCTTCCCCTTTCAAACTACAACTTTCCCTTTTCAAGGACTTAGCCCCTGCCGGCGAGTTCCCTGCCTTGTCAGATCACGGGTATCCATCCTCACGCCGTTTCCCTCATTGCCATGAGACTTCCATCCTCAATGGTCAGTTATGTCACACTGGGAACCCTTCTTCCCTTTCTGCTTCAACCCTCTACTTGTGGCTATCTGTCCAAGGAGCCATCTTCTGTGGGTCTTTATCCCATAAGTCACACACTACTCGCATTTTTCGTCATACCTTGTACGTAGTCTCCAATTACTCTAACTTCAGCTGGGTAGCAGGAGTCAAGGTCCATCAGCTTTAGCAGCTGGACGGGCCCTTCCTGCTCTTCGAGTGACACAAGTCGACATAACGTCGACACTTAAATCAATCTGGATTCTCGTCCATTCCCCTAAAGGAGTACCTGGAAATCCTCTGGAACCTACCTGCAGATTCCCAAGCCACGATTTCTAATTAGCTGCCAATTCCTTCTTCCTCTATTATCATAACCCAAGTCCAAGGCTTGATAATTTTTAATGCAAGTACTCCCATATTCCAGTAGCTGAGCTATTTGCGCATTAAGCTTCGCTCCTTCTCTTAGAACAACAAATCTCCCCCACTTGGAATCTGTGCCAATACCTAGTGCTGATCGCGATCGATCAGTGCCTCGAACCTTTGTAACAAATCCAATCCTCATACCATGTCGTTAGTCCATTAAACAGGAATAAGGTCTATCGGGATTCACATCCATAGACCTTCGAAACATTGACATGCAAAACCCAGATGCATCGGCTAGCAACCCGGATGCATCGCCTAACCCATTGCTGCCAATCATAACCCTCGTTGATACCTCAACGGCAATCAATTTCTACACCTATGATCCATCCCGATCCATCTCCATTGGTTACACCCGAAACTACTCCCAATCCACTCTTCATTACCGAACATCGCCACGATAAAGACGTGTACTTTCCTTTCGTAACTAATTCATAATGTGAATCATATCTGATTCTCTACCCTACACGGTTCCTTAGAATTTTGGGTAACTCTTCCTGACTCAAGTATGAATCCTGTGCTTTCGGTAGTACGGGCCCGGTACTACCTTCCACACCTATTCGTACTTGTTCCAGAATTTGTTCCCCAATACTCTAATTCACCACCCACTCATCTATTCGACATTGGTATTCATACGGTCTCGCACCCAAGTGCCTAACACTCATCCTAGGCTACCTAGGATCTCACACCCCACCCGTGCCTAAAAGAACTTCTGCTAACACCATCGAGTCGCCTCACGGACACACAGTCGTACACAATCGAGAATAAGATAGACATTAAAATAAATGATCCTACCCCAAAGTCACAACCAAACAAGGAACAGCCAGTAAGGCTACACCAAGAATTCTTAGGCTATCTTATCCTAATTGTATATAACCCAATAGCATTCACTAAGCAACCTAATAGTGTTAGCATAGATTCTAAAGCAGCACAAATAACAAACAACAGGCAGAAGGCATCCTAATCCAAGCATTTCTAGCATGCATTTCCTGACTAAATTCCACGCCTACTTTCTGGCATACATATATCATCACATAACACAAACTTGGCATGGGTAATTGGGAATCACAAAAACTTACTTGAGCTCGGTTGACGGTTCGCATCGCATCTCATTCTTTTCGAAACTCATTATCCGTTAAAAATCATAAGTCGGGTGTGCATACCATGTTTCAAACCCCCAAGCAACAATCAAACAAGAACATGCAAGGGAATCTTCCACATGTTATTCAACCCAACTACTTAAAACTTTTATAAAGAAAACATTATTTCTTTAACGAAAAGCTCTCAGTCCTAAGTTTGAGTTTGGATTCCCAATACAGTTCATCCAAATCCCTCAAACCAAGGCTCTGATACCAATTTGTAACGCCCCAATTTCAAAATTTCTAAAATTCATTTATTATCAAGGTTCCAATAAAATATTTATTCCAAAAAAAGTAAATCTGTTCGACATATTTATTAAACCAACATCGGAAACATTTGAAAATCTTAACATAATTCATTAAAAAAAATCTCTTGTATGCGATGCGCCGCCGTCATGCCTTGCCCTTCCCTTTGTCATTTGAAATACCTGAAATGTTATAAAATCAACGGGTAAGCTTAAAGCTTAGTGAGTCCACAAATTACCATACATGCCCACACATTAAACAACCCGTCCTCGAGAACGACCCGACCTTACCCACCATACAACAGCTACGTGCGTCCATCATACAACAGCTATGGACACGGGAAGGTTCTACCCATCATACAACAGCTATGGGTTGCCGGTTATGGCCCAGCCCATCATACAACAGCTATGGGACAAGGCAATAGTCCAACTCGTCATACAACAGCTACGAGGGGATACGCATCAGTACTGAGCCCAACAACAAATAATCACAGATATAGAGCAAATCATATAACTGTAAATAACACACAAGATGCCTAACATGCAACATCATATAGTAAGGTGAGGATACTCACCTGAATCACAACCGTCCGGATAATCGCTAATATCCCAAACTAGGCTCGTCCGATCACCTAAATCCCACATACACAACATATTAATCACTGACTGAACTCCTATAGACTGGTCTAAAGCCTAAAGGTTAGACCCAACATTTGGTCGAAAATAAGCTTTTGGGTCAAACAGCCGCTCGCCGCGGCGCAACCTTCCTCTTACGCGTCGCGGACTATCATTACACTTACGGGGTTTTACTCAAACCCGTGTCGCCGACATAACTTGTCTGCGTTGCGGACTCGCAATAGTCTGAAATCCTCTTTTTGCTCTTAACCAAAACAGTCATCGGTTAGGGTTCCAGTCTACACCCTTCCTGGGATCAGAAACTACCCTAAGATCACTTCCTTATGGACATGCAAGTCCATGCATGTCCTTGGTCCAAACCCTAATTGTTACAAGTCATCTAAGACTACTAATCAAGGGATAACACCATAAAGACGGGATAGAATGAAATATCAGAAGGTAGATCCTCTTACCTTGTTTCTGGGAAACAGAGGAATGCACCCGATCGGCTACAAGCCTTTCCCCACGTTGTATCTCTTCCTTCAAACCTTCAAAGCCTTAGAACCGAAGAGCCTCTGCTGAAACCAGTCGACTCCACTCTAGAGAACTTCCAAAAACACGAACCCTAGGGCTGGGGTCCTTTATATAGGCGTGTACATCTGAATTAGGGTTTTCACAATAGAGGCGCACCGCGCCGCGGGTTCTTTCAAACCGCGCCGCGCGCACAAATCCTACGCGATTCTAGATTCTTCCTAAAGCCGCGCCGCGGATTCCTCCGGGCCGCGACTCGGCGGAACGGGTCTTACAAAAGGCTTGGCTTGGCAAGTGTTTTGCTATGAAGGATCTGGGAAATGCTTCTTATATACTTGGAATAAATATCTATAGAGATAGATGAAAACGTTTGATAGCACTTAGCCAGAGTACATACCTGGACAAGGTCTTGAAGAAATTCAGGATGGATTGTTCCAAGAAAGCGTTCTTGCCCATACATCAAGGAATAAAGCTAAGTAAAGAGCAATATCCCAAGACTAATGGTGAATTAGATAGGATGAGTCGGATCCCATATGCTTCAGCTATAGGGTCGATCATATATGCCATGATATGTACTCGACTTGATGTTTCATATGTTTTAAGCATGGTGAACAGATATCAGGATAATCCTGGCGATAGTCATTGGACAGCTGTTCAAGGCATTCTTAAGTATCTGAGAAGAACTAAAGAAATGTGTCTGGTATATGGAGGAGAAGATGAGATAAGAGTAACTGGGTTTAGTGACGCAAGTTTCCAAATAGATAGAGATGACTCGTGCTCATAATCAGGATGGGTGTTCATGTTGAACGGAGGAGCTATCACCTGGAAAAGTTCGAAGCAAAAGTCGGTAGCTACCTCGACGTGCGAGTCGAAGTATATAGCAGCAAGCGAAGCTGCAAAGGAAGCTACATGGTTGAAGAACTTCATCGGTGATCTTGGCATTGTCCCCAGCATCAAGGATCCCTTTGAGGTATTTTGTGATAACGAGGGTGCAGTCGCATTGATTAAAGAACCTAAGGACCATGGGAGATCAAGACATATACTCAAAAAGTACCACTATGTTCGAAACCGAGTCGAAGACGAGGACATCATAGTAAGTAGAATACCGTCAGAGGATAATCCAACTGACCCATTCAAGCATTGTCGCGACCCAAGCATGAAGAACATACATGGACCATAGGCATTAGACTTGCTAGCGAAATGTCTTGAATGTTCAGTTTATAGTTTAATAATCGAAACGTTGAGCAGTGTTAATTGTACATGACTTGGTGTTTTGTTAGTGGAGATTTAATAAAAGGATGATTAGCCACCATTTCATGTAACGACCATTTTCAAAAAAAAAAAAAGAATAGTAACTTCGGTGGCGTGAATAGTGCTCGCGACGCGACGTGAATAGTGCTTGCGACGCGAGGCCTGGCAGAAGCTTCTCGAGAAGTGCGCGATGAGGTAAGTGCTTACGTAATGGTCACGACGCGACCGGGGGTCCAAGCCTCATTTTTGGGCAAAACAAATACTAAACACTTATATACTATAGAGGAGTGTGTTAGTAAGAAAGAGGTGCTATAAGAGAGGGAAATCAATAGGTTCGGGTAGCGATCGTCGTCTCGACATACGGAAAGTAAGTTCCAAACCTTTAGTACAATTATAATACTATTTTGCATATAATATGAGGGGAACGATTGCTAGTCATTTTGACTTATATCAAATAACCAAGTTCGAGCCGGGAGATAACCCAGGCTATGGAGACTTTGTTCCGAAATAATGCTAATTGATTTACTTACGAGAACGGTGCCTAGGCCGGTTACATGGGATCTGATTGTTGGATTTTCCGAAAGGCTAAAATGCTGAAAGGATCCTGCCACCCCATCTAATCTTCTACCTGGCCGTTCTTTACTTGATAAATCATGAAGTGTTATTTTGGAACTATTAAAAAGGGTGAATGGAAGATTTATAAATAATAGATTTTGTACTGTGATAACAGTCAAGGTTGGAAGAGGATACAAGGCAGAAAAAGACAAAAGCTTTAGTCAACAACCAGGTGAGTAATCGATACCTAAGTGTTACTTTTCCTGTGGGGCAACATTACCGGTTCATGTGATTGGGACCACCTTACCGTGGGGTCATATACTCGGTACTCGTGGTTGAGACCACCTTTCCTGTGGGGCCACTGACTATTGTTGGTGGTTGGGACCACATATATACGTTGTGACGATCATGTAAGCAGTAATTGTGGTGGGACCACATACAAGTGTTGTGATGGCTTAATCGGCCGGCAGTTCTATCACTCACTCAGGGGATGCACATTGAGTCCTTAGGACTCGATATTGCTGGAAACCATGATATGATGTGGAAGCTGAAAATTCTGTGTTGTGTATTTTTTTTGTAACGCTTATCGATTATTCATTGAGCTTGTATAGCTCATCCCTGTGGATACTAACTGTGCAGGTGATATAGACCCTACTAAAGGGAAAGAGGTGCTTCGGGGTTAGAGCAGATAGTAGCAGCCCGACTTTGAGGAGATTTCGTACTCCCAGATACTACTTGTGTGCTTTTGGCTTGTAATATATTCCCCTGTATAATATTTTGTTGAATAAAATATTTTTTAAAGCGTGTAAAATAAAGGGGTGTATTTATATTAAAAGCCGGGTGTTACAAGTTGGTGTCAGAGCAGAGGTTTATGTAAATTAGGTTTCTATAGAGTAGATACCTAGACTTGAACCATACGATACAGTAGAGTTTGGAAGGTGAAAAAGATAATTCATGTTATCTAATTAAATGACTAACCGTTATGTTAAACTTTGAAGATGGCAAATACCAATAATGGTCAAAGCCAAAGGGGTGCTGGGTAAGGAGCCTCCAGAGGAGGCAGAACACGAAGTCAAAACCAAGGAGGTGGTAGAGGAGGCAAAACACGAACACAAGGTTCAGTACACAGAGAAATGGGAGAAGCAGCAAGGAATCCGCAAGAATTACGAACTATGATTGCGGATGTGGTACAGGAGATATTACCTACTCTAATAGGAAAGCAGAAGGAGGGTACTGCTAAGCAGGTGAACGATGAAGCTCTCAGAGACGATGAACACGCTGAAAGTGGGGTAAACATGGCAGATAAGGGTAAAGGCGTGGAGGGAACTTCGGAAGTGAAAAACAAATGTACGTATAAGAATATCCTTAGTTGCAAGCCTAAGGAATTTACGGGAACTGATAGTCCCGTACAAGCGATGGAATGGTTGATACATACGGAGAAAGTTTTCCGGATTAGCAAGTGTGATGAGGCAGACAAGGTGGAGTTTGCTACCAACCTTTTCGCTGGGAATGCCCAGTATTGGTGGCAAGTTTTTAGTAGAGCTTTGGGTTCAGATTTGCTTGGGATGTTGACCTGGGAACAGTTTAAAGCAAAATTTACTGAAGAATACTGTTCTGAAGTAGCAGTGAAGAAGCTGACAGAAGAGTTCTTTCATTTGGAACAAGGGACTCGTTCTGTGCAAGAATATACTATGGACTTCTTGGAGAAAGCTAGATTTTGTGAACATGAGGTTGATACTGAGAAAAGAAAGATAGACAAGTACGTATGGGGATTGAAAACCCGGATTCGAGAGGTTATACAGCCACTCAAGCTGACTACCTTTCGGCAAGTAGTTGATCGGGCGGTGGAACGTGAGGCGGAGTTGCAACGCCAACAAGCTGAAAGGAGGGCCGCAGAAGCAAAATGAAAGGCTGAGGAACGTCCGTGGATTTCTCAAAAGAAGTCCCAACAATCAGAATCTGGGTCGCGGGGTCAGACTCGGAAGGATGAAGGCAAATGGTGCGACAAATTCCGGAGGAAGCATACGGGAGATTGTCCTACTAGTGTAACACCCCAGTTTTTAAAAGAATACAACTTATTTAAAATGAATATTTTACAAACATTTAAAAACATTTTAACATCAATTTACCGTATAAATTCCCAATAAGCAGCATCAGTGTGTACCTGCCATGCCAAGCCGTCAATTTCACCTGTATAACCTGAAGTGGTAATTTAATAGGAAAAGGATAAGCACACGGCTTAGTGAGTTCCAACATCTACATAGTATATCAATCATACATACTTAACCCCTACAGGAAAAATACTTCCATTTATCACGCATAACCTGCTATACTCAGTACACCGAACTATAGTCTTCTACTCAGCATTTTGAGCCGCGCATACTCTGTACGTCGAGCCATGCGTATCTGCTCAGTCGGAGCCGTGTATACTTTGTACGTTGGGTCATACGTATCTGCTCAGTAAGTCTAACACCTCTGCTCAGCACTCAGAGCCGTGCATACTCTATACGTCGAGCCATGCGTATATGCTCAGTGCATCTTGCAGGCACTTCTATATTGCTCAGTTCGTCATTCCCGTATTGTCCACATGATAGACCTAAACATGTCTAGTACTAACCACACGCATCATACACCAACCCATACCACTAACACATAAAAATGTATTAAATACACACAACTTGGTATTATACATAAACATCTTATAAACACACAAAGATATGGTAAAGTACATATAACGTCTATACAATGTAGTGAGAAACTCACCTGATGTGTAGAAATAGGTTGCACACACAAACACATGATACTCAAGAATTCCCCTTCTTCACTGAACCTACATTCCACGTGGTACTGCTTAGAACGAATTAACGTTTACATTTATTACTTATAATTATATAAATACGCATGTATTTTCCCGATACTCGACACGTACCGTGTCTATACCTTCCATGTACCTTATAAATACATCATCGATGTTATTAACTATCTTTAATAAGCATATATAAAACCAAACACCCGCTACGAACCCTTTGCCGCAACCAATACCAAAAACCATGAAAGAAGACTTGACAGCAAGGCTGAATTTTGGACCCATGACAGGATTTGTAATCTTAAACCAAGGAGGGATTGAAAATAAAATCCAATAAAATTCATGGGTAAACTAGACCCAAGTACAAGGTCACAGGGCCTGACCTCAGGTCATCTGCATTTTCCATTTGCAAACTAAAAATCCACCAAATCACCATAAATTACAAAAACAGTCACAGGACCTACCCTCAAAGATATTAACCAAGAATGATAATCTGAGGGACTTAGGTTCTGAATTTTGGTGTGAACAAACTAGACACATGTAGTGACACTTTCCCACTGGACTTGTCCTGAAATGATTCTCCGACTATCACTTATGAATTTTACAAGTCAGAATTCACTGTTCGTCACAGCCCTGTACCAGTCAGTGAAGATTGGAAGTTTAACCTAAGCTACCACACGAATCAGACCATGGCCTTCTGAATGTTGAAACTAGACACTTAGACCTTTCCAGAAAGGTATGATTCACCCCAAATGGCCAAATACATGATTTTATACGAATTTTCTA
The DNA here is from genome assembly GCA_023525715.1 of Cichorium intybus. Taxonomy (NCBI): domain Eukaryota; kingdom Viridiplantae; phylum Streptophyta; class Magnoliopsida; order Asterales; family Asteraceae; genus Cichorium; species Cichorium intybus. The sequence goes on from CM042010.1 coordinate 81,922,272, forward strand.
ATAACATGTCCAAAACTGTGAATAATACGAAAATCCCAAAAATAACATTAGGGTTTAGGATTTCAACTCTTAAACCCATTAAGACAATGATTAAGACCTAAATTAGGACCTCAAAGGTCTGAAATGGATTCAAGAACACCCCCAAAACAGAAAACTTGAAGTAGGTTATGATCCTTGAGCCAAGAGGTGAAAAAAAGAAAGAACAAGTAGAAGGATTTACCTAAGAATGTGATCAAACCTTGATGCCTTCCTTCTCCTTGCTTCCACAAATCACGATCCTTTCTGATTGAACAGCAACAACCCAAGAGAATTTATCTAAGCAACTATCAATAATTGGCAAAACAGCCCCCTCCACTATGTGATGCTATTTTCTTTTATCCCAAATCTTAAAACACTTACATGTTAGGTTTCCAATATTGACATTTCAACCCTTCAAACTTAATTATAAATTAGTATGAACTATTATTATTATTATTATTATTATTATTATTATTATTATTATTGTTTGAAATAGTCGGGCTTTAAATCTTTACATGCTTTCTCAATAGAACTTAATTTTTTTTCCTTTAAAAACGCAACTAGTAATTTACGTTGTATATAATTGCTAACGCTGAAAATGGGGCGTTACAACTCTCCCCCACTTATAAGAATTTCGTCCTCGAAATTCAACACCAAGACAATAGGTAACAGCTTTACTTGTTTTATATGATATCACATCACTAATAATCAACAGCGTACATCAGTCTGTATATTAAAGTAAACAATAAACGACACCACTATATACACATTTATTCCAAAGAGTCTCTTCAATATCCCGTTATCACCGGAGTCAAGCAGCGAATTTTGAAAATAAAACGACACTCAGGGTAGTGAAGATTCGCACAAACTGTAGTTAGTTTGAATTTTGGCACTAAAATGTGAGATTTCCCTTCAGTTCCGTGTGCCCTTTCGGTTCCAACTGCAAGATGCTATATATATACAGGTATGTAGTATCATTCATTTCCACCTTCATTTTCAGTCTCATTCTCTCTTATCACTAGTTTGTTCGTAAACGAACTCATATTTAAAGCTGAGTCATGGAAAACAGATCTTCAATGGGCAATCTATCGAACCCTGGACCTGATTTTCCGCAAGGAGAGGGTACTTCAGACCAAACATTCTTAATAGAGTTCGGTATCTCTAACATTCTAGACATCTATCATCCATACTTCAATTATCTTTCTAATGTTTTGTTTGATTTTGAATTATGGTACAGTCTTCCGGATATACTACCAATAGAGCAACTCCACAGTGAGCCAGAAATTTTTCCCGAGCTGAACATTAACTCAGAAGATCCGGTGCATGCATCTTTAGACTTTGTACTTGATCAGACTCCATACCTTCTACCAGGTTAAATTCTTTTAAATGATCGCTTTTATGAATATTCAGTTTTTGTTTTATCATCTGACAATTGTTATTTGTAGACCCACTTGTGGATGATCTATCTGACTACAATCCATTCATCGACGTATCATCAACGAGTAATGAGATCATCCCCATGAATCAAGGATTCATGACTGACATTCAGAATGAAAGTCAATTACAAACAACTCATAACATCAATATTGAAATGAATCCCGAGCTTGGGGTTGGTTTTCAATATCAAAATCACCTTCAGTTGATTCAAAGGAATCTAGAAGGATTTCAGAATCCTGGGTTTTTAGTTGAAAACCAACCATTATTACCGATAGAAGCCACTAGTTTTGATGAATCAATGTTCATCTTTGGGTTAGAAAATCAGGGTCATGTTCAAATGATCCAGAATGATAACAATACGATTGGATTCGAACCTTCTAGTTCAGAAAACATAGCATGTGGCAATGGAAGAGGTTTCAGACACTTATTAAGTAGGGAAATAATAGCTGAACACTTTAACGAACCAATTGAGAAAGCTGCGAAGGAACTCAACATTGGAACGACACAATTAAAAAAACGATGTAGAGAATTAGGTATCAATCATTGGCCCCAACGACAACTTACGAGTTTGCAAACCCTTATTGATCGTGCTGAGGTAAAGAACTACATTTTTTAATTCCTTTATATCATAAGGTTGAAATTACTAAAGTAATTTGTGTCACAGGAATTTGGTAATGAATTTATTGAGGCAACAGAATTATCGGGAGATTTAATACCTAACCTAAAAAAAGAAAAAGAAGCGATAATTGAAGGGTCACAATCGGGTCTAACAGACGGCACAAAGAAGCTAATACAAGCTGCTCATAAGGTTGTATTTAGGAAAAGAAAAATTCAGGAAAAGGGAGAAACTTCATCAAGAACTCATACACAGCAGCAATCTCTGCCATCTAATTCTGGTATGAGTAGTATTAACCCTGGTTTACTCGAGTCTTCGAGTGAGGAGAATTTTTGAGGCTTTGTAGGTGACCTAGCCTGGTTTCCTCCTTCTTATAGCTACCCCCAACTGGTTCCGAATTAGATCCCTTCCTCATCACTGCCCTACTTACACACGCCCCAAATGAGTCAATATTTAGCCCCTAATCATGGGGTTACAGGTTCCAACCCTATCGAGACCCCATACCTTGGAGCTCCTCCTCCAATAACTAAAAGCATACCACTTCCAAATCCTCGAGAGGTACAAGTCAACCTAATGATGACAAAGAGTGGAGTATAGAAGATATTTTCTCGCTTCTTTCTGATTCTCCAGTTTAGGTTAGTAGTTTTGTAAACTTTTCTTAATATATTAAGATAAAGTTTTAGTAATGGTTCACATGTATCGACGTGTTACTACTTTTATTTATTATTTTTGTTATAACTACTCACACCCTCAGTTAATTAGATTCCTCATGAACCACTCCTGATTCGAACGCGAATCCTGTGCTTTCAATAGTAGGAGCTCTACTACTATCTTCCACACCTATCCACGTCCATTCCAGGACTTGTCCATAAGTCTCCAATTCTCTTCTTACGATAAATTTTAACCCATATATCCAGGTTATTTCACGAATATAGTTGTATTGAAAATTCTTTCAAATAAAAGAATTTATCTTACGGGTATTATCCAACAAGGATCATGAAATCAGGCCAACTTAAACATTTCAGGACTATTTAGTCCCTATCGCTACCCCGTTTAACGATATTCTTTAAACAATCTATCAACATGAATATTTATTCACAATAATAGGCAACAAGTAACTGTACACCAATATGTAGTTTTCTAGCAGGCAATCAAGCATACATATATCATATATTACATAAACATCAACAAAAACTAAACACTTAAACCTTTTCCCCACTGACGTCGGCTGGTGGTACACACTGCGTCTTCGCAACAATGTTCACTTAACCTCTTACTCGAAAAATAACTTTTAATTTCTTGTAAAAATATCTTAAAGAAAACTTTTGAGTCTAAAGCTTGAGATCAAAACCCATCAAGTGAGTCTGATTCACTCAAGCTCTGGCTCTGATACAACTTGTAACACCCCAGTTTTTAAAAGAATACAACTTATTTAAAATGAATATTTTACAAACATTTAAAAACATTTTAACATCAATTTACCGTATAAATTCCCAATAAGCAGCATCAGTGTGTACCTGCCATGCCAAGCCGTCAATTTCACCTGTATAACCTGAAATGGTAATTTAATAGGAAAATGATAAGCACACGGCTTAGTGAGTTCCAACATCTACATAGTATATCAATCATACATACTTAACCCCTACAGGAAAAATACTTCCATTTATCACGCATAACCTGCTATACTCAGTACACCGAACTATAGTCTTCTACTCAGCATTTTGAGCCGCGCATACTCTGTACGTCGAGCCATGCGTATCTGCTCAGTCGGAGCCGCGTATACTCTGTACGTTGGGTCATACGTATCTGCTCAGTAAGTCTAACACCTCTGCTCAGCACTCAGAGCCGTGCATACTCTGTACGTCGAGCCATGCGTATATGCTCAGTGCATCTTGCAGGCACTTCTATATTGCTCAGTTCGTCATTCCCGTATTGTCCACATGATAGACCTAAACATGTCTACTACTAACCACACGCATCATACACCAACCCATACCACTAACACATAAAAGTGTATTAAATACACACAACTTGGTATTATACATAAACATCTTATAAACACACAAAGATATGGTAAAGTACATATAACGTCTATACAATGTAGTGAGAAACTCACCTGATGTGTAGAAATAGGTTGCACACACAAACACATGATACTCAAGAATTCCCCTTCTTCACTGAACCTACATTCCACGTGGTACTGCTTAGAACGAATTAACGTTTACATTTATTACTTATAATTATATAAATACGCATGTATTTTCCCGATACTCGACACGTACCGTGTCTATACCTTCCATTTACCTTATAAATACATCATCGATGTTATTAACTATCTTTAATAAGCATATATAAAACCAAACACCCGCTACGAACCCTTTGCCGCAACCAATACCAAAAACCATGAAAGAAGACTTGACAGCAAGGCTGAATTTTGGACCCACGACAGGATTTGTAATCTTAAACCAATGAGGGATTGAAAATAAAATCCAATAAAAATCATGGGTAAACTAGACCCAAGTACAAGGTCACAGGGCCTGACCTCAGGTCATCTGCATTTTCCATTTGCAAATTAAAAATCCACCAAATCACCATAAATTACAAAAACAGTCACAGGACCTACCCTCAAAGATATTAACCAAGAATGATAATCTGAGGGACTTAGGTTCTGAATTTTAGTGTGAACAAACTAGACACATGTAGTGACACTTTCCTACTGGCCTTGTCCTGAAATGATTCTCCGACTATCACTTATGAATTTTACAAGTCAGAATTCACTGTTCGTCACAGCCCTGTACCAGTCAGTGAAGATTGGAAGTTTAACCTAAGCTACCACACGAATCAGACCATGGCCTTCTGAATGTTAAAACTAGACACTTAGACCTTTCCAGAAAGGTATGATTCACCCCAAATGGCCAAACACATGATTTTATACGAATTTTCTAATAACATGTCCAAAACTGTGAATAATACGAAAATCCCAAAAATAACATTCGGGTTTAGGATTTCAACTCTTAAACCCATTAAGACAATGATTAAGACCTAAATTAGGACCTCAAAGGTCTGAAATGGATTCAAGAACACCCCCAAAACAGAAAACTTGAAGTAGGTTATGATCCTTGAGCCAAGAGGTGAAAAAAAGAAAGAACAAGTAGAAGGATTTACCTAAGAATGTGATCAAACCTTGATGTCTTCCTTCTCCTTGCTTCCACAAATCACGATCCTTTCTGATTGAACAGCAACAACCCAAGAGAATTTATCTAAGCAACTATCAATAATTGGCAAAACAGCCCCCTCCACTATGTGATGCTATTTTCTTTTATCCCAAATCTTAAAACACTTACATGTTAGGTTTCCAATATTGAAATTTCAACCCTTCAAACTTAATTATAAATTAGTATGAACTATTATTATTATTATTATTATTATTATTATTATTATTATTATTATTGTTTGAAATAGTCGGGCTTTAAATCTTTACATGCTTTCTCAATAGAACTTAATTTTTTTCCTTTAAAAATGCAACTAGTAATTGACATTGTATATAATTGCTAACGCCGAAAATGGGGCGTTACTAGTCCCTCACCATTGTATTGTTTTAAGTGTGGGAAGACAGGACACTATGCTCGAGATTGCAACCAAACAATTCAAGTATGTTTCCAATGTGGAGCCAAAGATCATATCCGATCAGAATGTCCACAGCTGAAGACAGGAGGATCCCGAGACAGGACACGGGAGGAGCAGGGAAGAGAAAGGAAGGAGACACGAGGTGGACCAGTAGTCTCCCGAGCATTCCAGATGACCGTTGAGGAGGCCCGGGAAAAGACTGATGTTATCACAGGTATTTTTAAACTAAACTCGATCCCTGCATATGTATTCTTTGATCCTGGAGCCACCGACTCCTTTATATCCACATCATTCATGCCCCAAATTTCGATACCCTTAACCCCGTTGAATGAAGAACTGGAGGTAGAAGTAGCTGGTGGTAGATATGTATATGTCTCTGAACAAATGTCAGGGTGTCAGCTTGAGATTAACGGGACCATTTTCCCTATTGATCTGAAGCCGATCACCAACAGAGAATTTGAAGTAATTGTAGGAATGGACTAGTTAGCATCCAATGATGCTCAAGTCGATTGTAAAAGAAAAAGAATTGCAGTTCTGGCACGTCGCAAATAATAATTCAAGGTGAACAGCCACCTACAAGGATGTCTGTCATGTCTTTTGCCAAACTACGGCGTCATAACAACAAAGAAGGAATATTTTACATGGCATGTGTGGTCTCGACAGAGCCTACCAAACGATCAGTTGAAGATGTCGCCGTTGTAAAGGAGTTTGCTGATATTTTTCCCGATGAGCTTCCGGGATTACCTCCGGATCGGCAGCTAGAGTTTACTATCGATTTGGTTCTAGGAGCAGCCCCTATTGCTCGTGCTCCTTATCGATTGGCACCATCAGAAATGGCAGAGTTGAGGAAGCAGTTGCAGGAATTACTCGATCGGGGATTCATTCGACCGAGTACTTCACCTTGGGGAGCACCTATTCTGTTTGTGAAGAAGAACGACGGGTCTATGTAACACCCGGCTTTTAAAACAAAAACACCCCTGAAAAATTTTTCATTTAAAACTTAGGTTTCAATACATAAAACCATAACAAGGGGTATATTTTAATAAATACGGGTACAAGTGTATCAAGGAGAGTATAAAAATACCATAACTCCTTTAAAGCCGGGCTGCTACTGACAGCATCTACGAGTCCCACTTCAAAGTCACGGACTCTATCTTGTCCCCTATCAGTATCATGCTAACCTGCAGGGACAGTAACAAACGGTATGAGCTACAAAGCTCAGTGAATAATCAATTCTACAGATAACACGTATCAAAACCCAATCATATAACTGTCTGGATATCAAATCCAAACTCCTAGCCTTACTGGCTGACCATATATACTCTAGGATTTCACATCCTATTCTGTAGCCCTACAGGCTGAATCATTGTGACCTGTAATCAACAAGCCACGTTAGTTATTTGCATCTATAATCATGTCTAACGATTTCTGTCCCATATTTCTTAGTCACACTGGACTGCATCATATATCATGGCTATATAAGCCGCACCCTGTGTCATAGCTATATAAGCTGCACCAAAACATTATCAATATACAATTCATAGTCCGTAGGCTGTACCAGCTGGGTTTGATAACCCGATATCATAGCCAAAAGGCCGCACCATGTATCTGTAACAAAAATCATAGCCAAACAGGATGCATCATGTACCTGTAACAAAATCATAGCCCGAAGGCCGCATCGGAGACATAGCCCGAAGGCCGCACCGGAGTCATAGCCAACAAGGCCGCATCGGAGACATAGCCAACAAGGCCGCACCGTTTAGATATGGCTCACGGGTTAGCCCGCTGTTGCCTAAAATAATAGGCTCACAGGAAAATCCCGCTGTTGCCTAGACTCACGGCTGGTTCCGGTCTTGTCTATATAAGTTTATTGACTCACGGCTGGATCCGGTATTGTCATTTTATTTTATTGACTCACGGCTGGTTCCGGTATTGTCATTTTATTTTATTGACTCACGGCTGGTTCCGGTATTGTCATTTTATTTTATTGACTCACGGCTGGTTCCGGTCTTGTCATTTTAGTATATATATATGTATTGACTCACAGCTCCGTTCTTGTCATCGCAATGACTCACGGCTTATCTGGTATTGTCTTTTACATATATTTTTACACCTGTCATTTTCGTCCCTCGAAGCCATTTCAACCTGTAACAATACAATCATCATATATCGCATATGATATCAGTGAGATTACTCACCTGGATGTTAGCTGCGTTTCAATTTCGGTTGTTTCTTGCCTTTGCGTGCACCACAACCATTTTGTCCCATACCTATTTATCTATTTATATACCAAATGATAATAGGTTAATAATCATCTACATTGACTCTAATACACTAGAGTTCAATACAATATCGTTATAAATAATGCCTAGTTAATAAACTTTCCGTTTACTAACTTTATATGAATTTTACTATTCATAGAGGCATTCGGATAGGTCTACAGTGCCCCCGAGGGGTCGGAAACTCAATCTAAAAATTTTCCCAAACTTTTCAGACCATAACGAGCCTATGGTCCAAATTTGAGCTAAAACGGACAAGCCAAGCAAAAGTTAGCATTTCAAAGTCTTTGTCTGAGGGGCGCACCCCGCCCAGACATGGGCGCACCCCGCCTGGGCGCACCCCGCCAGGGGTTTGGGCGCACCGCGCCTACCGCCTGCAGAGGTCTCCTGTCCAGCCGCGATTTGTGCACTGTAGCACGCAGTTTTGGCTCATTAAGTCCTTAATCATGTCCTTAATCGATTGGGGTTTGTTCTAGGACTAAAACCTTATACTTTAACAAGGTTTTCAACCATCTAAAACAACAAAATCAATCAAAATGAAGAATTAGGGTTCTTAGTTCTAACAACCCCAAAACTTCAAATTCATCACTAATAACAACCTACTTCCACTTTCTTTAGTTAAGTCCTTATTAACAAGACTCAATGGAAGTATTACATCAACTTAAACACATAATCCTCACTGCAAATGCAGTTTTTCAGTTTGTCCTCAAAACCCACCAAGAACAAACCATGCTAGAACTTGAAATACTTACTTCTAATGCTTCCAATTCTTCATTCCAAAGCCAAGAATCGGATTACAAGTTCCAACCTTCACCAATTCTTCAAGCTCTGCAGAAATTGCTCTCCAAAATCCATTCCCGTAGCTGCAAACAATGGCCAGTCAAAGAGAGTCAACTCTCTCTATATATATCACAAATTTTTACAAATTTGGTCCCTAAGTTCATTTCCTTGAACTTTGACCACAATAATCAAGTTTTATTACAATAAAACTTCCATTTCTTACATTTTGGCCACAACCAACAATATTTTTACATAATTGGTCGTTGACTTGGTCAAATGACCAAAATACCCTTTTTCGGTAAAACGACCAAAAATCAGTTTTTATAACATTTTAAGTCCAAAACTTAAAATATTATTTCAAACCAAATACTTTTCTGTCCAAAAGACCATTTTACCCTTACAAGGTAAAATGACCAATTTACCCTTTTATTATAATTATAAAAAGAGTATCTTGGCGTTACAAATTCTTCCCTCCTTCAAAAGATTTCGTCCCCAAAATCATACTATCAAGCGAGGGTATTTCTTTCTCGTTACAATTTCGGTTTCTCATATCATATGGAAACTTTTATGGTATTGCCTAAGCACTTAACCATACTAGTTTTCGTATCTCGTGGTTATATCACCACGCGCATATCACTCATCCGGTTGTCCCGGGTATCTTAATCACTTATCTTCCTCATTTCAACATGAGGGATTCGTTAGCATTTATCAATCTATGTTCTCAGAACCCTGAGACCCATAGAAAACTTTACAATCATCTTGAAGTTCATCAAGGATATTCAATCAATACACCGCAATTCTTGCGTTTGGGATATACGGACAGGTCCAATCAACAAGGACTCAACTTTCCTTTTTGTCCCACATCAATTTCTAGTCCTTCCGGAGGGTCACTTTGAGTTCCACTATCTTCCCTTACTTGGGGTTTCAATGGTTTTACTCAACAATCCGCATACTACTCTTGTCGATCTTGGTCTATTTCCAAGCTTTCTCGACCTTGCCAAATCTTTTCTTCTGTTTGAGATACAATCTCAAGTTTAGTCAACAGCTTCTCCCCAACTTCTGTCTAGCAATTCGGCGTGCAACAGGGTAGTCTATACAATACTTCCTACGAGTCAATAAAACACTAGTATAATACCTATACTAATCTACAACTTCTACCAAGGATAGACGGTCGTCTAGTTTCCGCTAGGGTCAGTTATGCAGATTTCAGGCATAACTCCTAAGGTCTGCATCATTATCCTACCTCATCAATCCATCTGGGATTCGCACACAGTACTTACTAGTACTTTTGAACTAATTATTCTTGAAATTTATGCCAAATTCAAAGAATAATTCTATTATTTCGGTCCGATACCATTCGTGCCGATAACTCACGTCGACAATTTTCTTTATCTTTGTAGTTTTTCACTACTTTTCCACTCTTAATTTCTTCTTTGGTCAGTATAATTCTACACTGATTTCATCAATCAAACTGAAATCACCCATATGGTGTCATACCCACGCGGTACTTGCAAAGACTTTACTACTAAGTCTATGATATTTTTCGTCCCATTTCATTTTTGGGACCGACAGTCCACATACTTCTAATGATTTGACTGTAGTTACACACAAGTCAAACATTTTTCACATATCTTTCAATGTCTTTCTTCAGCCCCGGCCACCAACACATAGGTTTTATCGACTTATCCAGTTTGGTATTGCCCGGGTATGCTGCATATCTGATACAAAATGCATCTTTTCAAGATGATTTTTATGTTTCGTTTGACTTTGGAATTCACATTTACAACCGCCACGGGTGTTAAATCACTGTGATATTCCAACTAACTTCCGCTACTATTCAATCATTTATTCACTTTTCACGTTTCCAGACTTGCACACATCTTTCTGTGCTACCCGAATCAACTCAGGTAATCAATTTGCCACGTTCATACATGTGGGTGTAACCTACATAGGTTACTCTTTCTAATTCAAGGCATCTGTAACCACATATGCCTTTCTGAGATGGTACAAGATTTCATACCCGAAATCTCTAAGTAACCCATCTATCTTTACTATCTCATCTTCAGCTTCTTTTGATCAATTAAGTATTTCAACTTTTATGATCTTATCGCTATAAGCTTTACACCATACAAGTAGTGTTTCCAAAGCTTAAACGCCACGTTCATAATTGCTACCGCAATGTCATGCATCCACAGTCAACTTGGATACATTTCAATGGTCCAATCCATCTTCTCTACTTAGCATCATTGCTAATGTTAGAGGTTCACACAAGGTTTATGCCAAACCTTTACAACATATTTGTGGTCTTTCTACCACTCAAACTTTTTTACTTTTCTTAGTCAACTTTATTCAGCTAACCAGAAATCAAGGAGCAGTTTTCTACAACTCTCCTATAATAACCCGCCAAATCCAAGGAACTACAATGTCAGTCGGATTTCTCAGGCGGTTCCAGTTTTACCACATCATCTATCCCACTGGATTTATTTCATCATCTTTGGCAGTATTATCATGCCCAAGGAGTTGAAACTTCTTTTAACCAAATTTTTCATACTTGGAGAATTTAACATATCACTTAACTCAGTGAAGTAACTCCAGTATCTGGTACAATGTACCTCATATTCAATCTGGTTTCGAGAATATCATATTCTCAGTAGTCAATGTACATACACATTAACTTATCTTTCTTCTTTTCAAACAGATAGGGCTCCATCTGATGACACTTACAGTCATATGAGATCCCAATTCAAAACAATTTCTTCCAAGTGTTTTACCACCCTGTCATCTCTACAGAGGCTAATCAACACAGAGCCTAGATAACATGAACGGCTCCCAATACCAGCTTAATCATAAGCTTTTCTTGCCAATCTGGCAGAAATCTTGGAAGTTCTTTTCAAAAGAATCATCCGAAAATTTATCTAAAGTAGTACACTACTTTCACCACTTTATTAAGCTTGGCCCATACCACGTATGCCAACTACAACATCATTCCTTTACTAACTCTTTTCCGAGTTTAAGCAAAGAAGCTAACCGGTATTCTCAACAACGGTCATTTACCATGGATTTTCATTCGCTCATTTCTGCTTTCTGAACCATCACGTTCATATTTCTACAATTCATGTTAGCATAATGCATTGCTAACCAATTCATAAGCACAATTGCTTCAGATTTACTGGTAGTCATCGGCTTCAGATTCATAGGGAAAAATGGTCCCGTAAATCTTAGGCAGACTACTTTCCAGGTGTTCAATATCTTGAACATACTTGCTATCTACTATAGCTATTTCAAATATTTCATCCAAAATCATTGATGAAAAATTCAAACAAAACATCAAGTCATCGATCCAAAGCATAGCTTCATGGATCAAACATAACATACACAAGTTATATTCAAAACAATGATATCTGCGATCATATCAGTCTCCTCACGAGCTTCTTCCACAATCTACTGGAATGCTCATGGTATCACGGGTCCTTTTCGACCATTCGTTCCTTCTGTCTTTCCTGGGTTCATCACCCGTTACTCCACATTTCACATGTGAGTATTTCATAAAGAAGTGATCTATAGTTCCACGCTGGAACCACTTCCGTCCCATACGACAAGCTCGAGCAATCTGCTCCTATCATCTGCAATTTCAGCATGTCAACGGTAGAGTCTCAACTCTACAATTTTCCTTAGTGCCTTTCCTGCACTGATCACTATACATAGTGGCTCTGTTTAAGGTTGGACCCAAATTTGTGACAACTTCATCTGAGAAGTCCACTTTTATTTTCTACTTTTCTTGTAGTCTCAACTACTGTTCTTTCACCTTGAATATCAACTAAGGTGAGCAACCGATTCATTTATCTGACCACATCAGCTAACATTGCTCGTCATGTGGATTTTTCCGCTACTTGTCTCGTTGCCCCTCGTTCGATGGAGTCTTGAGAAAAGGCTGATCCGCCTCTTACAGTTACACGCACTAAATTTCTCCCAGAAATATCCGCTGCTCATACTTCTTATACGTTAGAAGTCAGCAATAGTTAGGTTATATATGTATAATAACAACTATATACACCTAACAGTTCATCATGTCTACTGTTTCAGGGTTTAAGTCCAGGAATCTACTCTATAGACACCTAGTTCACTTAAACCTCGGCTCTGATACCAACTTGTAACACCCGGCTTTTAAAACAAAAACACCCCTGAAAAATTTTTCATTTAAAACTTAGGTTTCAATACATAAAACCATAACAAGGGGTATATTTTAATAAATACGGGTACAAGTGTATCAAGGAGAGTATAAAAATACCATAACTCCTTTAAAGCCGGGCTGCTACTGACAGCATCTACGAGTCCTACTTTAAAGTCACGGACTCTATCTTGTCCCCTATCAGTATCATGCTAACCTGCAGGGACAGTAACAAACGGTATGAGCTACAAAGCTCAGTGAATAATCAATTCTACAGATAACACGTATCAAAACCCAATCATATAACTGTCTGGATATCAAATCCAAACTCCTAGCCTTACTGGCTGACCATATATACTCTAGGATTTCACATCCTATTCTGTAGCCCTACAGGCTGAATCATTGTGACCTGTAATCAACAAGCCACGTTAGTTATTTGCATCTATAATCATGTCTAACGATTTCTGTCCCATATTTCTTAGTCACACTGGACTGCATCATATATCATGGCTATATAAGCCGCACCCTGTGTCATAGCTATATAAGCTGCACCAAAACATTATCAATATACAATTCATAGCCCGTAGGCTGTACCAGCTGGGTTTGATAACCCGATATCATAGCCAAAAGGCCGCACCATGTATCTGTAACAAAAATCATAGCCAAACAGGCTGCATCATGTACCTGTAACAAAATCATAGCCCGAAGGCCGCATCGGAGACATAGCCCGAAGGCCGCACCGGAGTCATAGCCAACAAGGCCGCATCGGAGACATAGCCAACAAGGCCGCACCGTTTAGATATGGCTCACGGGTTAGCCCGCTGTTGCCTAAAATATGTGGCTCACAGGAAAATCCCGATGTTGCCTAGACTCACGGCTGGTTCCGGTCTTGTCTATATAAGTTTATTGACTCACGGCTGGATCCGGTATTGTCATTTTATTTTATTGACTCACGGCTGGTTCCGGTATTGTCATTTTATTTTATTGACTCACGGCTGGTTCCGGTATTGTCATTTTATTTTATTGACTCACGGCTGGTTCCGGTCTTGTCATTTTAGTATATATATATGTATTGACTCACAGCTCCGTTCTTGTCATCGCAATAACTCACGGCTTATCTGGTATTGTCTTTTACATATATTTTTACACCTGTCATTTTCGTCCCTCGAAGCCATTTCAACCTGTAACAATACAATCATCATATATCGCATATGATATCAGTGAGATTACTCACCTGGATGTTAGCTGCGTTTCAATTTCGGTTGTTTCTTGCCTTTGCGTGCACCACAACCATTTTGTCCCATACCTATTTATCCATTTATATACCAAATGATAATAGGTTAATAATCATCTACATTGACTCTAATACACTAGAGTTCAATACAATATCGTTATAAATAATGCCTAGTTAATAAACTTTCCGTTTACTAACTTTATATGAATTTTACTATTCACCGAGGCATTCGGATCGGTCTACAGTGCCCCCGAGGGGTCGGAAACTCAATCTAAAAATTTTCCCAAACTTTTCAGACCATAACGAGCCTATGGTCCAAATTTGAGCTAAAACGGACAAGCCAAGCAAAAGTTAGCATTTCAAAGTCTCTGTCTGAGGGGCGCACCCCGCCCAGACATGGGCGCACTGCGCCTGGGCGCACCCCGCTAGGGGTTTGGGCGCACCGCGCCTATCGCCTGCAGAGGTCTCCTGTCCAGCCGCGATTTGTGCACTGTAGCACGCAGTTTTGGCTCATTAAGTCCTTAATCAGGTCCTTAATCGATTGGGGTTTGTTCTAGGACTAAAACCTTATACTTTAACAAGGTTTTCAACCATCTAAAACAACCAAATCAATCAAAATGAAGAATTAGGGTTCTTAGTTCTAACAACCCCAAAACTTCAAATTCATCACTAATAACAACCTACTTCCACTTTCTTTAGTTAAGTCCTTATTAACAAGACTCAATGGAAGTATTACATCAACTTAAACACATAATCATCACCGCAAATGCAGTTTTTCAGTTTGTCCTCAAAACCCACCAAGAACAAACCATGCTAGAACTTGAAATACTTACTTCTAATGCTTCCAATTCTTCATTCCAAAGCCAAGAATCGGATTACAAGTTCCAACCTTCACCAATTCTTCAAGCTCTGCAGAAATTGCTCTCCAAAATCCATTCCCGTAGCTGCAAACAATGGCCAGTCAAAGAGAGTCAACTCTCTCTATATATATCACAAATTTTTACAAATTTGGTCCCTAAGTTCATTTCCTTGAACTTTGACCACAATAATCAAGTTTTATTACAATAAAACTTCCATTTCTTTCATTTTGGCCACAACCAACAATATTTTTACATAATTGGTCGTTGACTTGGTCAAATGACCAAAATACCCTTTTTCGGTAAAACGACCAAAAATCAGTTTTTATAACATTTTAAGTCCAAAACTTAAAATATTATTTCAAACCAAATACTTTTCTGTCCAAAAGACCATTTTACCCTTACAAGGTAAAATGACCAATTTACCCTTTTATTATAATTATAAAAAGAGTATCTTGGCGTTACAGTCTATGCGAATGTGTATAGACTACAGAGAACTGAACAAGATCACCATAAACAACAAATATCCATTGCCCAGGATTGATGATTTATTCGATCAACTTCAGGGAGCATCCTATTTCTCTAAGATTGATCTAAGATCGGGATATCATCAGATGAAGATTCGGGAGTCGGATATCCCGAAGACTGCCTTCCGTACCCGTTACGGACATTATGAGTTCCTGGTGATGCCGTTTGGGTTAACCAATGCCCCTGCAGCTTTCATGGACTTGATGAACAGAGTGTGTCGTCCATTTCTTGATACCTCTGTTATCGTGTTCATTGATGATATACTGATCTATTCCCGGAGTCAGGAAGAGCACGAGACGCATCTACGTCAAGTTTTGGAGTTACTCCGTCAAGAGAAGCTGTATGCCAAGTTCTCAAAGTGTGAATTTTGGCTTCGTGAAGTTCAGTTTCTGGGACATGTTATTAGCAGCGAAGGTGTTAAAGTTGATCCTGTAAAGATCGAGGCTGTAATGAAGTGGGAGCCGCCACGGAATCCATCAGAAATACGCAGTTTTCTTGGGCTAGCTGGATATTACAGGAGATTTGTAGAGAACTTCTCTTCTATTGTAGCTCCTTTGACTAAATTAACTAAGAAGGGCGAGAAGTTTGAATGGACTGAGGAGCAGCAAGCTGCATTTCAGAAGCTGAAGCAAGCTTTGTGTGAAGCCCCAGTTCTTGCATTACCACAAGGTGGAGAAGACTTTGTGGTTTACAGTGACGCTTCTAGGGTAGGTCTGGGATGTGTCTTAATGCAGAGGGGCAGGGTGATTGCATACGCATCCAGACAATTGAAGGAAGCTGAGAAAAGATACCCGGTACATGATCTTGAACTAGCTGCTGTAGTGTTGGCATTAAAGTTGTGGAGACATTACCTATACGGAGTAAAGTTCAAGATCAATACAGATCATAAAAGTCTCAAATATTTGTTCGATCAGAAGGAGCTAAACATGAGGCAGCAGAGATGGATGGATTTACTCAAAGATTATGACTGTGAGATCTTGTACCATCCAGGGAAGGCAAATGTAGTTGCAGACGCTCTCAGTCGAAAGGAGAGACCCATTAGGGTTGTGTCTGCCTGTATGAGCATAGTTAGTAGACTACCCGAGCTGATTCGGACAGCCCAAGAAGAAGCAGGGAAGGCAGAGCATGTGAAAAGTGAACGTATGGTTAGCTATATTAACCAACTCTAAGAAAATTCTCAGCGATTGAAGACCTTTAAAGGTCGAGTATGGGTGCCAAAGCAGGGTGAGGCACGGAAGTTACTCCTCGAGGATGCGCATTGTTCTCGTTATGCTATACACCCGGGTAGCACCCAAAATGTATCGAACGCTGAAACTGTTATACTGGTGGCCGGGCATGAAGCGGGATATAGGAAGATATGTGGAACGGTGCCAAACATGCTTGCAAGTGAAGTCCAATCATCAAAAGCCGTATGGAGAAATTCAGCCTCTACCTGTCCCAATAAAGAAGTGGGACGAGGTCACTATGGACTTTGTGACAAAACTTCCTCGAACGCCACGTGGACACGATGCAATATGGGTGACCGTGGATTGACTGACCAAATCCGCTCAGTTTATACCCATACGTGAAGATTATAAAGTTAGCAAATTAGCCAGGATCTATATTGATGAAGTAGTAGACACGGGGTACCATCCTCCATTATATCCGACCGAGATAGTCGATTTATGTCTCGATTTTGGCAGAGCCTTCAGGAGCAGTTTGGGTCGAAGATTTTGATGAGTACTGCCTATCATCCTCAGACTGATGGGCAAAGTGAAAGGACTATACAAACATTGGAGGATATGCTTCGTGTGTGTGTTATAGATTTTGGTGGAAGCTGGGAGGATCACTTGCCTTTGGTGGAATTCGCATATAATAATAGCTATCATTCCAGCATTCAGATGGCGCCATACGAGGCATTGTATGGAGCACCATGTCGTACTCCGACATGTTGGACAGAATTAGGGGAAAAGTCGTTAGCTGGACCCGAGATTGTAGCTCAAACCGAGGAGAAAATTCGAGAACATTTGAAGGTTGCCCAAAACCGCCAAAAGCAGTATGCTGATCGTCGAGTGAAACCTATAGAGTTTCAGGTTGGTGATATGGTGATGCTTAAGGTTTCCCCATGGAGGGGCCTGATTTGTTTCGGAAAGAAAGGTAAGCTGAGTCCTCGCTTTATCGGGCCGTTCCGGGTATTACAAAGGGTGGGAGCTGTAGCCTATCGGTTAGAGCTACCCGAGGAGTTAAGAGGCATTCACAACGTCTTCTATGTGTCGCATTTGAGAAAGACTCTGTTTGACGAGTCCCAACGAGTGCCTTTACCTAAAATTGAAATAGATGAAAAGCTGAGGTACCCGGAGCAGCCAGAAAAGATTTTAGACCGCAAGGTGAGACAGCTGCGGAACAAGAAGATTAATATGGTAAAAGTACAGTGGCAATATCACAAGGGCTCGGATGTAACTTGGGAAGCCGAAGAGGAAATGAGGGCGAAGTACCCCCAATTGTGTGCTTGATTCCGGGGACGGAATCTTATAAAGGGGGGGAGAACTTGTAACGACCATTTTCAAAAAAAAAAAAAAAAGAATAGTAACTTCGGCGGCGTGAATAGTGCTCGTGACGCGACGTGAATAGTGCTCGCGACGTGAGGCCTGGCAGAAGCTTCTCGAGAAGTGCGCGATGAGGTAAGTGCTTACGTAATGGTCACGACGCGATCGGGGGTCCGTCGCGACGCGAAGAGGGTCCAGAGGCCTATAAATAGGAGCTCCAAGCCTCATTTTTGGGCAAAACAAATACTAAACACTTATATACTATAGAGGAGTGTGTTAGTAAGAAAGAGGTGCTATAAGAGAGGGAAATCAATAGGTTCGGGTAGCGATCGTCGTCTCGACATATGGAAAGTAAGTTCCAAACCTTTACTACAATTATAATAATATTTTGCATATAATATGAGGGGAACGATTGCTAGTCATTTTGACTTATATCAAATAACCAAGTTCGAGCCGGGAGATAACCCAGGCTATGGAGACTTTGTTCCGAAATAATTCTAATTGATTTACTTACGAGAACGGTGCCTAGGCCGGTTACATGGGATCTGGTTGTTGGATTTTCCGAAAGGCTAAAATGCTGAAAGGATCCTGTCACCCCATCTAATCTTCTACCTGGCCGTTCTTTACTTGATAAATCATGAAGTGTTATTTTGGAACTATTAAAAAGGGTGAATGGAAGATTTATAAATGATAGATTTTGTACTGTGATAACAGTCAAGGTTGGAAGAGGATATAAGGCAGAAAAAGACAAAAGCTTTAGTCAACAACCAGGTGAGTAATCGATACCTAAGTGTTACTTTTCCTGTGGGGCCACATTACCGGTTCATGTGATTGGGACCACCTTACCGTGGGTTCACATACTCAGTACTCGTGGTTGAGACCACCTTTCCTGTGGGGCCACTGACTATTGTTGGTGGTTGGGACCACATATATACGTTGTGACGATCGTGTAAGCAGTAATTGTGGTGGTACCACATACAAGTGTTGTGATGGCTTAATCGGCCGGCAGTTCTATCACTCACTCAGGGGATGCACATTGAGTCCTTAGGACTCGATATTGCTGGAAACCATGATATGATGTGGAAGCTGAAAATTCTATGTTGTGTATTTTTTTTGTAACGCTTATCGATTATTCATTGAGCTTGTATAGCTCATCCCTGTGGATACTAACTGTGCAGGTGATATAGACCTTACTAAAGGGAAAGAGGTGCTTCGGGGTTAGAGCAGATAGTAGCAGCCCAGCTTTGAGGATATTTCGTACTCCCAGATACTACTTGTGTGCTTTTGGCTTGTAATATATTCCCCTGTATAATATTTTGTTGAATAAAATATGTTTTAAAGCATGTAAAATAAAGGGGTGTATTTATATTAAAAGTCGGGTGTTACATTTCATTGAATTATCATTGTGTTTCACTTTTGCATGTTTAGAACCCAGTTCCCGAGTGTTAACACACTCAGACTTCCACAGTCGGTCGTACTCTTGGAAGAGAGTAGTGATTCAGGACTGTCATGAGTGCTAGTAGATTGTCTTTAGAGATCATACATAGCATGGTGATTGCGAGTAACCCTCATTAGTCCTTGGTAGAGATCCAAGTATTGGAACAACCCACACCTAGAGATTGCTTCATGGATTTAGTCACAAGTAATCTAGGACGATAATATCTCTTATTCTTCAAACCGAGATACATAAGGGATATGCACTATGATTCTGTCATACTTCGGTCTACTCAAACGCTATTCGTAACTAGTAGTTATAACGGGTATGTCCGAGTATGATATGATGAAATAGACAGAGACTATGTAATTAAAGTATATATATTCCTTCTGCCTAACAAGGAGAAGCGATATCTATGGCCCCCTCGATGATTTAATGCTGACACTAAGTGCTTGGCCAAGCCATGACCAGATTGATGTGTTCGATTCATGGTCCGAATGGGTCATTATAAATCACTATCGGGAAACAAACCTTGAACTATCGGGATCTGACTATTTCCATGACCCGGGTTCATATTGATATCTTGAGAACAGAGGAACAAAAGATCACTTATCTAGGAGTCGTCTCTTTTCATTGATCAGAGGTCGGCAGTTGCATTGGATGGCATATTCTGCTGATTTTCAGGTTGTGTTCAAGTTGACAACTTGTCTATTTGTGAGACTGTTGGAATAATGTCCAAGGTCATCAACTTGTTAGAATACTTTTGATAAAAGGTAAAGTCCTTTTGGGTTGCCCTCAAGAACCCAGAAAAAACATTTAGAGTCAAATAGAGGAAATGTTATTTAGTTAATTAAATTATAAAGAATGAATTAATTAGAAACTAAAAGAATAATAGTAATTTAATTGGTAAATTAATCTAGGATTAATTTGGAACCAATTGAAGGGACTGGATTGTAATTGATTAAAGATATAATCAATTGAACAAGTCCAGGGGGTGCGGCCACCAAAAGGCTCCTAAGTTTGAAACCCTAAGAGCCTTGCACTATAAATAGAGGCCTTAGGGTGACACCCAAAGGCATCACAAACCATTTGACTGCCAAATCCCCTCCTCACTCCTCCCTCCTTCCTTTACAAAAACTCTTCCCTCTCTAGGGATAGAGTTCTTTGCTTTTGATCTGCCTAGTTTTCTGGTTGTCCTTGGGTACAAGCCGCTAGAGGGATTCGCATTTTGGATCTTGGTCATCCATGCAATCGTGGCCTTGACTAGATCTTAAAGGCAACGAATTCTTGAGGTAAATTCATGTTTGATTTTAAAGTTTCTATAATCTGCTATAAACTGATATGATCCTGAATGTGTTCATGGAATTTTATGTGGTTTGATCTTATTTGTCTTCCGATGCATATGTTATATGTGTTATGTGATCAAATCCCAACAGTACCACCCATCTCCACCACTTCGGATACACTACTAACCTCATCTACAATAACCACAACACCATTACATCTACTATTCATACATCTGAACCCCTTACATCAGAAGCAATTACAACTTCTCCTCCAACATCTTCTGAACCACTTATTACCTCCTCAGATCCTTTATTCTCAATCTTTTCAACTTCTGGTATTAATACCTCATTACCAGAGTTTGAACTACACGGTGGTTTTGGCATCTCCTTCTCCTCTTCCAGTCATATACCGCTAACTTTCAAAGAAGAAACTGAAGCTTTTTACATGGATCCAATCACCATGGAAGATTCAGATGATGAAAACCTCAATAACGAGGATTTTGTATTTATCAAGCAATACAAAACCCTCAAAACCAAACTAGACGTTCTTCTGCAAAGTCAAAGAGGCTTTGATCCCACTCATCCTACTGATGGACATGATTTCCAAACCTGAGTCATCTTCAGAACTTCCATACAAGGTTAAAACAATAATTCAGGAGTCCGAAAAGAAAATCCTGGATAATCAACGTCTTGTTTAGACTGACCTTGAGCAAAAGTTGGATGCTGTTGTGAGTGATATCCAAACCAGATGACAATCACTTCAAGAATTCACAACCAAGAAAATCAAAGATGCTGTTGCTAAGTTTGAGTCTTCGGGTGCCGATCTAAAAATTCCATTGATGAACTTTGTACCAAAACTCAATCTTTCAACAGTCAGTATAAATATCATATCGTTGGTGAATTGCATGTTGCTGAAGCTAAAATAGCTAAACTGACTACTTCTTAATCTGAATCCACAGTTCAACAATTTGCCACTGAAATTCGTAACAAAAATGATGTTATCATTGCAATTGTTGTCTACGACTTAAAGTTTGTTCTTCAGCCCTTGATTCAAGTAGCTGAACGCATACGACACTCTCAAGCTACCAAAACAGGACCCCGTACATCTGCTCAACCTGACCCTTCGGTTCATTATTCGCAAGGGGGAGATACTACTGGATTAGGGTCCCATGCCTTATCCGCTGCACTGATAATGACAACAATAAAAACAGCAACAACAACCTCAATAACAACAACATCAATAACAACCTTTGCCACCTTAACCACAATTCCCTAAGACCTCCACCAATTCAAAATCCTAATTTCCGAAAGATAATTGTCATCAGAAAAGGGTCTTCGGGTCCAACCTTTTCAACAATCACCTCTACCCATGGAACTGGACCTTCGGGGTCAGGGTCTTCGGGTTCATCTTGTGTAGGATCTTCTTCTGGTCCTGTTGACAAGGGCAAAGGTGTGCTTATCGAACATAGTAGAGAAGAGAGACAAAAGCAAAGGGAGTCTGAATTCACCATAATGTTGGTGATCAATTCCATCGCTCGTGATTGAAGAGGAAGACATGATCTTGGTCCAATTGACAAAACATGGAATGCTGAACAAATAAAAGCCTATGGTTTTGGAGACTATGAAGTGTTCAATCGTCTTCCTCTAGTCAGCTACTCAATCGCAAACTCCATAAAGTGATCAACTTTACGTCCCCTATAATCTGAAGACCTTCTCATGTTTTCAATTTGTTAAAATAGCAAGAGAATACAGCTTGGAAGCATTCAAAGCAAGAAAAATTCGCTTCCATGCTGATCTTACTCAAGAGCCTGAGGTCGTTTGGAGCCTCAAGAGGTTCGTCAAAATAATCTTTATGACCGAAGGACTCTTATTTGAAAACTCTTTTCAATACATTAAGTACTTTGTTCTTAGAGGTTCGAACAATGAAGAATCAAGGTTCTCTGTAACAGATTTCCCAATCATGAATCCTCATGATTTCGTTTAAATGATGGATATGCTAAAATATCCTCCTCCCAATCTTTCTCCAACAATAACCATATTCATCAAGGCTAAAGAGTATGTAAGTAACTTCTTCAATGACTATCTTACTCGCCTGGCTGATTATGATATCGACCTTGCCAAATCATTTGGAAAATCTTTATCTCCCCCCATTTGTGTTGTAAGAAATCTGGGTGATTACGAAGACGTGGAAATTCTTGATAAACTCTGGGGAGTTTTCTATAAGGGCAAAGGTCGTGATGGGAAAACAATAAGAAAATTCTTTGATATTGACATTTAGGGTCTTTATCCATCCGAAGTGATGAGACTCGTGATTGGTCGAGCTTACGTATGCAGCGAAAATACTCTGATTGCAAGAAAGAAAGTAAAAGAACACCTTGATTGGTGGCTGGTTATTCATGATTGTATGGTTGATGCTCACAAACGCCATTACTCCTAAAAGCTTTAGATGTCACTTCACACAAAGGGGGAGATTGTTGAAGATAAATTTGTGATGAAGTGTTTCTGTCCATCCGAAGGTCCAGCCCTCCAAAGAGTCAAGTTTTGTGCATGAAGATCCAAAGGTCTCACACTAGAGGATCCAAAGGCTTATGTAACAAACCTTATCCTGAGAGCGCATAGTGTGTCAGACACGCTTATATCACTGCTGCTCTCCTATTGGCTGATAGTTATATGTAATCTGTTAGAATATTCCATTGTACTATTAGTCATATATTTTATACTATGGTATCCTTGATCATGTATAAATATCACAGATACCTCTCTGGGTCGTTACTGCTTGTTGTCACCTCAATTGTAAAACTTCTCAAAAAGTTAAATCAAAGCATTCTACACCTTGTTTCCTAAATTCATCTGTTCTTCAATTTACTGTTTTGTTTCTTATTCCTAATATCATATCATATCTCTATTGCTCGAATTCTTTACTCAACACACACACACACACACACACACACACATATATATATATATATATATATATATATATATATATATATATATATATATATATATATATATATATATATATATATATACATATATATATATACATATATATATATATATATA
Organism: Cichorium intybus; assembly: GCA_023525715.1. Classification (NCBI taxonomy): domain Eukaryota; kingdom Viridiplantae; phylum Streptophyta; class Magnoliopsida; order Asterales; family Asteraceae; genus Cichorium; species Cichorium intybus. Next base: position 81,946,128 of record CM042010.1, read on the forward strand.
TATATATATATATATATATATATACACTAGTTGGGTACCTGTGCGATGCGGCGGCGGTGATTAGTTTCATTCGGCCAGTAGTTTTTTGAGGGCGATAAATCGTTTTGTTCGTTGGTTGGTTCTATATGGAAACATGTCATATTTTTAAGAACCCGCAATATATCGACAAATATCATTACCATTTAACATATATCATTAGTACTTGCACAAAATTGTATTTTACATATCACGTAAAACTTCACGATACACCATGTTTGATGTATAAACTCCAACTTGATTAAAATATTTGGCAGTCTTCACTAAAATTTTTGTATTGTTACGTGATATTCCTCTAGAGAGCGCCACGTAAAGTTGTCCATGTGAGAATACTGATTCCGGCAGAAAAATACCAATATTTGGAATTGCCTGGCCTTGCACTTTATTGATTGTCATAGCAAAGCTAAGTCGAATTGGAAATTGTTTTCTTTTCAGTTTGAATGGAAACATGTCATCTGTAGATGGACAAAGAGGTATTCTTGGCAAAAATATTTTTTTTCCAGCATGATGACCAACTGATATTTCTGCATCAATGACATTTTTTTGAAAACCTTGAATATCAATCTTATGCCATTATATAATCCATTTGAAGGATCAATATTATGTAATAGCATTATTAGGCATCCAATTTTGAGTCGAAGGTAATGAGGAGGCAAACCACTAACATTTAGAGAGTTTAAGAATTCCGTCAGATAAAAATTTTTCTTATCATCTTTTGCTTCATCAAAACTGTATTACACCTTTTCCTCTCCACAGAACCTACCAATCAATTGATCATTAATTTCGTCTACATGCTCTTTTTAGTTGATAGTATAGCCCTAGAAATAATGTAATCTGAAGAACCTCCATTGATTTGTAACGAAGGAAAAATTGCATTCATTAAATCGTCTTTCGATTTAGCTTCTTCGATATACGGAATGGACATGTCATCAGGTATTCGAATAAAACTTCCATCGATAGATTATTCATCTCCATCACCTACTCGCATTAAAAATCGGAAAACCATGGATCAGCGAACGCCCTCATATTTATAGTTAGTCGTATCTTTTTTGTTAGGGACCAAAGAGGAGACATCCGCAAGTTGGAGTCTACTATTTGTGCTCGAGTGCCATGCCTAACGATCGACAACACCTGTCTAAAATCACCTCCCAATACCATTATCTTTCCACCAAAGGGTAGTCTCACCTTTGTAATGTCTTGCATCGTTCGATCAACTGCCTCCACTGCTAGCCTATGCGCTATCGAGGATTCATCCCAGATGAGTATATTTGCCAACCGAAGTAGTTGAGCAGCCCCACTTTGTTGTTTGATATTACACATTGAGTTATTATCAAGGTTTATCGAAATTTTAAATCATGAGTGAGCTTTTCTTCCCCCGGGCATATTATTAGCCGCAGCACCAGATGTAGTAGTCGCAAGTGCAATAAAATCACGGGAATGGACCATAGCAAGCAAGGCTTTGTACAATAATGTTTTTCCAGCTCCATCAGGACCATCTATAAAGAACACACCTGATAGATTATCATCTACGTGTCTCATGATCTCATCCTATAACCAATGTATAATCTGGGTCTAGTGACGGTTCAGGCAATCTAGAAGAATTGCTTTACTCTGTTGTATCCTGGGAAACAAACACCCATACCGGGTGAATTTGTTTTAAGGAAACTATGTCAAACACAAGCCTCATCAACTGACCTTGTTTTTTCCTCTTCTTTTGCATTTTCGGTTTATATTTTCTTAACAGTTTTAAAACAAATTCGTTTGTGCCAAACAAACAACGAAAATATTTTCTGCTATTAATTCTTGCAATTCGGAATCTGTTTTCCAACATCAGTTTTGAATCTGAACTTAATTTTTCTGTGTATACTATTAGTTACAGTTTACTAATCCAGTTTAGTTTTATAATTTCAGAATCTGTTTTCCGAAACAGTTTATCATATTATACTTTCATTGAACTTACAATTTTGGTTTGTATTTATAGCATGACAACTGGAACTTCTGATACGCCAAAACAAAAAAACCGTCCTCCCCAAGGGACTCCAACGATTACCATGTTGGTTAAGCATGCGGAGAAGCCGGAAAAGTTTTCCGGTTTGCACTTTAAGAGGTGGCAACAGAAGATGTTCTTCTACCTCACTACCTTGAATCTTGCGCGATTCTTGACCGAGGAGGCCCCTCAACTCACTGGAGATGGGGATGTCGAAGCCGTGAGTGCGCTTGACGTTTGGAAACTCTCTGATTTCTTGTGTAGAAACTATGTTCTTAATGGTATTGTTGATTCACTTTATAATGTGTATTATGTAACAAAATCGGCTAAAGAACTATGAGACTCATTAGACAAAAATACAAAACAAAGGATGTCGGGGCCAAGAAATTTGTGGTTGCTCGGTTTCTTGACTATAAAATGAGTGATAGTAAGCCGGTTATGACACAAGTCCAAGAACTACAAGTCCTCTTACACGATATCCATGCCGAGGGTATGGTTATAAGTGAGACATTTCAAGTTGCTTCTATAATCGAGAAGTTACCCCCGTCTTAGGTAGACTTCAAGAATTATTTAAAGCATAAACGAAAGGAAATTACCATCGAGGACCTAATTGTTAGACTCCAAATCGAGGAAGACAATAAGGTTTCTCAAAAGAGTAGTTATGAGCCTACTTCTGAAAAAGCCAACGTGGTTGAATATGGTCAATCTTCTGGGAAGAACAATTCCGTTAAAGGCAAATTCCAAAAGAAAGGGAAAGGTGCCAACTTGGAGCAAAGGGTGGAAACTTCAAAAAGAAGTTTCAAGGTAACTGCCACAATTGTAACCGACCAGGGCACCGGGCTACAAATTGCAAGCTTCCAAAGCGAGACAAAGCTAGGAGGCGAATGTTGTGGAGCAAATAACCCGTGATGTGTTCGACATCGATATTATCGCGATCATCTCTGAAGTTAACCTCGTGGAGTCTAATCCAAGAGAATGGTGGGTTGATACGGGATCCACTTGACATGTTTGCTCTAATAGCGAGTGGTTCTGAAACTTCAAAGTTATGGAAAATGGTGACAAGCTTTTGATGGGAAACTCGGCAACTTCCGATACCCAAGGTGTTGGAAAGATTGTGTTGAAGATGACGTCAGGAAGAGAGCTGACGTTGAATGATGTGTTGTATGTTCTAGAGATTAGGAAGAATTTGGTCTCCGGATGGTTGTTGAAGAAGCATGGTTTTCGCTTGGTATTTGAGTATGATAAATTTGTATTAACTAAATGTGGTGTGTATGTGGGCAAGAGGTATGCCGATAGGGGTATGTTCAAACTATGTGTAATGGCTATTCAGCTAAGTACTAATGAAATGATAACTCTTCTACTTACTTGCTTGAGTCTTCAAATATATGGCATGCTAGATTAGGGCATGTTAATTTTGATACTTTTTGACGTTTAATTAAACTCGACCACATGCCACACTTTACTATTGACTCAAAATACAAATGCAACATATGTGTTGAATCAAAATTAACACGACAATCGTTCAAATCCATTGAAAGGATTACCGAACCCCTTGGTTTAATACACTCCGATGTGTGTGCCATGAAGTCTAATCCATCCAAAGATAGAAATAAGTACTTTATCACTTTTATTGACGATTGCACTAAACTTTGTTATGTTTATTTACTTAAAAGTAAAGATGAAGCCATAGAAAATTTAAAGTGTATAAAAGTGAAGTTGAAAATCAACTCAACAAAAAGATTAAAGTACAACGAAGTGCCCGTGGAGGTGAGTATGTAATACCATTTCAAGAATTTTGTGCAACTCATGGCATAAGACATGAGCTTACAACCTTATTCACCACAACAAAATGGCATTGCATAAAGGAAAAATTGGACCTTAAAAGAGATGATGAATGCCATGTTACTTAGTTATGGGTTACCCCAGTCAATCTGGGGGGAAGCTGTATTGTCAGCTAATTATCTTTTAAATAAGGTACCCCATAAGAAAACAGATAAGACACCATACGAGTTATGGTCGGGTAGAAAACCATCTTACAAATACTTTCGAGTGTGGGGTGTCTTGCAAAGGTTGTTATACCTACCCCCAAGGTTGTAAAGATTAGACCCAAGACTGTTAAGTGCATATTTATTAGGTATGCACAAAACAGTAGTGCGTATCGGTTTCTAGTACATGATTCTAAAATACCCGAAATTCACAAGGGCACAATAATGGAATCAAGAAACGCATCGTTCTTAGAAACCGTGTTTCCATGTCTTGATAAAATTGAGACAAGTTCTTCGATACCGAATGCACACGATGCACCTTCATAAGGTGAAGGAAGAGAATAGGAGATAGAGCCTCGATGAAGTAGAAAGGCACGAGTAGAGAAGTCATTCGACGATGACTTCTATACTTATATGGTTGAGAAAGAACCTCAAACATTTCTTGAAGTGGTCACTTCATATGAAGGACCTCAATGGAAAGAGGCAATTAAAAGAGAAATGGATTCCATCTTGCAAAATCATACATGGGAACTAGTGGATTTACCTCCGGGATGTAAACCACTAGGTTATAAATGGATTTTCGAGAGGAAAATGAAAGCCGATGGGTCCATTGACAAGTATAAGGTGAGGCTAGTAATAAAGGGCTATAGACAGTAAAACGGCCTAGATTACTTTGATACGTACTCTCCAGTGAAACGTATAACATCCATCAGACTAGTACTTACCATTGCCTCAATTAGGAACCTTGAAGTACATTAGATGGATGTCAAAAAAGTTTTTCTAAACGGAGATTTAGAGGAGGAAATCTACATGGAACAACCAGAAGGGTATGTTGCCCTAGGACAAGAGTCCAAGGTTTGCAAACTCGGAAAGTGCATCTACATGTGATGATGGAATGTAGCTACAGGATTAACGAATGTGACAAGTGTATTTATGTTAAAAACACTAATGATGGGTATGTTATCTTGTGTCTTTATGTTGACGACATGCTTATAGTTGGCAGCAACGATAAAATGGTTCATTCAACTAAAAACATGTTAAAGGAAAGGTTTGACATGTAAGATATGGGCTTGGCCGACGTCATTCTGGGTGTGAAGATCACAAGTACTGAAAGTGGACTTACATTGAGCCAAACTCATTATATGGACAAAATCCTTGACAAGTTCAACTCCGGTGACTCTAATATAGCAAGGACACCAATTGATACAAGTCATCACCTAAGCAAAACCGAGGTGAAGGAGTTGCACAAGTAGAATATGCAAGAATTATTGGTAGTCTGATGTACCTCATGCATTGTACCAGACCTGACTTAGCTTTTGCAATACGCATACTAAGCAGGTATACTAGTAATCCAAGTGATGAACATTGGAAGAGTATTAAAAGAGTATTACGATACTTAAGGTATACTCGCACTTTTGGGTTGCACTCTGAGGTGATAGAAGGGTATAGTGATGCAAATTGGATATCTGACGTAAATGATTCCAAGTCAACCAGTGGTTTCTCGTTCACACTTGGAGGTGGAGTTATATCATGGAAATCGTCAAAACAAACAGTTATAGCTAGATCCACCATGGAATCTAAGTTTATAGCACTTGACAAAAGTGGGGAAGAAGCTGAGTGGCTACATCAATTCTTGGAGGATATACCAAGATGGCCTAAACCAGTTTCCATAATATCTATCCACTATGATAGTCAATCAGCTATAGGATGAGCGGAAAGTGCTATGTACAAAATGGTAAGTCTAGAGATATTTGTCGAAGACACAATACCATTAGAAAACTACACTCTACTGGCATTATATCTGTCGACTAGTCCAAGGATAATATTGCAGATCTATTAACCAAAGGGTTAAATAGGGAGTCAGTTGCAAGGACCTCGAGAGGAATGAGACTAAAACCCATGCATGAATAAGTTATTGCAAAGGAAAACCCAACCTATTTGACTGGAGATCCCAAGATCTAGGTTCAATGGGACAACCTAATTGCATTTAACATTTGTGAATCACTATGGGGGGAAAACCGTCACCCATTCCTAAAACATATAGTGGTGCAGGTTAAGCTTATACTCGTAGATGATAGGTTGGAGATCGTCACACATTAGCTTTTAATGATTATGATGAATCACCTATGTATGAGAGAAGTGGGGTCACTTCAAAGGGAAATATGTGGGCAAATTCCTAAGACCTCTTACAGAACCAGGCAAGTGTCCATTAACACAAGGGACACATCAATGAGAACCTAATTAGGTCAGGGCGAATCATGTGAGACACATATTGATTATTTACACAAATGGCAGAACAGTTCAAGGACATCGAGTCTACTGGTCAGCTAGTAACATAAATACGTTTCTTAAGGGAAGGTTCAAAGGGTCACACCTACCTATCCTGTGCATGATTTAATTGTTGGATTTTATCTTGAGTAAAATGAGAATGTACGATCAATTTTCGTTCACGTGGGGGATTGTTGGAAAATTAATTTTAACTAATTTCATAAAATGGGTTTTTCCCATTTTTGGACACAAATTGCAACTTCATAAAACAATTATTGTTATATGTTTGTGTTCTCCTCCGTTATACCTTCTTTTTGGTAGTTCACATGTCTAAAACGAATTTAAGATGAATGAGAAATTGTATATCAAAGTGGGGTAGTTGGAAGAAGTTGGAAAATGAGTTAATGGGTTTTAACTCATCCCACACTGGTAGGGGAATGAAAAGGAAGTGGGTTTATAAGTCTAAAGGCTTTCATGATTTGTAAGACTTAAAGCACAAAGGCTCTCTCTTACGGGCGCAGGGGGGTGCAAATGCGAACCAAATTGGTTTGGGTTTACTGAACTTGTGTGCGAGCGCGCGTCCTGCGGGTATGAATGCACCACCGGTCGACCAGAAAAGCTCAAGGACGTTTTTGCAAACAATTTTCCTTTTCGTAACTGAAAATTTAATACGATAAAAATGATTTCGGTTTTGATATGGGTATTAAACAGACTTTAATTTTTGATTACGTTTTCTATGATTAATTCTTGTCAGTTATGTTTTGTGCTATATAAACAACACTCGAGCATCTGATGGAATACACTGATGAAACTCTTCTATCTTCTTCTCAACTTCTGCGTACACTTCGTTCTTGTGTTACAACCAAGGTATAATCCGGGTCTAGTGACGGTTCGGGCAATCTAGAAGAATTGCTTCACGCTGTTGTATCCAGGGAAACAAACACCCATACTGGGCGAATTTGTTTTAAGGAAACTGTGTCAAACACAAGCCTTAACAATTGATCTCGTTTTTTCCTCTTCTTTGGCATTTTCGGTTTATATTTTCCTAACAATTATAGCTGTAGATTGGTTTATTATGGGCATAATCATTTTTTAATATCTTTGAACTTTATTTTGCATGTGTGAATGCAAAAACAACAATGACCATATTCATGGGTTCCCCATCTTTGTTTTTTTGTGTGATGATAGCAACAAGAATAACGATCAAGACTACAACATCGACGTATTCATTTTATGATTAAATGTGTATTTATTTAAGAACAATGATGTATTTGAAAGGTTTTCTGCAAATCTATGAACTAAAACCCTAAGTTCACATGCAACCTAGATTGGATCTATGTTTTCTAACTTTGAACATATAATAATTCCTAAAGGCCAAACAAAAATTACTAAAAGAAATAATAAAGAAAAACTAACCTTTTAGTTGTTTCTTGCAAGCTAAGCAACGCAAATGCCTTGCCTCAAATGGAGTCACACCCAGAAGCTGGGGAACTCGAAAAACCCGAGAGAGGGAGAAAAACCCTTAAAATTTTGTGGTCCTTACGGGGTAATGGGGCTCCTTATTTATAGTCACAAGGGTTTAACAGATAAGCCTTATTCGAATTCAAACCGGATAAACATTTTATCTTTAAATTCAAACCCTTATTTATCTATATATATAATTCGAAAATTATGGATATAAATATCGTAATTTTCGTTCTCCATATATATAATATAATTATCTATTGCTCAACTATTGAACAATTACAAATCAGCCCCTACACCTTTAATTAATTCAATTAATCACCAAATTAATTCCAATTAATTCCAGATTAATTTCTAATTAATTAATATAGTTTCTAATTAATATATTATCACCATAATATATTAATAAACTATTTATTTTATTTCTATTGATTTATTAATCACATAATAAATCAACCTTTCTCTCTCCCGGTTTTTCTGTTCAACCTCTAGCTATGAGGGCAACCCAAATGGACTTTGCTACTATGAATTAGGTAAATACAAATTATTAGTCATGGCTTAGACACCTAATCCAACAGTCTCCCACTTGGATAAGTCTATGACTATAATTCCCAGTTAACCTTCTAATTGATAAGCAAATTGTAGCTTCCTAGAAACTGCTGCCGAACTCTGACCTAGTCAGTTCTCTCCATAGATAAGTGATCATATGATCCTCCGTCCAACAATATATTTTCGAACATGAGACATGGATTGAGATCAATCTCTGTTCGATACTCTGTTTCCCGATTTCCGATTTTGCATATGACATAAGACTTCTAATTGAACACATCAATTCAGTCCTGGCTGGCTAGCACTTTAGTCAACTTCAAAATCATCGAGAGACCTATATATATATATCTGTTTCCCATCAGGGTCAAGGAACGAATAAGCTTCGACTCATATGCTTATATCTTTTACCAGGCAAATCATCCACAACAACATGTTTTATAACATCGAGTTACCGATGCGTTTTCATATTATCAATGAACAACTGCCTTGCAAATTATAATTCATATGTCTCCACTTCAAGATCATAAGATGTTATCATCTCAACATTGCTCGTGATATAATCCATGAAGCAATCTATTGAGCGTGGGTTTATCCAATATTCAAATCTCCATTTTCTAAGTACTCATGAACGTTGTAGCAATCCTATTGCTATGTCTAACTCCTTAGACAATCTACAAACCAATTCATGACAGCCTTGATTCAATACTTACTTCCCAAAGTATGAGCGACTGTGGACCTTTCTGAATAATTAAATTATTCGGGAAGTAAAACATGCAAAAGAGAAACATAAAATCTGACTGGCAGCTACTCCTGCTTATTACCAAGTCTCCACGAGGTAATCACCAAGTCGGATTTTGTCATAATATTATTATCGGTTTCTTGTTTTCTTTTAAACTTTTAATTCAAGCCTTTTATATCTATGTCTATATGACCTTTCACTCTTTCTATGTATCCAAAATGTCTTACATTGATACACTTTATTGTAGATAATCCAATCGGACAATCTTCCGATAATATCTCAATTTGTCATTCTGTCATTCTCACTTACAACTCCATTCTGGTGATGCGTATTGTGACTTCCCATGGTTCTCGGGGTCTTTAGACTACATGACTGCACCCTAAGACTATTTTGAGGTGTTATGATGTGCCGGTGAACCACACGCGCTCCATGAAAATACCAACAAAACTCTTTAACCATGAAGTTCTTTAGCACACCTACTTGATGTTAACAATTAACGAATTTGAAAACCCTTTCAAATTACTACATTCACCCCAATCATTTCCCAATCATTTCTCACGTGTGTTCAAATAATCCATTCAGTATTCTCAGCCAGGTTATATCTTGAATCCAACTTACTATGCTCTAAGCATCAAGTCATCAGGACATGTTCATGACACTTCTGATCGATCCAACAAGCTCGTGGAATCTGATCTAATCTTATCCCAAAACCCTTTCAGAATCTAAATATTACTTATAATCACTGTGTCATGAATTTCGAAAACCATTTCCTTTCGGATACTCTTTCTCAGGCATCTTGAATCTTATCAAGATCATGCATACAATGGCTAGGTCTATACTAACGATTTTATCTATCCGATAGATGTCTGTGAACTACGTGAGTATGTTGCACCTTCTTTATTTCTTTCATGCCAAGTCATCACACTTTGCAATGATAGGAAACTCCTTTCCTGGGGTTATGCATCTTGAATCTCATCAAGATCATATTGGCAGAATTTCGATCTATCTAATATATGTTCGCAACCACCTGAGTACGTTGTATTTCTTAAAGTCTTTCATAGCAAACCATATCTTAAATCCAGGTCACTACACTTTGTAATGATAAGAGACGTTTCCTAGAAACAGTATGTAACTAACATACATTGATAGATAACAACGATACTCCCACTGGCTTTGACACGGTTATTTGACTCTTTCGGACTATTCACAAAATCCAAACCTTTTGGCACATTTTGAGAATCCGAAGTCCAAACCTTTCTGACATAGTTATGGGAATCTTTCAGGCTATTCACAAAATCTAAACCTTTTGGCATATTTTGAGAATCCGAATATTCTTTCTTGCGAGATGCCAGTGGGATGAATCCCGGGACCATGTACCTTTTGTATTGGCATGCTCTTTGTGAGTCCCTATTAGTGTGCTGGTAAACAACACACACTCCACTAACGACTCATACTGTGCCACGCAGAATCCTCTCGGATTTCATCTTCTATTGAGAGTGCTTCTCTCGGAATCAATTGCTTGACTCTAATTATCGACTCACTCAACCAGATGTTCTGTAAGTACATTTCTACCTATGCCGCTTTCTTTTGATGATTCAATTACTCCCACTAGTTGTTAGACTAGGTGTAACATCAATCAAATTGCCACATAGAGTATGTCTCGCCCTAAGGCTCTCTCATTTGGTAGCAACCAGGCTCACCAACGCTTCCTAGTAGTCGCATTACTTATCCGTACCATCTTTAGTGTTTTACCACTAATCGGTATGTCACCCATATCATAACTCCTTATGACGGTGACCAATACTACTGGTCAAGAGAAGAGTATGTCAGGTTTAACAGGAATCTGATTCCTGGTCAAGGCCCAGTGATGACTAGAGGTTCTTTCACTCGGCTAATCTCTGAACTCATTCAGCATTATTCTTACTCCCACTATTTCCTTAGAATATGAGTCCTTTCCAAAAGAACTCTCCTTTCACAAGTACAGCCGGGATAGCCAATGAAACGACATTGCTGATCAGGTTCAGGCTAGTCATGAGGTTCGGAAAAACGCTACATGACCCTGTACTTTCTATGTACAAGTGGGACGGTCCCATTTTTACACTTCAGACAGTGTCTGCATAACCTACTTAGTCTAAGATGTGGTCGGAATATGGTTTCTATGGTCTGACTGGTTGAATATTTAATTCATTGAAAAACTAATTGGAAGTGTATCTTATACATCGAGGATCGAACTATTTCGACCAATAATCCATCATCTTCGTTAAGACACATTATAACCATTAATGTTCTTGGAAGAGGATAAACTGTGAAACTCTTTTCCTAGTTTATGTTGTCACTCAGGTTCTGTTGATCTTATACTTCCTTTGAAGTCCTTGAACAGTTAAAGGTTTCAATCAATCCACTTATTCTGATAAGCAAAGCCATATTTGTCAAGCTAATTGGCAAATATCATGATGTATAACTAATTGTGTTCTGTTCGAAGATTCGAGCAATACACAGTAACTTATGTGTCTGTTGCTCAAAATCTTAAGGTCTTTTACATCCCTATGTAAATTTATGACTTTGTTAATTTTGTTCAAGGTATGCAATCATCACCTGACTCCGAGTCAACTGATTCCAAAATCCTATCCACTGATCTTTGGGTGATTCATTTCTTGCCACAAATAATTTTATTAAGCACTCAATTCATCATGTCACTCTAAGTCAAATGATTCCAAAGTCCTGTCCAACTGGACCTTTGGTTGAATTGATCCTTATAAAATTTTACTATAACAATCATAGAGAACACAATTCATGAATCCAAACACTTTGGATGCATCAACATTCAAGTTATTACCATTCATGCAATTAACACACTCATACAACATTTCATGGATAATTTAAACAAACATGTATTAAAAGAAAATCAACATTTTATTAAAACAAAAATATCCTTGAACAATGTACTATATGACAGACAATGTTGCTTGCATCTAATAAGCTAATAACAAGATTATAATATCTAACTAAACTCGAAATTTGCATGAGCTGGAGATCCAATCCATATGTGCTCCTATGCTTCAACATCCTGTATCCTACAGATTCCACGCATACAGAGCAAATGTGAGGAACACATTCTGTATCAAGGAAATGAGGATCAGGAGTTCTGAGTTTTTAAGATATTACTGAGTTGCCAAACTGTTCGGCTTTGGAGCATTTTTCCAATATTTCTGTGACTGTGTCCCACCCTATGGATTCCCAGTTTGAGACATCGAACAATCGGTCTAGACGATCTGGATCATTTCTTGATGCTCCTTAATACTGGACTCAATCCCGAAGCAGCTGAATCAATGGAACTATGCTTCTCCATGAACGACTCAAGTAGAGACAATATTGAATGCATTTACATGATTGTCTTATCTGGTTATCCTTCCTGTACATCTGGATGAACAGAACAGCGAGTTGAGCTAATGCTTAACTCCCGATCAAAAGGAGAAACCAATCTTATACAGTTTGCCTATGTATCCCTCAATCTAGAGGACATGCAAACGGCCGCTACTTCCTTCTAGCTTGCACACTTCAAGCTCTTTGAAGATCCTAGTTCGTTCTTTGTCAACCGGTTCTCGAAACCTTTCCTCAACCAACTGTGCTAACTTATCTGACCCTAGGAATTCTAAATCCCTGCGGAACTCGGGGTCAATGATCAGTAGCATAAGGCAATGAACTTCCTTTGACTCAATAGTCAAGGAGTCATGCTCATCACAAGCTGCTGTGTGATGCCATGCTTTGGGGAGCGGATAGTCAATCAGATATGGCTCGCCAGCAAAACTAAGAATCATTCTCTATTTGTGAAGCTATAGTCCAGGCCAGTCAGCCTTTCCATTTTAACAGGTGCTTTCTGAAGCTCTCAGAAACGGGTGAAGGAGTAGAAGGAGGAGAATTGACACTATCTTAAGACATCTATAAACGTTGAATCTATTAGTTTAATTAATCCTTTTAAATAATTACCCAATATATTATTTAACAAGGCTAGGATCCAAAAACCCAGCTATGGTGTGAAGAGGGATGCCGTAATCACAACATAGTGGTCATTAAGGTAGATATACATTTATCAATTTCAGTCTTATGAAATTCCTAGATCTGTGAGATTCATTGAACTGTTCAATGGCATGTTTAATCTCGGATATGCTCTTTTATTTGTGACTAGGATGCCGAGGATCACAAACAAGATGTGAATAACCATGCAAATATGCTTGGTAACCTCAATGTCATTTATCATCTCTAATTGATGTGCCGGTTAACCACACGCGCTCCATCAACAATGATAAATCATGAGAAACCCATTACCACTCTTTATGAGCCCATATTAGTGTGTCGGTTAACCACACATGCTCCACTAATGTATCATAAAGTGTAATGTGCAATTTCATGGGTTAGCATCTCTTTTACATTTTTCCTAAAGTAACTAGATTAGGATTTTATAAAGCTGTTCTAGTACTTTAATTAATAACATTATACTTTTAATGAGATTAAGCTGTACTATCAAACCCGTTCGGCTAATGACCCTCCACTGATCAAGAGAGCGGTGGGTAAGAGTGGACACCCATTTAACCGCCATTTTATAGACCAGCTTCGTGAATGAGGCCTACTATTGATTCGACTGACCAATTATCTTATACATATAATATTAACTTTTAATTATAATATATATAAGATGTATTTTAAACTTTTAAAATATTTCTGGTTTATCTATTTAATTTTTTTTAAATTAACTATTAATTTTAAAATTAAATTTAAACCTTTAAATGATTTAATTTATCCTTTAATCAAATAATTAATTAAATTAATTAAATCCAGATAAGCATCACAAATTAATCAAATTAATTTAATCCTATCTTAAACCCTCTAGATTTCGAAATTAGCAGATAAGGGGTTTAAGGTTGTCCATTTATTAAATAATCACAGTTACCAAAAATAGAAAAACCTTCTAAAACCTTATATCACAAAATCGCCAAATGAAGAGGGGAGAGGCTAGGGTTTCGAAAACCCTAACCCAAAAGTCGATTGGTCTTAAATTAGGGTTTAGATCGAATAAACCCTAAAATATAGAAAAACAATTACAACTATTCAAATAGAAAAACAACCAAAAGCTCTGATACCACTGAAAGGTTTTCTGCAAATCTATGAACTAAAACCCTAAGTTCACATGCAACCTAGATTGGATCTATGTTTTCTAACTTTGAACATATAATAATTCCTAAAGGCCAAAGAAAAATTACTAAAAGAAATAATAAAGAAAAACTAACATTTTAGTTGTTTTTGCAAACTAAGCAACGCAAATGCCTTGCCTCAAATGGAGTCACACCCAGAAGCTGGGGAACTCGAAAAACCAGAGAGAGGGAGAAAAACCCTTAAAATTTCGTGGTCCTTACGGGGTAATGGGGCTCCCTATTTATAGCCTCAAGGGTTTAACAGATAAGCCTTACAGATAAGCCTTATTCGAATTCAAACCGGATAAACCTTTTATCTTTAAATTCAAACCCTATTTATCTATATATACAATTCGAAAATTATGGATATAAATATCCTAATTTTCGTTCTCCATATATATAATATAATTATCTATTGCTCAACTATTGAACAATTACAAATCAGCCACTGCACCTTTAATTAATTCAATTAATCACCAAATTACTTCTAATTAATTCCAGATTAATTTCTAATTAATTAATATACTTTCTAATTAATATATTATCACCATAATATATTAATAAATATTTATTTTATTTCTATTGATTTATTAATCACATAATAAATCAACCTTTCTCTCTCCCGGTTTTTCTGTTCAACCTCTAGCTATGAGGGCAACCCAAATGGACTTTGCTACTATGAATTAGGTAAATACAAATTATTAGTCATGACTTAGACACCTAATCCAACAGTATTCATGTATGATTAAATATGTATTCATTTTATGATTAGATGTGTATTCACTTACGATTATATGTATATTTACATATCATTGCATGCTTATTCATATATGATTACAAATTTCTTCATTTATGATTAGATGCGTATTTGATAATTTTTATGAACCTTATATTGAAAAACTATATTTCGATAAAAAACGAGTAGAAAAACGATATTTCAATAAAAAACCATCTAAATCAACTGATACGAGTAGAAAAACGATATTTCGATAAATAAAACCATAAAACAATTTAGACTATCTGTTAATTAAAAAAATCAATCAAATACTTTTTTTAGGAAACTGTAAATCAAATCCTTATATTTTAGGGAAATATGATTTAATTTTATTTTGTATAATTAAATTAAAATACAAATTTACTAATATGCCCTTTTATATTTATTGGTCCAGAATTCTTTTCGTGTTCTCAACATTTTTGGTGTTCTTATTTTAATATATATATATATATATATATATATATATATATATATATATATATATATATATATATATATATATATATATATATAAAACGTATTGTCCCAATGTACAAATGTAAAATATTCAACACAAAAGTTATAACACCTCACAAAATCGATGGCGGTTTCTTCCTCCTGTAACTTCCCACGATCTCCGCATCTCTCGACCTCCCTTGTTCTACTTTGACTGAATCAAAATGGAACCGTCAAAAAACTCCCCACCTCCTACTTTTTCTCCCACTCCATCTTCAACCTCCCACTTCATCTTCAACCTCCCATCTCCTCTCAACTCCCCTTTTTTCTCGGATGTCTGCCTATATAAAGAGAGGGAGACTACTTCAGCCGCTGTTTGGTGGATTCGTTCCCCCTTTGGTGGTGAGGCACAACAACGAAAACATAAAATGCGTATGAATACCGCCTGCTTCTTCGTCACATTCTCAACATTTTACCAATTTATTTTCTTATATATCCTCAAGGATTATGCGTTATTCTTCTTCAATGAACACTACTAATTTACTGAATTCGGTTGATGTTATTGATAATCGTTGGTGATAGAATCTGGAGGTATGGGTCCGAGATGAGGGGCTGAAGATGAAGCTCTAAACGCCGTCACTTTCATCAACCACTCTGCCGCCATCTGTACCAGCATCCTCCGATGCTCCTGGAACACACAGGTTCTTCAACCTTATGTCTCTCTCTTCAATCAAACCAGTTGATAACAAATCTATCGTCTAATCCTCTTCTCTAAATCGACTCTTCCTGCAACCGTCTCATACATCTATTTTCAAGATCTTACTACCGCGTTATCTTCTCTATGAAATCTGAATACATCGAAGGCTTCTAACAGGGTTTATTATATACATACAAAAAATGAGTGAAATAATCTCACTTCACATCATCTGTGCTAGGTAATCTCTGCCTTCTATCATAGTTTTGTGATTCTAATTTATGCCCTTTTTGGTGTTTTTGATTGTTTTGATTCCACCGACCACACCACCATTGTATTCTAATGCTGCTGATTTGATCAATTTTGGAATTTTTGAGACTGTTGCTGCAATCGCTAATGGTGATATCGATAATCCTAATCCTAATGTCGAGGAATCCATTTCTATGGATTTAGATTTAAAACTGAAATCGAATTAGTTTCTATTCACACTTTGGAAATCAATGAAACAATTAAAGAAGATGATGGAACTAATCAGAAGTCGACTGTGGTTGCTAAGTCTTTGAGTTCTCGTGATTTTCATGATGACGATGGCTTTGCTAATAAGGGAATGGTGAATTTAGTTTCTAAATTGAGTAATCTGGATGAGGATCGTAAGGAGCATGGGGTTTGCTTTCAATCCGATTTGAACATAGATGGAATAACAGAACCAATTGTTCAGAATTCTCAACCTCAGGTTATGATTTCTTCTGATTGTCCTGTTTTGAAAGATAACTTTATGAATTTAGAATGGAATGGAATGAACAAGAAGCTTGATTCTTCAAACATTCAAACTGATTTTCCTTATGGTTTCTTACTCGAATCTCAAGATTGGTGAAGTAGTGTCTGTGGGCGTGTGGCTGTGTGCTTCCACCCTTGGGATTGTGTGTGTGTCTCTCTCTCTCTCTCTCTCTCTCTCTCTCTCTCTCTCTCTCTCTCTCTCTCCTTTTGCAGGTAATTTTGTTAACTCTGCAATTTATGGTTATTTTCCAATTTATTAATAGTTATATGTTGTGTTTACATTATCAGTTTTAATTATCTAATTTGAAATGAAGGTTTGGGAGTTTTAATTATCTAATTTGAGCATACTTTGGAGTTTATGTCAACAAGGAATAGTACACTTAATAATATTCTATAAGTAGTTGTCACATATTTGGAGACTTAAAGGTGAAATATTCTCATCTTCTGTACAGGGGTATGCACTGATTGAATATGAAACCTTTGAGGAAGCAGAAAAAGCCATAGCTGCAATGGATGGAGGTGAATTGTTGACTCAAATCGTCAATGTTGACTGGGCATTCAGCGAAGGTCCTTTCAGAAGGAGAAATAATAATTGGAGGAGGTATATTCCTATTATTGTTCAAATGGGTGTTTTGTATACCTTATTGTAGCTAATTTTTTCTTATGTTTTATATTTGTGCCAGGTCACCACGTGGGTCAAGAAGTCCAAGGAGAAGATTTTGATTTGGAGGTGAATTGTTGACTCAAATCGTCAATGTTGACTAGGCATTCAGCGAAGGTCCTTTCAGAAGGAGAAATAATAATCGGAGGAGGTATATTCCTATTATTGTTCAAATGGGTGTTTTGTATTCCTTATTGTACCTAATTTTTTCTTATGTTTTATATTTGTGCCAGGTCACCACGTGGGCATAGGTCAAGAAGTCCAAGGAGAAGATTTTGATTTGGTGGGTTCATGAAGGAACATTGTGCAGATTTATTTATGGTGTTAGGTTGAAGTGAGTATGTTTAACTTGACTAATTGTGTTTTCTTGCTTTTCTTTGTCTTTTGGATGCTACTTTTTAAGGTTGTTCGGTTGTGTAAAATGATAGTTTAGTGGAACTCTGAGCTTTTTGTCGGCTATGTGTATTTCACGGCGTCAAGGTGTTTTTTATTTTTGCCAAACCAGAAGCTACAACAAGGTACTTTTTGTTTCGATTTTAGATGTCTTCCAATGATTTTGGTATGGTGTTGAGTTTACAATATGTTCTTATGGAATTTTGATTAATAGTAATAGACTAAAAAATCTCGTGTACAGGTTAGAACTCTTCCTGTTCTTGAGTTTTTGTTTTGTGTTTTAACGTAATTGTAATTAGTTTTCTTTTTTAATTTATTACTGATAAAAGAATTTCATATTGGCTGATTTACTGATGTTATAGTTTCTGTTTTAATAACTTCATATGTAAACCTCAACATCAGCAAAAGGATTGAAGTAACTGGGCGATGAGGAGAGTATTAGGCATTAAGACAGACAAATTAAGAACCATGTCCATCCCTTAACAAAGCCTCTTATCTGGTACTTTCTCAATCTTTATCTTATTATTTCATTTGATGTTGTTCTATTTCATGTTTTATTGATTATGGATTTAATCTCATATTCTGCATTGTTCTGTGTGACTAATTTGGATGGTGTCTTATAATATCCATTGAATCTAACTTGGCGTAGTGGCATTTAAAAAGTATATGTAGGCATTTTACTCTTTCAAAGTATTATCATATTCATTCTTTCGTTGCAAACAAATTCTTATTCACGACTTATTTGAATTTTAACCTTGCACTTCTTCTGATATAAAAAGTTACTGTTTTTTCATAGGTGTTTGATCATTAGGAAAATGAAATCACTGTGGCAAGAGTGGCAAAGTTGTAAGAAATCGTTCACCTTTTTTTGGTTAAGTGTTTTTATCTTAGACTTTTCAAATCAGTTTGGCACTAAACTTTGAAGATAGTGTTCATTTTCATGCTTATATAAACCATTAAACCCTAATCTGAATAAAGACATTTTGTATCACGCTTCTAAGAAGCTTATTGTGGCTGATATAGCTAATAATCTAATCTAAGTGTTTGAGTTGCACAAAATAGCTTCCCTTTAAATACTTAAATAAACTAATTCTGGACATTCAGGTTTATTTGAGATGATTATATGAGCAATGTGTAAGTATCACAATAGAGAGCTTCAATACAGAAAGAATAAAGCAGATCCTACACATATTTGGTCGGTCTTTAACTAAGGTAAAATTGGACAACATTTACCTGATCAAGTAATTATGCGTACTTTGATATGATATATTATTAGTTTAGTCGCACGTTGTCTTTTTCTATGACCACTTTGGGAGAATTTACTGTATAGCTTATTGATAGTTTGGAATCCAATGGCTTAGGTGCTTAAACGTGGAATTGATGTGGTTGGTATTATTTTGCAGTATTTGCATTGATGTTACTATTTATTATTATTTTAAGGTTGTAAAAAACTACATTAATTTGTATTGCTCATTGTGAGGATGTATTTGTATGTGTGGTTGTCATTTTTATTATTTGTTGTCATTTTATGAATATTCCGTTTATCGAATGATGTAATTTGTATATGTATTCACGAGGTCTTAGTGAAGGAATATATTTTAATTTACTTGATAAATGTGTGTTGTTTTGTTTTGGAATGTGATTGTGTAGTAATTAATGTTTGCTACTACAAACACTGCTGGAATCTTAGTGAAGACTATATATTTGTTTTCTCCCGGTGTAGTTTTTCAATTACATGCCTATATTAGAACTTGCCGATCTTATTAGTTAAGTCATCATGCTGGTTTTTCTTTTTTACCATTTCATGATTCATCTCCACGATTTATGATGGGAAAGTGATATTTCCACTTAAAAATTTGATTCTTCCACATGATTTACAACATACTTGAAGCTATCGTACAAGTCAATAAAACATACATTTAATATGGATGAATCAATTTCGTAAGTGGAAATATCACTCCCTTATGATAAACATGATTTATATAATATTGGCACAATTGTTTACTTCCTTGAAATTTGGTGGAATTTAAGATTTTTCTAAACTAGCTAGGCTCTTATAATATTTAGTCCAATATTGTCTAGGATCCAAATTTTGTAGAAAAAAGTCTTTGAATTCTCATTCTAGAAAGAATTGTATATTATCTAGCCTACTGTAAGGAGTAATTTCATCAATTACAATAAGTGTCATATATATTTTTTTCGTGCATTGTTCTTAATGAATTGCAAATTTTAAGTTTTGGGAATGAGTATCAACCGATATACAATTGAAAATATTGGGAAGAAAAAATAATTTATAACAATATTAGTTGAATAATATTAAGTTGATATAAAAATAGTTAAAACATTGTTAAATGTAATTGGATTTTTTATGAACGAAAAGTGTCTTTTGAATTTATCCAATAGTGGTATGAATTATCTACCTTTTGCCAATAGTTTCTTTACGTTTTGCAACTTATTAATAGTTATTTGTTAAATCTTTGAATTTTCGTATAGATCTCTCCATTTACAACAAAGTTTAAGATACTATTTATTTTTTTCATCTGGTTTTACCTCGAAACCAATTAATTGCATAATTTAGAATATCTTATATGTTTATTTCAATAAAATATATATTTTTACATTGGAATACATATTATAAATACTTCAAATGTTGGTTTGTTTATAAGAGAATCATTTTTCATACATGGCCAATTATATGTTGTTTTGTCCAGAGTTAATATTAGAAATGATTAAAGTTATTAATTTTAGATAAATATAGTAGTCTAACCAATAAAACTTTCAATATTGTATACAAAGAAGTATTTCAAAATTTATGTTAAAGTACCATGTTTTTTATTTATGTCATTAATTCTATATTACGTAGAGTACATAATTATTCCATTTTTTAGTTGTGATTTGTTTATATATATGTAACTTTGTATATTACCTTATTTGTTAGAATATTTAATAACAACTATATTATACTATTATGTATTATTGTTGTTGATATATTCAATATGTATCAAATTGTATCAAATTGTACTTTGTGATTGTGCCTGCCCACAGTTATAACTAGATTCGACGTCAAAAGTCGTGCAAATATAAAAAAATGAAAAGTAACTTCGTTTATTATTTTAATGTTAAAAATTGTATTTAATACGTTTAAGTGTTACCGTTTCATATGTTCTATTATAGCAGTGTACTTATGAAATGTTTTACTTATATGTATTTTCAGTGACTGAAGATAGTAACTTCTGAGTTCTTGAATAAAGACCCATGATGTTGGCACTTGTGGATATTTGTGTTCAACAACGAAATGGTAGAAAAAGGATTTCAAATTCACACATTTTAATATCAATTTCTTTGAATCAGGCAAGGCTTCTGATTTTTGAGATTATATAATGCCTTTACAGAACGGCCAACATCAACATATAGAACCTCAGGAGCAGCTCAATAAAAGGCCAAAAATAGAGAAAAGGCGGGACAATATTCTGGTTAAAAAAACAAAGACCGTTGTTAAGACTTGTATATTGGATTTTAAGTTAACCCTAACTTTTGAAGAAATTAACGAAATGGCTTAGTCAATACCCACACGGGCATTTCAGTCCTTTGTTAGTTTGAATAAAGCATGTTTTTTCGGAAAGCAAATGCCGAAGCATTGCAATTTTTGAAGCACAATCTTTCTGGTAATTTATTTTGTTAATATTTCTTTATTGTTTAGTTATTATTTGGGTTTATGATGTGACAATATTGTTCGAAGCAGTGGGTTTGGGAGAGTATACAAAGCAAGGGTCTAACTCTTTGAAAGTCAATATGATGTTATGGTTGTCATTAAAAATATTAACAAGAAGGGTATGTAGCTAATTCTTGGGAATCTTTGAATTGTGTTTTCTTATTTTCAAGATTAGCAATATACTTTTAATCATTTGTTTATTATAGAATTGTACTTTTACCTACTTCAACATTTTACTTCAAAATACTACCTAAAGAAAAAATAATTTATAACAATATTAGTTGAATAATATTAAGTTGATATAAAAATAGTTAAAATATTGGGTATCAACCCTAAAACAAGAAGCATGCATATTTATTTCTAATACAAAATTCCCTTGTGATAATGGACAAGCACACTAAAAAATATTGTACAATGTATATTTAACGTAAAATAGCAACATACATTTGTTTTTCAAACGCATAACAAGAAATATGAATATTTATGTCTAAATCAAAATAACACCCCTCTCCAAAATCCTAATCATTGAAACATAACTATTTGTTGTTTCGGTCTTTTGTTAGTTTGAATAAAGCACATTTTTTCGGAAAGCAAATGCCGAAGCATTGCAATTTTGGAAGCACAATCTTTCTGGTAATTTATTTTGTTAATATTTCTTTATTGTTTAATGATTATTTGGGTTTATGATGTGACAGTATTGTTCGAAGCAGTGGGTTTGGGAGAGTTTACAAAGCAAGGGTCTAACCTTTTGAAAGTCAATATGATCTTGTGGTTGTCATTAAAACGATTAACAAGAAGGGTATGTAGCTAATTCTTGGGAATCTTTGAATTGTGTTTTCTTATTTCAAGATTAGCAATATACTTTTAATCACTTGTTTATTATAGAATTGTACTTTTACCTACTTTAACATTTTACTTCAAAATACTTCCTAAAGAAGTTTTTTTTATGTATACACTATGCTAACTGGATAAAATTTTCAAAGTTGAATGCTTTAATACTTCTACAAATACAACAACAGAATCAGACCTTGATAGTACATTGTTATTGGCAAAATAGAAAGACGGAGTACCTTCCTATATTTGACAAAATCCATTTATTAGCCCTTGATTGCTTATTGTTCCATCTATGAAATCGTCCCCATGGACATAACTTGATGCATGCCAAACCAACCTATTTGACCACCAGAGACCCATCTATGTCTGCTACTATTTTTGCTAAAAGTGTAATAAATTATTGTTCTCGACTACAAATTCAAAATCTATAGTACTATCGATTGAGAGTAGAGACGACAGAAATTACAAAATCAGAGTAGCCATTGGGATTGCATCAATTGATGGTTGTTGACAACTGCTTCAGATTGCCCTTGGTGGTTACCAATTCGAAACTTTGACCAATTCTGATGGCTAATCGTTGGTGGAGGTGTGGTCTGTAGTTAAGAAAGTTGTGGGTAAAGGGTGAATGAAGTGGATGTAGTGGTCGGCGGTTTTAACACCCTACACGTCTCTCTCCCTCTATAAATACCTCATGAATTTTTCATTTATTGCTTTACTTGAGTTTAAGCGTATTGAAGTTTTGTTGTTTAAGCTGGTGTTATATTGAATGTTTTACCACATCAAATTCTAAACGAGTACTTTCTTCTGCTTATCTATTGTTTCTTTTTTCGTTTATTAACTTTATTACAGATTATTTAACTTATAATATCATTTATTATTAGAAAATTATACTATCGAAAATCTACTTACCTGTATCGGTAAATACACTATTTTCGTCAATGAACAAAGGTGTGAAAATGTTCGTCAATATTTTATTTTTTATTACCATATTGCATTTAAAAGTTATATTGGAATGAACTTATTTCTTTGAAGAAGATGTCTTATGTAATATTTGTCAATTGATAAATTATATCGCATAATCTGTTATTGAAAATCATTGTAGAACAATGGATGTTCATACATATGTTGATACCTTTGCATCACTCTTATTTGTTCATGTGTGCTATCATATAGTACCCGTAAGAGTGCATTTCACTTGGATCGATGTAACATCTAACCGCCTATTTATATTCCTCCTTGATCAATATGTAAGTTTTAAAAGTTATTTTATTTTCTATACACCGTTAGAATTTGTTCTAACATTTGGATTAATAAAATATTATGTTGTCAAATAGAGAAATAAAATGGTAGCGGTTGTCCCTCCAAGATTGATGGGATTATATAATGGACGTAATCTTGGGGGAGATCTTTTGGTACGAAACCATGTCTGAATAGAACCATCCTTTTATGAGTACCCGAGGCATGAAGGGTATAGTTTTATTCGTGATGATTGGTTTATCTCTATCGGCGATAACGACAACCTCTTTCGGTTGCCAAATGGGGTCAGAAGATGGTTTCCGATATATCTGTTAGTGTTATTGATAAGGAGTCTTTTGAATAATAGGACCACACGAAGAATGCTCAGGATAAAATATATACTTATTACAACTTAACTTATATAGATAATCATTTTGTAGATGTTGTCGCGAAAATTATACATGGAGTACGAAATCCGAATAACCATTCATTTAAGCTAACTCTCATAGACGATACGTAAGTGTAAACCTTTTATAAAAATATTGTTTCATTTTGTACATTTATTCTCTATATTTTATTTAATAAAATTCATATTTTTAATAGGAGAAGCATAATACATATGAGTTTGTATGATGCTACGGGTACACGTGATGTTGTACATACGTATTTTGCAATAAAGAACAAGTCTATAGTATTTATATTGCGTGTAAAACTTGTTCATTTTCCTTCATCTTCACGTGGATGAAGATATCTCGGGAGTCTTCTTCATAGACGGTCATGGTGGAACTGGAAAGACATTTTTATACAAGGCTTTGTTGGCTAATATTTGTTCCCGTGGTCATATAGCACTTGCAACGGCTACGTCTGGTGTCGCGGCTAATAACATGCCAGGAGGGAGAACAGCTCACTCACGCTTCAAGATTTCCATTAACGTTGATAACAACTCAATGTGCACTATAAAAAAACAAAGTGGCACGACTTAGTTACTTCATGTCGCAAAGGTTATCATCTGGGATGAATGATCGATGGCTAAGAGGCAAGAAGTGGAGGCAGTTGATCGAAGTATGCAAGACATCACATGTGACAACCTTCCCATCGGTGGAAAGATAATGGTTATGGGAGGTGACTTTAGACAGGTTTTGCCTATCTTCAAACGTGGCACGCGAGCACAAATCGTAGACTCTAGCGTACGGATGTCGCTTCTATGGCCTTTGATTAAAAGGTTACGCTTAACTCTCAATATGAGAGCGGTAACTGATCCATGGTTTTCTGATTTTTTTTATTACGGGTTGGTGATGGAAATGAGGAAACAATGGAATGGAGCCTCATTCGGATACCTAATGACATGGCCATTCCATACACCGGTGAAGGTAACTCACTCGATGCTTTAATTGATGTAGTATTTCCATCTTTATCGGTTTGAGTGTTGTCAATATTGGCTTTAGCTTACCATGCTCGCATCTAATAAGATTGGATTTTTGCAGGATATACAACAACCAAGAAATGCTTATGCTCATTTGATAGTCAAACAGCTACAGGTAATCAACTAAAATATCCACATCTAACAATTTGAAATAGTAAAATGGATAAGTGTAGTTTTAATTTTGGTTTATATTTTTTTATCGAACTCTAATGTATTTGTTTCATCTAAATATTCCATGCTTGATGATTCTTATATACGATTTAAGACTGATTTGTTGCTTTTTTGTTTTAAAGGTTTGGTCCCGAAGAGATATTATATCAGATTTTAAGTCTGATGCTAATAAGGTAAACGAGGATTTTGCATTTACCTTAGACAATTTACTGCTTTAACTGTGTAGTTTAGTGCTTCTTATGTGATTTACAAGATGTGTGTATTTTGCAGTTATATGTCTTTTGATGTAATATATGTAGCCTGGAATCAGGTAAAGCCTTTTGATTTCTTACAAAGTTCTACATACATTGACAATGGTTTGCATCACCAACATTTGCTTGACAAGTTAGCACAGTTTTTGTCTGCTGATGGATTATTTTCATTGTGATCGACTGTTTTTCTCTCAAAGTTCATTATTTTAATACTTATTTGGGATCACTTAGTTTCGTTGGTGAAAAAGGACACCTTTATGGTTTTATCGATCTGGTTGGATAACTTGGACTTCAATTTTTCGAGATGGCCACTCCTAAGACAACTTTTTAAAACTTATAAGTTTATAATTTCAATTTGATAATTAATGATGGTGGAAAAATATATTATTATGGTGGTGGTAGTTTTCGCATAACTTATTTACGTAAATTGTGTGATGGCAATCCCTACAAATATAGAAAAGAAATTACATTATGTAAACCGAGTTGGTTACGTTGTGGTGTGTGACTTTGTGGTCTCAATTTTTTACAATTTTTGTTCTTCTTAAAAGTCTATGA
This sequence comes from Cichorium intybus, assembly GCA_023525715.1. NCBI lineage: Eukaryota > Viridiplantae > Streptophyta > Magnoliopsida > Asterales > Asteraceae > Cichorium > Cichorium intybus. The sequence goes on from CM042010.1 coordinate 81,972,262, forward strand.
ATGTTAATTACCTTAACAAAGAAATTGAAAATATTCAAAATCCAAGAAGAATAAATGATAATAATAATAATAATAATAATAATAATAATAATAATAATAATAATAATAATGAAAAGTCGATACGTTTGTCGTTTTTTGGTGTCAATATATTTTCGACACTTAATTTTTTAGACCTTTCGTCATCGACACAGTTAAGTTTGCAAATTCCTTTATTAAAATCAATGTTTTTATATCATCACTGTTATTCTATTTTATTTTATGTTTTGTTTGATTTGGTATTTAGATTTTTTGGTTGTATTCAAGCAGTATATTGTTTCTTTCTAGATACACAGATATAGATGTTTCACCGAGATTATTTTCCTTGCAGCAATCTTCTAGCAGTAAATGGTTTACCAAGACAGAACATAAGAGTACATGTAGTATTCTAGATTAATTAGTTTAATTGATGTATCATAAGATGTGAGTATCTGACATATTTGTTTTTTAATTAAATTATGAGAATTTGGTAGAATAATAAACTTACCATCGATCTTAACCACGAGTTGACCAAAGAAACTCCCTTCACTGTTTTCAGTTTTCTCATTACCCAAATGTCATTTCTTTCTAAAAAGGGTTAACTGTAAGAATCTGTTCTCATCGTCGTTTTTTTGTAACAATAATACATGAAAATGTGCGTTTCTTTAAAAAATTTCATCCATTTATTCTAAATTTAATTGCTTATAGTAGTCAGGAAAACAGACCCCTCTTCCCAACATATAAATCAAGCAGAAGAAGAATCATATATGGTTCAATCAGAATGATGGGACCTTCCATATCATCCAGCTCAAAAGCCGGATCCATTAAGCCATTAGCAACCTCCTCATCAGACATATTTGACGATACATTACCTTCCAAAGGTATTTGTTAATTTATTAAAAATAACATTGATTTCAATGAAAAAGAAAATGTCTAACTAGATTGTTCTTAAACACTACAGATGTTCTTGATTTTTGGCAAAAAGCTGATGTTGTATGTTTTAACGTGGATAACATTGTGTGTCTGGATGAAGGCATTGGTGAACTTGCTGAGTTTTTTGGAGCTGGGAAAGCTGTTGCTGAATAGTCTACTAGGTTAAAATTGTCTTTTGTACTTAATTAAAAATATTTGTTTTCTTTTTATGGTTTATGTTTATAATTATATCAATTTGTTCGTGTGCTTATAGAGCCATGGGTGGTTCAGTGCCTTTTAAAGAAGCCTTAGCTGCCTGTCACTATTCAAACTTTCATTATCAATAATTCAATATATTGTAATAAAGAGACATGTTAACTTTTTTTTTTTTTTTTTTGCTTTTGATTTGGTAGACTTTCACCTGGCATAATGGAATTGGTCCAAAAGCTCAAGGGAAGTGGTAAAATTGTATACTTGATCTCTGGTGGCTTTTGTCAAATGATCAATGTAAGCAATCTGTTAATAAAAATAACTATTTTGAATGATATATTTTTGTTTTTTATGGGTAAATTGAAGGGAATAGCAACGTACTTTATTCTTTACCAATATGGGCAGTGTAATTCATTTTTTTTACCATAATAGCATTGTACTTGCATGTCTTTACCCTTAATAGCAACATACTTACATTTGTTTTATAGATAATAGCAACATGTAATTCTGCAATAGCAACATGCTTGAAATTTCAGGTTTATGCTACATTGAAAGTGATGGTGGCTGGGTTTTGGATCCTAATCTGACATGCGAGGTGGGTTCCCATTATGATGTTTCCTAAACTACGGCACACAGAGGAACATTTAACACGCATCTCTTTTTTTTCTATTGGACAAAATTACCCCTTCCAAATATTATCTAATACGCATTGTTGTTATCTGTTTCTTCTTCTTCGTTGGTTACGACTCCCCGATTCTAAGAAGGTAGACTCTGATTTTTCTATTGTTCCCCGTCTTTCATTTTTCTATTTTATTCTGTTTTTGATTTTTCTGTTAATTTGCATTTTCCTCTTAAATTGTAGTCTGCGACTTAGCTTAATTCACAGGCAGCCGAGGTTTTTCAATTTATGGATTAATAGCATTTACTATTGAGTTTAAATTAGGGGGTGTTTATTTTGATGTTTTACAACTCAATATCATATATATCAGCACCGTCAAACATTTAATTTATAGAATCTTAGTTTATAGATATCTAGACCTCAATTTCTTCGATAATTATACCCAATAATTTTTATCGCAATTGTTGTTGTGTGGTGTACCTCACTCTCAAACGTGTTTCTAATTTTTGTACTTTTTATATTTAACGCAAAATAACAACAAAATTTTTTTTCAAATGCAAAACAAGAAGCATGCATATTTATGACTAATACAAAATTCCATTGTGATAATGGATAAGTACCCTAAAAATATTCTACAATGTATATTTAACGTAAAATAGCAACGTATATTTGTTTTTCAAACGCATAACAAGAAATATGAATATTTATGTCTAAAGAAAAACAACACCCCTCTCCAAAATCCTAATCATTGAAACATAACTATTTGTCGTAAGAAAGCTGATCACCGCCCCTGTTGGACGATGCATTTGACTATAAAACTTGATATCACGATGCATTTGACTATTTTTTAGCATAATTACTGCAATAATCCATTAGCAAAACCAAACCATTCAATGCATATCAAAAGATACTTATTCAACGACAAAACTAATCACTGTACCTCGCATTCGACGTTTGATGAAAGGAAAATAATCGCCATCCAGAAACTATTCAGGTAAATGAAATTAATCGTCGTCCGCTGCATAGCGTGCGTACACACCAATTTCTTTTTCAATTTAAAATGACCAAATAAAACAGTTAACCGCCTACCCATTACTAACCTAACCAACCTCGACACCCCACTCCCGCTCCCCCTACCGCCACCGCATCGCGTGGGTCGCCTGCTAGTATATATATATATATATATATATATATATATATATATATATATATATATATATATATATATATATATATATATATATATATATATATATATATATATATATATATATATATATATATATATATATATATATATATATATATATATATAGGGCTAGGTTATAATAAGAATGATAATTATTGTGTTACCTTGTAACCAAATCTTGGCCATCAGATTTCATTCTCGTAAGAATTAAAAAACTGAAAATTTTTCATTCTTAAAATAATGAACTAAATTTTGTACATCAAAACAACAAGAATGTAATGAATTGTTTCAATTATGATAAAATTACTGGAAAATTTACATTACAACAATAAGAATATACAAAAATTGTAACAATTCTGGAAATAATGAAAATATTTTACATAAAACAACAATATTCTAAATGAACAGATAAGTCATTCTTAAAACAATATGTTTTAAATGAGTGGTCCATATTGAGTTTCTTTGTTGGAGACCGGGTCCCTGAAGATAAAGCTCAATAAAAAAAGGGTTGGCACTATAAGTCGAAGGTCCTATTTATGGAAATTATATTTGTTCCGATGCATATTTATCATCTTGTAGTTTTTAGTTCATGATCATTCTTCGTTTAACAGGGTCAAAGATGCAAGGGACAAAGCTAAATACCAAAGCGAGTGGGATTCTTATCTCCTGCATCTTTCATAGTTACTTTATCGGCTTCATGTTTCTGCATTTCCTATTTCATATTTTTCACATTGAGTATGATTAATGATAGGGTGTTGGTGGAGATGGTGAAGTGCCTATAGATGTCTTGTGGCATTACATTCAAGCTAATGTTGATGGATGCATTTGTAATCTTGGAGATTGTGCACATATTAAGGTAGTCCACCATATTACTAATTTATTCATTTAGTATGTAATTTGTAGGTTTGAAAACAAATTGAAATCCTCTGATAAAATTTGAACCATCAAATGATGACCCCTTGACAATATGGAAAAAATTTATCCTAATCATACTTTGTATCTTTAAATATTAATGTAATTCTCTTTTCGTTTCATGAACCAGTTTCAACATATCAGGCAATGACAACCGCTTGATAAGAAACCCATACTTTTGTTGTAAATACAACTGAAAACATCCTAAAATGGTGGTTTGATTTTTATTTTTTTTAGTTTGATGTTCTTAACAAACAAGTATTTATGTTTTAATAGATGGTTTATCAATATCTTATTTCTTAAGAATGATCTCTATTTGAAATTTTTATGTCATGTGATGTCGGAGTGAAAAATATGCATCGGTTTTATCCTGAGGGAAACAAGTTAGGACCTCAACATATACAAAATTTTAAATATTATGGCTGTGTTTGATAGCCTCTTAATCTGAATGATTCAGAGGCTCTGAATGGTTCAGACCGTCTGATATGCAAAAATAGCACATCTTTATGAAACAGACCCTTTTAATGGGCTCTGAACCATTAAAAGAGAGGAATGAATCTGAATGAGCTCTAAATGGTTCAGACCTCTGAATGATTCAGATCTGAATGGTTCAGATCTGAATGGTTCAGATCTGAATGGTTCAGATCTGAATGGTTCAGATGCTACCAAACACAGCCTATGTCTTTTAACATTATAAGGGAATAGCTATATGATTTAAGTAATTTTTACTGTAAATTATATTAAATTTATTGAAATACAATGCTACAATGGGGAAATTTTCTTAAAGTACAAGGATATGATCGACAACCCCATAAGCATTGTAACACCCCAAACTTTTACACAATTTTTTTTCCAAACTTATATTACAAATACTTTGTCTTAAAAACCATTTAATTTTTACAAATGGGGCGTCACAAGTTCGCATCATAACCATAGTTTAAACCTGTTTATTGCACGCTTTATACACTGAAAGCTACCGTCCCACACCACGCTCTTCTAACTCTTTTCTTGATTTCCTGAGTACATAGCATTTAAAAAAAATATACGTAAGACATAATGTCTCATGAGCAATGTGGGTTTAGACCCAAAACAAATTTCTTATATTTCGATCATTCTCAAATTCAAAATATTTAATTTCCTATGAGCGCACCCATAGGTACTCCTTTTCATTTGTGAGCACATTCCTACAAGCGCACCCATAGGTTTTATACGAGACGCACCCGTATAACTCCTCCCTCGACAGCATGAAACGAATTCATCCATCAAGGTACCAATTAGACAACTACTTCGCGACGGGAGGTACCATCCCAGTAGTGTCTTTTGACCACCCCTACCGCAGCAGGCAGTGATCTTTATCCGGATACTTCTCAACTCATCAACATGGCTCAGTCACTTATTAATTCTCTGTATTTCTCATTTATCATTTCTGTATACATTGTACTTACTATTTCATAGTATCATTTCCAGTTTCACAAAACCATTTCCAGTTCCATAGAATCATTTTCATTTTCATTAAACCATTTCAATTTCCATAAAACCATTTTGACTCCCAAAACATTGTATATAAAATTCATTTCTTTGTATAAAACCCATTATGCTATGTACTCAAAAATCCACACATTACTCACCTTGAGTCACCTAGGAGTTATTTAGCTTCTTAAACTCCTTTTTCTTTCACTTGATTAACCGTGTTTGAACCACCACCTATTATATACAAGATATACATTTACACTTGATTCATATATACAATAACTAACTTTACAGCACAAGAGTGCCGTATTATGCAACTACGGATCATAACTAAGCTACAACCCTTATTAAACTAGCTTTCTTTAATTTGTAAACTTTCCCGAAATACGCGTATTTTGCTATAGTACTCTCGGGTGGTCGTATTTCCATTCCGACAATTTTCCACAAAGTTTTGGACCATAAGGGACTTGTGTTTAAAATTTGAGGTCAAACGGACAAGTCTAACCCCAAATTCCAAAAATCAAAGCTAACTTGGCAGAATGCTCACTGCATTTCTGCATTTTGGTCCAGGCGTAGGGTCGCGTCGCGACCTGTATAGATCGGGTCGCGATCTATAAGTTCATTGCTATTTTTGACGATTTTTCAGCTACAACTTCTACTATTCCCTACATTAAGTTCTTATTACTTAACTTAATCAATATGTAATCATTCCATGACTAAAACCTTCAGTTTACATCAGGTTTTAACCCATGGAATCGGTGATTCCATACTTTTACCAAAAATTTCCATTTGGCTTATTTTTCACTAGAACTGTAAATCTTTGAAAACAATCACTTAGGAATGTCTTAATACATCCTAGGTGATCCTTAGAACTTAACAAAACCATTAAAATCAAACTTGATCATACAAACCCGTTAATTAGGGTTCTTGAGCTAAAAATCATTATTTTCATAAATTCAACAACACTTCTCGATTGAAGTGTGTTTACTTAGTGTTTATAACATGATTAGATGGAGAGAATCACTGTAACCATTTTTATAAATCGCAGAATTCCAGGTTCCAACTCTGACCCGGGAAGATGATGAATAGTACATGTTCAAGTTATGATTTCTTACCCCAATTTACACGGAAATCTTCACTTCCAACTCTTTTGCTTCAATTCACTCGTGACTTCCAGAACTCGTATCCTCTGGCTCTCTCTGGAACACTCCACAATCTTCTGGGAAGTTTGAGAGATTTTTCTTCCTATTTATACTTCCAATTTTTCATTTTTAACCCTCCAGTTTTACTTCTTGCACTTTGACACTAAAAAGCTAATTTTATTACATGAATTTTCATTCCTTACATTTTTACCCATAAACACAAAAATATTTCACATCAAGGTCCAGAACATGGCAAAAATACTTATTTGCCCTTTTTCACAACTTTACTATTACACACGGTTATTTTACATTTTATTGAAAATTTTGCGGGTTCTTACAAGCATTTCCAATTATCGTCAATTGAGTATATACTCCGCTTAAAATCTCATTTTTATCCTTTTTAAGATAATCTTTCCTTTTGATATGCTTTGCTTAATAACTATCAAAAGCTCTAAGAGGAATAACCACATGATTATGTCAATAAGGGTTCTGGTTAGTAGTCTGCTCATGTTTTATAAATTCTTGGACCTCAAGTAATAACTTATTTGATTATACCACTCAATTCATGTGGTAATTCTAATTTGAAAGCTTGTTCACCAACTCTTTTTAGGATCTTGAAAGGTCCAATGTACCTTGGACTTAGTTTGCCTTTCTTTCCAAATCTTACTACACCTTTCCATGGTGATACTTTGAGCATCACTAGATCACCTTCTTTTAAGTTGTAAGGTCTCTTCTTCAGATCCGCATAACTCTTCTGTGTATCTTGAGCAGCTTTCATATTGGCTTGAATTATTTTAATCTTTTCATTTGTTATCCTTACAATTTCCGGTCCTGTCATTTTGGTCTCCCTTGCCTCTAACCAACATAGGGGTGTTCTATACTTTCTACCATATAGAGCTTCAAATGGTGGCATTCCAATACTGGAATGATAACTGTTGTCATAGGAAAACTCTACCAATGGCAAGTGTTCGTCCCAATTTCCACCAAAATCCATAACACACGATCGTAGCATATTTTCCACAGTCTGGATGATACGTTCACTTTGCCCGTCTGTTTGGGGATGATAAGCTGTACTTATTTTAATTTTTGTCCCCAATCGTTCCTGTAGTGCCTCCCACAACTTTGAGGTGAATCGTGGATCTCTATCAGACACAATCGACAAAGGAGCTCCATGAAGTCTTAAAACTTCATCAATATATATATATATATATATATATATATATATATATATATATATATATATATATATATATATATATATATATTTATGCTAACGTTTCCAGCTGCGTAGTTTCTTTAATTGCCAGAAACATAGCACTTTTGGTCAAACGGTCAATAATGACCCATATACAATTGTGAGCCCTTCTAGTTCTCGGCAATCCAACTATTAAGTCCATGGTTATATCTTCCCATTTTCCTGCTGGAATTTGCAGAGGTTGAGTATTTCCATATGGGGCTTGGTGTTCTGCCTTCACCTGTGCACAAGTTGCACATTTAGAGATGTACTTAACTATTTTTTCCTTCATTCCTGGCCACCAATACTGTTCGTTGAGATCCCGATAAGTTTTCGTACTCCCTGGGTGAATGGAATACTTTGATTTATGAGACTCTTCTAAAATTAGTTTTCTCATTCCACCTGCCTTTGGTACCCATACGCGGTTCCTGACTATCTTCAATCCCTGAGTATTTTTTCCAAACACCAAATCCTTTCCCAGTTTCTCTTTCTTTAATTCACCACTTTCTAATGCTTGCCTTTGAGCATCTTTAATTCTTTCTATTATACTTGATTTCAACTCTATCCGCATCAACCTTTCTTGACTCTTCTTTTCATGAATTTTTCTGCTTAAAGCGTCCGCTACCACATTTGCTTTTCCAGGGTGGTAGGCAATTTCACATTCATAATCATTTATCAATTCCAGCCACCTACTTTGCCTTATATTGAGTTCCTTCTGTGAGAATACATACTGCAAGCTTTTGTGATCCGTGTACAAAGTACACTTTGTTCCGTATAAGTAATGCCTCCAGATTTTTAGTGCAAACACAATTGCTGCCAGTTCCAAATCGTGCGTTGCATATCTTGTTTCTGGTTCTTTCAGTTGGCGATAAGCATACGCTATCACTTTTCCTCGCTGCATTAATACACAACCCAATCCTCTGTTCGAGGCATCACTGTATACCACAAAATCTTTGGTTCCTTCAGGTAAAGTAAGAACCGGTGCATCACATAACTTCTCTTTTAGTGTCTCAAATGCTTTCTCTTGTTCTGCTCCCCATTCAAATTTCATCCCTTTTCTTGTTAGCTTCGTAAGAGGTACTGCAATTCGAGAAAAATCTTGGATGAATCGTCGGTAGTACCCGGCGAGTCCAAGAAAACTTCTTACTTTTGTCGGGGGTTTTGGAGTTTCCCACTTCATCATTGCTTCCACCTTTGCGGGATCCACTTTGATTCCTTGAATAGAGACAACATGCCCAAGAAATTGCACCTCCCTTAACCAAAACTCACACTTTGAATACTTCGCATACAACTTCTCTTTCTTCAGAACTTCCAATACCGTCCTCAAATGGCTTCTATGTTCCTCCATAGTCTTCGAGTAGATAAGGATGTCATCAATAAATACGATAACAAACTTATCGAGGAACGGTTTACACACCCGATTCATTAAATCCATAAAAATAGCCGGGCCATTCGTCAAACCCAAAGGCATGACTAAAAATTCATAATGCCCGTAGCGAGTGTGGAAAGCGGTCTTCTCAACATCTTCATTTCTTACCCGAACTTGATGATAACCAGATCGAAGGTCAATCTTGGAAAAATAATCAGCGCCTTGAAGTTGGTCAAATAGATCGTCTATGCGTGGTAACGGGTAACGATTTTTAATAGTGATTTTGTTGAGTTCACGGTAGTCAATGCACATCCGCATAGACCCATCCTTCTTTTAGACAAATAACACCGGGGAACCCCAAGGAGAAGAACTTGGGCGAATAAAACCTTTATCGAGTAACTCTTGCAACTGGGACATCAACTCCCGCATTTCGGTCGGGGCTAAACGATATGGAGCACGAGCAATAGGAGAAGCTCCGGGTACAATGTCAATTCGAAATTCGACTTGTCTCTCTGGTGGGAAGCCGAGTAAGTCGTCTGGAAAAACTTCAGGGTACTCTCTCACCACATCAATATCACCCACGGTTTTCTTTGCTTTATCTTCCGCTATCACATACGCTATATAGGAAGAACATCCTTTTACCAAACACCTTCGTACTTTCGCTGCACTGTTAAAACTTGACATTCTTTTAGGTTTCTCACCATAAATGTACACTTTACTACCATCTGGAATCTTTACCGACACGACTTTCTTTCCGCATGCAATTTTTGCGTCATTGGCTCCGAGCCAATCCATTCCAATAACAATATCAAAAGTCTTGACTCCAATCGCCAGAAGATTTAAGGAAAATTTATTGTCATCAATACTAAGTTCACAGCCGCGGTACACGTGTTTTATCTCCACCTTCTTACCACTCGCCAATTCGACCTCACAAACATAATCTAACGGTTCTAATGGTACATTGAGTTTTAAACCAAAGTCATGGGACACAAATGAGCATGTAGCACCAGAATCAAATAACACGTAACCAGGCATCTGATTAATTAGTAAGGTACCTGAGACCACGTCTTGTGTCTCCTTTGCTTCCTCCCGTGTGAGCTGGAAGGCGCGAGTCTTTACTTTTTGAGGTTCCGTCTTCTTTTGTGCAGTTGACACCATTGTTTCACCACATTTCCTCTGGAAATTGTAGTTGTAGTGCCCCTTTTCATGACAAGAAAAACACTCAACTTCGATAAGCTTCGGGTAAGTACATTCTCTAGCTCTGTGACCGACTCTTCCACAGTTGAAACATGCTGAGCTTCCCGTTTTGCATTCCCCCGTATGTTCTTTTCCACACCTTTCACAAGTCTTCCGGTTACCCTGTTTAGACAACATAACCACTGACTTTCCCTTCTTACTCCAACTACTACTTCCACTACTAAATTTACGTTTGTCTCCAGAAGTTTGCCTCTCCATCGTTCTACGCTTCCACACATCCTCAACATTCCTTGCTGCCACAAATGCATCATCCATTGTTTCTGCCCGCTTCACCTCCAATTCATATTCCCATGGTAAGCCTTTCACGTAGCGATTAATTCGAGCCCGCTCCGTGGGATAGATATTCCCCGAAAACGGTAGCATCTCGCTAAACTTCTTAGTGTATTCAGCGACAGACAGACTACCCTTTTTCAGAGTAAGAAATTCATCTTCAAGTTTCTCTATGTCCCGAAGGGGAAAATATTTATTCTTCAAACGGGTAGTGAATTCCGTCCACGACCATTTATAAATCACATCTTTCCCAAGCAACTCATATAAAGTATTCCACCAGACCAACGCGTCATCCTTCAATAACCGTGAAGCATAATAAACTTTTTCCTTTTCGTGACATTTGCTAACCTCCAATACATGCTCTGTCTCCCGTAACCACCGCATCGTAACCTTGGGTTCAAAACTGCCATAATATTCCGTAGGTTTACATGCAAGGAAAGATTTGAAGGTACACCTCTTTTTATCTTGCGTCCCCATACTATCTTCCTCTGTAAGAGAATCTCTATTAGTAGGTCTCCAAGAGGCATCATCCATAGAAGGATTAGGGTGTGGTTCTCCCAGCCGAGTATTCATCATCTGACGCATGTCTTCTCTCATTTCAGTCTTTAAGTTGCTGATAAGATTTTGTATGGCCTCCAGGGTCACAGGTGGAGGTTGCGGTATTGGGTTTGGCATAGCACCCATATTGTCCGCATCATTGACGGGAATACTCCCATGAGATGGAGTATGACTCGCTGCCCGTCCCTCACTTGAAAGGTTATGATCACCGCTCTCCATTTACTATATAAAATAAATAAGATTCACGTTTGTTACTCCACATAAATATGTTTATCAATATATCCGAAAGCTGTAGCATGTGATCTTCCTATGGAACTTGTGTTCCCAAATACCTCTCTCCTAATTCCCACAACCAGTTTCCTCAGCTTTGGCTCTGGTGTTATCACAAGACTCCCTGATTCACCGGTTTCTGTGGGTTTCAACACTATAAATTATCGACGCTACCCCGTTGTCTAGTACCCTAGTGCCACTACTTTTCTTACTATTAATCCAATAGTTTAAGCCTAGGATGGTTACCCAACCTAATTCGCTTAAACCATGGCTCTGATACCAAATTGTAACACCCCAAACTTTCACACAAATTTTTTTTCCAAACTTATATTACAAATACTTTGTCTTACAAACCATTTAATTTTTACAAACGGGACGTCACAAGTTCGCATCATAACCATAGTTTAAACCTGTTTATTCCACGCTTTATACACTGAAAGCTACCGTCCCACACCACGCTCTTCTAACTCTTTTCTTGATTACCTGAGTACATAGCATTTAAAAATAATATACGTAAGACATAATGTCTCGTGAGCAATGTGGGTTTAGACCCAAAACAAATTTCTTATATTTCAATCATTCTCAAATTCAAAATATTTAATTTCGTATGAGCGCACCCATAGGTACTCCTTTTCATTTGTGAGCACATTCCTACGAGCGCACCCGTAGGTTTTATACGAGACGCACCCGTATAACTCCTCCCTCGACAGCATGAAACGAATTCATCCATCAAGGTACCAATTAGACAACTACTTCGCGACGGGAGGTACCATCCCAGTAGTGTCTTTTGACCACCCCTACCGCAGCAGGCCGTGATCTTTATCCGGATACTTCTCAACTCATCAACATGGCTCAGTCACTTATTAATTCTATGTATTTCTCATTTATCATTTCTGTATACATTGTACTTACTATTTCATAGTATCATTTCCAGTTTCACAAAACCATTTCCAGTTCCATAGAATTATTTTCATTTTCATTAAACCATTTCAATTTCCATAAAACCATTTTGACTCCCAAAACATTGAATATAAAATTCATTTCTTTGTATAAAACCCATTATGATATGTACTCAAAAATCCACACATTACTCACCTTGAGTCACCTAGGAGTTATTTAGCTTCTTGAACTCCTTTTTCTTTCACTTGATTAACCGTGTTTGAACCACCACCTATTATATACAATATATACATTTACACTTGATTCATATATACAATAACTAACTTTACAGCACAAGAGTGCCGTATTATGCAACTACGGGTCATAACTAAGCTACAACCCTTATTAAACTAGCTTTCTTTAATTTGTAAACTTTCCCGAAATACGCATATTTTGCTACAGTACTCTCGGGTGGTCGTATTTCCATTCCGACAATTTTCCACAAAGTTTTGGACCATAAGGGACTTATGTTTAAAATTTGAGGTCAAACGGACAAGTCTAACCCCAAATTCCAAAAATCAAAGCTAACTTGGCAGAATGCTCACTGCATTTCTGTATTTTGGTCCAGGCACAGGGTCGCGTAGCGACCTGTATAGATCGGGTCGCGATCTGTAAGTTCATTGCCATTTTTGACGATTTTTCAGCTACAACTTCTACTATTCCCTACATTAAGTTCTTATTACTTAACTTAATCAATATGTAATCATTCCATGACTAAAACCTTCAGTTTACATCAGGTTTTAACCCATGGAATCGGTGATTCCATACTTTTACCAAAAATTCCCGTTTGGCTCATTTTTCACTAGAACTGTAAATCTTTGAAAACAATCACTTAGGAATGTCTTAATACATCCTAGGTGATCCTTAGAACTTAACAAAACCATTAAAATCAAACTTGATCATACAAACCCGTTAATTAGTGTTCTTGAGCTAAAAATCATTATTTTCATAAATTCAACAACACTTCTCGATTGAAGTGCGTTTACTTAGTGTTTATAACATGATTAGATGGAGAGAATCACTGGAACCATTTTTATAAATCGCAGAATTCCATGTTCCAACTCAGACCCGGGAAGATGATGAATAGTACATGTTCAAGTTATGATTTCTTACCCCAATTTACATGGAAATCTTCACTTCCAACTCTTTTGCTTCAATTCACTCGTGAGTTCCAGAACTCGTATCCTCTGGCTCTCTCTCGAACACTCCACAATCTTCTGGGAAGTTTGGGAGATTTTTCTTCCTATTTATACTTCTAATTTTTCATTTTTAACCCTCCAGTTTTACTTCTTGCACTTTGACACTAAAAAGCTAATTTTATTACACGAATTTTCATTCCTTACATTTTTACCCATAAACACAAAAATATTTCACATCAAGGTCCAGAACATGGCAAAAATACTTATTTGCCCTTTTTCACAACTTTACTATTACACACGGTTATTTTACATTTTATTGAAAATTTTGCGGGTTCTTACAAGCATTTCCAATTATCGTTAATTGAGTATATACTCCGCTTAAAATCTCATTTTTATCCTTTTTGAGATAATCTTTCCTTTTGATATGCTTTGCTTAATAACTATCAAAAGCTCTAAGAGGAATAACCACATGATTATGTCAATAAGGGTTCTGGTTAGTAGTCTGCTCATGTTTTATAAATTCTTGGACCTCAAGTAATAACTTATTTGATTATACCACTCAATTCATGTGGTAATTCTAATTTGAAAGCTTGTTCACCAACTCTTTTTAGGATCTTGAAAGGTCCAATGTACCTTGGACTTAGTTTGCCTTTCTTTCCAAATCTTACTACACCTTTCCATGGTGATACTTTGAGCATCACTAGATCACCTTCTTTTAAGTTGTAAGGTCTCTTCTTCAGATCCGCATAACTCTTCTGTGTATCTTGAGCAGCTTTCATATTGGCTTGAATTATTTTAATCTTTTCATTTGTTATCCTTACAATTTCCGGTCCCGTCATTTTGGTCTCCCCTGCCTCTAACCAACATAGGGGTGTTCTACACTTTCTACCATATAGAGCATCAAATGGTGGCATTCCAATACTGGAATGATAACTGTTGTTATAGGAAAACTCTACCAATGGCAAGTGTTCGTCCCAATTTCCACCAAAATCCATAACACACGATCGTAGCATATCTTCCACTGTCTGGATGGTACGTTCACTTTGCCCGTCTGTTTGGGGATGATAAGCTGTACTCATTTTAATTTTTGTTCCCAATCGTTCCTGTAGTGCCTCCCACAACTTTGAGGTGAATCGTGGATCTCTATCAGACACAATCGACAAAGGAGCTCCATGAAGTCTTAAAACTTCATCAATATATATTTGTGCTAACGTTTCCAGCTGTGTAGTTTCTTTAATTGCCAGAAACATAGCACTCTTGGTCAAACGGTCAATAATGACCCATATACAATTGTGACCCCTTCTAGTTCTCGGTAATCCAACTATGAAGTCCATGGTTATATCTTCCCATTTTCCCGCTGGAATTTGCAGAGGTTGAGTATTTCCATACGGGGCTTGGTGTTCCGCCTTCACCTGTGCACAAGTTGCACATTTAGAGATGTACTTAACTATTCTTTTCTTCATTCCTGGCCACCAATACTGTTCTCTGAGATCCCGATAAGTTTTCGTACTCCCTGGGTGAATGGAATACTTTGATTTATGAGACTCTTCTAAAATCAGTTTTCTCATTCCACCAGCCTTTGGTACCCATACTCGGTACCTGACTGTCTTTAATCCCTGAGTATTTTCTCCAAACACCAAATCCTTTCCCAGTTTCTCTTTCTTTAATTCACCACTTTCTAATGCTTGCCTTTGAGCGTCTTTAATTCTTTCTATTATAGTTGATTTCAACTCTATCCGCATCAACCTTTCTTGACTCTTCTTTTCATGAATTTTCCTGCTTAAAGCGTCCGCTACCACATTTGCTTTTCCAGGGTGGTAGGCAATTTCACAGTCATAATCATTTATCAATTCCAGCCACATACTTTGCCTCATATTGAGTTCCTTCTGTGAGAATACATACTGCAAGCTTTTGTGATCCGTGTACAAAGTACACTTTGTTCCGTATAAGTAATGCCTCCAGATTTTTAGTGCAAACACAATTGCTGCCAATTCCAAATCGTGCGTTGCATATCTTGTTTCTGGTTCTTTCAGTTAGCGAGAAGCATACGCTATCACTTTTCCTCGCTGCATTAATACACAACCCAATCCTCTGTTCGAGGAATCACTGTATACCACAAAATCTTCGGTTCCTTCAGGTAAAGTAAGAACCGGCGCATCACATAACTTCTCTTTTAGTGTCTCAAATGCTTTCTCTTGTTCCGCTCCCCATTCAAATTTCATCCCTTTTCTTGTTAGCTTCGTAAGAGGTACTGCAATTCGAGAAAAATCTTTGATGAATCGTCGGTAGTACCCAGCGAGTCCAAGAAAACTTCTTACTTCTGTCGGGGTTTTTGGAGTTTCCTACTTCATCACTGCTTCCACCTTTGTGGGATCCACTGTGATTCCTTGAATAGAGACAACATGCCCGAGAAACTGCACCTCCCTTAACCAAAACTCACACTTTGAAAACTTTGTTGGATTAGGTGTCTAAGCCATGACTTTATATTTATATTTATCTTGTTAATTGAAGCAAAGTCCATTTGGGTTGCCCTCATAGCTGGAGGTCAGGATAGAGTTCAGTAGAGTAAAAAGTTGATTTATTAATTGTTTAATAAATCAATAGAATTAATTAAATGGTTTATTAATATATTTAAGTGCTAATATATTAATTAGAAACTATAATAATTAATTGAGATTTAATCTAGAATTAATTGGAATTAATTCAGTGATTAAATTAAGTAATTAAAAGTGCAGGGACTGGTTTGTATTTATTCAATAGTTGAATAATCTGGCCAACCAGTAGAAGGGCCTAGTTGGCGAAATTATGAGTGTGTACACTTATATTTTGAAACCCTAATTAGGGTTAAGGAAAGCCTTGTCCAAATGGTTAACATGCTTGCCCATTTGGAGGCTCCTTAGGGTTTCAGCTGTAACCCTTGGAGACTATAAAAGGAGGCACCTGGCCACCCTATTTTCTGTGCCACTTTTGAATAAGATTACTCTGCTGGACTGTCTTCTCCATTGCTTTGGGTGTGACTTGCATTTGAGGCAGGACACTTGTGCTGCTAGCTTCAAGAACAAGATTCAAAGGTTGGTAATTCTTGTTTTAATCTTTAGTAATTATTGTTGGCCTTTAGATATTAGTTTATTATCTTCATAGAAGAAAACATAGATCTTTCTAGGGTTGCATGTGAACCATAGGTATTTTGTGTTCATTGTTTGCTAGAAAACACTTCAAACTTCGCATACAACTTCTCTTTCTTCAGAACTTCCAATACCGTCCTCAAATGGCTTCTATGTTCCTCCGCAGTCTTCGAGTAGATAAGGATGTCATCAATAAATACGATAACAAACTTATCGAGGAACGATTTACACACCCGATTCATTAAATCCATAAAAATTTCCGGGGCATTCGTCAAACCAAAAGGCATGACTAAAAATTCATAATGCCCGTAGCGAGTGCGGAAAGCGGTCTTCTCAATGCACATCCGCATAGACCCATCCTTCTTTTTGACAAATAACACTGGGGCACCCCAAGCATCAGAACTTGGGCGAATAAAACCTTTATCGAGTAACTCTTGCAACTGGGATATCAACTCCCGCATTTCGGTCGGGGCTAAACGATATGGAGCACGAGCAATAGGAGAAGCTCAGGGTCCAAGGTCAATTCGAAATTCGACTTGTCTCTCTGGTGGTAAGCCGGGTAA
This sequence comes from Cichorium intybus, assembly GCA_023525715.1. Taxonomy (NCBI): domain Eukaryota; kingdom Viridiplantae; phylum Streptophyta; class Magnoliopsida; order Asterales; family Asteraceae; genus Cichorium; species Cichorium intybus. The sequence continues at coordinate 81,989,455 of CM042010.1, forward strand.
GTCGTCTGGAAAAACTTCAGGGTACTCTCTCACCACATCAATATCACCCACGGTTTTCTTTGCTTTATCTTACGCTATCACATACGCTATATATATGTATGTATATATATATATATATATATATATATATATATATATATATATATATATATATACATACATACATACATACATATATAGATATATATATATATACATATATATTTATATATATATATATATACATATATATATATGTATGTATGTATGTATATATATATATATATATGTATGTATGTATGTATGTATGTATGTATGTATGTATGTATGTATGTATGTATGTATGTATGTATATACATACATACATATATATATATATATATATATATATATATATATATATATATATATATATGTATGTATGTATGTATGTATGTATGTATGTATGTATGTATATAAATATATATATATATATATATATATATATATATATATATATATATATATGTATGTATGTATGTATGTATGTATGTATGTATGTATGTATGTATGTATGTATACATATATATATATATATATATATATATATATATATATATATATATATATATATATATATATATATATATATATATATATATATATATATATATGTTGAAACGAGGACAATTAAAATGTTGAGAACGCGAGTACAGTTCTGGACCAATCATTTCAAAAATGTATAACAGTAATCTTAGTATATCTATATTAATAAATAAAATCAAGATAATTATATGTTACCTAAAATAATGGGATTGGTTATAATTATTTCCCTGAATATAGCTTTTTTGAATTTCATGGGTTTTTTTTTTTTTTTTTGGAATTTTCGTGGTTTTTTTTTTTGAATTTTCGTCACTGAATTTAGTGTATAACTAGTCGACATTGGCAGTGAAGTAAAAGTCATCAACGAATATTCGTACAGGGATATGTAACATGACAAATTCGATGTAATTCATCAATGAATATACATACATAACATTGGCATTACAGTAAAATTGGCATTACAGTGAATATTCGTCACTGAATTTATTGAATAAGCATTCGACATTGTCATTACCCTAAATTCATCAATGGATTACAGTAAAATTCATCAATGAACATTCGAACAGGGGATATGTAACATGACAATTTGATGAAATTCATACATTAATATACATGAAATTAGTTACAAGTTTGCTCTCAATTTTGGTATTCATCAAAGAATACAATGATTTATTATACTAATGAATGCAAAATCAACAAGTAATGTGATTATTCATCAATGAATACAATGTTTGGATATACTAAACCATAAATTTATCAGTGAATAAGCATACTATAAATCCCAAATTCATCAGTGAATAAGTGAATAAGCATACTATAAATCCCAAATTTATCAATGAATACACTATATTCATCAGTGAATGCTCGTGCAGCCGTCTTGCAGTCATCAGTGAATACATTATTCCATCAGTGAATACTCGTTTGTCCATATTGCAGTCATTAGTAAATACACATATTCCTTGTTTATCCGTCTTGTAGTCATCAGTGAATACACTATTTCATTAGTGAATACTTATTTGTTCGTCTTGCAGTAATTAGTGAATACACATAGTCTTCGGTGCATGCATTCATCCCTAATTCCATTAATTCTTTGAATGCATCGATTCATCTGTAATACACATATACCCCAAAATTCTTCAGTGAATAAACATACAATGAACTATAAATAACCCAATTATAGAAAGGTACAACAAAGAAGCCAAAGAAGAAAACGGTAATCATTAAGCAATGATATAATTCATGTTTAATAATAAATTTCTACTTTTACAGAAAATTATAACTATGTTATTGTAATCTTACATCACAATAAAAAAACAAAATATATATCATGCTTCTTTTTGACAAAGCCCAAATCGAATTTATAATATTTATCCATATTCATTCCAAGGCTAAGAAATAATACTTTTTTTTAACAACAAAGAATTTATTAGAAAAGAATGAGCTAGTGGGGAACTAGCAAGAGTACAAGGAAGAAACAATTTACAATCACAATACAAAACACAAAGAGGCTGCAACGCAGCAACTAGAGGGAAACGACCAAAAAACAACGAACAAGATAAAAGACAACTGAATTCTAACTTTGAAATTCTAACTTTGAAATCTCCAAGGCTAAATAAAAAACCCAAACTGCAATCTAGTGTCTAGGATTAAGAATTAGTAAAACTTATAACATTTTCAATAATGCTTAGTGTATGCCGTATGAATAAGTATGCATAATTAAAAAAAAGAAAAAAAAACGCATATAATGTGATTACTTTTGACGGCCACGAAACCATCGACAAGCCACAAAACCATCGTCTTCCATTTTTATTTTTCCAGCCGCCATCCGCCATAAAAACAACATCTTCCATTAGAGGTGGCCGATTTACTATTTCTAGGGTTTAAAATCATCGTCTTCCATTTTCGATCGGCCGTGCAAAATCGTTCGTCATCTTCAGTCATCTTTTTCCATCTCTAGTCATCGACGCAAATCGAGATCCATCTCCAATCATCGATGCAAAGCCGTTTGGCATCTCTAGTCATCGTTTCTGATATACTGAATTTGAGGACAAATTATTTGCAAAAATAGGGATTGCCACTACAAGGATTAGTGCTTTTAGCGGCGACATATGTCGCCCCTAATAGTCCGGAATGTCGCCCCTAAAGGCATTAGCGGCGACATGTCGCCCCTAAAAATGTCGCTGCTATAGCTTCGTTGCTATTGCTTTAGTGTCGCCCCTATAGTGTCGCCACTAAAGCGTTCGTCACCATTATGGTTCACCGTCACTAAAACGTTCGTTGCTAATGCCTGTCGCCCCTAAAACTGTCGCCCCTAATAGTTTTTTTATTCTTTTTTCTGTTTGCCATATTTTCATTAAGTTCTTAATACAGAAGCTCTTAATCAATTCAGACAGGTTCCAGAAAATACAGAAATTTAAACAACATCCAGAAATAGTTATATAATCCATAACATGTTTCAAAACCCATAACATGTCTCAAAATCCATAACATGTCTTATAATACTAATTAAAACATTAACTACTTGTCATAAACTAAAAAAACTACTCATCATTACCACCGTTTCCATCATCGTTATCATCATCATCTTCTTCTTGCAATTGTCGCATAAATGCTTTCATTTTTTCAACTTTTATTGGGTTGTTGAATAAACGGTCTACATCATCCATCTACAAAGTACACAACAAATGTCTTAAGTACACAACAAATTACTAAGAAATGATAGCCAAACTATAAAGTATACAACAAATGTATTAAGTTGATCCCATTTGTTTTACAGTTGACATATTTGGCCCCCCTGATATTAGCCATTGATATCTATTTAAACGGTTCTGATTTGTCCTTGCATTCTCAACCTTTTAATAGTCCTCAATTGAATCTACCCCTCTCTCTCTCTCTCTCTATATATATATATATATATATATATATATATATATATATATATATATATATATATATATATATATATATATATATATATATATATATATATATATATATATATATATATATATATATATATATATATATATACTATACCTAATAAATAAAAATAACTTTTGCCACTTGTCATCTTCTCATGCATTTTGCCACATGGCATTTCCTCATAATTTTGAATTAAAATAAAGTCTTATTTTATCCATCAGTTTCTCACTTTCTCCGCCCATTACGCCTTTCCCCACCCTTCGTTCCCCATTCCCGTTAAACTCTCCACCCAAATTCAATGGAAATTTTGCTTCTCTTCGACTAAATCCCAAAAAAATTAGCTATTTCATGCTTAAATCAAGTTCAAACATTGGAACCCACTCCAAAAATCTCGATTGTAGTTTGGTAATTTAAATTCAAAACTCAAACCCTCCCATGTATTCACGCTGCTTTGGATGGCACCGCTAAGTGAAGCCACCCCTTCCAATATACTCGATGTCCTTACAGGTAATTAAAAAAAATTGAACTCGAATTGTATATGCTCACGTCTGATTACAGTCCATCCAACTCGTCGCCCTCAAGAAAACACGTCTGGAGATAGACGAGGAAGGTATTCCAAGATCTGGGATGCTCTCCAACTCCATCTACATCGTCCAACTCATATGCGTTCAACACATCCATCATAACGATAAACCCCTTTTCTGAAATCTAATTAATTCTGGTTCTCTATCTCTCTCATCGTCGAATTTATCGGAATTTGGAAATTGTATGAGAAGATCGAGTAGTTCGTGAAAGTAATTTTGTTTCTCTGGCTTGCAGTTTGAAATGGCTGTAATTGCAGTTAATCAGTTTACTGAATGTGTTACTTACCATGCTTGGAGGCCCGATCACTAAAGTAAGATACATATATAAATCTTCAAAATAATTTGTCTATGTTTTGGATATAAACTTGATCAGATGTTAATACACCTTAGATGTTAATCCATCTCTACATTTAGAGAATGAATTGTGCTGTCATTTGTAGGTTTTCTTAGGTTTTTTTTGGTTGAATTAATGTTGAGAACATATCTGAAAAGATCTTGACAGGCACACCAAGTGTTGGACAAAATGCTTCTGTATGTTTAGGTAATATCCTTGGCATATATTCCATTCCAATTATTCAAGTGTTAAACCTCAATGATCCCTATGGATCCAGGAATAAATCCACAACTTGAATTTGAATGTGAAAAGGTATTTTCCATTTTTCTTCTATATATCCATGCTCTTATGTAGAAAGTACAATATAAACTACAACCTAAAGATAAAATCAAGATCTCTAAAATAGAGAACTATAGCCATAATACTTGCATTCGAAATAAGAATTAAATAACTTGAACATCTCTTTTTTTAAAAATTGTGGGGTACCCACTTCATGGTGTTCATGTGCTTTTGTAAATATAAAATCATCTTAATAAAGGGTACTAGAATCATACAAGGGTACTAATATAGCTTATCACAGGTCATGCTGTCCAATGACAAAAGGCATTTAAGGAGCATTGAAATGTTATTAAAGTTGATTTTGGGGAAATCTATAGGAACTGTTACAACATATAATGTAAGTGCAATAACTAGATCGAGAAAATAGGTTTTTCATTTTTACTTTATAATGTTTTATGTTTTTATCAAGTGAAATCTGCACCTTATTATTCTTGGAAGAAATAACAATTATCATATTTTTTAACCAATTGCAAAACTAGCAGAAAGTTCAAAAAAATTACATGGTACCCTCATCTTTTTCATTTCTCTAACATAGTTTTCATGGCAAAAGCAGCAACTTACATTTCATTTTTACCATATGTGTGACAAGAAAAAGTTCAAATAATAGCATTAGACTTTTATTTTATTTTTTTCATTTTTGTAGCTTACTTTTCATTCTTTTTTGACCAAGCACAACATGAACTGCATAACTGAAAGGAGTCTTTTGGTTTTGTTTATGTTTTTTTGGAGTATCTAAATTAAGGGAGAGCTTATTAGGGTCCTTCATAATTTGTAGTTGAGATGTGATTTTTATTAATTTTTGTTTGATTTATTATATTTGTATTGATTTTTCTATGTTTTGTGTGCCAGGTTCAAGAAAGAGGCAGTCGTTTAAGAGGCAGTCGTTTTGTTGCTCAATTTACATTTTAAAAACACTTTAGGCATATTCCACCCTGTTGGAATACGATAACATAAAACAAACGCAGCGGAAACAGAAATCTAAATCGCATTCAACCAGAATCACAGAATCATGCACACTTTTGTAACTGTAAATCAAGAGGGTTCAAGACATACCTTTTAAATCTCAGATCTGATTTTGTTAGGATGACGAGAGCCCAAAGTAGAACTCCTCTAATGTAATCGCACCCAAGACAACGATCCAGCACCCGTTGATGTAGTATATACCTTTGCTTGAAGTTTTAGCACGTAATACCTAGGGTTTTGAAAGAAATCGGCCGTATACCGAGGGGTGGGAGGAGGGTGACGAAAATTAGGGTTTTGGCAGCCTCTACAACTCAGATCTAGGGTTGTATTTATAGTGCTCCTCATCCTTATCCCCTCCCTTGTGGATATTTCACTTTGGTCCTTTATCCTTATTAAGTTTCTAATTAATATACCTTTACTTTGGTACATTAATAAACTTAACCATTAAGTTTCTAATTAATATATCTTTACTTTGATATATTAATAAACTTAACCCCTCAAGTTTATTTTCGATCTCTTTTAGCTAAATCGTCTCTTGCGTGTAACCCAAAAGGACCCTACTATTTATAATAATATTACCAACTTGTTATAACGATGGGCATATAACCAACAGTCTCCCACTTGCACTTGTTATAACAACTGTATGGTCTAATATTCATTAACCTAGTAAGGTGTATGTCATCCTAGACAAGTGCCGTGTTCATCTAATGAAACAGCCCTTAGGCAAGTGATCAAATATTCCTTTTTTCTAAAAGATATCCTTATGAACGTCTGACATGGAATCATGTCAGTCTCAGACATTCAATATTATGTTTCCCGATAGAGATTTGTGATGACCACAACAAACTGCACTATTGATTCTATATCAATTCAGTCTCGGTACGGCCGTACACTTGCTGTCAGCACCAAATCATCGAGGGGCCCATAGATATCGCTTCTCCTGTTAGGGCAGAAGGAACAAATAAACTTTGACTACACGGATCTCGCCTACTCATCATGTCATACCTGGACATTCCCTGTATGGCTGCTAGTTACGGACAACGTTGGAGAAAACCAAGGCACAACAGACTGCAGGACAAAGAATCAATGCATCTCCGCTTGAAGAATATAAGATATTACCATCTTAGAATTACTCGTGATAGATTCCATGAAGTAATCTCTAAGTGCAGGTTACTCCAATACTTAATCCTTATTAAGTACACATGAGAATTAGTGCATCTCCATGCTATGTCCATCTCTATGGACAATCTACCAATTCCTCATGTCAGTCTTGAATCAATACTTACTCCCAAAAGTATGACCGACTGTGGACAGTTTGAATAATAATTAAAGCATTCAGGAAGTCAATAAAACACGCAAAATCGGAACACAATGATAAACTAATGAAATGACTGCCTTTATGCACATATTATGTTCTCCACATAATAATCTTCATATCAGATAGAGTTTTTCATTGCTTAAGTTCCCAATACAAATCAAACTATACTAACCTCACTCAAAATCAATTCATTTGCAAATCTGATGCATATGGACTTAGCATGAACGATCTTGCTTAGTCCGAGACATTGACTTAGTGATCAGATCAGCTATCTTGCCTCATCCGATATAGCTCTATTAACTGAGATGTCTCTTTTGGTAAGAAACCGGATCCTGACTGCGTACAAGAACCGTTTCTATTAGTTTTGGAAGCTACTATCAGTGTGCTTCTTTACACTGAGTTCTCCCATACTATAATGGATCAAGAATATCTTAAACATTTAAGATACTTCGTGACTTCCATCCATTTGACTTTTGCCAGGATTAGCCTAATGTCAAATCATCATGCTCAAGGCATATGATACATTAGTTCTCGTACATTACGCGATTGATCCATATACAAGTGCATACGGGACTCAACTTATCTCATCCATGATCTTAATAGAACTAGGACTCTGAGTTTCACTCAGTCCTAAACCCTGATACAGAAACTTGAATCCCTTATAGGAGTCTTGTATCTCTAGATCCGACTGCTCATGTACTCTAGCTTATCCTTATGAAGCACTTAGTTCTCTCTCCATAGATCATGATGCTTCATATGCAATAGGTCACTCCTATGTCATTTGTAGCACATCAATCCTCATTTATTTATGATTTCTCGATATAGGGACGTTTACATGAGAACTTTGCTATCTACATACAACATAGGTTGGACTTCAGTGCTCCCACTAGCACTGACATTTACATAATTCACTTTTGTTTCCAAAATCCCTATGAAGCACTTAATTCTATCTCCATAGATCAAAATGCTTCATGCGCATTAAGTCTCTCCTGTGTCATTTATAGCATAGCAATTCTCATTTATTTCATATTTCTCGAGATAGGGACATTTACATGAGAACTTTGCTATCTGTGTACGACATAGGGTAGACTTCAATGCTCCCACTAGCTCTGACATATACACATGACTCATCTTTACTTCTCGAAAATCCAAACTCTTTGATTTTCTCATCGAAGCAGAGATTCCAACTACGAGATGCTTGTTTGAGTCCATAAATCGACTTCACAAGTTTAGACACTCTATTAGGATATTTGGACTGTACAAAACCCTCTAGTTGTGTCATATACACATCCTCTGAAAGTTTTCCTTTAAGGAAAGCGGTTTTTACATCCATTTGCCATATTTCGTAGTCATAAAATGCTGCGATGACAAACAATATCCTAATAGATTTAATCATCACCACTGGTGAAAAAGTTTCCTCATAATCAATCCCTTGGGTTTGAGTATAACCCTTTGCCACCAGTCTGGCTTTGAATGTGTGTACCTTTCATCCACGTCTGTCTTCTTCTTGAAGACCCATTTACACCCAACTGTTTTAAGGTCAGGTGTTTGATCAACCAGGTTCCAAACTTGGTTATCATACATGGATTTCATCTCGCTCTCCATCATCTCTTTCCTTAAGGCAACCCAAGGGGCCTGCCACGACTTTCGATAATTGGTAGGGTCACAATGAACCACCAGACATTCATCACCTTCGTCAACATGTAATTCATGAAAACCAGTTGTATGACGTCCTTTATCAGTTTCTCGAACAGGAGATGGAGTTATGTCAGATTCCTCAGCAAACTCTTACTGAGTCTCAACAGGTTTTACTACCTCTGGTTGAGTGCTAGTGCCAACATCAGGCTCTTTGATCCTTTGAGTCTCATCAAGATCAGTCAGGCTCCCACTGATTTCTTGAATACCAGCTTCCTATCATAGAAGACTGCCATTTATACAACATCATACTGTTGTCAAAATGCTTATTATATCCAAGTACTCTAATGGAATAACACTTCTGTTAATCGGGGTCCTCTGAGCTACACGGTAAACCGTAAATCTCAAGACCCCAAATTTCTAAATATGCTAGTGAAGAAACATCTACACTCCATATTTCTCAGACAGTGTTTATAGAACCTTTTGTGTTGGTGCAAGGGTTAGGACTCTGTTGTCTCTAAGGTTTAACCTCAGACATAGATTGGAAGCATAATACAATCCATCATAAGTCAAACCTTTATGTTCGATTATAACTCAAACACACCATACGATGCTCGTAGCGTTCTAAGTGGATTTGACTGTTGAAACAATTTTCACAGTCCATTAGATGATTGTATAATCTTTGACTAAGAAACTCTTTATCCGCACTTGGATTTAGAATTCTCATCCTTTGCTCATTTGATTCAATACTCTGTTCTTGAAGTACTGATCACCATATAGGTTTCAAACTCAATAGCGTATTTTAGACGGTTTAGTGGAAAAACTGAACGGTCCAAATACATTAGATGTACAAGGTCCAACAGATTCTCAGCCTTTGCCCATAATAACTTGTGAGCAGTGCATAGTTATCTCTCTATGTAGACAAGAATAGCAGTTATCATAAGACTTTCAGTCAAATGATCTCCAGAATCCTATCCATCTGGAGTTCTGGTAGCTTCTTTCAAGTTTACAAAACTAGACAATTCCACTCATACCATTAATCCAAACATTTGGATTCTCTTGAATCAATCTTTTCGAACTATTGTTGTGAACCAGTTCTCATAGATGTAATGACCATAACTTTGTTTCAAAATAACTTTTATTTAAAACAACCTTTATTTAAACCAAGTCAAAACCATCTGATGAAACAATGTTCACATCAATAATCTTCAAATTGCAAAACCATAAACTAAAACACTATAGAGAAGTTGGTTCCTAATCCTATGGATGAAAGCAAGCTGCTTGTAGTCCATGATTCGATCCAGCTCTCCATGGTTTGTACCTCTGCTTTATTCCAGTCTCTGCCCATTAAAATGGCAATATTGGTCATAAGCAAAGCACTTATGGAATTACAAATATACCTGAAGTGCCATACTCTTTGGCTTGCAACTACTTCTATTGCGTCAGATATCTTGAGCATTTATGCCTTCCATGTCCCACATCCTTTCAGTGGAAACAAAAATATTCCTTAGGATTTCAGTATTGAGGTTTCTTTAGGAAAATCATTCCCTTGGTAGGGTTTGTCCTTTTCCTTTTGACACCTCCTTTAGGAACTGTGGTGTTGGATTCCCTAGCCATGTAAAGTTCTACTTTCCTTAACATGCTATGTAATCTCTCGAAGGGTCCTTTTAAGTTCTATATAATGAAGTCTAGAATGAACTAATCATAAGAACTAGTCAGCGAGTTAAGGACAATATCCGTGACTAACTCCTGACTTGTTGGAAATCCCAACCTCCACATTTGGTCAATGTACCCTATTATGCTAAACATATGGGTATTGACTCTCCATCCTAGTAACAGCCTACATCCAAATAATGCTTTCATGACTTCGAATCGTTCCCATTTAACCTGCTCTTGGATCATGTCCTTAAGCCGGTTAATCATGTCAAAGCACCAAGACCCCACAATCTTCTTTGAAGCTCGGGAATCATAGTGTCTAACATGAAACGAGCAACCTTATTCGAATCATTTAGACGTCTATGATGATTGACAGTCTATTTCAGCACTAGTGGATCTGGCTGGATAATTCATAAGAACTTGTTCCTTAATCATATAAAATTTCCCTCGACATTAAGTACTCTTCTCAAGTTCTGGAACCAACACGCATAATCTATGCCGTTGAACTTACTATGATTGAGGAAGCCACGCAGTAAAAAAAGAACTTGTAACTTTCAAACTTTCTTTAGTAGACATCTAAAATAGAGTTTTGTTTAGTTTGATTATCCTTTAATAAATTAATTACCCATAAAATTATTTTATTTAAGGCTAGAATCCATATTTCGCTTTTGGTGGTGAAGAGGTATGCCGTAGTCACCCCCAGAAGTTATTTAGGTAGGCAATACTCCTTTGCCAACTTCAATCTCTATGAAGCTTCTAGATCTTTTGGGATTCATTGAATCTGATCAATGGCATGTTTAATCCCATCATGCTCATCCTCTCTCTCGTGACGGGTATGCTGCGGATCACGAGTTTGGATGGTAAATCGACCACGAAGACCCACGTGACACCCGGCCCATGATTCATGAGTTATCGCGAGTATCACATCATTTTGGCCGAGTCCAATCCGACGCGTTGGCTATAGCACTTCCCACGCCGGAAGGGCCCGGTTAAATGTGTGGTTCTTTGTGGGTAGCATGAGATTCACATTTTCATAAAACGGGATTTCGTTTCGTTAAGTTAAAACATTTTAACTTTCTTTTGGCAAAATGGTCTCTTAAACTTTTAAAATCCGTCTTACAATTGCCAATAATTTTAAAACATGTTAACAACTTTTAACAATCTAGTTTTACATATATCATTCTTGTTAAAACACTTTAACCTTTTAATTGGCAAAAGGGTCAATTTAAACTTTTATAACCAGTTTGAAATGCCAATTTACTTTTGAAAAATTCTATTAACTTTTAACAAATTTTCTTACTTGTGTATTTTCAGTAATACTTTTATCTTGAAACACTGTCCTATCAAACCCTTTCGGTAACTCCACTCAATAAAATGCGACAGGCGGTGAGGGTGGTAAGCAGTGAATGCTGTTTAAAAACCGACCTCATTAGGAATCAAAGAGACCTCCTTCAACCTTCTACACATTTAGAGTAGGTGAGCCTAGTCACGGTCTGACCAATGTTTTTATTTTAAGTTATACATATAGATACAATTCTAATATATATATCATTTAAAATTTTAAGTATTCTTTGAAAATTATGTTTAACTATTAATTCTATTAAACACGCAAGGATGCAGTGTTAATAATTAATTTAAACAATCATCCATTAAATTTTGAAGCATTTTAAACTTTGTGTTTAGCTATTAATCCTATTGAGTAAGCAAGCATTCTATGTCAATGATTAATCTAAACAATTATACAATACTAAAATCACCATTTTATAACAAGAAATCTGATTTCAGAAAAATAAAACATCACGACCGCCGCGACGCGCAACACGAGAAAACGCGACGCGGTAATCAAAAGAAACCGATCATGACAGGAACGACGCGGCGCGGAACACTAGGAAACGCGACGCGGCAAAACCCTAATGATCGTAACTTTAGAAAAACCCGCAACGCGATATTTCAAGTACCGCAGCGCGGACGTCGATCAGATTCGATAAATCAGAAAAAAAAACGATTTTTAACAATTTTAATCGAAACAAAACAGTACAAAATCATGATAAAGCGGCTCTGATACCACTGTTGGAATACGATAACATAAAACAAACGCAGCGGAAACAGAAATCTAAATCGCATTCAACCAGAATCACAGAATCATGCACACTTTTGTAACTGTAAATCAAGAGGGTTCAAGACATACCTTTTAAATCTCAGATCTGATTTTGTTAGGATGACGAGAGCCCAAAGTAGAACTCCTCTAATGTAATCGCACCCAAGACAACGATCCAGCACCCGTTGATGTAGTATATACCTTTGCTTGAAGTTTTAGCACGTAATACCTAGGGTTTTGAAAGAAATCGGCCGTATACCGAGGGGTGGGAGGAGGGTGACGAAAATTAGGGTTTTGGCAGCCTCTACAACTCAGATCTAGGGTTGTATTTATAGTGCTCTTCATCCTTATCCCATCCCTTGTGGATATTTCACTTTGGTCATTTATCCTTATTAAGTTTCTAATTAATATACCTTTACTTTGGTACATTAATAAACTTAACCATTAAGTTTCTAATTAATATATCTTTACTTTGATATATTAATAAACTTAACCCCTCAAGTTTATTTTCGATCTCTTTTAGCTAAATCGTCTCTTGCGTGTAACCCAAAAGGACCCTACTATTTATAATAATATTACCAACTTGTTATAACGATGGGCATATAACCAACACACCCTTCCGTCTTCAACTCTATATATGTGTATGTGTGTATATTTTGTTTCAACCAATAGACATGAATGTATAATTTGGGTTTTACTCTGTTCCTTGGAGGTTTTATTGAGTGAACTTGGAAATAGGCTCAACGGTCCCTAAACTTGTATTTTTGGTGAAAGTGAACACTCTTATAACATAAGTTTTCTATTTTAACATTTCATATATCGCCTTTTCTCTTACTCTGTGTAGACGTTTGCTATTTAACTTATTTTTTTTATATATGAATGTTGAACGTCATAGCTTTTTATGTTGATTTCATATACCTAATAGAACTTTTTTTTTGTCCAAATATTGACGATGAACAAATTTATATACGTTGGTTGAAGTTGCTTCTATTTCTTCATGTCACCGTTCAAAAGAAGAAATACTTTTTCATTTCATATTTGCATAACTCGGAAGCAATGTAATAAATAGTATAAATGAAGAAATACTTTTTCGGTTCTCAAAGAAAACTAATTGCAAAATGAAAATTATTCATCGCTGGCCAAAAAGAAACCAATTGATGAAAGAAAATTATTTGCCGAAACAAAACAACTCTTCCACCACAAGATTGTAACAAAATTCTTTTACGTTTAACTCGAAACGGTAAAGGATTTTTTTAAACTTAATTTTTAGATCTTCATATTTAACATATTTTTTTATCCCTCCCGTTTAATTGATGTAGTTATTTACACGGTGGAGTTCCAAAAACGCGGATTGCCTCACGCTCATATATGTTTGTTTATGCATTCCAGTCATAAGTTTCCTACTGTTGAACATATAGATCCAATTATATCTGTTGCGATTCCAGACAAAAATGAGGATCCTGAATTGTATTCACTTGTCAGCGAGTTCATGATGCACGGTCCTTGCGGTAATGATAATCTGAACTGCCCATGCATGATTGATAAAAAATCAAAAAACTTTCCGAAGAAATTTTCTGCCTATACTAAAACCAGCAAAATGTATATTATCATATAAAATATCAAAATAAACAAAAATCAAATGACAATTTTATAATCTGCAATATTGATATTTTTCATATTATTTTATATATTTTTTAATCAACCCGTGTATTACACGGCTTTCTAACCTACTATATATATATATATATATATATATATATATATATATATATATATATATATATAGAGAGAGAGAGAGAGAGAGAGAGAGAGAGAGAGAGAGAGGTTAAAATGAGAAGGGTTAAAAGGTTGAGAATGTGAGAATGATTCTGGACCAATCATTTTATAGGGATATTATAGTAATTTTACAATATGACTAATTAATTAAAAATAGTAAATTATTATGTTTCCTATAATCATGAGATTAATTTATTTAGTTTCCATGATTATAAAGATTACGATTGCTGTTACCTAAAATAAAGGAATTAAATGAATTTTTTTGTTATTTTATTAATTTAAAATAAAAAAATATTTTTATCAATTCTTTTTTCAAAATTCAAAATTTTAATAGTTTGTTTAGTCTTTTTCACGGTTTCAATCATGGATGAATATAAAAAAATATTTTTATAATTTTAGTGATTTAATTTTTAATAGTATTTTTATAGAGAATATACAAAATTACGTTGTAATAATCAATGAATAAAACATTTAAATAAGAAAAACTACAAAGAAAAATTTAAATATGAAAAAATACAAAGAAAAATCAAATAACACATTCATATACAACAATTATTTTCATAAATGATTAACATATTTCAGACAAAATTGAAAATTTATACATAATTATCTCAAATATTGATTATATCATATCATAAGAAAAAATTACAAAATCCATCCCGATGTTAGCACTTTTCTTGAATGAATCACATTCATTTTTCTTGCGGCTAGCATTACACACAAAAAACTAATAGTGGACACCCATGATTAGTGTTAGTTTGGATTCACACCTGCAAAATCGAGTCGAAGGATATTAAAAAATAATTTATAGACTAGAATCATCAATGATTAACACTGCTCATCATTAATGATTAACACAAGTATTATCATCATTTTTGCAGTCATGTTATATTCAATACATGATTACTGCTATAATCATAGATGATTATAGCTGAATAGCTATAATCTAGATGATTCAGCTATAATCATAAATGATTATAGCTATAATCATAGATGATTATAGCTATAATCATAGATGATTCAGCTTGCCAACGAGTAACTTCAGAGGCAATGTAGTTGCTGATTAAGAAAAACTACAACGAATAACCTCTTTCACCCCCAACGTTGACCAATCAGAGTCATCCTGATTAAAATTGAAAAATTAGGGAGATTATGAGGTTATACAACTGCCGTTTGAAAAAACAAACAAAATAACGGTGCCCGTTTTATAATCATTGCTGAACAAAACAAATCAGAAATAATCATTGATGAATAAAACTCAATATTCATTAATGAATAAAACTCGATAAAACTACAAAACACATTTAACGGTAACTTGTTCTATAATCATCGATGAATAAAACCACGTAATCGACCCTGTAAAACCCGTATTAACTTGATTTTGATCACAAATTTAAGTGTTACAATCGAGTATATACATTTATCAATAAACAAATGAAGTCTAATAAAAAGATGAAATAGCATTTTGACTTCTAAAACTTCAATTTCAATTTGAGGATTAAGACTTTATATGTTCATGTTTTAATGATTAACAGAAAACCAAATAAAATTAAAATACCTCATAAAGCGTAGCCATGAGAAAAATCCGATTAGATTTCATAAATGAAGCAATAATCAATGACGATTATATAGATTAACGAATCAACTTTAATTAATAAACTATAAATAAATATAATATACTATACAATTCTAATATCTACTACATTTATGATTAACAAATGGTAGAGATAGAAAGGTACTTAATGATGCAGCTCGAGTGATAATCAAAGAATTAATCTCTTGAAATGCCTCCTTTTTGACCATTCTTACAACACTTATAACTTCATTAAAGGGCACCACCACATTGTCGGTGATTGCCAATACCCCACCTTCCATCACTTTTGTGTCCTACAAATTCAACAAGCAAGTTGATAAATAGGTTGATAAATATAATCAGACTTCATCATATGAGTTAACCTAGTGCATCAAATAGCACATCCATGAGTATGATTAATTATGAATTATCAGTTCTAGAAGTTTTATTTCATTTTTGGCTTAAATCACGTGAAATGAAGCCGACAAAAACATCAAACCTCAACTTGGAGCTGAAGTTGCTTTAGATATTCAATGGCTTCATCCAGCATTGAAGACTTATCCTTCTAAAACATCAAATGAACCGAGATTTACATTTATATCGACGCATTCATGATTAGATATAATCAAGCGTACTGTACGCATACTAACCTTATTGGAATTGGGGATGAGTTTCTGCAAGGCCTTCATCTTCTCATTTATCTTGCTCCTCCTTCTCTGTTCCAAATTAAATTCGATTATTAAGGTCAATAATCACAAAGAATACTAGTTATTAGTGATCTGCGGTTGATTGTGTTACCTTTTCGGACAAATTATGAACCTCTGCAGCTCGTGTTCTTTTTGAAGGATTACGGGGAGGATTTTGTTTTGCGACCATTTCGTCCATCAAATTTACGAATCCCTCCTGCAATTTGAGAAAGTGAAAACGTTTGAAGTTTCATTCAACAACCCACCATTTGTGCTCGATTAAACAAAAGGTCAGATGAAATTAAACAAACGGGAAAATATCAGATTACCTCGCTTTCACAATCATATTCGTCTGGGTCATAATCCATAGTACCCACTGAAGATGGAGGTTTAGCGGCGGTAGTGTGTAGGGTTGGAATAAAGAGATACAAACTTACCTTTTCTACTAGATTTTGTAGTTCCTTCTTCTCTGGCTATTGATGCCCCTCGTTTCCTTCTTCTATGACTACTATGTTCCATGCTTCCGTCTTGTCCGACTATTAGTATCTCTTTTTTCTAGTTTACATGGAGGTGGTGTGCATATGGATTTTAGCAGCGAGAGACGAGGAGGGTAGTTAAATTAGAGAGAGCAATAATGATTCCACAATTAAAAGAGATACAATCGTTTCTTTTTTCCGGATTAAGAGGGATTCAAATCATATCCATATTTAATAACCTGATATTAAGGAAACAATAAAACTGAAATTCCTTCTCTACCCTTACGTCCATTTACAATTTATAATATGAGGACATGAGTTTAAAAAAGTTACATAAATGACACCTTGATTTTAGCCCGTAGATTTGTTGGATTAGGTGTCTAAGCCATGACTAATTAGAAGCACAGTCCATTTGGGTTGCCCTCATGGCTGGAGGTTTGGTAGAAAATTCGGTAGAGAGAAAGGTTGGTTTATTATGGGATTAATAAATCAACAGGAATTAAATATATGGTTTATTAATATATTAAAGTCATAATATATTAATTAGAAACTATATTAATTAATTAGGAATTAATCCAGAATTAATTGGATTTAATTTAGGGATTAATTAATTAATTAAAGGTGCAGGGACTAAAACTGTAATTATTCAATAGTTGAGTAAGTGGCAGTGTGACAGTGACCAGTGGAAGTCGAAATCCATATATGGAAATATATGAATTTCGAAATTGATATATAGATAAAAAGGAATTTGAATTATAAGATAAAAGGTTTATCTTATTTGAATTCAAAAATGTTTATCTCTAAGGTTTATCAACTGGCCATTTGGAAACTATAAATAGGGGTTCCCAGGCACCATATGATTGCGCCATTTTTTCATATCTCTCTCAAGGATTTCGCTTTTCATATACCTCTGGCTTGGGTGTGACTTTCATTTGAGGCAGGATAATTTTGCTGCTCAGCTTCCAAGAAATAAAGGTTGGTTTTTCTGTTTTGATCTTTAGTTTCTTTTATTGGCCTCTAGGTTTTTGTTATATGTTCAATTAGAAGAAAACATAGATCCTTATAGGTTGCATGTGAACTTAGGTTATTTAGTTCATGGTTTGCACAAACCTTTCAGTGGTATCAGAGCCTGTTTTGTTTTCTTGTTGAATTGCTATAACTGTTTTAGGGTTTAAAGCCTATAAACCCTAATATATATGGAAATCGATTTATAGGATTAGGGTTTTGGAAACCCTAATCCCCCCCTTGCTAAATTTCGAAAATTCCATTAGGGTTTTAGAAGGTTTTCTATTTTTGGTAACTTTATTTGTTAATTAAATGGATAACCTTAAACCCCATTATTTGAAATCGATTTTTAGGGGGTTTAGGATAGGTTTTAATTAATTTGATTAATTTGGATAAACCTATCTTCATTTGAATTAATTTAATTAATTGTTAATTAAAAGATTATTCAAAAGGATTTAATTAATTTTAAATTGGCGAAATTAATGGAATAAATCCAGAAAAATATTTTAAAATGTTTAAAATATTTAGATTTAATTAATTTAATTAATTGGTAATTAAAATTGATTAAATCGAAATTTAAGGTTTAATTTAATTCAAAATTTAATTGTTAAATTTGGTAAAATTAAAAGATAAACCTTGAATATTTTAAAGGGTTTTAAAATACATCTTATATATGTTATTAAAAGTTAATATTATATATATGAGATAAATTTGGTTACTCAAATCAATAGTAGGCCTCATTCACGAAGCTGGTCTATAAAGTGGGTATAAGGAGACTGCCTATAAAATGGTAGTCTAATGGGTGAACACTCTCACCCACCGCTCGCCTGATCAGTGGAGGGTCGTTAGCCGAACGGGTTTGACAGAACCACTTAATCATTAAAAGTATAATGATCAAAGTACTAGAACCATTCATAAAATCCCAATCTAGTTACTTTAGGAAAAATGTGAATTTGATGCTAACCCATGAAATTGCACATTGCACTTTATGAAACGTTGGTGGAGCGTGTGTGGTTTACCGGCACACCAATGGGGGTTCATAAAGAGTGGCAATGGGTGTCTCGGGTGTTATCATTGTTGATGGAGCGTGTGTGGTTTACCGGCACATCAATTTGAGATGATAATGGACCCCGAGAGTACCAAGCTAATTTGCATGGTTATTCACACCCGGTTTGTGATCCTCGGCATCCCAGTCACAAACGGTGGGGCATATCCGAGATTAAACATGCTATTGAACAGTTCAATATATCTCAAAAGAAACTAGGAATTCCATTTATAATAAGATTATTTTTTCCGCGGTGGAATTGGCTGAATCGTCATTCGCCTACCTTTCTAAAATTTGCTTATAGATTACGGCATCCCACTTCTATGTTGCAAATTGTTATAGTTGGATCCTAGCCTCATTTTATATTGGGTTATTATAAGGACCGACAAGTATCTAATTAAACTTACCTTCTTTTATAGATGTCTTCTGCTGATCAAACCGCTCCCCACTCAAACTCCAGTGTTCCCTCAATCCTCTCACTGTGTTCCAAGGTTCAATTGAACGGTACAAACTACAATGACTGGATTAGAAACATCAAGATGGCTCTGAGGTATGAGAACAAAGAATATGTTCTCGAGACCGAGCTTGTCGATGTCGACCCCGAAACTGCTACTCCCGAGGAAATTGCCTCGTACCAAAAACATTCTGATGATGCGACCAAAGTGGCCTGCATCATGATTGCCACAATGAACCCCGAATTGCAGAGAATATATGAAGACTACTGGCCCTATGAGATGCACCGTGAGCTTGCGGAAAAGTTCCGTAAGCAAGAGCGCATCGAAAGGTGCGAAGTGGTCAAGGACTTCACGAACAGCAAACCTAAAGATGGAGAGTCCATCTGTGCCCATGTGCAAAGAATGCAAGGTTACGTGGAGCGGCTTAGAAAGCTTGCGATGCCTGTACCGGAGGAGTTGGCCATTGACATAGTGCTTAACTCCCTACCGAGTTCTTATGACCAGTTCAGGCTGGCTTATCATTTGAACAACAATCAGGCTAACCTGACTGAGTTGCATCGCATGCTTCGAGTTGCTGAAGACGGGATGAAGGGTAAAAGTGTACCCTCGGTTAATCAGCCCGTCTTAGCCATTGGAAGTGGCAAAGGAAAGAAAAGGAAGGGCCCTCCTAAGCAAAATTGGAGGGAAAAGGTTCAGGTCGGGTCATCCAGTAATGGCTCAAGAACCAAGACTTCCCACATTCCTTGTGTGGCCAACCCTGATGAAGCCAATTGTTTTTACTGCAAAGAGAAGGGCCATTGGAAGAGAAGCTGCCCCAAATACTTGCAGGATGTCAAGGATGGGAAAGTAAAGCCATCGACAGCAGGTATATACACTATCTCTAAAAACTCACCATCTTCTAATTCTTGGGTCCTTGATACAGGATGTGGTTTTCACATTTGTTCTGATATGTAGGGCCTAAAGGAAAGCAGGGAGGTGGAGCACGGTAGACTGAACTTGATCATGGGCAATAGGAGATCGTCCCCTGTTACCAAGATTGGAGTTTATAGTTTAGTGCTTAGTAGTGAAGTTTGTATAGATTTATTAGATTGTTGCTATTCGCCAGAAATGGCAAGAAATATTATTTCATTTCACGCATTATTCAGACAAGGATTTCATTTTTCTTTTGATAATAATATTGGATCTATTTCTGTTTTCAAAAATGGTATTTTGAATTTTACTGCTTATCATTGTGATGGTGTGTATGAAACTGTGAAATGTGTTGACAATCTAGGACAAAGTGTAAATTATATTGATTCTACTAGTGATGTGGAAAAGGCATGTCTGTGGCATAGTCGGCTCGGGCACATCAGCAAGAAACGCATCGCCCAACTCCAAAAGGATGGAGTGTTGGAATCATTCGACCTCAAGTCGGATGATGTATGCGAATCTTGTCTGTTGGGCAAGATGACTAAATCACCTTTCAAAGGGTCTTTTGAAAGAGGTGAGGGTCTATTGGACATCATTCACACGGATGTGTGTGGTCCATTCAGATCAA
This sequence comes from Cichorium intybus, assembly GCA_023525715.1. Lineage (NCBI taxonomy): Eukaryota > Viridiplantae > Streptophyta > Magnoliopsida > Asterales > Asteraceae > Cichorium > Cichorium intybus. Next base: position 82,010,418 of record CM042010.1, read on the forward strand.
CCACAAAGGATGGCATGCGGTTCTACGTGACTTTTACCGACGATTTTAGTAGATACGATTATATCTACTTAATCAAGCACAAGTCGGACACCTTTGAAAAGTTCAAAGAGTTTAAGAACGAAGTAGAAAATCAATTAGGCAGGAAGATAAAGATGCTCAGATCCGACAGAGGCGGAGAGTATCTAAGTATCGAGTTCCTAGACTATCTAAAGGAATGCGGAATAGTTTCGCAGTTGACACCTCGCAGGACACCACAGTTGAACGGTGTTGCAGAGAGGCGCAACCGAACCCTGTTGGACATGGTTCGTTCCTTGATGAGTCGAGCTTCACTTCCCATTCACTTCTGGGGGTATGCCTTAGAGACTGCCGCCCATATCCTCAATCTTGTCCCAACTAAGAAGGTTGCGAAAACACCTCATGAGATGTGGACGGGGAAAGCTCCCTCGTTGGCACATATCAAGGTCTGGGGTTGTGAGGCTTTCGTTAGACGAGAGACTCAAGACAAACTCGCAGACAGAAGCGAAAGGTGTTTCTTCATTGGTTATCCCAAACAGTCCTTTGGATATCTATTCTACAGACCGAGCGATGACGTGGTCTTTGTAGCTAGACGAGCCGTCTTTCGAGAGAGAGAGCTCGTATTCAAAGAGGACAGTAGGAGTACCATTGATCTGGAAGAAATTCAAGAGTCATCAGATGACGCAACCTTAGGAGAAACTAGCAACCAACATGAGGAAGAAGTTCCTGTTGGTCCGACAGATGTATCCTTACCTCTTAGGCGTTCCGGTAGGGTTAGCATGCCACCCGAGTTTTATGGGTTCCATATAACTTCGGATGGGGACACGTTTGTCAGTGATAGGACACTGATAAATTTGGATGAACCAGCTAACTACCAGGAAGCAGTGGCGGGCCCTGAGTCTGCCAAGTGGAAAGAGGCCATGGATAGCGAGATCAAGTCCATGTATGACAATCAAGTTTGGAACTTGGTTGATAATGTACCGGGTCGAAAGACAGTCGGGTGCAAATGGATCTTCAAGAAGAAGACCGACATGGACGGAAAAGTACACACTTTCAAGGCAAGACTGGTTGCGAAGGGCTTTACTCAAACCCCAAGGGTTGACTATGACGAGACCTTCTCACCAGTAGCTAAGATAAAGTCTATTAGGATTATGCTGGCCATAGCTGCATTTCATGACTATGAAATTTGGCAGATGGACGTCAAAACCGCTTTCCTTAACGGGAAGTTGACTGAGGATGTTTACATGAATCAGCCAGAGGGTTTTGTCGATGCAAAGTATCCAAATAAGGTGTGTAAGCTTGAAAGATCAATCTACGGATTGAAGCAAGCTTCTCGCAGCTGGAATCTTTGTTTCCATGAGAAAGTCAAAGAGTTTGGCTTCTCTAGGAGCGAGGATGAGTCCTGCGTATATGTCAAGGCTAGTGGGAGTATAGTCTGTTGGAAATCAAGGTTCATGTAGTTAGTTTCAAAAACTAGAGTTTGCAACGGAAGCATAAAATCATGAACACAAATTCCATTTTCAAGAGGATCATGCTACATGCATGTAAAGATAAGATGAAGAACAAACATAGATTAAGTTCAAGATCATAACCTTTGTTCTTGGGTTTGGTTTGGATGATTTTGATAGCTAGGAATCAAATTAGAATCCCTCTATAGTTGATCCACCACAAGCTTGAAACACCTTAGATGCTAGTCACTTTTAAACTTGCAAATGAAGCTCCTTTGTGTTCAAGCAAAAACGATTTTGCTATGTATTCTTGGGAGAGTTTTGGCTGATCTATTAAGCATGAAAGGATGGTAATTACAACCTCTAATGGTCGGCGAAAACATGGTTTAAAAGCAAGAGAAAAAGTGTGCACAATCATCACATGAAGCATGCAACTTTCACATGGTCACAACTTGGACAATGAGAGAATATTCTTTGCTTTTCAACTAACCACACATGGCCATATGAGATGTATATGGCTGGCCATTAGATGGCATATTTAATAAAATATGTTTACCATTTTATTGTTTATAAACTTATAACACAAAGTTTATAAATAATAAACATTCATACTAGTGTTTAAATGGAGTAACATTTAGACCATTAATGATATAAATAAACCATCTAAATATACAATCTTAATTGTATAATTATATATATATACATATATATATATATATATATATATATATATATATATATATATATATATAACAATATATATATATATATATATATATATATATTATTTAATTTACCAATTAAATTAAATAAAAGGCTTACTTATAAATCAATTAAATTGTTTAACAATTTAAACAATTTAATTGTTACACTTAATTAATTCATCACATATGAATTACTAATCAACCTTTAATTTTATAGTTATTATTATTTACCTCAAATAATAATAACCTACAAGATTAAATTGCAAGTTTAGTATCATTTGATGTTAAATCAAATTTAACGTTCTAAATGATCAATTGGTGTCAAACTTGTTGTTGGTGTGACCCTATAGGATCATGTATTATTAGTAATATCATTTTATGATCATCCTTGGGCATATAGAACTAACAATCTCCCACTTGCACAAGGTTGCATCATAGAATGATATCGACAGTGGTAAACGTCTAGCAACATTTCACTGCCCCCAATAACACATGACATTGTGCCATTCAACAACATTCAATTCTTCAGAAAACACGAGGCTCTAATTGATGTATAAGGTTATCTATCAATTATCCCTTTGTCACAGACATCATGTTGAACATGAGACATGGATCTTAATCATTCTCATTTTATGCTCAACTTTCAATCAGGCGCCTTAGATGTCTAACTCTCAACACATAAGAGGAACAAATCCCGTCTTGACTACATACGCCCCTCATATAGTTAGTACTATGCATGAGTATGGCCTTTATGGTTGTCTGTATTTCAAGAACAACAGTGAACCATATCAAAGCATAGTAGGCTCTATACTTGAGTCCCAAATATGTATCTCAGGTCAAAGGATACAATGATAATACCTTTATTCAAGAATCACTTATGATGATGATCCATGGAGTGATCTTGAAACGGGTCAAGTCCAATACTTGTTCACTGACAAGTACCTATGAATTTGGTTGCAACCTTTTGCTACTTTTACCCATAAAAGTCAACCAATCCAATTCATATTAGTCTTACTTCATAATTGCTCCCACAACTATGATCGACTATGGACGTTTAGAATAATCAAATTATTCAAGGATTAAACATGCTAATAAAACACAAAATTATGAATGAAACATCATGTCACATATATTACATAATTCTTGTTGTTTACATAAGTTCATATTCATAAAACATTAAACACAAATCAAATCCATTCATTAGAAAAACGGAGTCCTATACCCTTAGCATGACTTTCATGCTTAGTTTGGGGTAAAGGTTTCGTGAATGGGTCTGCCAAATTTTGATCTGTATGAACCTTGTGAATACTAATTTCACCATTCTTAACTTCATGTCTAATGTAGTTATACCTACGGTGAATGTGTTTGGTTTTTTGATGCAATCTAGGTTCCTTTGCTTGAGCTATAGCACCTAGATTGTCACCGAAGATTTCTATAGGGTCCCGAATGGAAGGAACAACCCCTAGATCTTCTATGAACTTTCTCATCCAGACAGCTTCTTGAGCAGCTTCCGAAGCAGCAACATATTCAGATTCTGTAGTGGATTGTGCAATCACTTCTTGTTTGGAACTCTTCCAAGACACGGCTCCTCCATTTCAAATAAAGACATACCCAGATTGAGATTTCGAATCATCCCTATCTGTTTGGAAGCTTGCGTCAGTGTAACTCTTTACCTTTAAGCTTTCTTCCAAACCGCCGTAAACTAAGAACATATCTTTAGTTCTTCTCAAGTACTTAAGAATGTTCTTTACAGCAGTCCAGTGGGCTTCACCTGGGTTCTGTTGATACCTACTAGTCATACTTAAGGCACATGAGACGTCGGGCCTAGTGCATAACATGGCATACATGATAGACCCAATTGCCGAAGCATATGGGACATGTTTCATCCTTTCAAGTTCAGTCCTAGTGTTTGGGCACTGAGACGTGCTTAGGATGGTGCCATGCGGCATTGGCAAGAATCCTCTTTTGGAGTCTTGCATCTTGAACCTTTTCAAGATTTTATCAATATATACACTTTGGCTAAGACCAATAAGTCTCTTAGATCTATCTCTATAGATCTTTATGCCTAATACATAAGCAGCTTCCCCTAGATCCTTCATTGAGAAACAACTCTCAAGGAACGCTTTGACACCTTTTAAGGTTGGGATGTCATTTCCAAATAAAAGTATGTCATCTACATACAATACTAGGATTATGACAATGCTCCCACTAGCTTTCTTGTAAACACAGGAGTCATCCTCATTTTTGATGAATCCAAAACTCGTAATCTTTTCATCAAAACGGATGTTCCATGTTCGAGACGCTTGCTTTAATCCATAGATAGATCTTTTAAGCTTGCACACTTTGTTTGGATCCTTGGGATCGACAAAACCTTCAGGTTGATCCATATAGACATCTTCCAATAAGTGTCCATTAAAGAAAGCGGTCTTGACATCCATTTGCCATATCTCATAATCATAGTACGCGGCTATGGCAAAAAGTATCCTAATCGACTTGATCATTGCCACTGGAGAAAAGGTCTCATCATAGTCAATACCATGAGTTTGTGAGTATCCTTTAGCGACAAGTCTAGCCTTAAAAGTGTGAACATTTCCATCCACGTCGATTTTCTTCTTGAAAACCCATTTGTTCCCAACAGTCTTACAATTGGTAGGAAGATTAACCAAGTTCCAAACTTGATTATCGTGCATGGATTGCATCTCAGTGTTCATGGCCTCAAACCATTTATCAGATTCAGGATCTGATATTGCACTCTGATAGTTGACGGGTTCATCAGAATCTATCGTATAACATTCCTCTTCCATCAAAAGGTAACCATACCTTTCTGGTTCAATTCGAACCCTACCAGATTTGCGAACACTTTGTGTTACAATTTGTTCCTGATCAACCGTTTGTTCAGGTTCAACAATTTCTTGTTGAATGCTAGATTCAACTTCTTGTGTATCAGGTTGTGGTTCCTGAAGTTCCTCAAGTTCCACAAACCTCCCACTAGCCTCTTCCATCAGAAACTTGTTTTCTAGGAATTCAGCTTTTCGAGAAATAAATATTTTATTCTCGATGGGATTGTAGAAATAGTATCCAAGACAATCTTTCGGATACCCTACAAAGATACATTTAGTTGAACGGGGTTCTAATTTGTTTGAAGCTTCTTGTCTAACATAAGCTTCACAACCCCATACCTTGAGATAGGATAAAGATGGAACCCTTCCATGCCATATCTCATAAGGTGTTTTATCTACCTTCTTAGTAGGTGCCATGTTTAGGAGACGAGCAGCTGTTTGTAAAGCATAACCCCAAAATGATAAAGGTAGAGTACTTCTACTCATCATGGATCGAACCATATCCAATAGTGTTCGGTTCCGCCTTTCAGACACACCATTATGTTGTGGTGTTCCAGGTGGAGTAAGTTGTGAAACAATTCCACAAGTCTTAAGATGATCCATAAAGTTTGTACTTAAGTACTCACCTCCTCTATCAGAACGAAGAACTTTAATTGTTTTGTTGAGTTGATTTTCCACTTCACTTTGAAACGTTTTGAACATTTCAAACGCCTCATGTTTATGTTTAATCAAATAAACATATCCAAAACGACTAAAGTCGTCAGTGAAGGTGATGAAATATCTTTCACCATATCTAGTCATTGGCTTGAAAGGACCACATACATCCGTATGTATGATTCCTAACAAGTCCTTTGCTCTCTCATTGGTTCCGGAGAAAGGAGCTTTAGTCATCTTGCCATGTAAACAAGATTCACATATATCAAATGAGTCATTCTCATTTGCCTTCAAAAGTCCACTCTTTTGAAGTTGGGATATGCGATTCTTGTTTATATGCCCAAGGCGACAATGCCATAGATAGGTTTGACTCAAATCATATTTGGGTTTCTTGGTGAAAGTATGGTATAAAGAGCTATGGTTAGTCTTTTCATCAAGGTTTACTTCATAAATTCCATTTAAAGGCCTAGCCTCAAAATAGAATACATTATTTTTGTAAACACAAATATCATCATTATTAAAGGAAAGATCAAATCCACATTGTCTTAATTTAACAACTGAAATAATATTCCTAGTCAAGCTAGGAACATAGTAAACATTCATCAATGTCATACACAAGCCATTAGGTAGTAATAAATCGAAACTTCCAATTGAATCCACTGCAACTCTTGCATTGTTTCCAACCCGGAGTACTACCTCATTTGACTTCAGTCGCTTACTCCTTTTGAACCCCTGTAACATATTACATATGTGAGTTCCACAACCAGTATCAAATACCCATGTGTTAGGAGATAAATTATAAAGTTCTAGGTCTATCACATAGATACCTGAAGTGCCTTCACCGGCCTTCTTTTTCTTCAACTCCGCAAGATAAGTAAGGCAATTTCTCTTCCAATGCCCAGCTTTGCCACATTCAAAGCATGTTTCATCTTTGGCAACCTTTGCCTTCTTCTTGGGCGAATGGGAAGGTTGGACAACTTTCTTGCCCTTACCTTTGAAAGCTTTTGCTTTCCCCTTGCCCTTGGAGTTGGTGGGGTGTTCTGGTCTAGTTCTCTTTGTGCCACCTTCCTTGATCATGAGAACTTGAGTGGTTTTCTTAGGCATATTCTTTTCCGCGGTAATTAGCATCCCATGTAATTCCGGGATAGTCTTGTTTAAACCATTCATGTTATAATTCATGACAAAAGGATCAAAGGACTTTGTCAAGGAGTTAAGGATCATATCCGTTGCTAGCTCTTCAGGCATCACAACTCCAAGACGTGCCAAATGATCAATGTGACTCTTCATTTTGAGCACATAAGAGCTTACCGACTGCCCATCCTCCATCTTGCAAGCATGGAAAGCCCGAACAGTTTCGAACCTTTCCGTTCTTGCAAGTTGTTGGAACATTTCCTTTAGTTGATGAATCATGTCATAGGCTGAATGATTCTCCAAATCCTTCTGAAGGTCGGGAATCATGGTTGCCAACATGAGGCATGATGCATCGATGGAATCATCCATCTTTTTAAGCCATGCATCGTGTGCGGGCTTAGGAATGGCAGGGGGCTCTTCAGGAAGTGGTTCATTAAGAACATATTCTTTCTTTTCTTGTTTGAGAACAATTCTCACACTACGGTACCAATCTAAGAAGTTGGTATGGTTAAGTTTTTCTCCTTCAAGGAGAGACCGTAGTGAGGTTTTGTTAGGAGCCGAGTGTGTGTTGTTTGGTGCCATCTACAAAATTTTTAACAAGGTTCTATTTAGTAAATTATGATATTAAGTCCTTAATAATTAATACCCTTTCTTGTTTCATAAACTTTAATTAATTAAGGTCTAGAATCCAAGTTGCATCACGAATAAGTGGTTAGGTATCCTTTATCCCGCCTATTCGAATCAACAAGGTAGGTAACGGTTTACCAATTATATCCAAATATAATTTCTAGAGTTATGGGATCCCATTATAACATTTATAAGTTTGGCATGTTTGATCCCATCTATGCCTTGGATTTCTAATGCTTAGGTGACCTTTATCACAAGAGATTTCCAAACGAATCATCCTACTTAAACGGACGTGTAGTTTTGTCAACTATTGATGGTTAGGTGTCCTTTATCCCATCAATATTGCAAGACTACTTCTTGTATCACAAGAAGACTCCAAGTGGTTAGGTATCCTTTATCCCACAAGGAAATACAAGTGATACATGAGTGTCTTTAAGAAGGACAGCATTGATTCGTATTTCATAAGGGATTTGAATGTTTTACAATTCTAATTTTGAAAAACATATGGTATCATGTAGATTGCATGCATCCAATGAACATGGTACCATTAAATCTTATTTTGTTAATTGGTTCCTAAATCATAAAATCTCCATTTTATTGATTCTTTGTTTGTGGTCAAGATTACAATTAATATCCAATATTAAGTTTGAGTTTGATCACATATATTAGAACCAATTTATAATCCTAAATAATTACCATTATTACTTAGGGTTGGAGTTTGTAAAAGTTCATAAAATCTCCATTTTATTACTTGTTTCAATCATTTTCAAAAACTTGACTTAATAGGTTTTATAACAAAACCCATTTTAATAAAACCAATTTTATCACATCTTATGTTTTAAATGTCAACTTTTGAAAATACAAACTCCTAGATGATTATGTTTAATTATCTAGGTTGTCTAGCATGCAAAATCTTATTTTCATCCACAACATAACATAATAAAACATTCAAACATCACAAGCATGCATGGGTGCATAAACACAAGCCAACTAGTTTGATATTTCATGTGAGCCACACATGAAATATCAAGTCCAAACCTAGGGACAAAAAGGTGACAAAAACTCAACCAAATGATCTTCGATTTGGCTACAATTTTGCCAAGCTTCTTATATCATCAAATGATACTTGAACCACCATTTCTTGACATCATAGAGTGAGATATGATTTTTCTTCTGGGCCCTCAAAAATTTCGAAATCCAGGGGCAGCAGGAAGGAAAAAATGGTTTTTTGTTGCATTTTTTCAATTCATTCTTGGCTATATTGATGCTAATACTTGTTGAAACTTAATGTATATACTAGATATTAAAGTTACCAACAAGTATATCACCAAATAACCAAGATTTGAATTTTTAAAACACTTCCAAAACATTTTTGAAATCTAGACAGCAGCTCTTCAGAAAGTGCTGCTGTTGGGTGCAATCTTTTCTTACTTCCTTCTCTTGTTACATTTTGTGAATGAAATAAAATACAACTATTCTAATCAATTACAAAATGAATAAAAGAAGTAAATAACTAATTATTATTATAAACCATTTGAATAAAAGAATAGATTACAACCAAATCGAATACAAACACAAAACATGCATCATATGGTCCTTGGCTTGTTTATGCACCATTTTATCACATAAAATCATAAGAAAATCAACACTTTGTTTTTCTAAGGCAACAAATTTATGTAACCAAAAGCATGCATTCATAAGATATAGTTGGTTACATAAAATCATAGATAATATACTTGCATGTTGCCAAAGAAGCCATGCATGAAACTTTCATTTAAGAAGATGAACATTCATGGCTTCCAAAAACCAAGTTTATCCAAATAAACTTATTATCTAAACATGCAATATAGCCATGGCTCTGATACCAATTGTTGGAAATCAAGGTTCATGTAGTTAGTTTCAAAAACTAGAGTTTGCAACGGAAGCATAAAATCATGAACACAAATTCCATTTTCAAGAGGATCATGCTACATGCATGTAGAGATAAGATGAAGAACAAACATAGATTAAGTTCAAGATCATAACCTTTGTTCTTGGGTTTGGTTTGGATGATTTTGATTGCTAGGAATCAAATTAGAATCCCTCTATAGTTGATCCACCACAAGCTTGAAACACCTTAGATGCTAGTCACTTTTAAACTTGCAAATGAAGCTCCTTTGTGTTCAAGCAAAAAACGATTTTGCTATGTATTCTTGGGAGAGTTTTGGCTGATCTATTAAGCATGAAAGGATGGTAATTACAACCTCTAATGGTCGGCCAAAACATGGTTTAAAAGCAAGAGAAAAAGTGTGCACAATCATCACATGAAGCATGCAACTTTCACATGGTCACAACTTGGACAATGAGAGAATATTCTTTGCTTTTCAACTAACCACACATGGCCATATAAGATGTATATGGCTGGCCATTAGATGGCATATTTAATAAAATATGTTTACCATTTTATTGTATATAAACTTATAACACAAAGTTTATAAATAATAAACGTTCATACTAGTGTTTAAATGGAGTAACATTTAGACCATTAATGATATAAATAAACCATCTAAATATACAATCTTAATTGTATAATTATATATATATATATATATATATATATATATATATATATATATATATATATATATATATATATATATATATATATATATTATTTAATTTACCAATTAAATTAAATAAAAGGCTTACTTATAAATCAATTAAATTGTTTAACAATTTAAACAATTTAATTGTTACACTTAATTAATTCATCACATATGAATTACTAATCAACCTTTAATTTTATAGTTATTATTATTTACCTCAAATAATAATAACCTACAAGATTAAATTGCAAGTTTAGTATCATTTGATGTTAAATCAAATTTAACGTTCTAAATGATCAATTGGTGTCAAACTTGTTGTTGGTGTGACCCTATAGGATCATGTATTATTAGTAATATCATTTTATGATCATCCTTGGGCATATAGAACTAACATAGTCACCTTTCCGGTGCTGTATGTCGATGACATACTGCTCATGGGAAACGATATTCCAACCTTGCAAGATGTCAAGGCCTGGCTTGGGAAATGTTTCGCCATGAAGGACCTAGGAGAGGCTGCCTATATTCTTGGGATTAGAATATTGAGAGATAGGAAGAAAAGACTAATTGGACTTAGTCAGGGTACATACTTGGAAAAGGTACTAAAGAGGTTTAGTATGGAAAATTCCAAGAAGGGAGAGCTACCTATCCAAAGTAATGCGAAGCTGAGTAAGACTCAAAGTCCGAGTATAGACGAGGAAATAGCTGAGATGAGTCGAGTACCATACGCTTCGGCTGTGGGATCGATCATGTACGCTATGACGTGTACTCGCCCTGACGTGGCTTTTGCCTTGAGCATGGTCAGTCGGTACCAGGGTAACCCTGGAAGGGCGCATTGGATAGCTGTGAAAAATATACTCAAGTACCTGCGAAGGACCAAGAACATGGTGTTAGTCCTCGGTGGCAGTGATACCTTGAGAGTTGAAGGATATACAGATGCCAGCTTTCAGACGGATAGAGACAGTGGTCGGTCTCAGTCGGGCTGGGTATTCCTTTTGAACGGTGGAGCAGTGACTTGGAAAAGTTCCAAGCAAGAAACAGTGACTGATTCTACGTGCGAATCAGAGTACATAGCAGCAAGTGAAGCGTCAAAGGAAGCGGCTTGGCTGAAGAACTTTATCGGTGACCTTGGAGTAGTCCCGAGCATTCAGGAGCCCTTGGAACCGTTCTGTGATAACGAAGGTGCGGTCGCCTTGACAAAGGAACCGCGAGACCATGGAAAGTCCAGGCATATCGACAGAAAGTACCACTACATCAGACATAGGGTAGAAGAAGGTCACCTCCTTGTAAAGATGGTATCATCGGAAGATAATCCTGCAGATCCCTTGACAAAGGCTCTGAGTAGGATTAAGCATAATCAGCATGCTAGGAGCATTGGATTAAGAGATGATATAAGTTTTTGTAATTAGATAGGTTTCGAAACTTGTAACAATGTATTGTATTTGACTCTTGTGATTTAATAATAGAGATTTATTATGGTTTACTACTCTTGTCAATACTTTATCATTGTGTTTCATTTTTGCATGTTTTACTTCCTGAATAATTGGATTATTCAAATATCCACAGTCGATTACACTTTAAGGGAGTAAGTGTGAAGTAAGACTGTCATGAATTGGTAATAGATTGTCTAAGGAGTTAGACATTGCAATTGGATTGCTGAACCATTCGTGAGTACTTGGAAACGGAGATTTGAGTATTGGATAAACCCGCGCTCAATGGATTGCTTCATGGATTATATCACGAGCAATATTGAGACGATAATATTTTTTGATCTTTAAGCTAAGACATATGAGTTATGATTTACTAAGACGGTTGTTCATTGATAATTCGAAAACGCATCGGTAACTCGGTGTTATAAAACGTGTTGTTGTGAATGATTTGTCTGGTAAAAGACATAAGTATATGAGTCAAAGCTTATTCGTCCCTTGACCCTAACGGGGAACAGATATCTGTAGGCCTCTCGATGATTTTGAAGTTGACTAAAATGGTTGGCCAACCGGGACTAAATTGGTAGTCTAAGAGTCATATGCAAATCGGAAATCGAGGAACAGTGAATCAGACCGGATTGATTTTATCCATGTCTTGAGTCTGAAAAATATCTTGTTGGACGGAGGATCATAAGATCACTTATATATGGACAGGACTGATTAGATCAGAGTTTGGCATTAGTTTCTAGGAAGCTACAAGTGCTGGTTAATTAGAGGCTAAATTGGTAATTATTGTCATAGACTTATCCAAGTGGGAGACTGTTGGATTAGGTGTCTAAGCCATGACTAATAATTAGTATTTACCTAATTAATAGAAGCACAGTCCATTTGGGTTGCCCTCATGGCTGGAGGTTTGGTAGAAAATTCGGTAGAGAGAAAGGTTGATTTATTATGGGATTAATAAATCAACAGGAATTAAATATATGGTTTATTAATATATTAAAGTCATAATATATTAATTAGAAACTATATTAATTAATTAGGAATTAATCCAGAATTAATTGGATTTAATTTAGGGATTAATTAATTAATTAAAGGTGTAGGGACTAAAACTGTAATTATTCAATAGTTGAGTAAGTGACAGTGTGACAGTGACCAATGGAAGTCGAAATCCATATATGGAAATATATGAATTTCGAAATTGATATATAGATAAAAAGGAATTTGAATTATAAGATAAAAGGTTTATCTTATTTGAATTCAAAAAGGTTTATCTCTAAGGTTTATCAACTGGCCATTTGGAAACTATAAATAGGGGTTCCCAGGCACCATATGATTGCGCCATTTTTTCATATCTCTCTCAAGGATTTCGATTTTCATATACCTCTGGCTTGGGTGTGACTTTCATTTGAGGCAGGATAATTTTGCTGCTCAGCTTCCAAGAAATAAAGGTTGGTTTTTCTGTTTTGATCTTTAGTTTCTTTTATTGGCCTCTAGGTTTTTGTTATATGTTCAATTAGAAGAAAACATAGATCCTTATAGGTTGCATGTGAACTTAGGTTATTTAGTTCATGGTTTGCACAAAACCTTTCAAGATTTAGATATTTGGAGGGTTGAGATATATTCTCACATTCACCTTTTTAGTATTCTCATTTTATTCTACCTATATATATATATATATATATATATATATATATATATATATATATATATATATATATATATATATATATATATATATATATATATATATATATATATATATATATATATATATATATATATATATATATATATATAGAAGTAGGTTCCATTGAGAATGAAAAACAAGTTGAGAACGCGAGAATGAATCTCAACCACATATTTTTTTCTTGCCGCTCTAATGTTTTGGCGCCGTCGGAGCGTTAACGCTCTAACGACGAGATATATATTATTATTCACATATAATTTTCGCCACCACTACCACCTACACCACCTTCGTTACCACCATCACCGTCGTCGCGACCACCACCACTACCGCTGCCGCCGCCATGTCTACCACCAACATCGCCGCAGCCAACTCCCCCAACGCCACCGCCACCAATCAACACCACCGCTACTGCTAATGCCGCCACCACCCCCACCACCGCCGCTACCACCTTTACCACCCCTCCACCATCGCTACCACCACCCACCGCCACCACTACCACCTCCATCACCGCCGCCACCACCACCACCTTCGTCACCACACACCTCCACCAAAACCACCACCCCACGAACACCGTCGCCACCATCACCACCATCATCGCCACCCTCTATCGCTATCACCATCATCATCGCCACCCTCTACCACCATTCCGACCACCACAACCATATATGTTTATTTATATATGTTTATTCATATATGATTCTCTGAATATCCATATACTCATATATGATTATTCATATATGATTATATGAATAATCATATATGAATATACCCATTCATATATTCAGCGCTGGCGCATCTAGTGGCCCAAATTCATTCTCACATTCTCAACATTATTTTCATTCTTAATGGAACCCTCCCCTATATATATATATATATATATATATATATATATATATATATATATATATATATATATATATATATATATATATATATATATATATATGGGAGGGTTCCATTGAGAATGAAAATAATGTTGAGAACGTGAGAATGAATCTGGGCCAATACATGTGCCAGCGCTGACGCGCGCCGTTCCACAACGACGAGCTGAGTTTTTTTTTCGTATATGATTTATTCATATATGAATGAGTATATTCATATTATTCATATAATCATATATGAATAATCATATATGATTATATGAATATTCATATAATCATATATGAATAAACATATATAAATATACATATATGGTTGTGGTGGTCGGAATGGTGGTAGAGGGTGTCGATGATGATGGTGATGGCGATAGAGGGTGGCGATGATGGTGGTGATGGTGGCGACGGTGTTTGTGGGGTGGTGGTGTTGGTGGAGGTGGGTGGTGACGAAGGTGGTGGTGGTGGCGGCGGTGATGGAGGTGGTAGTGGTGCCGGTGGGTGGTGGTAGCGATGGTGGAGGTGGTGGTAAAGGTGGTAGCGACGGTGGTGGGGGAGGTGGCGGCGTTGGCAGTAACGGTGGTGGTGGTTGGTGGCGGTGGCGTTGGGGGAGGTGGCGGCGGCGACGGTGGTGGTAGAGATGGCAGCGGCAGCGGTGGTGGCGGCGACGAAGACGGTGGAGGTGGTAACGAAGGTGGTGCAGGTGGAAGTGGTGGTGAAAATCATATGTGAATAATAATATATATATCGTCGTTAGAGCGTGAACGCTCCAACGACGCCAAAGCATTAGAGCGGCAAGAAAAAATATGTGGCTGAAATTCATTATCGCATTTTCAACATAATTTTCATTCTCAATGGAACCTACTTCTATATATATATATATATATATATATATATATATATATATATATATATATATATATATATATATATAGATGTAGGTTCCATTGAGAATATATATTAGGTTGAGATTGTGAGAATTAATTTCAGCCAATGGTTTTGTATTAAAAATTAAGGCGGTGGCATTTTTGTAAATAAGGATTGGATTTCAAAAAAGGCGGTGGCAAATCTGTAATAATATTGATATATAGTAACTGACGCGAGGGTATTATTGGAATTTTACATGTACATCAAATCAGAACGGATATCGAGTTGCAGACTATGAGTGCCTATGATCACCGTTTTGCATATGAATTTCGACCCAATTACTTCGAATCGTTCATTTATTTTGAAGAAACCCTAACATTTTCTCTCTGCATTTTGCTACTTTCGTGGTGATTTCAAACGATGTCAACAGAAAAAGGAGTAGTTACGAGAAGTTCTTCTGTTCGCGATGATAAAGGTTAGCACGATTGTATTTAAAATTGTTTTTCTTACAGTATTTGTGGTGGTTTTATATTTTCGTTTTGGAAGGAGTTGATTTTGAAGTATTATTTAGGGTTTGAGTTCAGTTTATGTTTTTTTTTACATTTTCAAGGGTTTTTGTGTATTTGAATCCATTTTAATGGTTTTTAAGGTTTGTTTGTGTATTCTCGATTTGTGTATTCATTCGTGATTTGTGTTTTTGTACACTTTCAGGAAAGGATTTCAGTAAATCGTATTCTAGAAGAAAGAAAGGTATCTGTATGTTTTGTTTTTTTTATTACAGAGATAATCATATATGAATAAACGTGTATTCAGATGTGAAGATGCATCTATGTATAAATAACTGTTTATTCATACATGAATCAACATTTTATTAATAGATAGATATTCATATATATAAATTATATATGAACATTCATATATGAATAATGTTGATTGAATTGATGTTCACACATAAGTACATAATTACTCTCATACTTTGATTATTGTTATACATGTGAACATTGATATAAATTATTACAGGAGAATCTAATGATAATACTCTCATGTCATGTTTATTCATATATGATTCATTCAAAAGAAGTAATTATATGCACAAGTTATTATATATAGAGAGAATAATCATATATGAGATGTTATTCATCACAGGAAAAGCCAAGGATAAGCGAGTTGAGGATGAAGATGATTCTATTGAAGTGCAAGAAACTAGATCCAAACGAAAACATGATAAAGGTATGACATATATGATTCATTGAAAAGAAATAACCATATACAGAAGTTATTCTATATTTGTATGTATGAATAACTGTTTATTCATATATGAATCAACATTTTATTCATAAATAAATATTCATATATGATTAATTCAAATGAAATATATGAATAAACATTTCCCTTGTGTTTATTTATATATGAATGATATTTTTTATTCATACATATGTGTAACATGTATTGATACATGGTATTCATATATTAATAATTATGTGAACAAACAAGTATTAGAAAACTAACATACATCCAGACCAATTATTTTCCCTTGTTAAGTATAAAATTCACAATTTTGGAAATAATTACCATTAAAAAAATAAGGGAAATATGTTTGTCTAGATGTATGCTAAGTTTATAATACTTTGTTTTTTCATATATAATTGATCATACATGAATAAATAAGTAGTAAACACTTAACATATATATGGTTATTCATATATGAATATCCATTATGAATAATATGTATTCATACATGTTGTTCATGTATAAATATTTATATGAAGAAACATATATTAAAAAATTAGCATACATCCAGTCCAAACTATTTCCCTTGTGTTTTTTATTGGTGATTCTTTCAATTTTTGTGATTTGGTTAAATCTCTTGTTTGGTATAAAAACATACAAGATTGTCTGAGCTATCACTATTACTTTCACTGGAACTAGATTACTCGTCTTCAATATATTCATTTGATATTGAATTGCATGATAGTTGCTACATGACTTTCAAGAAAATCATGTTTCTGTTATTATAGCAGAGGCTGATTACTATCTTGAAATATCCTGCAAATATAATGAATTTCAAGATCAATATTTAATTAATCTAATGAAGAGGAGAAATATGGTTCTAGTGAAGTGAGAGTGTTAGTTGAGACATTCTTGTATGTTTTATACTAATCAAGAGATTGAACCTTATCACAATTTTGGAAAGAATCACCAATGAAAAACACAAGGGAAATAGGTTGGTCTGGATATATGCTAAGTTTTTAATAGTTTGTTTTTCATATATATAATTATTCAACTCATACATGAACAAATAAGTATTAAACACTTAACATATATGATTATTCATATATGAATATCCAGTATGAATAATATGTATTCTTACATGTTGTTCATATATAATTATTCATACATGAATAAACAGTGAAACCAAAGGGAAAATCATTCAATTCATAAATGATTTTTGTGTTATATATATTTAGTATATGTAATTTATTCAGATATATGAGAGAATAATCATATATGAGATGCTATTCATCACAGGAAAAGCCAAGGATAAGCGAGTTGAGGATGAAGATGATTCTATTGAAGTGCAAGAAACTAGATCCAAACGAAAACATGATAAAGGTATGACATATATGATTCATTGAAAAGAAATAACCATATACAGAAGTTATTCTATATTTGTATGTATGAATAACTGTTTATTCATATATGAATCAACATTTTATTCATAAATAAATATTCATATATGATTAATTCAAATGAAATATATGAATAAACATTTCCCTTGTGTTTATTTATATATGAATGATATTTTTTATTCATACATATGTGTAACATGTATTGATACATGATATTCATATATGAATAATTATGTGAACAAACAAGTATTAGAAAACTAACATACATCCAGACCAATTATTTTCCCTTGTTAAGTATAAAATTCACAATTTTGGAAATAATTACCATTAAAAAATAAGGGAAATATGTTTGTCTAGATGTATGCTAAGTTTATAATACTTTGTTTTTTCATATATAATTGATCATACATGAATAAATAAGTAGTAAACACTTAACATATATATGGTTATTCATATATGTATATCCATTATGTATAATATGTATTCATACATGTTGTTCATGTATAAATATTTATATGAAGAAACACATATTAAAAAATTAACATACATCCAGTCGAAACTATTTCCCTTGTGTTTTTTATTGGTGATTCTTTCAATTTTTGTGATTTGGTTAAATCTCTTGTTTGGTATAAAAACATACAAGATTGTCTGAGCTATCACTCTTACTTTCACTGGAACTAGATTACTCGTCTTCAATATATTCATTTGATATTGAATTGCATGATAGTTGCTACATGACTTTCAAGAAAATCATGTTTCTGTTATTATAGCAGAGGCTGATTACTATCTTGAAATATCTTGCAAATATAATGAATTTCAAGATCAATATTTAATTAATATAATGAAGAGGAGAAATATGGTTCTAGTGAAGTGAGAGTGTTAGTTGAGACATTCTTGTATGTTTTTTACTAATCAAGAGATTGAACCTTATCACAATTTTGGAAAGAATCACCAATGAAAAACACAATGGAAATAGGTTGGTCTGGATATATGCTAAGTTTTTAATAGTTTGTTTTTCATATATATAATTATTCAATTCATACATGAACAAATAAGTATTAAACACTTAACATATATGATTATTCATATATGAATATCCAGTATGAATAATATGTATTCTTACATGTTGTTCATATATAATTATTCATACATGAATAAACAGTGAAACCAAAGGGAAAATCATTCAATTCATAAATGATTTTTGTGTTATATATATTTAGTATATGTAATTTATTCAGATATGAATAACATTAGATTATATTGTATATCAGTGAAACCCAAGGGAAAATCAAAAAAATTGGAGAAGGTTGTAATTATATCTTCTGAAGAAAGGTTGACAAGGTCTGCAAAGAAACGTCAAGAAGAAAGTTCACCTGTTAATTCAAAGGAATTAAAGAAGATTAGAATTGAAAAAGAAGAAAAGAAAAAGAAATCAAAAAAGCGTTTATTGGTTGATGAAGATATGTTTATTGGACCGTCAAAGAAACATAAGAGTAAAAATGTTCCTGCTCAAAGACATTTTTATTCAATGAAAAATAGATGTTCACCAGAGTCAATGTTTGCGGTGATACAAGGTTTGAGTCGAGAACAGAAGGAGTGTGTGAGGAAGATAGGTTTTGGTAGTTTGCTCAAAATGAAGATGACTGATGTTTCTTTGAAAATTGGGTTTTATGTTTTACAGAATTTTGATTTGGATAAGATGAAAGTGAAGGTTGAAAATGGTTATATTAATGTAAATACTCAATCTGTACATGATATGTTTGGAGTTCCTATGGGTGGTTTTCTTCTTGCAGACTTGGAATACATAAAGGAGGATGATGAAAGAGGTTGTATGTTTGAATGGATAAAACAATTCAAGAAGGGGGAGGTGATGAGATTGAAACATATCAAGAATGCAATTGTTAGGACAACAGTTGCTGATTTTAATTTCATTTTGAATTTCATTGTACTTTTTATAAATACATTCTGTGAGTCTACTGCCATGGGAAGGTGCAATGTGTCACCGTTGCACCGTATACAAAAAGACACAGATGTTAGTGAAATTGATTGGTGCAACTACATTGTTGATTGTTTAATTAGAACGAAGATCGCATACACACCCTTCAAAGATACATGTTACTTTTTTGGACCAACAGCGTATCTTGTTGTAAGTATATTTTTTTTAGAAATTTATTTTTTGCTTTATTCATACATGAATTATCGGTGTTTATTCATATATGAATATGATGATAAATCATATATGAATGTATTTGATAACATATTTTTTATGTATGTATTTCACCTTTATGATTATGTGTTTTGAAAATGTATACAAAATTTTTGCAGTTATTATATGTGGATAGTTTGAAGTTTGATCAAGTGAATGTACCACGTAAACGTCCAGCTATTTCTTACTGGAGTTCAGAGAAGATACGATTTCGGGAGGAATGCGAACAGGAAGAAGGAAAGTTTGGCTTAGGAGAGTTTAACAAGAATGAAGAGGTGGAAGAGGAAAGTGAGGAGGAGGATAGTGAGGATACTAAAAATTATTCTGTTGAGGTAAATTTATATTATGTTTGTATTCATATATGATGTATTATTTCAATTAACTATAACATTCTTTTTTAATATTTAGGAGTATGAAACACTGCTAAGTATTTTGTTTAAGAGGTTGGAATTTTCAAGAGAGAATATTAAAGTTAAAATTGAAGAAGCGATTCAAAAGTTCCCAGAAGTTGAATCGTTTAAGAGTTGGAGAAAAAGATTGTTTGATGATGAGAAAATTGGAGTTGAAAGTACAGAAATTGCATTTGAGTTTAATAATGTTAGTATGGTAGAACCAGTTCTTACACCAGTTATGGGTGCAAGTATTGTTGAAATGGAGAAGGATTCTGAGAACGATGTGATTGAAAATGATCAAGAAGATTGTGGTGAGGTGCTAGTAGATGCTGTTGATAAAATTGTTAACAAGGAACAAGAATGTAATAAAGATGATAATGTGGAAGGAGATGGTGGTGAAAACAGTGAAGGAAATATGGAAGGAGTTACAGAAGAGGAAACAGTTGAATTAAATCAAATTGTTAGGAATGTTGTTGTGGGTTTTACTGGAGGTGATAGTCAGGATAATTTACCACTAAGTCAGTTCTGGGTGGATCCTGTGGTTAGCAATATATTTGACAGATTGGCTGAAGGTAAACAATTGAAGAAACATTTACTATTCATATATGATTATTAATAGAAACATTTTTCATTTACTTTAAAGTACTATTCATATATGATTATGAATAGAAACATTTATCATTTACTTATGTTATCTGATATTAAAAGTATGTTACAGAAACAGAAACGACAAATGAGAAGATTGAGAAAGAGGTAGGTGCTGGTGAAGATAAACAAGTTGTTGAAGGTAATGTTATGTTTTTTGTGTATATTGGAAGTTTGATTTTTTATTTTCAATGGGAAATATTTACTTATGAATTTTAACATTTGTAGGTATTGGAAATGTGTCTGAAGGTGTTGGAAACGAAGAAAGAGTGGAAAATAATGATGTACAAAAGGAAAATGTTGATATAAATGAGGAGCATATAGGAAATACAGATGTAGTTGATGGTATGTATGTTTTATGTTAATTAATTTTTTGAATTGAATATTCATATGTTATTTGTGTATTAGGTGGTGAAATATTTGGTGCAGGTAAGAGAGGTGAAGGGAAAAGTGTAAATGTTTTTGGAGAAAAAGAGAAGATGGTTGCGGAGGGTGAGCATTTGTTTTGTGTTATTGTTTTATATTTTTAGTATTCATATATGTTTTATATTTATATTTTTTTTTGTTATAGGTATGTTGGAGTTGCAAGTTAAAAAGAATGGGAAGGATGCTGGTAATTAATGTTTTATATATGATTGGTGTTTTGTCAATATATATTTTTTATAGTGTAAAATATTTATAATGTATTATTAATATTCATTTATGAATAATCATATATATTTATGTTTATATATTTTTGTTAGTTATTGAAGAATTAACTGGCGAAGAAAAAGATTTTTGGGAAAATCCAGTTGTGAATGAATTTTACGAAAGTGTTGTATTCCTAAGTTCAAATATACCAGAAGGAAAAGAAGAAAAAAAAGATGATGAAAAAGATGACAAATCAAAATCACCTTCTTTTAGTCTTGGAATAGGGTTAAGTCAAGATTCAACAGAGCATGTTCTTGATCCTACTCCATTGTCATTTGTACCTCAAGTTGAATCAAAAATTATTTCAACTTCTGATATTGTAGATTCAAATACCATGGCTATCGTAGTTGCATCGGAAGTTGGTTTAGATGGAAATGCTAGGGTTTCAAGAGAGAAGAAATTAACTTTACCATTAAAATCACCATACAAGAACAGGATTGTTGATGTGAAAATGAAATTGACAGCAGAGGAGATTGCTGTTTCTGAATGGTTGTTCAACTTCCGTGGAGAACTGTGGTAAGTAGTTATTTTTTATTAAATCATTGAATTATTATTATTTAATTAACATGCAAATAAATGGATACAGGGATGTTGTTGTGAATAGCAAGTATGGTCATATTACTATGAGAGGAACAATGGAAAGTCTATTTCCAAAAACATACATTTTTTCAAATGTTATTGACACATGGAGTGATTTATTGAACCATCAAGAAAATGAAAGAGATGTCAATAGCTCTCCTTATCGGTTGTTTTTGAATGTGGATATGACTGTAAGTTTATATTTTATTATGGTATAATCACAAGTGAATTTGAACTTTTATTCAGTTATGATTGGTTTATAATCATAACTGAATATAAATAATATTTTTATTTATTGATGAATTTTTTTTATGTAAAAACAGACATACTACCTTGAGTCAACAGACATGAAAGAGGAAGAGAAGTACAAAATTTTCAAGTCGAACTTTGCTGTTAGTGTGAAGAATGATAAGCAGAAGATGTTGTTGAAAGATATTGACATGGTTTGTTTATTTATTGATTTATATATTTATTCTATTATTATAATGCTTACATATTTTGTATGAAAATCAGGTTTTTTTCCCTGTTGTGAGGAGTTCTCACATTTACTTGGTTGTTTTCAACCTTAAAAAGCCATGCGTTGAAGTTATTGACAGCAGTTCATTAGGAAAGAATTTTGAAGACAGATACGGAAAATTACTTACTCCTCTTGTAAGTATCAAGTACCAAAAATGTAATTTTTGTACGATTATTTTGTTACATGTTTAATTTTAGTTCATTTATGATTTTTTGTAGAGAAATATGTTTTTTATGTATTTGAATGAGATAAGCCATCCAAAGGTGGACATCATTTCAAATGTAAAGGTTTTGCCGAAGAGGTTAGAAATGGCATGGAGGACCGTGGACAATAAATGTGATTGCGGTGTCTTTGCTATGAGGCATATGGAGACGTATGCAGGACAACCAATCTCAAAGTGGAAACCAGGATTTCCAAAAGAAGGTCTTGCTCAAGAGAATATGTTGGAGAAGTTGAGGAGTAGGTATGCTTCAAGGATGCTAACATCAGAGATTAATGAGCTGCGTGAGGATGTGTTGAAAAAAGCATATGATTATCAGAAGGTTGATCCAAAGGTTCGTGCAGAACATGCCTTATATGCTATGTAGACTGTTGTAGAGAGGATGAAAAGTGTTTGAAGATGGTGGTGGTTGTAGTTGAATGTGTTTGAAGTTGGTGTCGGTTGTAGTTTGTGAAAAATGGTGGTTGTTGTAGTTGGATGTAAGAAAACTTTTATTTTTGCATGTGAAGTGTTAAGTAGACAATTTGTAGTGTTGTTGATGATGAATCTTTTTGGAAAATGTTGGTTATGTATCTTTTTTAAGAACAGATGTACATAATATTAACAAGTGTTGTTGATGATATTCATAAATGAATATCAAGTTTGACTTATACCTGGTTTATTAAGTTATTATATAAATATAGACATGTAGTTGTACACAAGTATACATATATGAATATAAGTGTATGAACACTTTTTATTCATATTTGAATTTCATATATGAATACAAGTATATGAACAGTTATGAATATGTGTATGAACACAAGTCTATTTGATTTATGAATACAAGTATACTATGTATTCATATATGAAATATGATAGTATGAACACTTTCGTATTCATATATGAATACAAGCATATATGTACAAGTATACTCATATATGTACTCATATATGTATTCATATATGAATATCAATGTTAGTTTGTATCTTTTTGATTTTAAGTAGTAATTATTTTTTATCGAATGTCATTCAATCACATATGAATATACGTATGGAATTATTTTTTATAACAGTCAGTTATGAATAGAATTCCCAAAAAGATTATTAAAACAGTATTCACAAATGAATAACATGAAAAAAAATTGTATAGTTATTTTGCAGACTGTTCAACTGCTTTCTTTATTGGGCATGTACGTAAGTTGTGAGGAGCTCTTTCTCCACATCCCGAGCATATCCTTGACTGCTTATTGGAATTTTCACATGCTTTCTCAGTTGCACTAATCAGTCTTTTCTTTTTTCCGGATCCTTTGTTACGTTGAATCTGTGGAACAAGAATTTCAATGTTTTTTGGAACAGAAATGTTCATTAGCTTGCTTACCATATCAACATCTGTCCTCTTGTTCATAATTCCGTATGATGTATCATTTTCTAATTCTTTATGCATGATTTCTATCTTTTGAATGAAAGATGCAAGCTTTTCCTTATCTGCTCTCAGAATGTCCAAACACGATTCAAAGTTGTAATATGCTTCATTGACTAACTTAGCAGTCTCAGCATCCCCAGAATCAGAGACATGTCTCCCAAAGTGATAATGTCTTGATATGACATCTTTCCTCCAACGACTTACAATGTACTGTTCAGGTATTTGTTTAATACCAAATTTCATCAGTATACACAAAGCATGTCTGCATAGAATGCCTATTCGATTGAAGTTTTCGCAAGTACATCTTATATCTGCCTCTGGCATTTTTATTTGAACCTGAACAATAAAATATTTAAGAATAACTTAATAAGCGTATATGAATATTCTTTTTGTATTCATATATGAATAAATTCTTATATTCATATATGAATATATATAATAAATGAAGCTCAATTTTTTATACATTATTATAGGTGTGTATATATAATAGTAGATTTGTATATTCATATATGAATACAAGTTAATATTTATATATGAGTTTCAATTATTAATATTCATATGCGAATTTAATATAAAAAGCAATTTAGGTTACCTTGTAATTACTTTTGAATTCAAATTTTTTGTTATTGTGTTGAACATTGTATAGCTCCCATCCATTTTCCACACCAACACTTGAATATGAACAGAACCAAGCACCTTTGTATATTTCCTTCTGGATGTCAAAAAATACAGTGCTTGTATAAACCTTTGAAGCATGACGTTCTATTTCTCGAGGTGTACGAAATATATATGATGCTTCCTTTGTTGCCCTATCAAGTTCTTGTTGTGTATTTCTTTGCTTTTGAATGGCAGTGTCGTAATTCATCATGAAATTTAAGAGTAAATTTCCAGTTTGTGAGTATGTGTTGAAGAAGGAATTCATGCTCTCTGACCTTGAAGTTGTCTTCATCAAACCACACATTCTTATATCATTGAAGTATGCAGGGATCCATAAATTTCTAAATTCAAACATGTCATTAAACCATCTTTTGTCTTCAAGGTTGAACTCATTAATAATCAACTCCCATTTGTTTTCAAATTCATCAGGTTTAATATACATGTCCCAAACAAGCTTATTAAATCTTTTTCTGAAGTCGGTGTTTTTAATTAAATCCCCAGTAACCTGTTAAAAAATACGTATGTTATATTCACATATGAATAAGTAGTAATAGTACATGTGTATTTTTTTTTATTTATTCACATATGAATTAAGACTAGTTACCTTTGATTGTAGTTTCTTCATGATATGCCACATGCAGAGCCTATGTTTTGAATTAGGAAATACCAATTGAACAGCTTGTTTTATTGCTGGATCTTGGTCTGTTAATACAATTGTTGGTTGTTTTCCATGTGCTTTGAGGAATGCTTTCAACAACCAACAATATGATTCAATAGTCTCATTACTTAGCAACCCTGCTCCAACAGTAACAGACTTTTTATGATGATCAATGGCAGTGAATGGAACAAAAATCATCTGATATCTGTATAAGAAATATGTTTTTAATTAAACCAAAAAATATAATCATTCATGAATACTATAGAGATAATAATCAGGTATGAATAATCAGTTATGAGTAATATTCATTTATGATTGTATAATATAAAGCTTACTTGTTAGTCCTAAAGGTTGCGTCAAAAGATATAACATCGCCAAACTCGTTATAATATGCCTTCTCCCGTTCATCTGCCCAAAACATAGAACTCAAAACATTTCCATCACGTGCAAACTCAAATGAATAATTTGGGTAGTGATCTCTACGGTCATTCATTTTGTTGACAATTATTTGAGCATCCTTGTACCATAGAATCCTGTTTATTCCTCTTCTGAAATTTTTGTAGTCTGCTATTTTAGGCTTCATATACTGATAACCTCCTTTCAATGTTGCTCGCAATTTATAAGCTGTTGTTGCTCCCATTTTTGCTGTAGATGCCCTGACTATGAATTCTTTTTCTGAATATGACATTTCCTTTGCCTTTTTCAAATGGCATCTATCCTCAACACTCACCAATGGGTGGTTGTGCAATTCATGGAATTCCAAAACTTTGTAATATGTTGTTCCATATACACACTCAAATATAATCTTTGCAGTGCATCCAGTAGCTATCTTAGTAGAGTTTTCTCTTCTTCTAACAGGTCCTGTTGCAAGTGTATCACAAGACTTCTTCTTATCTTTACTACCCCTATTGCAGATAACATACTTTTTTCTAATTAAATCATTGCCCTTGCCGAATCTTGATTGGGTACTCAGACGTGTATCAAAACCAGCCATTATTGCATAGTTAGTATACATTTTGATCCCCTCAAATAAGGAATTGAAGATAGAATCTTTAACAGGAACAAATTCTTGAGGTACATCTGGTCTGTAACTCAATTCTTGTATCATATAAAGGGAATCTGATTCATTTGTAGAACTTGAATTTTCATCTGATTCAAAAAACACCAAAAATATATTTAGTTATTCATATATGATTAATGAGTTTTTAAATTATATATAAACATTCATATATGAATAATCACATACAACTTATTATATATAGAGAATTATCATATATAAATAAACATCTATTCATATATGATTCATTCAAAATAATCACATACACAAGTTATTACATATGATTTATTCAAATGAAATAATCATATAAAGATGTTATTATATACATACAGACAATCACATATGAATAAACATGTATTCATAAGTGAAAATATATCTATTATGTATGAATAAGTGTTTATTCATACATGAATCAACATTTTATTCATACATACAGATATTAATATATGAATAATCGTGATGGAATTGAACATTCATAAGTATTTGAAAATCATATATCAGTACAGTAGAAGGATACAGTTATTCATATATGAATAATCACATACACAAGTTATTACATATGATTTAATACACAAGTTATCACATATGAATAAAAATGTTGATTCATACATGAATCAACATTTTATTCATACATAGATATTCATATATAAATTATATATGAACATTCATATACGAATAATCGTTATTGAATTGATGTTTACACATAATTACATAAGTATTTTCATACAGCAGAAGGATACGGTTATTCATATATGAATAATCGTGATGGAATTGAACATTCATAAGTAGTTGAAAATCATATATCAGTACAGTAGAAGGATACGGTTATTCATATATGAATAATTGTGATTGAATTGAACATTCATAAGTATTTGAAAATCATATATTAGTACAGTAGAAGGATACGATTATGAGTTGTATCTTACCTTCATTGATGCTCGAATTAACAGTATATTGATTAGATGCTGAAGAAGAACCTTCTTCGTATGAACTCGAGTTCATTGTTGTTAACAATGTATCGTAATTGAAACTGTATCAATGAAATTATACACTGTAAACAACATTGAATAACTAAAATTAAAACAGGAACATCGAATAACTGAAACAGAGAAACCTGATTTTGTATTTAATCCTGATTGAATGCGTCTGTCGTAAACAGTCGTTCTTTGTGAATCGATAATCGAATTTCTTTCTTTTAGAGGTGAAATTCTGTTCGGATTTGATGATTGAATGAATCCGTGCTTTCGATTTGAAGATTTGAAGATTTTTGGTATAAATTCGTCACCGATTCAGTGAAATTGATGAGATACGATCGAATATTACGGCGGAAAAAATTGTTTTTTATCTTTAGAATGTTCAGTTTATGTTTTAAGATTGCGAAATTACTCCTATGCCCTTACGATATTTAAAATTTGGACGCGCATGCCTTATTGAAATGAGTGGCTGAGATTGATTCTCACAATCTCAACCTAATATATATTCTCAAAGGAACCGTCCTCTATATATATATATATATATATATATATATATATATATATATATATATATATATATATATATATATATATATATATATAAAACTCTTATAATAGAGGCCATTCATGAATGTTGATCAAGATAACTCAAATACTTGCACCATATTGATTTGAAACCCACAAGACTTTTCAACTTATACTATTTAATGTCTTTGATGTTTTGGCTATATAAGAACACTATTTTCCATGCTTGGTTACTCTTAAGAACTTCATTTCTCATGCTTGGTTTCTCTTGATTCTTTTTTGTCTTTCCAATTTATTTTTGTAGAATGTGTGGAAGTTTAGTACAAGGTTGTAGTCATCTTATTTGTAAAACAAAAACTTCAATGATGATCTTCTTTGGGTATATCAAAGATTTGAATGTTTCAACTTTTCCAATGGTTTTAAACATGGTGATGCGCCTCTACGAATCTCCCACGACCACTTTTGAGGAATTTGCGTTGATGAAAGAAAACAAGTTAGTATGCTTAGAGAATTTGAATATTTTAAACATGAATAAGAATCTTATTTTCCATGGTTAGTTATCCAAATCTATATCTATATAACTTTTATGTAGAGTGGGTTACAATGTTAGAGTTTATAGTCATATATGATGTGTAAGAGAAAAAGTTATCATGAAATACGTAATGGGATATGATCTTCAATTCTATCAAACATTTAAAGGACACAATTATATGTTTGGTGTAAACTACGGTGATGTTTTGTATTAAAAGTTATTTGATATTGTGTTTTTATAAATACACGATAAAC
Organism: Cichorium intybus; assembly: GCA_023525715.1. NCBI lineage: Eukaryota > Viridiplantae > Streptophyta > Magnoliopsida > Asterales > Asteraceae > Cichorium > Cichorium intybus. The sequence continues at coordinate 82,039,215 of CM042010.1, forward strand.
TAAGAAACTTTCTTCGTATCGTTTTTTATCAATACATGATAGAACACTCTAAATTTTGACCCACTAAATGAATTAACCGCACATTGTTGAAATGGTTTTAGGCAAGATTTGCGATTGAAATTTAAGTATTTCACATGTTATTGTAAAAGAATCAACGATTTGAAAATTTGTGGTATCTATTCCACTTTTCAAGTTACTTTTTAGTTTAAAGTCAATAATTGGTTTGAAGTTTTTTTTTTTCTGATTTTATTGTTATACTAAATACTAAAAGGATTATGTAATTTTCTACTAAAACCATCCAAATGTTAATATATTTGAGGAAAAAATATGTTATGATGAAAAAAGTAAACCAAATCTAAATATTGGACGGTCTAGGCGTTTGTGCATCCGGCATGGTTATCATGAGATTACTGTTGAGAATTCCTATTTTAAATTCAATCAAAGAAGATTAAATGGAGCTAAATGTAAGAGAATATTAGTTAATTATTCTTAACATTCAATGTGTTTGTCCCACTTTGTTAATTTCCCACTCGAATTTGAACTTTAGAATAACAAGTAATCATTTTTAATAAAACAATAACGAAGTAAATATATTTACTCTTTTTATTGAATTTTGTTTTTTTTTTTGCACGATTTATATAATAATATATTTTAATGATATCAAATTTAAAATACTTAAATAAATTGTTCAAACGCAACTATATGTATGAGTTTTTTTTCAATCGCATTTCATATAATTTTAGAATGTTAGAATTTGTACATCTTTATTAAATTTATTTTGTAATGCTAACCTATAAAATAAATCGTTTAAAAAAGAAAGAGCGTCACAATTTAGATATTTCAATTAAAAAAAATTACTTAAATATAAAACTATTGCATGGAATTTGGAGTGTTATAGTATTTAAATTAAACTTTAATGCAATTAACTAATTTTTATTACATTGAAGCTTTTCATGTCAATCATATTTAATGATTCTAATTAATATGAATTATGTGTCATAACTAAAAAGACTTTTGGGTTGTAGTTGTTTAATGTTATATAACTATCACTAGGAGTTTTAAGAGTTGCAATATTAATAGAAATCTTAAATACAATTAATTAATTTTCATTACATTACATTAATGTAGTTGAAGGCATATATATATATATATATATATATATATATATATATATATATATATATATATATATATATATATATATATATATATATATATGTTGAGTCACATGATAACATATCATTTACTAACGATTTTGACAACTCTACTATTGGGATAGCTCTACTATTGAGATGGCGTATGCTAAGATAAGTGAACTTACTCATTCGAAGGAGGATTGGGTAGTGCAACTCTGATTGTGTAGAATGTGGGAAGCTGTTAACTTTAAGAATAACGATGATGTAATGGGATTAGAGATGATATTTGTTGATGACAAGGTAAATTGTTTTCTTTCTTTCAAATAGATGCATGATTACCATGTCAAAAATTTTGATGTTTGAATTATGTCCAAATATTATTAGGGTGAACCAATACAAGTTTTCATTCGGAAGAATCATATTAAGAAATACAACGCCATCCTTGAAGAAGGTGAGGTCTATGTTATTAACATCAAAGTCATGAAATCAAGTGAGCAATATAAGGTTGTGCCAAACGAATATTGTATCTACTTCAATATGATGACTATGGTACATAAGCTCGCAAATGAATCTCATAACATCCCTTCAAATGTCTTCTTCTTTACACCTGATGAGACTCATGAAGAAAGGGTTAACAACAATTCGATTCTCAAGGGTAACCTTTGTTTTATGAATATTTTATTTAAATTAATCAATTAAGCACTTAATGAAATGTTTTTAATTGAAATATATTATATTGATTAAACTTTTTGACTTTTAAGTAGTATATATAGAAATAAAAGCATATGGTTTGATAAAAATAATTATCTCTTATATATTAATTTAGAAACTTTTATTTAATTAAATTAATTTTAACTGATTAAATCGTTATCTTTCTTTATTTTTATATTTATCTTTATAATTATTATAATAAATACCTTACAATTCAACGTGGTTCAAGATATGTCATCTATCTTGAACCATGTTTTTTTTAAACTACCAAACTCTTCAACTTAATCTAATTAATTGGTTAGTAATTTATATTGATTAATCATAAATAAAAACTTTTCAATTCTCAACTAATTAAATACTACAACTTAAGAGTTTTTCTAACTTATGATATTTAATCTTTCAATTCTCAACTAATTAAATACTACAACTTAAGAGTTTTTCTAACTTATAATATTTAATCGGTGATTATGGTTAACATAGATGTATATATAGTTTATTGAGATAAATCAATTTGATTGGCTTAAAGAATGAGATGAAGGAAAATAAGACTTGATACACATTTATATATTTTGCTAACATGCCTTGAGATTTCGTGCTTTAGTTTCATTATATACTAACTTACCTTAATATTTCTTTTTTTTTCTAGGTATTTATGTGTTCATCAAATGAAAAATAGAAACATAGAGAATTTTTTTTTGGATGGTGTTATATGTATATGAAATTCATACTACGATACTATTCAAAAGATAAAAGTGATTCTTTTTTATTTAATTATCAATTAACGTTGGTTATGTTTAAAGAAAGTCTTTAAGTTTGATTTTGTGAAATTATTTACAAGTCGAAGTATATTGTTAGTTTTTATAATAGATAGGGTAAACAATGAAATGTAATGATTCTAATTTAACTAAATAATAAAATCTGCAAAAGTTGTTATTCATTACCTTTGATGAAACTCATGAAGAAAAACTGTCATAATAATACAATTCTTTCTCAATGGTAACATTTGTAATATTATTACTATGTTTATTTCTATTTTATTTTAGATGTTTAGCTAATTCATGTTAAGACATTCTCTTATGTTTTAATTACACTATCCATATATAATACAAAATTACTATTGGATGTTTCATTAATATTGGCTAAATTAACATGTTGATAACATTATAATTATATTAAATATATGATTATAATATTGTATTTGAGTTTTGTGATGAAAATTTTATAATTGATAAATGATATACATTGTGATGACATATTTATAATTAAACCTACGTATTTATATTAGATCTAATGTTTCCAGATTCTTATATAATATGACAATATATTTTACCAAATATTTTTATTCCTGCGCAACGCGCGGGGATACGCCTAGTATATATATATATATATATATATATATATATATATATATATATATATATATATATATATATATATATATATATATATATATATATATATATATATATATATATATATATATATATATTCTTGTAGGCAAAAATGGCATATTAATATATTTTGGATAAACAGTTAACGACTCCCGCTCCTCTACAATTTGATGCTATTACTCTTCCAACAGAAAACAAGAGAGAGAGAGAGAGAGAGAGAGAGAGAGAGAGAGAGAGAGAGAGAGAGATTGTGTATGTGTGTGTGAGAGGGAGAGAGAACAGAAATTGGAGTGGTGTTTATATGCGCATTGCCAGTCATAAGTGTAGTGGTGCTCACGCCATACTGTCTATTGAATCTTCTTACCATTCGACCAAGGCAAAACCATGGGAAAGGTACAAACCTCTACATTCTCTTCTTTTGCAAAATTCTAACTCCAAAATTGATTGAAATCGTTATAATGCTAGTTTTATGGATAGATCAAACTTGTTGATCAATCTCGTTTGTATTCATTCCATATGTTCAATCGGACGCTGTTTTTTTTTCCAAAGTTTTCTTAAATTTCTCTCTTCGGACAAACAGAGTGTGCGTAATAGTATGTATAGATTATACGTTTCCATTGAATAATTGATCGAGTATTCTGTAATTCGGTTTTTAATTCTTCCAGCGTCTAGTACTTTTTGTGAGGTTGTTGAAGTGTATTTTTGTTTGAACTTGAACATGGAAGAACAAGCAACGGCCGGGGGGAAACTCCGAAGAACAGAATCACAATGAAAGTAATAACGATGGCGCAGATGAGAACTCTGACGAATCAAAAACCAAAAGTAATAACAAGCAAAGTAACGGAGGAGTGATAGTGTTGGGAGTTTACCTTCATTGTCAAGGTTGTGTTGAAACCGTCGTGAAATCGCTTAGGGGATTTGACGGTAAATACTAATTACTCCATAATCTCGGCTATTACTGTAATCATTTATGCCCTTTCCAGAAAACTTATTATCATCAATATTCGGTATTAATTATTATTGAATGATGATTTGATTAGGCGTTGAAGAAGTAGAACCGAATACAAACGATCATCGAGTTATCGTGAAAGGCAAAACCGCGGACCCTATCAGAGTGGCGGAGCGAGTCAGGCAAAAGTCCGGCAAGCATGTGGATCTTATCTCTCCTATACCAAAGAAACAACACGAGAAGAAAGCAGAGAAGAAGCCAGAGGTAATCAATTTCAATCTTACAACACAAACGAAGATCGATCTATAACTTGTTTCAATGGATTTATGAGTTTATATACAATTTCTTGTAACTTATTCAACCGTGATGTGTGCTATAGCAACCAAAGGTGGTGGAGACGGTGTTGAAGATACACTTACATTGCGAGGGTTGCGCCAAGGATGTTAAAAATTGCCTTTATAAGATGCAAGGTATGTGATAATATGGTGAATCAAAATCTACTTGTATCAGTTTGTTGATTGTGAATGATATAACAGGAGTACAAACAGTGAACGTCGATATGAAGACGTCGCATGTGATAGTGAAGAGTACTTGTGATCCAAAGGATTTAGTGGCGTACATAAGCAAGAGAGCAGGAAGGCACGCAGAGATGGTGAATGTGAAGAACCAAAAGAAGAACAAGAATGAAGATGAACAAAAGGAGGAACATGAGAATCCCAAGAAAGAAAAGGGAAAAGATAAGAACATCGGGTCTGCATACCCTCCGGGACTCGTATATGCGCCACAGCTATTTAGCGACGAAAACCCTAATGCCTGCTCCATCATGTAGTTATAGTCAACCTTTTGGAGTCATTCTCTTTTTTAGTATTCTTCGCATGAATTAATACTTTTAGCTTTCAATTCAATGGGACTACCAAGTTTAATCAACTAGCTGCTATTATTATAATTATTATTCTTATTATTTTTGTTCAAGCCTGTTCATCTGGTTTTGTGGGGGTGGTGCTAAATATTTATTACCTAGGGTTTGCACCATGCAGCATATATATTGTATTCGTTTAAAAATACAATATACCAAATATATAGCAAACGTATGAGGAAAAAATCGAATTTTTAAAGACAAAAAACTCTTCAAATACATATATACATATAAATATATGAAATAAGTAATTTTGTAGAAATGAATTCTTGATAAACTAACTTGTAAAATAAAATGTAAAAAAAATCAGAACTTCGGAAAAAGTATAAGAAAAAAATTATGTTTGTAAAAATAATATTTAGGCTAAAATTATAAAAAGAGAAAGTTACACAGTAAAGAAATAAAATATTACCAAAGTTGAGGAGATAATATGATAATTTCAATTGCCAAAATTGTAAAAAATATTAGATTTGTAAAATAAATAAAATGTAGGTTTAAATTGTAGAAAAAGAGAAATTATAGGTTAAAAATGAAATATTACTACAGTTAAAGGGTTAATGTGAAAATTTTTAAGTGGCCAATAGGAATGAAACGAGTTGCTATTTGTATGGTATATATGTGATATATAATTAAGATCGCCCAATTCTAAATGATATATTATTTACAAATGTTAACGAGTACCAAAAGTATCCGACACGTTCAAATATTAATGTAATGACGTGGCAGAACAGACCCCGTAAGGAAAAATGGATCCATAATTGTCTCTACCCATCTTCGATTATTATCACTCGACTCTTTCCCCTCACTACAAATTTTACCACATCTTGGTTAAAATGTCCGGCGTAGCACTCGCAGAGGCGGAGAAGGCATCCGCCACCGACCAGAAAACCCAAGCCCACCACCGCCAAGAAGATGCAATAACGGATGGTATGAATATCGGATCAGTACGGTGGATGGAACTCCACTCCGTAGCTTTCGTGATGGTTTTCTCAGCCATCGGTCTGGTCCCACTGTTCGATCTGGTTTTTCCAGCCTTTACCACCGGGTATCTTTTGATGCTCTCACGACTAGCATTTCCCGGCGCCGCCAAATCTAAGGAAATAGTACAAGGAAGCGAAATGTTACGAGTTTACACGATTATGGGAACGGTGATAGGGTTGTTTTTGCCTTTGGCTTATGTATTGGGAGGATATGCTCGGGGTGACGAGAAGGCTGTTCGGTCGGCGACGCCACAATTGTTCTTGCTTTCGTTTCAAATCTTAACGGAGAACGTGATAAATGTGCTGTCGTTGTTTTCAGCTCCCGTTAGAGCTTTAGTACCAATGCTCTATACAGTTAGAAGGTTAGTCGTTATTTTGGATTGGATTCAAGTCGTCTGGCTCAACAACTCCCTCGATGCAAACGCTCACATCCACGTTCGTAACCAAAAATATAACTTATAATATAGCCCTATTAATTATTATATGAGTAAGTTACATTTTTGGTCCCTATGGTCTACATCAAATTACAGCGTTGGTCTTAGTTTTGAAAAATTTTGCACTGGTGGTCTCTGTGATTTCCAAATCTTTTATTTTTGGTCGTTGTGTTTCCAAATCTTTCACTTTTGGTTCCTCCTTTTGTTACTGTTTGTGTAAACCATAGGCACGAAAAATCAAAATTTAGAAACCATAGGATAAAAAATGAAAGATTTACAAACCATAAGGACTAAAAATGAAAGATTTTTAAAACTAGAACCAAAACTGTAATTTGATGTAAATCACAAGAACCAAAACGGTAATTTACTCTTGTTATATGGTCCCCTTTACTCATTCTATATAATGACCGCGTATTAGGAATTATTAAACCTGCAGGATATTGCATGGTATTGGTTTGGGGTATGCTTAGCAGTGACAAACCTTGCATATTTTTCGATAAATATCTTTGCATTTTTGATTCCACGTTTTCTCCCACAAGCATTTGAGCTATATTTCAAGGAGAGATACGAGACACGAGCAAAGTTGGCCGAGGATAAACGATATCAAACGGAATCCAAAGATAAGAAGTTTGATTAATTAACTCAATTATGCTTTTTGTTCTTCGTATTAATTTGATGTGTTTATATATTACCATGTATGTTTTCTAATTTTCTCCTCAAAAGAACAGGTTTCTAACTTTTTACATTTTGTCTCATATTTATTAAAAGTAAGTAAAAAAACTAAGTTGAAAGTTATTTTCTTGTGAACGAGGAATTTTGTTGATTTAAAAGCTGGCCATAAGCTAGTCTACTCTTCATATCCAATTGAACGCCATGATTTTAATGTCACTATCTAGAAGTTTAAGTTTAAATATAAGACTAATAACTTAAAAACCACTATAGTTTGGTCAAAATCCGGTTTAAGCACTATATTTTTTTATTCTAAAAAAACCACTCATACTTTCAAAAAAATTCGTAAAAACCACTCATATTTTCAAAAAAATACATTGCGACCACTATAACAAATTAAAGTCATGATTATTTGTTGCCAAATCAGAACACTTGTTACCTCCGTCGCATTCAAAATTTAGTGGATTCAGTTTGACACTCTATGCATTCACAACGTGGCCGAAGAGTTGCAGTTATGAAAACTAAAATTATATGTAGACAAAATTATGTATCATTTTCACTGCAATGAAGTTCTAATATTTGTTTAAAATGTCGATATGAAACTTTTCACATAACCTTTCGATAAAAAAAATCGTTAAAAGTTATCAAATAAAATGAACAGTGGTCAATATGAATTTTTTTTGAAAGTATGAGTGGTTTTTATGGAACAAAAAGAAATATAGTGGTTAAACCAGAATTTTGTTCAAATTACGGTGGTTTTTATGTTATTAACCCTTAAATATAAGGTGATATTTTTCCCGATTTATGGTGTCTTGGTGTATTAAAAAAACACGCATAAGTATTAAGAATATAGCTTAATCAGGTATCATTGAAGGAAGACTGTAAACTATCAATTAATAATAACCAAGGATCATTGTATAAAAGCTAGTTAACATGTTGTTGAGCTGTATTTGAAGACGATCGCTAGATCCAAAGTGTATAATTTTAAACACGATCAGATTACTTCTTTTCAAGCTTATAAACTAGAAGTATTTTTTGTTAATAAACTTTGGTGCAGGGTTTTTTTTAACTTAATCCATTTAATGTATAAAAACTTAATTGGTTCAACTATATAGAATTGTTTTTTTTTATTTGATATGAACAAAATATTTTAGTGGATTAACTTACGAAAAGGAAGTCATTAACATTAAGCATCGATTCCCTATTTATTTTACCATAATTACTCTCATATTCCATAAATTAAATAATTCACTTTTCTCCCGATATACAAATATTTTTTCTATTTATTTTTTTCAAAATTTAGTATCGAAACAAAAAAAAAATGCATGAATTTGAATGAATATGGTTTTTTTGCTTAAATTATGGTAATCATTGGATTTATTTATTACATTCATAAAATATTCTTTTAATACAAACAAGTGGTCAAAAATTTTGATTTTATTATTTATACGTATTTTCAAATTATGTGTTATTTATATTACTAATCATGTTTTTTTAAGTTATTTAAATTTTTAAGACTTATAAAATTTTAAATGTGATAACATATAGTTTCAAATTATAAGAGTTAATAAATATACAATAATTTGTTGTTTGTCAATTTAAATATGAGAGTAAAATAATCATTTATTTACGATTGCTGTTACCTAAAATAAACGAATTAATTGAATTTTTTGTTATTTATTAATTTAAAATAAAAAAAATATTTTTATCAATTCTTTTTTCAAAATTCGAAATTTTAATAGTTTGTTTAGTCTTTTTCACGGTTTCAATCATGGATGAATATAAAAAATATATTTTTATAATTTTAGTGATTTAATTTTTAACAGTATTTTTATAGAGATTATACAAAATTACGTTGTAATCATCAATGAATAAAACATTTAAATAAGAAAAACTACAAAGAAAAATTTAAATATGAAAAACTACAAAGAAAAATCAAATAACACATTCATATACAACATTTATTTTCATAAATGATTAACGTATTTCAGACAAAATTGAAAATTTATACATAATTATCTTCAATAATGATTATATCATATCATAAGAAAAAATTACAAAATCCATCCCGATGTTAGCACTTTTCTTGAATGAATCACATTCATTTTTCTTGCTGCTAGCATCACACACAAAAAACTAATAGTGGACACCCGTGATTAGAGTTAGTTTGGATTTACACCTGCAAAATCGAGTCAAAGGATATTAAAAAATAATTTATAGACTAGAATCATCAATGATTAACACTGCTCATCATTAATGATTAACACAAGTATTATCATCATTTTTACAGTCATGTTATATTTAATACATGATTACAGCTATAATCATAGATGATTATAGCTGAATAGCTATAATCTAGATGATTCAGCTATAATCATAGATGATTCTGTTGGATTAGGTGTCTAAGCCATGACTAATAATTAGTATTTACCTAATTAATAGAAGCACAGTCCATTTGGGTTGCCCTCATGGCTGGAGGTTTGGTAGAAAATTCGGTAGAGAGAAAGGTTGATTTATTATGGGATTAATAAATCAACAAGAATTAAATATATGGTTTATTAATATATTAAAGTCATAATATATTAATTAGAAACTATATTAATTAATTAGAATTAATCTGGAATTAGTTGGATTTAATTTGAGGATTAATTTAATTAATTAAAGGTGTAGGGACTAAAACTGTAATTATTCAATAGTTGAATAAGTGGTAGTGTGACAGTGACCAGTGGAGGTCGAAATTTATATATGGAAATATATAGATTTCGAAATTAATATAATAAGATAAATAGGAGTTTAAATTGTAAGATAAAAGGTTTATCTTATTTGAATTCAAAAAGGTTTATCTTTAAGGTTTATCAACTGGTCATCTGGAAACTATAAATAAGGGTCCCTGAGCACCATATGAATTTGCCACTTTCCACATACTCTCTCTGGAATTTTTGATCCCCTCTCCTCCTAGCTTGGGTGTGACTTTCATTTGAGGCAGGATAATTTTGCTGCTCAGCTTCCAAGAAATTAAGGTTGGTTTTTCTGTTTGATCTTTAGTTTCTTTTATTAGCCTCTAGTTTTTGTTATATGTTCAATTAGAAGAAAACATAGATCCTTATAGGTTGCATGTGAACTTAGGTTATTTAGTTCATGGTTTGCAGAAAACCTTTCAGTGGTATCAGAGCCTGTTTTGTTTTCTTGTTGAATTGCTATAACTGTTTTAGGGTTTAAAGCCTATAAACCCTAATTATAATTAGGATCGATTTCTTGGATTAGGGTTTTGGAAACCCTAATCCCCCCCTTGCTGTTTTCGAAATCTGACATTAGGGTTTTAGGAGGTTTTCTATTTTTGGTAACTTTATTTGTTAATTAAATGGATAACCTTAAACCCCATTATTTGAATTCGAAATCTAGGGGGTTGAGGATAGGTTTTAATTAATTTGATTAATTTGGATAAACCTATCTTCAGTGAATTAATTTAATTAATTGTTAATTAAAAGATAATTCAAAAAGGGATTTAATTAATTTTAAATTATCGAAAATTAATGGAAAAATCCAGAAAAATATTTTAAAATGTTTAAAATATTTAGATCTAATTAATTTAATTTATTGGTAATTAAAATTGATTAAATCGATTTTAAGGTTTAATTTAATTTAAAATTTAATTGTTAAATTTGGTAAAATTAAAAGATAAACCTTGAATATTTTAAAGGGTTTTAAAATACATCTTATATATGTTATTAAAAGTTAATACTATATATATGAGATAAATTTGGTTAGTCAAATCAATAGTAGGCCTCATTCACGAAGCTGGTCTATAAAGTGGGTATAAGGAGACTGCCTATAAAATGGCAGTCTAATGGGTGAACACTCTTATCCACCGCTCGCCTGATCAGTGGAGGGTCGTTAGTCGAACGGGTTTGACAGAACCGATAAATCATTAAAAGTATAATGATCAAAGTACTAGAACCATTTACAAAACAAAATCCCAATCTAGTTACTTTAGGGAAAAATGTGAATTTGATGCTAACCCATGAAATTGCACACTACACTTTATGAAACGTTGGTAGAGCATGTTTGGTTTACCGGCACACCAATGAGGGTTCATAAAGAGTGGCAATGGGTGTCTCAGGTGTTATCATTGTTGATGGAGCGTGTGTGGTTTACCGACACATCAATTTGAGATGATAATGGACCCCGAGAGTACCAAGCTAATTTGCATGGTTATTCACACCCGGTTTGTGATCCTCGGCATCCCAGTCACAAACGGTGGGGCATATCCGAGATTAAACATGCTATTGAACAGTTCAATATATCTCAAAAGAAACTAGGAATTCCATTTATAATAAGATTATTTTTCCGCAGTGGAATTGGCTGAATCGTCATTCGGCTACCTTTATAAAATTTGCTTATAGATTACGGCATCCCTCTTCTATGTTGCAAATTGTTATAATTGGATCCTAGCCTTATTTTATATTGGGTTATTATAAGGACCGACATGTATCTAATTAAACTTATCTTCTTTTATAGATGTCTTCTGTTGATCAATCCGCTCCCCACTCAAACTCCAGTGTTCCCTCTATCCTCTCACTGTGTTCCAAGGTTCAATTGAACGGGACAAACTACAATGACTGGATTAGAAATATCAAGATGGCTCTGAGGTACGAGAACAAAGAGTATGTCCTCGAAACCGAGCTTGTCGATATTGACCCTGAAACTGCTACTCCCGAGGAGATTGCCTCGTACCAAAAACATTCTGATGATGCGACCAAAGTGGCATGCATCATGATCTCCACAATGAACCCCGAATTGCAAAGGATATACGAAGACTACTGCCCCTTTAAAATGCACAAGGAGCTTGCGGAAAAGTTCCACAAGCAAGAGCGCATCGAGAGGTGCGAGGTGGTCAAAGACTTCACGAACAGCAAACCTAAAGATGGAGAGTCCATCTGCGCTCATGTGCAAAGAATGCAAGGTTACGTGGAGCGGCTTAGAAAGCTTGCGATGCCTGTACCTGAGGAGTTGGCCGTTGACATAATGCTTAACTCCTTACCGAGTTCTTATGACCAGTTCAGGCTGGCTTATCATTTGAACAACAATCAGGCTAACCTGACTGAGTTGCATCGTATGCTTCGGGTCGCTGAGGACAGGATGAAGGGTAAAGGTGTACCCTCAGTCAATCAGCCCGTCTTATCCATTGGAAGTGGCAAAGGAAAGAAAAGGAAGGGCCCTCCTAAACAAAATTGGAGGGAAAAGGTTCAGGTCGGGTCGTCCAGCAATGGCTCAAAAACCAAGTCTTCTCACATTCCTTGTGTAGCCAACCCCAATGAAGCCGACTATTTCTACTGCAAAGAGAAGGGCCATTGGAAGAGAAGCTACCCCAAATACTTGCAGGATGTCAAGGATGGGAAAGTAAAGCCATCGACAGCAGGTATATACACTATCTCTAAAAACTCACCATTTTCTAATTCTTGGGTCCTTGATACAGGATGTGGTTTTCACATTTGTTCTAATCTGCAGGGCCTAAAGGAAAGCAGTGAGGTGGAGCACGGTAAACTGAACCTGATCATGGGCAATAGGAGATCGTCCCCTGTTACCAAGATCGGCGTTTATAGTTTAGTGCTTAGTAGTGATGTTAGCTTAGAGTTATTTAATTGTTGCTATTCTCCAGAAATGGCAAGAAACATTATTTCATTTCACGCTTTGTTCAGACAAGGATTTTAATTTTCTTTTGACAATAAAATTGGTTCGATTTCTGTTTTCAAAAATGGTATTTTGATTTTTACTGCTTATCCTTGTGATGGTGTGTATGAAACTGTTGAATGTGTTGATAATTTAGGACATAGTGTAAATTATATTGATTCTACTAGTGGTGTAGAAAAGGCATGTCTGTGGCATAGTCGGCTCGGGCACATCAGCAAGGAACGCATCGCCCAACTCCAAAAGGATGGAGTGTTGGAATCATTTGACCTCAGGTCGGATGATGTATGCGAATCTTGTCTGTTGGGCAAGATCACTAAATCACCTTTCAAAGGGTCTTTTGAAAGAGGTGAGGGTCTGTTGGACATCATTCACACGGATGTGTGTGGTCCATTCAGATCAACCACAAAGGATGGCACGCGGTTCTACGTAACCTTTACTGACGATTTTAGTAGATACAGTTATATCTACTTAATCAAGTATAAGTCAGACACCTTTGAAAAGTTCAAAGAGTTTAAGAACGAGGTAGAGAATCAATTAGTCAGGAAGATAAAGATGCTCAGGTCCGACAGAGGCGGAGAGTATCTAAGTATCGAGTTCCTAGACTATCTAAAGGAATGCGGAATAGTTTCGCAATTGACACCTCCCAGGACACCACAGTTAAACGGTGTTGCGGAGAGGCGCAACCGAACCCTGTTAGAAGGTTTCTACTAAAAAGGTTGCTAAAACACCTCATGAAATGTGGACGGGGAAAGTTCCATCTCTGGCACATATCAAAGTCTGGGGTTGTGAGGCTTTCGTTAGACGAGAGACTCAAGACAAACTCGCAGAAAGAAGCGAAAGGTGTTTCTTCCTTGGTTATCCCAAACAGTCCTTTGGATATCTATTCTACAGACCAACCGAGGACGTGGTCTTTGTAGCTAAACGAGCGGTCTTTCAAGAGAGAGAGAGCTCATATTCAAAGAGGACAGTGGGAGTACCATTGATTTGGAAGAAATTCAAGAGTCATTAGATGACGCAACCTTAGGAGAAACTAGCAACCAACATGAGGAAGAAGTTCCTGTTGGTCCGACTGATGTATCCTTACCTCTTAGGCGTTTCGGTAGGGTTAGCATGCCACCCGAGTTTTATGGGTTCCATATAACTTCGGATGGGGACACGTTTGTCAGTGATAGGACACTGATAAATTTGGATGAACCAGCTAACTACCAGGAAGCAGTGGCGGGCCCTGAGTCTGCCAAGTGGAAAGAGGCCATAGATAGCGAGATCAAGTCCATGTATGACAATCAAGTTTGGAACTTGGTTGACAACGTACCGGGTCGAAAGACAGTCGGGTGCAAATGGATCTTCAAGAAGAAGACTGACATGGATGGAAAAGTACACACTTTCAAGGCAAGACTGGTTGCGAAGGGCTTTACTCAAACCCCAGGGGTTGACTATGACGAGACCTTCTCACCAGTAGCCAAGATAAAGTCTATTAGGATTATGCTGGCCATAGCTGCATTTCATGACTATGAAATTTGGCAGATGGACATCAAAACCGCTTTCCTTAATGGAAAGTTGACTGAGGATGTTTACATGAATCAGCCAGAGGGTTTTGTCAACGCAAAGTATCCCAATAAGGTGTGTAAGCTTGAGAGATCAATCTACGGATTGAAGTAAGCTTTTCGCAGCTGGAATCTTTGTTTCCATGAGAAAGTCAAAGAGTTTGGCTTCTCGAAGAGCGAGGATGAGTCATGCGTATATGTCAAGGCTAGTGGGAGTATAGTCACCTTTCTGGTGCTGTATGTCGATGACATACTGCTCATGGGAAACAATATTCCAACCATGCAAGATGTCAAGGCTTGGCTTGGGAAATGTTTCGCCATGAAGGACCTAGGAGAGGCTGCCTATATTCTCGGGATAAGAATATTGAGAGATAGGAAGAAGAGACTAATTGGACTTAGTCAGGGTACATACTTGGAAAAGGTACTGAAAAGGTTTAGTATGGAAAATTCCAAGAAGGGAGAGCTACCTATCCAAAGTAATGCAAAATTGAGTAAGACTCAAAGTCCGAGTACAGACGAAGAAATAGCTGAAATGAGTTGGGTACCTTACGCTTCGGCTGTAGGATCAATCATGTACGCTATGACGTGTACTCGCCCTGACGTGGCCTTTGCTTTAAGCATGGTCAGTCGGTACCAGGGTAACCCTGGAAGGGCGCATTGGATAGCTGTGAAAAATATACTCAAGTATCTGCGAAGGACAAAGAACATGGTGTTAGTCCTCGGTGGCAGTGATACCTTAAGAGTTGAAGGATATACTGATGCCAGTTTTCAGACGGATAGAGACAGTGGTCGGTCTCAGTCGGGCTGGGTATTCCTTTTGAACGGTGGAGCAGTTACTTGGAAAAGTTCCAAGCAAGAAACAGTGGCTGATTCTACGTGCGAATCAGAGTACATAGCAGCAAGTGAAGCGTCAAAAGAAGCGGCTTGGCTGAAGAACTTTATCGGTGACCTTGGAGTAGTCCCGAGTATTCAGGAGCCCTTGGAACTGTTCTGCGATAACGAAGGTGCGGTCGCCTTGACAAAGGAACCGCGAGATCATGGAAAGTCCAGACATATCGACAGAAAGTACCACTACATCAGACATAGGGTAGAAGAAGGTCACCTCCTTGTAAAGAGGGTATCATCGGAAGATAATCCTGTAGATCCCTTGACAAAGCTCTGAGTAGGATTAAGCATAATCAGCATGCTAGGAGCATTGGATTAAGAGATGATATAAGTTTTGTAATTAGATAGGTTTTTGAAACTTGTAACAATGTTATTGTATTTGTCTTTTGTAATGGAGATTTATTAATGAGTAATGGTTTACTAATTTTGTCAATAATATATCATTGTGTTTCATTTTGCATGTTTTACTTCCTGAATAATTGGATTATTCAAATATCCACAGTCGTTCATGCTTTTAGGGAGTAAGTATGAAGCAAGGCTGTCATGAATTAGTTGTAGATTGTCTAAGGAGTTAGACATTGCAATAAGATTGCTGCAACATTCATGAGTACTTGGAAATAGAGATTTGAGTATTGGATAAACCCGCGCTCAACGGATTGCTTTATGGATTATATCACGAGCAATATTGAGCAATATTGAGACGATAATATCTTTTGATCTTTAAGCTAAAACATATGAGTTATGATTTACTAGACGGTTGTTCATTGATAATACGAAAACACATCGGTAACTCGGTGTTATAAAACGTGTTGTTGTGAGTAATTTGTCTGGTAAAAGACATAAGTATATGAGTCAAAGTTTATTCGTCCCTTGACCCTAACGGGGAACAGATATGTAACGCCCCAATTTCAAAAATTTTAAAAATCATTTATTACCAAGGTTCTATAGAAACGGTTCTTGTACGCAGTCAGGATTTGAGTTCTTACCAAAAGAGACATCTCAGTTAATAGAGCTATATCGGATGAGGCAAGATAGCTGATCTGATCACTAAGTCAATGTCTCGGACTAAGCAAGATCGTTCATGCTAAGTCCATATGCATTAGATTTTCGAATGAATTGACTTTGAGTGAGGTTAGTATAGTTTGATTTGTATTGGGAACTTAAGCAATGAAAAACTCTATCTGATATGAAGATTATTATGTGGAGAACATAATATATGCATAAAGGTAGTCATTTCATTAGTTTATCATTGTGTTCTGATTTTGTGTGTTTTATTGACTTCCTGAATAATTTAATTATTATTCAAACTGTCCACAGTCGGTCATACTTTTGGGAGTAAGTATTGATTCAAGACTGACATGAGGAATTGGTAGATTGTCCATAGAGATGGACATAGCATGGAGATGCACTAATTCTCATGTGTACTTAATATGGATTAAGTATTGGAGTAACCTGCGCTTAGAGATTACTTCATGGAATCTGTCACGAGTAATTCTAAGATGGTAATATCTTATATTCTTCAAGCGGAGATGCATTGATTCTTTGTCCTGCAGTCTGTTGTGCCTTGGTTTTCTCCAACGTTGTCCGTAACTGGCAGCTATACAGGGAATGTCCAGGTATGACATGATGAGTAGGCGAGATCCGTGTAGTCAAAGTTTATTTGTTCCTTCTGCCCTAACAGGAGAAGCGATATCCATAGGCCCCTCGATGATTTGGTGCTGACAGCAAGTGTACGGCCGTACCGAGATTGAATTGATATAGAATCAATAGTGCAGTCTGTTGTGGTCATCACAAATCTATATCGGGAAACATAATTTTGAATGTTTGAGACTGACATAATTCCATGTCAGACGTTCATAAGGATATCTTGTAGAACAAAGGTATATTTTGATCACTTGCCTAAGGGCTGTTTCATTAGATGAACACGGCACTTGTCTAGGATGACATACACCTTACTAGGTTAGGGAATATTAGACCATACAGTTGTTATAACAAGTGCAAGTGGGATACTGTTGGTTACATGCACATTGTTATAACAAGTTGGTAATATTAATATAAATAGTAGGGTCCTTTTGGGTTACACGTAAGAGACGATTTAGCTAAAAGAGATCGAAAATAAACTTGAGGGGTTAAGTTTATTAATATATCAAAGTAAAGGTATATTAATTAGAAACTTAATAAGGATAAAGGACCAAAGTGAAATATCTACAAGGGAGGGGATAAGGATGAGGAGCACTATAAATACAACCCTAGATCTGAGTTGTAAGGGCTGCCAAAACCCTAATTTTCATCACTCTCCTCCCACCCCTCGGTATACGGCCGATTTCTTTCAAAACCCTAAGTATTATGTGCTAAAACTTCAAGCAAAGGTATATATTACATCAACGGGTGCTGGATCGTTGTCTTGGGTGCGATTACATTAGAGGAGTTCTACTTTGGGCTCTCGTCATCCTAACAAGATCAGATCTGAGATCTAAAAGGTATTTCTTGAACCCTCTTGATTTTACAGTTACAAAAGTGTGCATGATTCTGTGATCCTGTTTGAATACGATTTTGATTTCTGTTTCCGCTGCGTTGTTTTTATGCTATCGTATTCCAACAGTATCTCCTCCTTCCAAACTCTCAAAATCTTCAAAGCTTTGGAACCGAAGAGCCTCTGCTTAAACCAGTCGACTCCACTCTAGAAAACTTCCAAAAACACGAACCCTAGGGCTGGGACCCTTTATATAGGCGTTTGAATCCGAATTAGGGTTTTCACATTAGCGGCGCACCGCGCTGCGGATCCTTTAAGGCCGCGCCGCGCGTACAAAATCATTCGCGAATCCAAATCCCTCCCGAGCCGCGCCGCGGATCCATCCAGGCCGCGCCTCGGCGGAACGGGTCTTACAAGTAGAAATTCCATGAGAGAGAAAGGTTGATTTATTATGTGATTAACAAATCAATAGAAATAAAATAATTATTTTATTAATATATTAAAGTGATAATATATTAATTAGAAACTATATTAATTAATTAGAAATTAATCTGGAATTAATTGGATTTAATTTGGTGATTAATTTAGTTAATTAAAGCTGCAAAGGCTGAATTGTAATTACTCAAAAGGCAGTGACTGTCCAGGACAACCAGTGGCCAGTGAAAATTAGGAATGGATATTTACGATTTTTGAAATTAATATATCAGATAAATAAAGTTTGAATTAATAGATAAAAGGTTTATCTTATTTGAATTCAAAAATGTTTATCTCTAAAGGCTTATCTGGTTATCTGCTAGAAACTATAAATAAGGGTCCCGTGACCCTTATAATTGACGCCACTTACTCTCTCCCTCCTCTGGAAATTTCGTGACCTTCCCCTGGCTGCCTGGGTGTGACTTCATTTGAGGCAGGTCAATTGTGCTGCTCAGCTTCCAAGAAAACCTAAAGGTTAGTTTTTCTGATTTATTCTTTTAGTTAATTTTTATTTGGCCTATAGGAATTTAGTTACATGTTCAAAGAAAGAAATCATAGATCTAATCTAGGTTGCATGTGAACTTAGGGTTTTAGTTCATAGATTTGCATAAAACCTTTCAGATGATATGCAACCTTAAAAGATAAATTGGTATGCACTATACTTTACAAACTGTTTTTTATCACAAGTTTTGATTTAAATCTTTCTGGCTCTGTTTACAAGGTAAAAAAGGGGTAATTGCTCCTAATGTAGATTCTGCATGTTCTTTAATGTGGAGGAAAGCAAGAGAAGACAATAATGGAGATATCATTAATGAAAATGTGAAAGAAGTGGTGGAGAAAATAGTAAGTGTAACTATTTTATTTTTGTCATTTAATCAATAAAATAATTATGGAGTTAATTTGCCATTATATTGTAAAGATTGACAGTGAACAAAAGATACACATGGAGAAGTGACCCTTGATCCTGGCACGGATGCCCTCACACTGGTGTTGAGTAAGGATAAAGGATCAATAAAGGGTGTTGGCAATGGAGTGACACCCGGGAGGTTCTGGAACGTTTCGCGCTCTAAAGGGCCATCAAAGGAGCGGATCGCGAAACTCGAACATGAGCTTCAGAAAAAAGATAAACAAGTTCTGGAGCTCACCATTGAGATGGTATCCCAAAAACAGAAACTTTAGCAAGTATTAGCTCATCTTACATCCCATGGAATAGGGTTAATTTTGTTGCCAAATATTCTAAGTAAGTGTGGAAAGTAAATTTATGGAAAGTAAAGTTCCGAAACTGGGAAGCTTCGGAAGAGGACAAGTCCGAAGACTTGAGTTGATTTGCGAAATGTAATAAGTACTTAGAAAAGATCAATAGCTCAACAATACATAAAGTAAATTAATAGTTAGATAATAAGAAATGTAAAGACAGGAAATTTGAGATGCAGGAAATATAAATACTGAAGGAAATGCAGATAAGAATTGGAGAGTTGATGGAATGAGAGATTATATTGATAAATGTAAAAGTGTTACACAAAGTCTCTCAAACTCATGAGGACTGAAGATGGACATGGTCTCCCTTTTATAGGATAAGGGAAGACCTTTGGATAAAGACCTATGGACTGAAGAGTAGATAACACGTCTCTCTTCAGTCAGACAAGAAGGATAAAACTAATATAATAATACAATGTCAGACTAGGGTGGCTTATCTGGAATAAAATAATACACTAAGTACAACCAACATGCTTCTAAAAGGCCATGCCTGATCTAGTCTAATCATATCCTATACGTTGAAGTGCTTATCCTTTGCCTTATCTTCAAGATGATCTTCAGATCTTCAGTCTTCTTTGTAAAATGATTAAGTATGATAGTTCCTATAAGTTGATCACATTGATAATCCGAAATCCTGAGAGGATTTCGGAGTCCTGGCATTTCTGAATCAGAGTATCTTGGGAATATGATCTTTGTTGGTCTTGAATGGTCTTCTAAGTTAGTTCGGAGTATAGACTTCCGAACTATGTCTTCCGAGAAGTATACTTTCTGATCTTGATATAATTTGGAGTTCTGAAATCCAAGACTGGATTTCGAAGGTCTATCATAACACAACTCATCTAAGACAATAATTATAGATATAAAGCACATTTAAATATCACATTCAAGACATAACTATTTGTTCATTACTTAAGGCATTCATACAAAATAAATGTCTATCATTCCATCAAAATAAAGAGATTAACAGTACATCCAAACATATCGAAAGACGAGTTGGTCAACGATTTGACTTTAGCACTAACAATTCCCCATTCGGTAACCAATTGAGGAGTTTGATTCAACTTCTTCAAGGTTTATCCAGTACACCTTGTCTCACAGCATATGACCAAAAGTTCCTAACTGCCAGCAGACACTCCATTCTTAGTATCAGTTCCTTCTTTGCTTCAGCATCTGATGATTGTGACTTTTTAATGGCTTTGATGTATTCACTTAGGTTCCCGCTAGGGAGCCTTCTGATTTGATCATCACGAAGAAAGAAGAGGGATCCTTTCTGCTTTGGATTCTTGTATACCAGTCCAAGTACTAGGTCAAAGGTGGCACCTCTTTTCCAGTTGTCTCGGTTTTTCGGCATTGATAGATCAATCTTTTCTGGGAATGGATCTGTCGAATTAACAAGTTTGAATAATTCAGCATCGACAGTGAAGAATTCTTCTAATAGGCGATGTAATAATCGTTTGGCTGCGACATAAGCTTCTCTTGCAACTTGATATTCTTTGGTTGACAGCTTCCGAATGATCGTGAAGAGATCGGCTGGATTCATCATTCGGAAGTCAGCTTCTGTTATCAGAATTGGTTTATCATAGTTGTTGTTTCTAACTATTTCATATTTGTAATAGTTAGACTTTTGGAAGCTTCTCTTCTTAATGCTCCGAACAGATGTTATTGGTTCGATTGACCATGTGTCAACTTGAGGTTTGGTACATGAACTCAGGAATTTTTGATTCCTGTGAAAAGCTTCCAGATCTTTGTTGAATCCTGGGGTTTGTGAAAAATTAAGTGAGTAGACATACTTATCTCCGTTCAGAGTCAGAGGTATGTCCTAGTTGTGTTGGGAAGTAGGAGGAGGATTGTAAGTCTTGAAGGGTTTAAAGTCGGTATCGGTCAATGGTCGAGGAATGAGAGGGTTTGAAAAGACGGGTCTGGCAGGAGGTCTGTTGGGACCACTCGGGTCAACTTTGTTTGAATCAGGATCAGACTCGGAGCTGAAGTTTTTAGCGTGTCGAAGAGCTTAAGTACCGAAGAATTTCGATTTCCTATCCTTGACTTCTGGGGGTCAGATTCTTTGATTGGTGAGTACACAAGAATCTCATCTTCCGATGGAACTTCGACTGTTGGAATCTGAATTTTCAGAGGAGAGGAATGAGGTGTTTGCACCTTTGTTGGAGATTTTGAGGAAGTTTCTTTTGGAGTCTGATTGATGAGAGGATCTTTTGTTGGTTCCTCAGCATGGGTCTCTTTATCAGACTCATCACCTTTACCAGCATGGGTGTCTTCCTGAGTGTCTCTTTCTCCTTGATGATTCTGATGTTGATCTTCTATTGTATCCACCATAGTTTCGTCATCATTTTCTTTGGTCCCACTTGGACCTGTTTCGTCTGTTTGACCCGCCCTTCTCCCTCTTGGGGTTCCTTCTGAAGTTGAAGGGAGCACAGGTAGGTGGCCCAATATTGTTTCAAGATTTGTGGTTACTTGGGTGAACATTTGGCCAAGATCATCAACAGGAGTTTTGGAGGTGAGATCTTTAAACTGTTCCATGACATCTATCTTGAGACTAGTATAGAGTTTGATCTGCTGAAGTGTCCCATCCATAGTGTCAGTAATGGAATTGAGGGTGTGAGTGATGATTTGCAAGAGAAGGAAGTGAGTTTTTCGGAGAGAAATGTTTTCTGAAACGACGTCGTGAAGATAGCTTGAAAGATGGTCAGTGATTGAGGTTATTTTGTTGTCCACAATTTCCATGAGCTCTAGAATTTTCTACTGACATTTTTCTACTTCAAGTAGTAGCTTTTGTGCAGTCTTCATCATGTTTTTAGCGTCTGATTGGCGATTGTTGTCAATGGTTGCTAGGCCATCAGAGATGACCTTTTCAACTTGGTTGTCCAGATGAAGAATAATGTCTCGATTTTCAAGTGCAGCTACTCTATCTTTTAGTTCAGCTATATCTTTAACCAAGGCTTCCTGATTTTGGAAAGCTTTGAAGTCAGTGAGAAGAGTGGTTAAGGCATCGAATTTTTGATGCAATGCGTCATCTTTGACTGGGGAGTTGACGGATTAGGGAGCTTTTATGTCAGCTTTGTCAGAAGATGAGTTGGTGTCACTGAGGTCGATTGGATGCATTTTGGAGGAAGAAGGCTGGGGTTGGTCTACTTCTTGATCGTTACCGAAAACAGAAGGTCCGACTGGCATGGATTGGGTTTCTGAGAGTAGAAAGTGAGAGCCAGATTTAGCAGGTTGCTCAAGTGTGGTGTTAATGATTGTTTTCTTTTGTAGATCTTGAGCAATGAATCTGTCCCAAGTGAGGGGAACGATATCTAAGGCAATTTTTGACCAATCCTTTTCAGTGGTGTCAAAAAGATAGACGGGAGTGTCTACCAGATTGTTGAGAGAGGCTCTTAGAAAGGAGTCAATACGTAGAGTGAGGGCATTAATTCTCTTTTGTTCTAATTTGACCGCTTCTGAATCATCATCGGTCGGTGGGCCAAATACTGAGAGAGTTTGGAGTTCAGTGTTTTTGAGCTCAAACTGCTTTTTAAGGCGTTCCACTAATGTTTCCTGTTCATTAAATGCACTCCGAAATCTCTATATGTCAAACTCGGTTGCATTTGCAGGGGGTTGAGTGGGATCTGAGATGATGGTTACAAATGGTTTATCTTTGGAAGTTTCAACGGCTTTTTCTTTTTCTTTAGGTGGGGAGTTCTGTGTTTCCACCACAGTCATGTCTTCCTGAGTGTCCTCCGAGTCTGGAGAGTTCTGTCTTTCCTCCAATTTTTCTGACTCGGAGTCCTTAGAAGATGGTTCAGAAGTCTAAAAAGAAAGTGCACGAATTAGAATATGGAACATTTTTAGCAATCTAGAAGGCGTTTTCTTAACTGGTCTGTACCGCCCATTTTACCGGTTAAGCACTTAATGATATAATGAATCAGACATTTCCATAGGGGCAAGATGTGTCCTTTGGACAATTGGAACAGTTTTGGCAATCTGTACATGTATCCCATCTTGTAGATCATGGATTCAAGTTGGTTAGAGGTTGGATGATCAAAAGTGGTTTCGTGATATGGAAGTTGTAGGGCTGCGGCCAGTGTTGCAAAACTCGGCCAACTCGGCCGAGTACTCGAACTCGGCTAGGTACCTTGGCGATTTTTCAAGAATCGGTCTAATAAATCGGACTAGCTATTACTCGGAATTCCTCGGATATTCCTCGGATTTCCTCGGAATTCCTCGGAAATTCCTCGGATTTCCTCGGAATTCCTCGCATATTCCTCGGATTTACTCGGAAATTCCTCAGTCAAACCTTATACTCGGTTTGTTGACTGAAAGAAAATGAAAATATTTGTCATATATATAATTTACCAAAAATTAGTTTCTTTATAATTTACGTTATCCGAGTACTCGTCCGAGTACTCCCCGCCTATCCGAGTAATCGCTACTCGCTAGTCCACCGACCTGGGAGCGCCTAGCGTCTTTTGCAACACTGGCTGCGGTAAAGACTTTCTTGTCCAAGATGGTTTTGCTGCCGTCGTGTAGGGTGCGGGTATAACCGTTTTGGCATTTGGTGGCGGTTGAGACGATGTCTTGAAGCAGAGAAACTGGAATTGTAGGAGGTAGGTTAAAGAAGGCTCTGGCCAATTTGTGTCTGCACAAGAGGTGAATTAGCACTCGTAGATGTTCCTTGTAGATGGTGAGATTACATGAGAGATAGAGATTGGTGACGACAACTAGAACAGTATCGTTGTCGCTTTTCGATTGTGAGGCCATGGAGAAGGTATGGTATGAATATTGTGAGAGAGAAGAAGAAGAATGGAAGTTCGAGATTTTTAGGGTTGTGAGATTGCAGATGGCGGCGAGAGAGAGTGATGAGAATCGAGGGGAATTTGTAAGAGATATAAAGATGTGTGGGAGATGAATAAGAGGGAACGGTTATAATAGTTTTGAAAATGTGGAAAGAACCGTCGGATTAAAGAATGAAGGGACGTGTGAACAGTTGTGTCAGAAACGTGTGTGCTTAGCATTTAATGCTACGTAATGATGAAAGAGGATGGTCCATTAAAGGACGGACATGTGTGGCAGAGAGAATATCCGTTGGAGAAATGCTGATTGTAGAGTTTTTAATTATTGGATATTAAATGTATCTTGTATTTAATTTTCATGCTAACATTAAATTTGTCTTGTTGAGGTGTCGATGGTACGGTTTGTTATGAATGTTGTGGTTCTGAGGTTAGTCAGAAGTAGAGAGAATCGGAAATGCAATAGAAGGAGAATCTCATTTAGAATGTGAGTGAGTCTAAGCTAAGTTCCGAACCAAAAAGATTGACTCTGAGGGGGAAACATTAAAGTTCGGAAGGAAAGTTGGAGTAAACATTCTGATTAGAGTTCTGAGAGGTTCGGAATCTGTATTCTGATATTAGAATCCAGAAGCAATGCAGTTGAGTATGTCAGTTTAATGGATAACGCATGAGTTGTCATTTCTGCTGGTTGGTGTCATGTATCACTGTAGAGACAATAAATGATGCCGACTGATTAGGCTAAATAGTCAAATCATGCATCTCATCTCTATATTGGTAATCTCTAAGTAATGAGGTGTCGTGAAATGGTGAAGAGTAAGTGCCTATAAAAGGGTGTTGCTCGTAAGCAAAGAAATCACACAAAAACAAACTGGAGGATTAAAATGGCAGCAAGACGTCCTTTCAATCGTGATAAGAAAGTAGAAGTAAGAATGCAAGATGGAGAATTCGCAGGTGTTGTGTATGGATGGGTAATCAAGTCGGTGTGGAATCATCGCTATGAAGTGAAGATGACTACACTGACTGATGGAGCTACTGGTGGTCCCTTGAATGTCCATGTAGAGTTCTCATATCTGCAACCAGTTCCTCCTAAGGTGTTGGTGGAGTTTAAACAATTCGACTTTGTGGAGGTATGGTATCGTCGAGGGTGGTGGGCGGCTGCAATTGCAGGGAAGACACCGTTTAACCAGTTCCATGTGATCTTAGTGGATAGAACACGACTGTTTGTTGATGAGTCGGAACTGAGGATTCATCAGAGGTATCATCTGGGAGAGACTTCAATGTGGTAGTATTATAAGCTCTGATGGTTGAGAAGGAGTGCTGATCTTCTGGGAAAACATGTATTTGCTTTGTGATGTTGCGTTTGTGTTGATGTTTGTGTTTAAGTGTTGTCATTGGTTGTTTTTGCTTTCATTTGATTTTGTAATAAGTTAGGTTTGGATGAATGAACGCATGTTGTTGTGTTTAAGTGTTACCGAAAACCTTTGTGAATGAAACAAGAAATACTCGAAAGTTGAGATTCAGATTGAAATATTGAAAAGAAATATTTGGTAAGAAAACTTCTCAATATTGAAAATAAAACTTTTGTTGTATCTAGAATAGAGAAAAGAATGGAAATAGGATTAGGTGAGGATGTGTCAATTCTGGAAGAACGAAAAATCTGTGTTGATTCAAGAGCATTTATCGATTACGCCGTCAGAGTCACCGAACCGTCTAATCAACCGCTTAAGCCACGATGTTGATGTGACATGTGCATTAACTGCCCACTAGGGTCATTATGACCTCTAAGGCATTGATTTAGAGAAGATCAACAGGCATGCAGATGGCTTATAAAAAGGGAGGTTGGCTAATCGTTAACAATTTGTACCAAGAGTAAATTTTCACAATGGCTCGTTATTTCTTCAAGTGTCTGGATGAGGTTGAAGTAAAGCTCACTCAAGGTGATTTTGCTGGCGGATTCTACGAAGGTGTGATCACCAAGACCTAGAAGCGGAGGTGTGAGGTTCGACTGCGTTGTCTTCCTTGTGAGATCTGATCCTTGATGAAGTGATACCTAAGATCGATGTGTTTCGTCATGGAGTGTTGAATAGGATTATGAGAAATGGCTATGGCACTCTTAGAGTCACAATAAATGGGAACTTGAAGAAATCGGTAAACATAATCCAGGATTTGAGTTTTCATCCAAAGAACTTGTGAACAACAGGTAGATGCAGCCACATATTCAGCTTCTGCTGATAATAAGGCAACACAGTTTTGCTTCTTTGAGGACCAGCTGACTAACCTGCCACCCAGAAATTGGCAGCCTCCGGAAGTGCTTTTCCGATCCAATTTACATCCGACATTATCCGAATCGGTAAATGCTTGAAGTTTGAAATTGTCTCCGACTGGATACCACAGACCCATTGCCTTTGTACCTTTAAGATATTTGAAAATTTCCTTTACAGCTGTCAGATTTGATAGTTTAGGAGCTGCTTGATATCTAGCACACATGCATGTTAAGAACATGATGTCAGGTCTGCTTGCTATTAAGTATAAGAGTGAACCAATCATCCCTCGATACAACTTGTGATCTACTGGTTCGCCTTCTGGGTCTGCAAAGATTTTATGATTGGTAGATATCAGAACTTTGGCAGCAGAACAATTTTCAAGGGAAAATTTCTTCAGTAGTTCATTTGTATATTTTTCTTGATGAATTAAAATTCCTCTTTTGGATTGTTTGATCTGAAGACCTAAGAAGAAATTAATTTCCCTGTTCATACTCATGTGGAATTTGTCTATCATTACTTTTGCAAAGTCATCAACCATCGATTGATTCGTTGAACCGAAAATGATATCATCTACGTAAACTTGTACGATCATGATGTGATTTTGATGAGATCGAACAAAGAATGTAGGATCTATGACTCCTCTTCTGTATCCGGATGACACCAAAAAGTTTGATAATATTTCATACCAGGCTCTGGGTGATTGTTTTAATCCATATATCGCCTTATTAAGACGATACACGTGGTTGGGTCGAGACAGATCTTCAAAACCAGGAGGTTGTTGAAGGTAGACCACTTCTTGAAGGTCACTTTGAAGGAATGCACTTTTTACATCTATTTGATGTACAATAATGTTCTTGTGTGCCGCATAGGCTAGAAAGATCCGAATGGCTTCTAGCCTTGCTACAGGTGCATATGTCTCATCATAGTCAAGTCCTTCGATCTTACTATACCCTTTTGCCACTAATCTGGCGTTGTTTCTGATTACTATCCCCATATCGTCTAACTTGTTTCGGAAGACCCATCTAGTACCGATTACTCTGTGATTAGATGGTCTTGGAACAAGATCTCATACTTTGTTTCTTTTGAATTCTGCTAGTTCTTCATTCATGGCTTTGATCCAATCGTCGTAGTATAGAGCATCAAGAACAGTTTTTGGCTCAATTTTACTGATATACGAGGCAAATTGGCATTCATCCTGAATTGATTTCTTGGATCTTGTCTGATCTCTGGTGGATGGATTTCTGATAATTTGATTCGAAGGATGGTTTCGAGTCCATTTGTGTAGTATTGGAAGTAGAGCAGGATCGGAGACAGGAGGAGGTATGTCTTGAATGAAGTCAGTGTCTTCAGGAGATATATTTTGAATTTGTGATTCTTCAGCTGAAGTGTCTTCATCGGCTGCAAAAGTGAAGACTGGTGCATCATTGAATGCATCATCAGAAGAGTTGATTAAAGTATCTCCTGCTGATAAGGCATCTCCTGAGGGTTGATGGTCCCCCTCGGATTATGATATCCCATCAACATGAGTGGGGAGCATGAGCTCCCCCTCAGCATGTGCTGGGAGTGAAGGTTCCTTCTGAACCAGATGAATCTATGAAGGAGACGAAG
This sequence comes from Cichorium intybus, assembly GCA_023525715.1. Lineage (NCBI taxonomy): Eukaryota > Viridiplantae > Streptophyta > Magnoliopsida > Asterales > Asteraceae > Cichorium > Cichorium intybus. The sequence continues at coordinate 82,067,381 of CM042010.1, forward strand.
GCTCCCCCTCAAATGTGGAAGCATTATTTGAAGGTTCAGCCTGATTATCGGATGACATGGGTTCCGAATGATTTGATGGTCCTGAGGCTGAACCGATTTGCTGAATTGCGTCAGGAGAGTGGATGACTTCGGCATCTTTTGCGGTTTCTGGAGGATCAAAGAGTAAATCGTAGTCTATTTCAACTGTATGAATGGGTCGATGTCCTACTGGAATATCATTCTCCATTATGTATAGAATATCTTGATTTTTCTTTCTCCACTGATATTGATCGTCAAATTCTATGTCGAAGCTTTCTTCAATAACTCGAGTTCTCCTGTTTAGCACACGATAAGCAACAGATTTAGGTGAATAACCCATGAAAATTGCTTCATCACTTTTGGGTACAAATTTGCTCAAGTGATCCTTGTTATTTTTAATGAAGCATCTACAGCCAAAAATATGGAAAAATTTAACATTGGGTTTTCTCCCGTTTATGATTTCATAAGGTGTCATCTGAAGTCGTTTGTTGATGATGGATCGATTCTAAACAAAGCATGCTGTTGCGATGGCTTCTGCCCAGAAGGTTAGAGGAAGATTTGCAAAGGTCAGCATTGAACGAGCAGCTTCCACTAGAGTTCTATTTCTTCTTTCCACCACGCCATTTTGTTGAGGTGTATATGGTGCTGAGAAGTTATGTTCTATCCCTTTAGAGGCTAGGAATTCTTCGATTTGTCCATTGTTGAACTCAGTACCATTGTCACTTCGGATTCTTCTTACTGGTAGTTGTACTTTGAGCTCTACTGATGTAATGAAATTTCAGAGCTCTAAGAAGGTATCTTATTTTGGTCTTAAAAAGAATACCCAGGTAAAGCGGGAGTAATCGTCTACAATAACCAGGATATATTTCTCATGATTCAGACTGGCAACTGTTGATGGACCACAGAGGTTAATGTGAAGAAGTTCTAAAGGGTGAGTGATGCTCGAGTCTGTGATTGACTTGTGAGGTTTCTTCTTCTGCTTGCCTAGTGCACATGCTGCACATAAGTTTTCGTTATCAAAATTAAGAAGTGGCATCCCTCTGACCATTTCTCCTGTTACCAACTAGTTTATATATCGGAAGTTGAGATGAGCTAGTTTCCGATGCCATAACCAGCTGACTTCAGAATGAGCTTTCGACAGCAAGCATAGTCTGGGTTTTCCGAGAAACATGGAGATGTCTAACGGAAACATGTTGACTTGTCTTGGAGATTTCACGAAACACCTGTCTCTGGTACCCGTCATAATGTAGCTAAATTCATTGTCGAATTCTACTCGGAGACCAGTGCTGACAGTTGACCCACGCTTATTAGGTTGTGTTTGAGTCTGAGAACTAGGCAACCTTCTAAATGGTGAAATTTCCATTTGTTAGTACACCGTAACCTTTGATTATGTCGTTTGCGTCGTTTCCGAAAGTGACGTATCCTCCAAAGTTAACTTCTCTGTAATCTCTCAGAAACTCCAATCTTCCGGTCATGTACATTGAGCAGGCGCTGTCAATGAGCCATTCGTCATCCTGCTCTTCCGCACTAAGTGCCTGAAAATTAGATAGTTAGCTTGGGAACCCAAACTTGTTTGGACCCATTTGTTTTTCCAGACATGGAAAATTTGTTTTTGACTATCTGTTTGGTAGGAGTTTCATTTTCAGAAAATGATTTTAGTTCCGAAGTGGATGATTTTACAACCCATTTTTGAACAAATCTTTTTGAAGGTTTATGAAAGACATTTTTCATTTGATGATTGAAAGTTTTTGTTTTGGTGACAGAAGGTATTTTTATGGTATGATTGCAACAATGACAGCAAATATTACTTTGTTGTCGTCTCAAGATTTTCGGAGTTATTTAAGAATGATTGGAGTTCTGATTTTTGGTTCCGCTAGTACTTGGATTTTGCTTGTTGCTCTCATAACTTCAGAGAAAGAAATTTTTGGTTTCAAAAGCTGGGTATCAAGTTTCTTTGAGGTTACTGTAATATTTCGAGCTGTTTTTGTATTTTTTGTTATTTTTGGAAATTCTGAGTCGTAATGTGTGTAGTTGATATTTTGAAGATACTGAATGGGTTTGATATTTGGAGTCGGAAATAATCCCTTGTGGATGTACTTTCGTGATGTTGAAGGAGCAAGTTTCTAAGTATGACTTGGAGTGTTGAAAGTTGACTTGGCTTTTGATTTTCTCTGAGTGTAGAAACAATTTCTTTGCTCAAACCTTGCATGAGATCTAGATGATCGGAGATCTTTTCGGTTTAGATTAGGTTTTGCCCCATTTCTGGTTAGGTTCTGTCCTTTTCCTCTTTGAAAGATCTCTCTTGGAGAAGAGTCAGATAAAGAATCATTTAAAGAGTCTGACTCTTCATGAATAACTTTAAGTTTTTCAAGCGGGGTTTTTTCCTGATTTGATTTGTTTGAAAAGTTATGTTGTAAAGCATCTACGTATGACTTAGTAGCGGAACAGGATGGTTCATAAGTCGTATTAGATGTGTTAACAACATTAGGATTCCTGATTATTATTTTGTTGAAATCTTTTGTAATGATGATACGAGGACGTTTCTCCATTTCGATTTCTTCATCAACATTCTCTTTATTTGAATTTTCCAAGTCCTTAAGACATGGATTGAATTCTTCAGTAACACAGTTACTTTGCAAATTTTCTAAGAAAGAATGTTGTTGAGAACTTGACGATGGATTATTTGTGACCGTGGTCATGTGTCTAGGCATGAATGAGACTGAAGCTGTGGACAATTTGTTGGGAATATTTGTGATGAAGTGCTGATGTATCCGAAGTTCTATACGAAGACCTCTTGATGTAAAACCCTGAAGTAATAAACAATGAGAAGACCCCGAAGTATGAAGACTCCGAAGGGTATCACCTGGAGGATCCGAAGACTTCACAGCTGTCAAACATTATGATGCACGCGTGGTTGCAGACTACGTGTTGCATGTATCTAGCATTCTATTGGATAGTACATCTGATAGAATATTCTCTGTAACATTTTGTACTATGCATATCACTGATCCAGTATAAATATCAGTGATACCATACCGTGTCTGATGCGAGATTGTAATCGTCCTATTGTAAAACCCTAAATCAATCTATCAAAGCATTCGGCACAAGTTATCCAATTCATCGTGTTCCTTAACTGTTCTCGATTGTTCATAATACTGTTTGATTGCTTATTACTTGATCTACTGTTGAATCACTAGTCATTACTTGTTCATCTTATTAATTTCAACACTTAACAAGTGGTATCAGAGCAGGCCAGCTCAAAAACCTGTTCATAGAGATTTATTTCTTTGTTACAGTTCTAGATCTGAATCGCTTCTCAGATTCAATATTCCGCAACTGTTACTCACCTCTATAACTAGTTTTTCTGAAAAGATCCTGTTAAAATCCATTCAAAATGACTGATTCAACTGCTACCTATGCTAACATGCTCAACTATGCCAATCTGATTGGTTCATCCACAAAAGCTCATATGCTCGTTCCAACCTACTACGATTACTGGGCTGATCGTATGAAGGACTACTTGGAAGGCCTTGATGAAGCAAAAGACATTTGGAGATCGGTGAAAGATGGTCCTCACACCGATATAGCAGGAAGAATCATTAACATTGATCATCCGAAGCCGGTGGTGTTTTGAATGCAGCATATCTAAGGAAAGTAAGGAATGATGAAAGAGCTATGCGTGAACTACGAAGTGGACTCATACCTGATGTTCGTCATCATATTTCTGGAGCGAAGTCTGCTAAAGAAATAGGGGATCGTTTGGCAGTTCGCTTCGCAGGTGACAATACCTTGCAATCAAGCGTTGCTTAGGAAGTATTGGCAGATTTTGGCAACTTCAAGCAGCAAGAAAATGAGACTCTAGAACAAGCTTATGAGCGTTACAGTAAAATGGTGTATGACCTGGAGAAATATGGTGAAACAAGGAGCCAACAGGAGATAAATATAAAGTTTCGCTACAGCCTAAGGCCTGAATGGAGACCTATTATGCTGATGATCAAATCGTATGAAAACATTAACACGTATTCCTTGGCCAGTCTCTACAATCTTGTCAAAGCTCATGAGTCTGATATCTGTGGAAGACGAAGTGAGAAAGTAGCGGGTTCTAGTTCACTGGCCCTTGTGTCAAAAACCGAAGAAGAAGATGACAATGATGAACCTGATGGCTACATGGAAGGTGAAAATGGTGAAACGATTGCCTTGTATGCTGCAAACAATCGTAGATTTAAGAAACCATTTGTCAACAAGCCCAATCCAACAAAAACGTACAAAAACTTTTCTTACACACCGAAGCCTAAACCTGAGATTTTTACTCCTCAGGAAGATGCAACTAAATCATCCACTCCAAAGCCAGTCGAATCCAAGACTTCGAAGTCTTCTAAAGACAGATCAGAAGGGAAGAAGATTGCACGTGATTCTGGTTTCGATTGTAACTATTGTCATGGGAAGAATTACTTTGCAAAAGATTGCATGCTGAGAAAGTAAAATGACAAACAAACTCAGGTGAAGGATGAAGCATATTATGCCAGGAAAATTGACGAAGTAAGAGCGAAGACCAAAGACTTAACCTTGATGGCCTGTGGCATGTATTTGGGAACTTATCAAGTTTGGTCTTCGGACTCTGATGATGAAGAAGTGAGAAAGCCATCTCATAGTGCTTTTCTAGCCTATGATGTTGATAAGAGCTTTCCATGTAACACTTCTGAGACAGTTGTTGTTAAAGAAGATCTGGGTAAATATGTGGCTTGTGAAGGACTTGGTTACGAATGTTTTGGTGATTTTGGTCATGGAGATTCTGGAATGAAGAAGGCACTTGAAGCTGATGCTCCGAATGTTCTCTATGATGACTCTTCAGATGATGAAGAGGAGTTTTGTCTTATGGCAAAGGACACTCGTCTCACCATCCCGGAGCAGGTATCAAAACTTCTCCTGTCTTTTAAAATTCCTGAATCTAAATTTGCTTCTATGATAAATGAAATAACTCGTGACTGTTCTGTATTGCATAAACTGCTTGTTGATGCTAAAAATAGGGAGAAAATCAATGAGCAGGAGATTCTCAACTTGAGAGGGATAGTAGAAAGTTCAAAGCTAGCCCTAGAGAAGACCAATTTAAGAATCACACTGCTAGAGAAATCTAGAGAAAAACTTTTGAATAATAATGATGTACTTTTGAGACAACGGAATATATTTTGTGAAACTGCTAGACGGTTGTATGCTCATATAACTCGTATTTATCATTCTACGGATATGTGTAATGTGCAACATAGGAAACTATTGCCTTTTATTGAATTTAAGCTTAAGGATGTTGATAACGTTACATATGAATGTCAATCCATAGTCTCAGGATCCGAAGTGACAAATCCTTCGTATAAACATGGTTTAATTTCGGTGGAAAAACACCTAACTGCTGAAAACTTATTGAAATTATTGCCACAAGAAATTCCGATCTTGAAAAAGGGAGAACCTCAAATTGAAAACGAATCTAATGTTGTTGTGGAAACTGAGTTTGAAACCGATTCTGAATGCGACTCGGATATGGAGGATATTGATTGTTCAACCTTGTCCTTGCAAAAATCATCCTCCACATCCGCATTACCCTCCGAAGATATTTCACAATTGTCTTCGGTGGATAAGGCAAAGCTAAAGTTGATTGTGAAAATTCTGAAAACTTGGAAACTGTTAAAACTAAAACTCAAATTTCAGATGAATGTGAATCATATGAAGATTATCTCAAAAACACTTCAAAAAGACTAGTACATGTTGCTTGTGTTTATACTAAGGTTTCTTACTTCAAAAATTCCATCTTTGTGAAACCTGGTGGTATGCTTTTGATTGATAATGATTTGAAAAAGATTGTTGATGAGGATAACTCCACAGTGACTGAGGAAGGATTCTTCTCTTCATCTAAAATGTTTAAAAATCAAGTAAATGAAAACATGGAAGTGAATATTAACATAAGAAAACAAGATTTGTATGGTCACAACATTTACAATCGTTTATGTTATGAAAAAGAGAGAATTCCAAAGAATTTAAGTCATCTTTTGAATGTCAAAAACAACAATCATGTTTACTCTAATCGAAATGACAAACAATTTCATGTTATGGGAAAACCCATAGCTCCGAAAATGGATGTTTTTCGATTAATGGAATCATGTGAGTGCATACCGTTGTCACTAACCTCTAAAAATGCTGCTTCAAAACCAAAAGTTTCCACTACCAAGGCTTCGGTACTTAAGCCTCAGATCTTGAAAAGACCTCAAATTTTCAAAAAATCAAAACCAGCAATAATGATTACAAAACCAATTCAGAAACCTATTGCTGTGAACTCAAAATCAAAACAAACTCTAAATCTTGTCAAAAGAAAAACTCCTCTCAGAGACCTAAAACCAACTGAGGCAATCGCTTCAACATCTGGAACAAAACCTTTTAACTAAACTGTTTCAGAAGTCAAAAATCAACATGTCAAACCAACTTTCATACCAACAAAACCTAACTTTCCTAATCCAAAATTTCAAAAACTCACAAAGAAAACATTTTCCAAAGGAACGAATTTAATAGACACATTCCATCACTGACAGGACAAAAATTTGGATTTGTTAAGAGATAAAAATCTTTCATTAAATGATTTCAAACTAACATACGAGGAGTACCTTTGTGCTTCCACGTCATGCAGTTCAATATCAAAGAAATCAACAACTGAAAATCTGAAACAAAATTGGAAAAGAAAGGATTTGAAAGAAAATCTCACGGCTAAAACCAAGTCTTCAAAATCATCAACCTCTAAGAAAACATCAAAAACCTCGAAGTCATCTAAACAAAAATGGGTTCCGAAGACTTGAATTTTTTCGGTCACTTCGGACTCTTCAATTTTGAAAAATAGCCTTTCAGAATCATGCTCAAACTCTTCGGAATCATGTTCATCACATGATGCTTCGGAGAACTTGATCAACTTAAATACAAATGAAATATCAGAAGAGGCTGTAGAAAAGTGGATTCAAGAATCCTTCGCTTACCCTAATGACCCAAGATTGATTGGGTGCCAACTCCTTCTTGATTAATTGCAGATAACGTCTAATGAGCGGTACGATGCTAAATGGTACATGGATAATGGCTGCTCAAGACACATGACAGGAAAGAGGGAATATCTCAGGGACTATAGGACGTTGGATGATGCTGGAAATGTTAGATTTGGTAACAATGAGACATGTCCAATCCGAGGTTATGGAAAAATAACAATTGGTCAATTTACAATCAACCGGGTGGCATTTGTTGAAGGTTTAAAACATAATCTTATAAGCATTTCTCAGTTAGTTGTGGGAACTGGAAATAAAGTTACATTCAATCACCACGGAAGTGTTAGTGCTAAAATGGACACAAAAGAAGTCCTATTGAAATCTGAAAGAAAGGGATCACTGTTTCCCTTAAATCTGAAGCCAGTGACTGGTGGGCAATCCCTTTGTCTTCTCTCTAAAGCCAACTCTGATGTTAGCTGGCTATGGCACCAAAGACTTGCTCATCTAAACTTCAAAGACTTAAACAAGCTAGTGGCTATGGATTTGGTTTGAGGAATGCCTGCTCTAGAATTTTATAATGATTCATTTTGTGCTGCTTGTGAACATGGCAAGCAAACAAAGCAAAAGCATCCAACTGTGATCAACCCAAAAATCACCAAAACTCTTTCATTTCTTTACATGGATCTTTGTGGACCATCCACAGTGGAGTCAATAGGGAAGAAAAAGTATATTTTGGTAATTGTTGATGATTACTCAAGGTTCACTTGGGTCTTATTTTTAAGGAACAAGTCAGATGCTGCTGAAGAAATCATCAACTTCAGAGACCCTCTTCAGTTGAGGGGGAGAGTTCAAATGAATCCCCAGACAATTCTGGTTTTGAAGGGAGCAAACCAATACAAGTCTCAACAACCCTCCACATGAAGTCTCACACATCGTGTCCCTCTATCCTCAAGTCGAGGGGGAGCCAGAAGTAACAACTCCAATCTCTTCGGATCAAGAAAGAACAGTCTCTCCACCAGCAAGAGTCGAGGGGGAGCAATTTCTAAACTCTTCTATTCATTCTTCAAATCTAAACACTCCACAAATAAATGTCACAAACTCAGATAATCATTTAATCATGGATGATTTCCCTTCCACTTCGGGATATCCGTCAGATATTGAGGAAATTGATTCTGAAGGACCTCCTGAATTTGATCCAAACTATCCTCCTTTGGAAAAATGCACTCGAAATCATCCTCCATCACTAGTCATCGGTAACGTTCAGGATAGAGTATTGACTCACGCATAACTTCACCAAAGACAACTTGATTTAAACAAAACTTCGGAGTTGTGCATGTTCAATGTCTCTATCTCAAAGATCGAACCTAAGAATGTTAAAGATGCTTTTGATCATCCAGACTGGATTGAGGCAATGCAGTTGGAATTAGAGGAATTTGAAAGAAACATTTGGAGGCTAATTCCAAAACCTGCAAATGCTTCGATTGTTGGTCTGAAATGGGTGTATAGAAATAAACTAGACACTGAAGACAATGTGGTTCAGAACAAAGCAAGGGTTATTGTCAATAGGAGGGGATTGATTATGAAGAAACATTTGCTCCTGTTGCCAGACTCGAATCAGTTTGGATATTTTTGGCTTATGCTGCACACAAAAACTTTGATGTCTATCAAATGGATGTCAAATGTGCTTTTCTGAAAGGTGACCTCGAGGAAACCGTTTTTGTTGATCAACCACCTGGCTTTGAAAGTAAAGAACATCCAAACCATTGCTATGTGCTAGACAAAGCTGTCTATGGTTTAAAACAAGCCCCAAGAGCTTGGTATGAGCCCTTGACAAAATTTTTAAAATAGTCAAATTTCAAACAGGGTTTAGTGGATCCAACACTTTTTAGAAAGAAAGTTGGATCTCATTTGATGTTAGTCCAAATCTATGTGGATGACATAATCTTCGGATCCACTGACCCCAATTTATCAAAAGATTTTGAAAAACTAATGAAAAGCAAATTTCAGATGAGTATGATGGGAAAAATTAACTTCTTTCTTGGATTGCAAATAAAACAATCAAATGAGGGGATCTTTATCAATCAACAAAAATACACGAAGAGTTTGCTTGAACGCTTCGGAATGACTAACTGCTCCAAAGAAAAAGTTCCTTTGCCTGCAGGTACAAGGTTAAATCCTTCATTGGAAAAACCGAAGACAGACATACAGCAATATCGAAGCATGATTGGATCATTGCTCTATCTCACAGCCAGTCGACCTGATATTATGTTCGCAGTCTGCAATTCTGCAAGATATCAGGCTGACCCAAGAGAACCTCATTTGGCTGCGGTTAAGACGATCTTTCGATATCTTCATAGCACATCTGCTTATGGCCTGTGGTACCCAGCAAACTCCGGCTTCTACATACAAGCTTATTCAGACTCAGATCTTGGTGGATGCTCGATTGATCGCAAGAGTACTTCAGGGGGTTGCCAATTCCTCGATGGAAAGCTAATCAGCTGGCAATCCATGAAACAAACTTATGTCTCGATCTCCACAGCAGAAGCAGAATATGTAGCAGCTGCAGCTTGTACCTCGCAAATCATCTGGATTCAAAGTCAACTAAAGGACTATGCCATCAACATGAGAAAGATTCCACTGTTTTGTGATTCACAAAGTGCAATTCGGATTTGCCACAATCCTGTTCAACATTCCAAGACAAAGCACATAGCTCTTCGCTATCACTTTATCAAAAGTCATGTTGAGGAGGGGAATATAGAAGTGCACTTTGTTCACACAACAGAACAATTGGCAGACATCTTCACAAAGGCTTTGAATGAAGAGGCATTTACAAGAATTGTTCGTGGACTTGGAATGATTGATGGATCCACTCTACAATAAATCTCAGATTTGCTCACTCTTTTCCTAGTCCTTTCAATTGAAAAACAAAAATTCATAACACTCCGCAGCACTCCGAAGACCTTTACTGCTTCGGAGCCCATCAGAGTAAAACAAGTGAAACAATTTAATGACATACCGCAGTGCACCGAATTTGTCGCTTCGGTGCACCTCGGATCAGAAAATTCATGTCAATAAAATGTCATAAATATCAAAATCCTTTTGAAACAACTTTTGACTTCGTATCTCAAGGATAAATAATCTCATAATAGAGGGTTGCTTCAAAGAAAAATCAAAAACAAATATCACTGCAAAAATATTAAAGTTTCAAGATTTTTTTTGTGTGACAAAGTTTAACCTTACTTTCATGAACTACCTGACTAAAGGACAAAACTTTGATTTTAGATTCTGATAATCATACCTTATTGAACTAAAAGGTATTTGGGAATCGACTTGAAACATTGGTAAGAAAACAGACTTCGGAATGAAAAATGGACTTCCAACATGATTCGAATGATTCTGAACATTAACCTGTTAAATCTTTATTTCATAATATTCATGGAAGTTAAGGATAAATGTCACAAAGCACTGCTCAAAGGTAAAACCAGACATTCAAGGAAAAACAAGAGAAAACAAATGGACTTCGGTATCCTGAAAAATACTTCACAAACACATGTTACTATCCGAAGTGAAATATAACACCCTTCGGAGTTAATCATAACACTCACTTTATCTTTCCACTCCGGAGAGTACTTATAACAGTCATAATTATCCACATGATCGAAAGTCAATTTAATGTTCAAATGATTTTTCACATTTATGATAAATCTCAAAGACAAACATTCCTTCGAAATAAATGACCGTTTGTTCTTTTATAGCCGTCATTAAGATAATAAAGGGAAATCATAACAAAAATATCTCATGAAAATGGCGGTTCAAATTTCAAATCATTGCAACTGACAACCGAACGTTTCCCCTTTTGCAGGGTTAGTGGGACGCGCAGGTGCTGAGGTGTCCGAGTATTACTGGACCAATTCAAACGTGCATTTAATGACCTAGGGACCACGAATACTATATAAACCTCACACCGATTCAGTTTCATTCTTTACGCGATCATAATTCCCAAATTTCCTCTGCAAAATTGCTCTCAAGAAACCCTAAACTTTCTTCATCTTCTTCATTCAATCAACAATGGCGGCTGAAGCATCTTCCCAAACCACTGAAGCCATCTCAATCCTGAATCTCAAGAGCCAGTCTGCAAACTTGGTTCTTCGTAACAATTTGCAACTATATCCTCAACCAATCGATGCCTTGGTTAAGTGCCTGAAGAGGTCAGTTCTTGGCTACACCCTGACCTGCACTCCTTTAATCCTGGCAACTCTTGTTCACAGAGCCCATTACACATCGAACGCTCTGTTCGACTCTAACAATCAAGTGAAATCGGTGGTCTATGAGGCTGTTGATTCAAAAGGAAAGACCAAGAAAGTGCAACTGACTAAAGAAAAATTCACTGAAGCCCTCCAACTTTCCTTCTACAATTCCAAGGAGATGGTTGTTCCCTCTGCTGATCAACTCGTTGACATGTTCAACGAAATGGGCTACTCACCTCTTCTTTAGAAGATCAGTACGTTTAAGAAGAACCAACTGCCTGATCTTTGGAGATACTACTTCAGTATCTTCCTCAGATGTCTCTCAGGAACAACATCCAGATTAGACTCTACAAGTGTCTCATTCCAATGTCTACTCTACGGAATCTACTATGATGTCAAGGTAGATTACTCATCAATTCTATGGGCGGATTTTTGTTCGCACATCAATCACAGCCTGAAGGGAACTGAGATTGCGAATGCTAAATTTTGGGCAATTGTTGTTCACGCCCATTATCAGCAAGCAGGGTATGTTCTTGACCCTTGACTCCCAGAAATGAAATTCACTCCCATCGCAATTCCAGCCCTAGATGATGTACCGGCAACCTTCTGTGCTCAAATTCCCCAAGCAATGCTGTCCAAGGTACCCATGGAGTGCAATGAGGTAAATACTTACAGAAATACTCTTGTTATTCAATACCCTGCTCGAGACATAACTCAAGAAGAAACTCAAGCTACACCCACCAAGGCACAAGCAAAGATGAAACTCAAGAGAAAAGCCACTGGTGGACCCAGTGATCCAAAGAAAATGGAGAAAAAGAGAAAAGGTTCGGAGCAAATGCAGCTCTTAACCAAGATATGGCCACACGGTTAAGAACTGTATTACAACCTCTGATAAAGTTTGTTGATCGACTTACTAGACCACAAGGCAGACTTTCCATTGCTCAGCATGTGGGCCATTCTTCACAAGGGGGAGAAAGAGTGGTCACAACAGTAACCTCTGCAGCCACAACAACCACTACTGCTGGTCCTAGAATCTCAACCATCACTACAACTACCAGGGGAATATATGGACCGAGGGGATCAGCGAAAGCTGGAAGTTCACCGGACAGGTCTGTTGAAAGTATAATTGCTCCACACATGGAAAATATCTACAAGGCCAGACGTGCTGACTACGCCTTGATGATTAAAATGAACAACTTTGCCCGAGATGATGGGAAATGGACCGCAAAGGCAATCAAACTCTTCGAATTTCAAGATCTGAATGTACTTAACATGCTACCTCTTCGGAGTTTTGCGACAGTCGACTCCGAAGATCCTAATCTTCAACTTGACATACCTTTCAACCCGAAGACGTTCGCCTTTCTCTAGTTTCTTCAATCAATAACAAATGAACAGAGGCCAACATACTGGACCAACAAAATCAACTTCCATGCTATGTTCATTCAAAATCAGAATGTAGTATGGAGTTTGAAAAAGATCAAGAAAATCATATCGATCAAAGAGGCAGAGATTTGAGAACTTCACAAATTATGAATTCCTTGTTCTTCGTGGTGTAGATGAAGTTGAATCAAGGTTTACAATCGCTGACTTCCCAATAATGAATCCAATGGACTTCATCGAACTGCTAGACATTTTGGGTAGAGGTGATCCTGGCCTTGCTTCGGAGTCTTTGGTTGTAATCAAAACAATCAAGAACCACCTTCTGGGTTTTCTGAACAACTACCTGCTAAGATTCGCAAAACAAGACATTAAATTATGTTCCTACTACCAACAGCCATTGAATACTCCTCCAGTGGTAGTTCGAAATATAAGCAGGTTTAAGAATGGAGAGATTCTCGACGAACCATATGGTGTAGTCTTCAAAGGATTTCGAAACGAAACCGAAGTCATGATTAAGTTCTTCGAAATAGACTATGTTGGCCTCAATCCCTCTTCTTTTATCTCAGGCATGATTCCTCATGTGAACGCTTGTCATGTCAATTCTGATGAGAAGAAGAAGAAGTTCATGGATCATATGAACTGGTACTTAGCTGTCAGAAAAACCTTGAAGAGGGCCTACAAAAGATACTTCCGTGTATAGGCTTCGGATGCACTTCACACAAAGGGGGAGATTGTTGGGAATATTTGATATGAAGTGCTGATGTATCTGAAGTTCTATACGAAGACCTCTTGATGTAAAACCCTGAAGTAATAAACAATGAGAAGACCCCGATGTCTGAAGACTCCGAAGGGTATCACCTGGAGGATCCGAAGACTTCACAGCTGTCAAACATTTTGATGCACGCATGGTAGCAGACTACGTGTCGCATGTATCTAGCATTCTATTGGATAGTACATCTGATAGAATATTCTCTGTAACATTTTGTACTATGCGTATCACTAATCCAGTATAAATATCAGTCATACCATACTATGTCTGATGCGAGATTGTAATCGTCCTATTGTAAAACCCTAAATCAATATATCAAAGCATTCGGCACAAGTTATCCAATTCATCGTGTTCCTTAACTGTTCTCGATTGTTTATAATAGTGTTTGATTGCTTATTACTTGATCTACTGTTGAATCACTAGTAATTACTTGTTCATCTTATTAATTTCAACACTCAACACAATTTACTGCTTTCGGCAGTGTCTACTTCCGAGAAATATAAGAAAGGCATTTTAGCTCACTCCTTTGACTCAGAAAGGGCATTTTCTGACTCACTGGCAGGAGTTTTAGAAAAGTTCTTGGTTGCATCCTCATCGTGTTTATCATCATATTCGTTTGAAGGGTACTGAAAGAATGGACTTTGTTTGTTGTATATAAGATAATTTTTATTTGTGGTTTTTCTTGCCCATCCGCAATTAAAGGTGTTTTCTGAAGAATTAGTTTTAGCAGGAGATTTGAAAACTTCAGTTGCATGATACAACTGATCTACTAATTTGTTTAGTCTTACATTATCGCTTTGGGCTAAATCCCTTTGCGATGTCAAAAACTGATTTGAATTTTCTAACAAAGTCCTAGAAGTCTATTCGATTTTGAAATCAGCAGTAAGTTTATCACAAAAATAGTTTCTTATCCTCTAGCCTATTCTTCAACTTTATCACTTCGTTATACCTATCATCCCTTTCTTCCAGAACCCGCTGATATGCAGCTAAGGCATCTGCACATGTGTTAGATATTTTTTCTAGAGCAGGTTCTAGATTATTAGAGTAAATATGATGTGTATGAAGCATGTTACGTACCTGCTCGATAATGCTCACTCCTTTGCCAGGTTTGTGGTTGACCATAAAAGCATAGTTCTTTGGCATGTAGGAAGATGAGGATTCAGCAACGTCTTTGAGATGCTTGGAGTTTACTAATCCTGGGATTGAAGTTTCTGGGTTTGATTGCACCATCATGCATTCATCGAAGCCTTTTCCTCTTTTTCGCTTGTTCTCAAGGTGTTCGTCTTCATCCCCAGAAGACCAGATTTCAACATTTCTGGATGCAACAAACGCCTTGACTTTCTCTTCTTCTTTTTCTTTCGGGTAGTTTCTCGGAGCTCTACAGTCTGCGGCATAGTGCCAGAGTCCTCTGCAATTGTGACACTTGATTACTTCCAAGTCATTCTTTTCAGAATTGTGAGCTTGGTTGGTGCTGACGGCTGGAACTGCTTTTGGTTTCTCCTGATGCTGCTCTTCAGGTTTCGGATAATATCGATTTTGTCCTGATTGATGGTGTCCTTTCTGATAGTTGTATTTTGATTGATGTCCTCCATTTTGGTTAGAGGGACGGAAGTTTTTCTTTGGACTAAAATAAGAGGGGATTCTGTTAAATTTTTGACTAATCATGGCAATTTCGTGTTGGTAGGTAGCTTCTTCAGCTTCGTCATATTCGGAATAGCATGATTCAGAAGTTTGAACTGGAGCAGGGAGAGCAAGGGTTGGAGTTTTAGATTGAATGGATGGTTGCGAATATGGAGATGGTTGGTATTGAACTGTCGGAGCTTGATAGTAGGAAGGGTAAGAAATTTGTGGTTGTGAAGGGTGATACGAGGGTACACGAGTTGGTTGTTGAACTTGTTGTGGATTCTGAATGGAAACAATCTGAGGTGTAGAATTGTTTGGGTTGATCAGTTGCCGAGTTGCTTGATGATACTGTACCAGTTGTTAAGGAGTGTTACCCATCGTCAGATAGTTGTGTTCTGCAACTAAGGCCAACGGTCCTCCGAGTTGCAGTTGCTGTTGAGTGCCCTTTATGTCATGTTCTTGCCCAATGAGATTGTTGTATAGTCGGTACATGGTGAAGGTTTTCAACTTTCCAGAGTCTTGAAGAATCATTTTAACAAGCACCCACTCTTTTCCAAGTCCTTCAAGAAATCGAAGATTAATTTCTTGATTGGTTCTCTCTGCTCTTGAACTTAGGAGTCTTGTAACGATTATAGAGAAGTGGGTGTACTCTGAAAGACTTGACACCAGTTTTTGATCTTTTGCTTCCTCCGTCCCTAAGAACATGTTTTGTAAGAGAACCCAAATTTGTTGGGCTGTTGTGCAATTTTGTATAAGAATAAATAGTTCCGGAGGGATTCCACATTGGATCTCGGTGAAAGCAATTTCGTCGTTGTCCGTTTTCTCAATATCAAGAGGGGCCAATCTTGGCTGAGAAGTACCACCTAGAGCCTCTTCACCAGTGTCGGGTCTAGGGGTGTAAGTTGGGAGGTGAGGTCCTTCCTCAATAGAACACCATATATCTTTTCCCTTGGTTTTGAGATAATTGCGTATTCTGGATGCCCAGCCATTATACTCGGTAGGGATGAGTATAGGGGCTCTGTTAGAACCACCGACACTGTTTGCAACATTTAAAGAGTAATTCATTTGCATTTTGAGTAAGAAGGGAAGTTTTTGAACTGTTTGAAACGAAAGAGATAGTTTTGAGAGTTTGAGCTATAATATAATGCAATGATCCACAGAGGATTCTAAGGTTGTTGCTACAGCCAGGATTTTGAGCAAACTAGGCACTTAGAATCTTATAGACAGCTATTCAGGCTCTGATACCAATTGTTGTCGCCAAATATTCTAAGTAAGTGCGGAAAGTAAAGTTGCGGAAAGTAAAGTTCCAAAACTGGGAAGTTTCGGATGAGGACAAGTCTGAAGACTTGAGTTGATTTGCAGAATGTAATAAGTACTTAGAAAAGATCAATAGCTCAACAATACATAAAGTAAATTAATAGTTAGATAATAAGAAATGTAAAGACAGGAAATTTGAGATGCAGGAAATATAAAGACTGAAGGAAATGCATATAAGAATTGGAGAGTTGATGGAATGAGAGATTATATTGATAAATGTAAAAGTGTTACACAAAGTCTCTCAAACTCATGAGGACTGAAGATGGACATGGTCTCCCTTTTATAGGATAAGGGAAGACCTTTGGATAAAGACCTATGGACTGAAGAGTAGACAACACGTCTCTCTTCAGTCAGACAAGAAGGATAAAACTAATATAATAATACAATGTCAGACTAGGGTGGCTTATCTAGAATAAAATAATACACTAAGTACAACCGACATACTTCTAAAAGGCCACGCCTGATCTAGTCTAATCATATCCTATACGTTGAAGTGCTTATCCTTTGCCTTATCTTCAAGATGATCTTCAGATCTTCAGTCTTCTTTGTAGAATGATTAAGTATGATAGTTCCTATAAGTTGATCACATTGATAATCTGAAATCCTGAGAGGATTTCGGAGTCCTTGCATTTCTGAATCAGAGTATCTTAGGAATATGATCTTTGTTGGTCTTGAATGGTCTTCTAAGTTAGTTCGGAGTATAGACTTCCGAACTATGTCTTCCGAGAAGTGTACTTTCTGATCTCGATATAATTTGGAGTTCCGAAATCCAAGACTGGATTTCGGAGGTCTATCAGAACACAACTCATCTAAGACAATAATTATAGATATAAAGTGTAACGTCCCAATTTCAAACTTTCTAAAATTTATTTATTATCAAGGTTCCAATAAAATATTTCTTCCAAAAAGTAAATCTGTTTGACATATTTATTAAACCAACAGCGGAAACAATTGAAAATCATAACATAATTCATTAAAATAAATCTTCTTGTATGCGATGCGCCGCCGTCACGCCTTGCCCTTCCCTTTGTCAATCGATTTACCTGAATTATTATAAAAACAACGGGTAAGCTTAAAGCTTAGTGAGTCCACAAATTACCATACATGCCCACACATTAAACAACCCGTCCTCGAGAACGACCCGACCCTACCCGCCATACAACAGCTACGGGCGTCCATCATACAACAGCTATGGACACGGGAAGGTTCTACCCATCATACAACAGCTATGGGTTCCCGGTTATGGCCCAGCCCATCATACAACAGCTATGGGACAAGGAAATAGTCCAACTCGCCATACAACAGCTACGAGGGGACACGCATCAGTACTGAGCCCAACAACAAATAACCACAGATATAGAGCAAATCATATAACTGTAAATAACACACAAGATGCCTAACATGCAACATCATATAGTAAGGTGAGGATACTCACCTGATTCGAAACCGCACATATATTCTCTAATATCCCCACTTAGCTCATCCACACACCTAGATCCCACACACATACAACATATCAATTACTGACTAGGCTCTTACAGACCTGTCTAAAGGTTAGACTCACTATTTGCCATCAAACCGTGGTCAAAACTAAGTCCCCGGTCACACAGTCGCTCGCCGCGGCGTGGCACCTCATCCTACGCGCCGCGGCTATCATCGAATAATTACGGGGTTTCAGCCGAGTCCGCGCCACTGACATAGCCAGTCCGCGTCGCGGCTCGTAACATTCCAAAATGTTTTTCAGCGATTAACAGTACATCAATCAGTTAGGGTTCCTTTCTACACCCTTCCTGGGATCAGGAACTACCCTAAGGTCACTTCCTTATAGACATGCAAGTCCATGCATGTCCTTGGTTCAAACCCTAAGGGCTACAAATCTTCTAAAGCTACAAACCAACTGGTAACACCATATGACGGGATAAAAAGGAAAGTCAGAAGACTAAATCTTCTTACCTCACTTCTGAAGGACGGAGTGATGCCCACGATCCGTTCAAAACCTTCTCCCGCGTGGATCTCCTTCTTCTAATCTCCCAAAACCTTCAACACCTCGAGACCAAAGAGTATCTGCCGAAACCAGATACCTCTACTCTAGAAACTCTCCAAAAACACGAACCCTAGGGCTGGGGTCCTTTTTATAGGCGTTTAAATCCGAATTAGGGTTTTTCATGACTGCGGCGCACCGCGCCGCAGATTCTTTAGAACCGCGCCGCGCGTACAAATCCTACGCGATTCTAGATTCTTCCAAAAGCCGCGCCGCGGATTCCTTCGGGCCGCGACTCGGCGGAACGGGTCTAACAATTCTCTCCTACTTAACTGGATTTCGTCCCCGAAATCCGTGCCGATAAATAATTCTGGATAATGACTCCGCATTTCCTCCTCCGGTTCCCAAGTCCATTCGGACCCTTTTCGATGCTGCCACTAAACCTTCACTAATCCTATTGTTTTATTCCGCAAAGTCTTTATCTTCTTTTCAATGATGGCAATTGGTCGCTCCACATAATTTAGACGTTCATCTAATTGAATATCCTCCAAAGGTACTATTGTGGATTCCTCAGTCACGCACTTTCTGAGCTGCGAAACGTGAAACGTGTCGTGAATCTGACTAAGCTGTTCGGGTAGCTCCAACCGGTAAGCTACCTCACCTACACGGGCGACAATTCGATATGGTCCAATGTACCTAGGGCCAAGCTTTCCTCGCTTCCTAAAACGAATAACTCCCTTCCAAGGTGACACCTTTAGAAGAACATAATCCCCGACTTGAAACTCGAGATCGGACCGTCGCCTATCAGCATAACTTTTCTGTCGGCTTTGAGCAGTTAACAATCTCTCCCGAACCTTCTGAATTAACTCAGTTGTCTTGAGCACCACCTCTGTACTTCCCAATACCTGCTGGCCAACCTCACCCCAGCAAATACGTGTCCGACATTTTCTTCCATACAACATTTCAAAGGGAGCTCTGCCAATGCTCGCGTGATAACTGTTATTGTAAGAAAACTCAGCTAAAGGGAGATGGGAATCCCAACTCCCGCCAAAATCGATGACGCATACCCTGAGCATATCTTCCAGCGTTTGAATCGTCCTTTCACTCTGCCCATCCGTCTGAGGATGATATGCGGTGCTGAAATGAAGGCGAGTGCCTAATTCCTCATGAAACTTCTTCCAAAACCTAGACGTAAATCGGACATCCCGGTCGGATATCACCGAGACCGGTATACCATGCCGAGAGATAATCTCATCTGTGAAGACCTTAGCCAATTCCTTTGCAGAGTAAGTCTCTTGGATGGGGAGGAAATGAGCACTTTTGGTCAACCTATCCACGATAACCCAAATAGTGTCCATATGTCGAGGGGTTCTTGGCAACTTCGTGATGAAATCCATTGTGATATGCTCCCATTTCCATTCTGGGATCTCAAGAGGCTGCAACTTACCATGAGGCCGTTGGTGCTCGGCCTTGACCTTACGACAGGTCAAACATCTTTCGACAAACCAAGCTACTTCCCTCTTCATGCCTGGCCACCAATAATATTCACGCAGATCCCTATACATCTTAGTCGCTCCAGGGTGGATAGAGAACCTGGATTTATGCGCCTCCTCCAATAGGGTTTGACGAACCTCGCCTAGCTTCGGTACCCAAATCCTCTCGCGACAAGTCAACAAATCCCTACTATCTTTGACCATAGCTGCCAACTGACCCACAATCCTCTCACTTTTCTGATTCTCGCTCTTGCTTGCTTCCACTTGGGCTTTCCTAATCAGCTCAAGCAGCGGAGTCACAATTGTCATCCTTAGACAAACGCCCCGAAGGGGTGCACTCGAAGCCTTACGACTTAACGCATCCGCTACCACATTGGCCTTTCCAGGGTGGTAGTGTATCTCACAATCATAGTCTTTTAATACATCCAACCATCTCCTCTGTCTCATATTGAGGTTTTCCTGATCCATCAGGTACTTCAAACTCTTGTGATCCATGAAAATGGTGCACTTTACTCCATACAAATAGTGTCTCCAAATCTTGAGAGCGAAGACCACCGCTCCCAATTCCAAATCATGAGTAGGGTAGTTAGTTTCATGGGGCTTCAACTGTCGCGAGGCGTAAGCGATCACCGTGCCTCGTTGCATCAAGACTGCCCCCAATCCCGTGATTGATACATCGCAGTAAACTACCATATCCTCCATGCCCTCAGGCAAAGTCAAAACCGGAGCTTCACACAATTTCCGCCGCAAAGTCTCAAAAGCTTGCTGCTACTCCTCACCCCACCGAAAAGCAGCATTTTTCTTAGTTAGCCGGGTCAAAGGTACTGCAACCTTTGAGAAGTCTCGGATGAAACGACGGTAATAACCAGCCAGACCCAAGAAATTTCTAATCTCCGAGGGAGTCTTCAGAACCTCCCACCTCATCACGGCCTCTACCTTAGCCGGGTCTACCGTGATTCCTTGCTCATTTACAATGTGACCCAAAAACTGAACCTCCCGTAGCCAAAAGTCACACTTGGATAATTTTGCATAAAGCTTCTCCTTCCTTAAGGTCTCTAATACTTCCTTTAAGTGTTGTTCATGTTGTTCCCTGCTCCGAGAATAGACTAAGATGTCGTCAATGAAAACTATAACTGACCGATCCAACATCGGTCGACACACCCAATTCATTAAGTCCATAAAAGCTGCAGGTGCATTGGTCAGTCCAAACGGCATCACTACAAACTCGAAGTGGCCGTACCTCGTTCGAAAAGCCGTTTTCGGGATGTCTTCCTCCCGAACTCGCATTTGATGGTAACCTGACCGCAAATCAATTTTTGAAAACCACGAAGCGCCCTGCAGTTGGTCGAATAAGTCGTCAATGCGAGGCAATGGATATCGATTCTTCATCGTAAGTTTATTCAACTCACGATAATCTATGCACATCCTGTTGGAACCATCCTTCTTCTTAACAAACAAAATAGGCGCTCCCCATGGCGAGCAACTGGGTCGAATAAATCTCTTATCTAATAATTCTCGAAGTTGAATAGACAACTCCAGCATCTCCGGAGGCGCAAGACGATACGGTGCTTTAGCTATCGGAGCTGCACCGGGAGTTAAGTCGATCTTAAATTCCACCTGTCTCTCTGGCGGCACGCTAGGCAGGTCCTCGGGAAAAACATCAGGAAAATCCCGAACCACTGGTATATCACCTACTTTCTGCTGTGGCTTCCTTTCTCGTGTGTCTACAACATAAGCCACAAATCCCGAACCTCCATGCTGAAAATGTCTGCGTGCCCTAGCAGCTGAACAGAAAACTGCACTTCGATTCTTTCTCTCGCCCTGCACAACCAGCTCTCCCCCACTTGGGGTTTGAATCCACACTCGCTTGTTCTTACAATCGATCCATGATTCATGCTGACCCATCCAATCCATACCGATGATGACTCTGGAGTCACTCAACGGTATAGAGATGAGATCGATCGGAAACTTTATTCCTTGAATCACGACTTCGCATCCCCGATAAACACTAGTCGCTTGCACGGTTTTATCATCCGCAATTTCCACTTCTAATGGCTGATGAAGAGTTCCTAAAGCAATACCGAAACTCTTTCCCAACGTGGCAGACACAAAAGAATGACTAGCACCCGAATCAAATAGTGCAAAGGTAGGCGTAGAGTTGACTAAGAATGTTCCTAATCAAAGCATAATAGACATATTAATTACACACACCACAATAACGAGGCAAGTAAAGAAAGAGTACCCGTGACGACGTCAGGCGCATCCTGTGCCTCCTCGGCGGTCATGACGAATGCTCGACCCTTGGTCTTAGGGGCTTCCCCTTTCCCCTGCCTACCATCGGTAATCCGGAGTGTAGTGGGTGCCGGATTCTGAACCACTCCCTAAGTCAGACGGGGACATTGGGCCTTGAAGTGGCCCACTTGGTTACAATTAAAACAAATCTTGACCTCTTGCCGACAATATTTAGCATAGTGGCCCTCCTTTCCACACTTATGACATATTAGCACCCAGCAACGTCCCTCATGATTCCTTCCACATTTACCACACTTACCCTGGCTCCTTTGCCCTTGCTTTCCCTGATCTGCCCCTCGAAATTTCTCCGACACCTGCTGAGTCTGAGTAGGCGCCGGACGCTTCTGCTTTTGTTGGGTTTCCAGTTCCAACTCTCGGGCCCGAGCAGCCGCTATCATATCAGTAAGAGTTTGGTGCCTAGCAGCAGACACAAATTCCCGAATGTCGGTGTGAAGCATCGCCAAGTATCGTGTCATCCTCATGCGCTCGGTTGCCGCAAACTCTGGACAGAAAAGTGCCCGTTCATTAAACTTCTTGGTGATTTCCGTCACCGTCTCAGTAGTCTGAGTCAGAATTAGGTATTCTTGCGCCAAGCGTTCCATTTCCACCTGTGGAACATACTCCAATTTGAACTGTTCCTTAAACTGCGGCCATGTAATGGCATCCAACTGAGCAGGAGTGAGATCTTTCGTTCGTATTTCCCACCAATCCTTCGCACCCTCTCTTAAAAGATTTGCCGCAAACGTTACCTTGGAGTTCTCATGACAGGAACATGTGCGGAAAGCACCCTCCACTGCGGAAATCCACCGCATGCTAACAATCGGATCCCTGCCCCCATCGAACATCGGAGGCGAACAAGCCGAAAAGTCGTTATAACTTGCATCCCTAGCACGTGATGTGCCCTGAGTAGCCAGTCGTTCCTCGAGCATTGCCCATAGCTCAGCCTTAATCGTACCAAAGAACTGAGGTATCGCAGCCAACACTTCCCGCGAAACCTCCACCGCTATCAGGTTACGGAGATTCTCATCAGTCGGTCCTCCCCCACTCGAGGCACCCGCATCTGGTCCACCGTTACTTCGAGTGACTGCCATTCTGAAATGCGCAACAGTTTCTAATATCAATACTCGGGTCACTCCTATCTATCCAACTACTTGACTTTCTAGGACTTTGTTTGACTACTCTTGACTCAAGCGTGAATCCTGTGCTTTCGGTAATACTGGCCTGGTACTACCTTCCACACCTATTCGCCCTTGTTCCAAGTTCGTCAACCATCCCCCTAAAACGTCACACGCACTAAACCATTTCCTTTGACTCATGTGGTCATGCACCGTGGTGCCTAATCTTTTGATCTAACTCTCCATCTCACACGTGCCTAAGAGAACTATTGCTAATGTCGTCGAGTCACCTCACGGACGCACAGCCGTACACAATCAGGAATAAGATAGACGTTTGAATAACTGATCTACCCTAAAGTCACAACCAAACAAGGAACAGCCAGTAAGGCCAGACCAAGAATTCTTAGGCTATCTTACCCTAATTGTATATAACCTACCAGCATTCACTAAGCAACCTAACGACAGTAGCATAAAATTCCGAAGCAGCACATATGGTACAAAAACAGTCTACAGAGTATATTATCCTGGCAGCTTTACATCCTAACACAATACATTTTATCACATAACACAAACTTGGCATGGGTAATTGGGAATCACAAAACTTACTTGAGCTCGGCTGACGGTTCGCATCGCATCTTCTTTTACTTTAATTTAACCTTCCAAAAACATTTTCTTAACAAAATCGCTCGTCCTAAGTTTGAGTTTGGATTCCAATACAGTTCATCCAAATCCGTCAAACCAAGGCTCTGATACCAATTTGTAACGTCCCAATTTCAAACTTTCTAAAATTTATTTATTATCAAGGTTCCAATAAAATATTTCTTCCAAAAAGTAAATCTGTTTGACATATTTATTAAACCAACAGCGGAAACAATTGAAAATCATAACATAATTCATTAAAATAAATCTTCTTGTATGCGATGCGCCGCCGTCACGCCTTGCCCTTCCCTTTGTCAATCGATTTACCTGAATTATTATAAAAACAACGGGTAAGCTTAAAGCTTAGTGAGTCCACAAATTACCATACATGCCCACACATTAAACAACCCGTCCTCGAGAACGACCCGACCCTACCCGCCATACAACAGCTACGGGCGTCCATCATACAACAGCTATGGACACGGGAAGGTTCTACCCATCATACAACAGCTATGGGTTCCCGGTTATGGCCCAGCCCATCATACAACAGCTATGGGACAAGGAAATAGTCCAACTCGCCATACAACAGCTACGAGGGGACACGCATCAGTACTGAGCCCAACAACAAATAACCACAGATATAGAGCAAATCATATAACTGTAAATAACACACAAGATGCCTAACATGCAACATCATATAGTAAGGTGAGGATACTCACCTGATTCGAAACCGCACAGATATTCTCTAATATCCCCACTTAGCTCATCCACACACCTAGATCCCACACACATACAACATATCAATTACTGACTAGGCTCTTACAGACCTGTCTAAAGGTTAGACTCACTATTTGCCATCAAACCGTGGTCAAAACTAAGTCCCCGATCAAACAGTCGCTCGCCGCGGCGTGGCACCTCATCCTACGCGCCGCGGCTATCATCGAATAATTACGGGGTTTCAGCCGAGTCCGCGCCGCTGACATAGCCAGTCCGCGTCGCGGCTCGTAACATTCCAAAATGTTTTTCAGCGATTAACAGTACATCAATCGGTTAGGGTTCCTTTCTACACCCTTCCTGGGATCAGGAACTACCCTAAGGTCACTTCCTTATGGACATGCAAGTCCATGCATGTCCTTGGTTCAAACCCTAAGGGCTACAAATCGTCTAAAGCTACAAACCAACTGGTAACACCATATGATGGGATAAAAAGGAAAGTCAGAAGAGTAAATCTTCTTACCTCACTTCTGAAGGACGGAGTGATGCCCACGATCCGTTCTAAACCTTCTCCCGCGTGGATCTCCTTCTTCTAATCTCCCAAAACCTTCAACACCTCGAGACCAAAGAGTATCTGCCGAAACCAGATACCTCTATTCTAGAAACTCTCCAAAAACACGAACCCTAGGGCTGGGGTCCTTTTTATAGGCGTTTAAATCCGAATTAGGGTTTTTCATGACTGCGGCGCACCGCGCCGCGGATTCTTTAGAACCGCGCCGCGCGTACAAATGCTACGCGATTCTAGATTCTTTCAAAAGCCGCGCCGCGGATTCCTTCGGGCCGCGACTCGGCGGAACGGGTCTTACATAAAGCACATTTAAATATCACATTTAAGACATAACTATTTGTTCATTACGTAAGGCATTCATACAAAATACTTGTCTATCATTCCATCAAAATAAAGAGATTAACAATACATCCAAACATATCGAAAGACGAGTTGGTCAACGATTTGACTTTAGCACTAACAATTAACACAAAAGGTCAGATTGTTTTTATTAAACTATTACAATTTGCAAAAATTAATACCTAAATTGTTCATTCTCATTACAATTTACAGTCCCCTTCTGTGGATATTAATAGTGGGTTAGAGAAGACCTCTACAAAAGAAAGTCAAAATAATTTTCCAATACCTGTAAGTTAATGGCAATTTCATTCTTTTTAAATTAAAACCATTCTATGGCAATTTACCTTGTTATCGTAAATTGTGACATCCGCCTAAAATGGATTCGGGTCAACCCAACCCAATTGGAAATTTAATAAACCCTACTCGAGATTTCTTGACGCTAATAGGATCAAAACCCTTACACTACGATATAAATTGACGTTAATAGCAATATAGCATAGTATAACGTTATAACTATAATCAAATTAAATTATGATACCATATTAAAATAACATCAAAGTATGATGCTCTAATTAAATTAAAAAATCAAACTTGAATGCTATAATTAAACTTCAAATCAAAGTAGATTGTTATAATCAAACTGTGACATCCGCCTAAAATGGATTCGGGTCAACCCAACCCAATTGGAAATTTAATAAACCCTACTCGAGATTTCTTGACGCTAATAGGATCAAAACCCTTACACTACGATATAGATTGACGTTAATAGCAATATAGCATAGTATAACGTTATAACTATAATCAAATTAAATTATGATACCATATTAAAATAACATCAAAGTATGATGCTCTAATTAAATTAAAAAAATCAAACTTGAATGCTATAATTAAACTTCAAATCAAAGTAGATTGTTATAATCAAATAATAACCTATTTTTTATAAAACTCTATTTTTATAAACACTACATTAAATTTTATAAAACTCTTAAGATGCTTGTGTTAGTGGGGAATTATGAAGACCACCAAAAGTAAATGTTTATTTCCATTGTCTCCCACTCACACCTCCCATCATTTTTCCTTTCATTTTTCTCCCAACACATTATTCTCATCACCACTCAAACCATATCTATTCTTTCTCTCACTCTCAATCTCGAAATTCCTCCTGGAAATCTTCATATTTCAGCCAAGAACACTCCAATATACTCAAATCTCCATCCCTCTTGAAGCATTCATCAAGGTATGTTGTTAAAAGTCTCAAATTCATGAATGAAACAAATTAAATCCACCAAACTATCTAAAACTCATTTTATGCATAAACCTGATTTTTCTCAGGATCCCATCAATAAAATAACAAGTTCTGGAAATTTTCAGAAAATAACTTATTTTTATTGAATTACTATAATTATTGCAATAAAATAGGGCAATAATTCACATAAAATACTTTTTGGAGTCAATAAATTCTGGGAAATTTTAGAACAACCCATATATTGAGTAAAGTGGATTTATAAAGTTTCATGCATTTATATTATTGTTTGATGCTTATTTTGTATTTTATTTTGTTGTAGATAAATAAATTGCTAAATATAGTTATGTATGTTAAAAACTAGATTTTATATTTTTTGCACCTTATTAACATTTTTAAGACTCCATGACAAAATTTACAGATTTTAGTAAGAATGTTTGCTTATTTTACCTGATTTAATGATTATTTAATGGTTTAAATTGATAATACATATCTACACATGTCCAAAAATTATAAACCCTTATCAGAATATAATATATAACATTTTAATCATAAATAAAAGGTTTAATGAATTTATCTTAATATTGTCCTATTATTTATGATTTTATTGATTAGTTAATAATGAAAAACATAAGAAATACTTCCCGTAGTCTAAAGTATCCAAAATCTTTACAGTAGGCTCAATATAATGTTAGAAAACTATGGTTAATTTTCCAGAAATTTTGGGAATCATTTATTATTTTTCCCGAAATTTGTTGTGGTTTAATTATTAAAATACTAAATAAATACTAAAGCAGTTACGAAAAATATGAAAATTTTACATTAATTACTATTTTATGAAATAATGATTTTCGGATAATTTCAGAATTTTTCATTACTGTTTAGTATTTAAAACCATTTTCCTAAATATCTAAGCATGTAAAAATACATTTTTAATGATTATTTTATATAAATAATTGTTTATAATATATAAAATCTGTAAATACTTATAATTTGACTAGTTATTATTTTAATAAGAAATTATTAAAATCTTGCCTAAAGTGAAAATATAAATTAATTAAGGAAAGTAATTAATTCAATTTAAAATTCATTTAACATATGAATACATTAATATTCAAAACAAAATTTGGATTATTGTTAATTCATCTAATATAAGAATATGTGTCTAATTATTTTTATTAATACTATATTCCCGTTTATCGATTCCTAAGCCAAAACTATTAATTATATTAGGTTCTACGACATTTTGACTCGAGCCGTCTATCGTACAACACGCGCATTCCTTATTGGACTAATGTGAGTTATCTACCCCATATTTTATAATTTTCAATGCTTTTGGGGTGTATCATGTGGTTTTAATATGTTCCAACTTCATTTTATTATTTTAACACAATTGAGACATTGTTGGGACATTTATACATGAATCATTATTTGTATAATTATTGTTTGTTTACGCTACATGTACTTGTAGTGCATTACCATTTTTAGTCTAATCTCCATGACTATGCCCGTATTCTTGAGGTACATTATGGACAATAATAGCGCTATGGGGTTGACCACCCCGCTTTGGGACGCTAAGGTGATTGATTGCACGTGGTTGAGTGTGTATGATGATTAGATGCTCCATCCTATATATATATATATATACATATATATGTATATATAGGGTGAGGACTTATTGTTGTTGTTATCATTTGTTAATCAATTTTTGATTTATAAACTGTTATCTCAATAACAGTTGCTTGCCAACTTCAAAAGAAAACAAATTTCAAATTATTCAAACTCACAATTTTCTTTAATAAAACTAGATTACTCACCAACTCTCGTAGTTGACCTGTTTTTACCCATGATGCAGATTTGAAGAATAAAGTTGATGAAAAGTAGGGTGTACCTTAGAAACCTACAAGACTATTTAAATTTGATGTAATAAATGTTGTTGTATTTGGATTTGTATTTGTATGTTGTGGATCTTGTTCGCATACTTAGTACTTAATTGAATCTAATCATATTATGACATAGTTGTCATGAGACTTTGAACAATATATCATGCCTTGATCGATTCTGCCAAGGATCGGGGTGTGACATAAATGGCAATTTGCAGTCCCTTTCTGTGGAGATTAATGGTGGGACAAAGAATAACTCCCCCAAAGAAATTCAAAATAATGTTGTAACACTGGTAAGTAAATGGCAATTTCACTGTTTATAACCATTATGTGGCAATTTACCTTTTTATTGTTTTTCTAGGTTACAAAGAATAAAAGTAAAAAAAAGTCTTGGATTTCAGACTCCAAATATTGAGAAGACATCTCCCACAGAGTCCTCAAAAATCCCACAGGTATGATGTTAAGCTTTTTATTGTTTTATATGAATACTTCATGAGTTAAATTTTATGATGTTAAATTGGATTGTTTTTGTTTCCATGAATATTTGTAGACAATAAATTGTAGACTGTGTACCCTTAATACTACAAATGTTGTGGCACGTGGTACCGTTCATATTGCAATGGGCAAACAAACCCTTCATGGAGTTCCACTGCAAGAAGATTGCTATAGAGCTTCCATTGATGAAGTGATAAAGACAGCATCTTTTTTGCCAATTCAAACCCCTGAATACAAAACTGTTGGGGATGCAGTTAATACTTTTATGCCTTGGCTAAAATACCTTGTCTTATTGGACTCACCAGTTTGTTCCTTAATTAATCTTCAAATTACTTAATTGTTGATTTTTTTTGGTAAATCTAGGTACCTGATTCCATACCCCCTCAACGGATGATTCCATACCCCCTCAACTGAAAAGATATGCAAAGTTGTAAGAAGCCAAGGAAAGTTTATACAACTGCAGATGCCATTCTGAATAAGAAGGCCACAAGGAGCAACATGAAAAAGACAATTAACCCTTTCACAACATTGCCCATTAATCATATACTATAAATTTCATGTATCTAAATTCAATCAATATTGTAAATTTATGCATTATGTATATTAATAGTAAAACAATTCTCTTTTATCATGTTTTCTTTTATATTTATTTGTAAAATTAACTAAAATGTGGCTAAATATGTGTCTAACTTATAGCAAATGTCATTGTACTAATAAAAAAGTGGCTATATACAAACATTAGCGACAGTTTATGAAATTTTTTGTGTCCGTTAATACAAATTCATGTGACAATTAGACTATCGATAGTCACGTTGAAAGATATTGTGTGTCGATACAGCAAATAAGGCTACACTTTAATTGATTCAACATTTGAAGATTATAAGCAATAGTCACGTTCACAATTTATTGTGTGTCTAAAGGATAACACATGTTATGGTTAAAATAAATTGATGTGGCTAAATATACCAAAAAGGCCATCTTCAAAATGATTTGTGTGACTATAAGGACTTTGTAGTCATGTCTTAATTTAGCATACGTGACTAAAGGGTAAATACAATGACACATTCTAGATAATTGTGTGTCAAAAAGACAAACAACGTCATGCTAATAAACGTTCGTGTGACTAAATATAACCAAACGCGACAAAAAAAATAGTTTCATTTTACCATTGGACGACCAATAGTCACTATCAAAAAAAATTTATGTGTCTACAAAGAGGTTATCGCCACGGTTGAAATAACTTCATGTGACAATTGGTGTATTATAATCACTAGAAATATTTAAATGTGTGTCTGGAAACACTTATTTGACTAACGTGTTAATTAATGTGTCTAAACCAAAACAACCACCACGGTCATATGAATTTCATGTGTCCAATCATGAACGATAGTCAGTATCGAAAATTACATGTGTGTCTATAAATAGTTTATGGTTACGGTAATTGAAGAAAATACTTGATACGATAACGCTTTTGGCGTCGGTTTGGATAATTGTATGTGACTAAATGTTTAATAATTCATTTTAGTGTGACTAAATAATAGTAAATGCCTCTTATTAAATTGATTCACATCGCCATTCGGTTTAAAATAGTCACCATCAAAAACCAGTTGTGTGTCTACAAACAGTTTTAGCCACACTTTGGTCGAAATGCTTCATTAATTTAACAGTTATTCATGTAAATTAGTCACGCTTTTTAATTACCGTCACAGTTTTTCGGTTGATACAACCACACAAAACAAATGTAGTCGTATGGTATCTAAAATGACATGACCTTTGGTCACATTTCTGGATGAAAAAATGTCGTGTGCCTAAAGACACCTAGTCACGGTTTTTTTGTATGGCTATATCCGTTTCGTGTACTAGTGAGGAAAAAGGAATTATATTAAAAACGCGTTTGGTTGAAAAATCAATGGAATGAATTTACATAAGATTCCATTAAAACCCATAAATAAATGAATTTATCATTTCTTTAGATAAACACAAATAATTGATATTCCATTTCTTCGTTTTTCTTATCTCCCAATTAAAATGACCAATTTAACACTACAAAACTTGTAGCCATATGCATGTCCAACATAGACATGATAAGATTTTAAAGGTAATCATATACACTTTTAGCTCATATTGTTAATAAATGTATTCAACCAAGTGAGGAATATCAACATTGAGTAATAAAAGAAGGTAACAATATGTTTAACAATTTTACTATGTTGATTGATTATATGTAATTTATTCAGAGTTTTATTTTTATTATAAGAATTTGTTTAACAAAACCATTTTTGGTATATAGTGTTATTTAGTCATTTTTGTAAATAAAGAAATAACCAAAAAATCAATAAATGATAATGATAACCCTTTTCAATTAAATAGAACCCCTTATTAATTATTCATAAAATTGCTCATTTACAAGTTTATTAATTAGTTCCACACAACCAAACCAATACCATAACCAAATCAATACCCACCACCAGAAATGCAACCACTTGAATCGACAAGGAGGACGGAGAAATCATCGAATAAAACAATGACGACACAAAAATGTCGAAAAAACTGTTCACTGGACGAAGAACCGGCTTTAGCAAAATTGTGGATAGCAATTTCCGAAGATGCCTCTAAAGGCAATAGCCAAAGTTTTGAGAGCATATGGAAAAACATTTTGGCACATTTTCATGAAAAAATGGGTCGAGGGTTTATTGGAATAACAACAAAATTGTGTGGAAAATGGAGAAAGTTGTGAGTGGCGCCGAAAGCTATTTTAACATTTTCAATAGCACGTTAGAAAATATGCACGACAAAACGAGAAACCTTTTCCTCACTTGAAAGCGTGGGATGTTTGCAAAAACGGGTCCAAATAGTTACTTGTTCCATCGGGCTAAAAACAGGCAAGGACATCAAAATCAAATGACCATATTTCCGACTCTCGAAACCCAATCGAACTCAACAAAGATGACGATGATTTTCCAAGGGAGAACTGTTTCACCGGCTGATGGGGCACGATAAAACGAAGCGAGCCGTCATGACCTCGTCAAATAAAGAAAAATTGGCGGACAAGTTAGACCTTTTAGTCGAAAGATTTGACTGACATCTTTAATTACAACAAGAAAAGTTCCTATAAGACGCGATCGACAAATGTTTTATGATTGACAACTTTCTAAAATTGCCAAGTGACGGATCAACCGACCGAGAGCTCGAGGCACTTGAAGGGATAAAAAAAATTCGTAGAAAATATTTAGATTAATGTTTTGTTTAAATCATTTGTGTTTTTAATTAATATAATGTTTTCTTAGTTAATGTAATGTTTTTTAATATTAATGAAATGTTTTGTTTAATTAAAAAATTTAAATTAAATAGTGATTATTTCCATAGATAAATGATGAGGAAGTTCTACTAACATGACGATAAAATGACAACACTTTTAATGTCTGAGATATCATCAAAAACATGATCCTTAGATTAGGGGCGTGTGTTGGGAATATTTGTGATGAAGTGCTGATGCATCCGAAGTCCTACACGAAGACCTCTTAATGTAAAACCCCGACGTAATAAACAAGGAGAGGACCCCAAAGTCTGAATATTCTGAAGGGTATCACCTGGTGGATCCGAAGACTTCACAGTTGTCAAACATTTTGATGCACGCGTGGTTGCAGACTACGTGTTGCATGTATCTAGCATTCTATTGGATAGTACATCTGATAGAATATTCTCTGTAACATTTTGTACTATGCGTATACCATACCGTGTCTGATGCGAGATTGTAATCAACGTATTGTAAAACCCTAAATCAATCTATCAAAGCATTCGGCACAAGTTATCCAATTCATTGTGTTCCTTAACTGTTCTTGATTGTTCATAATACTGTTTGATTGCTTATTACTTGATCTACTGTTGAATCACTAGTCATTACTTGTTCATTTTATTGATTTCAACACTCAAAAAGTGGTATCAGAGCGGGTCAGCTCAAAAATCTGTTCATAGAGATTTATTTCTTTGTTACAGTTCTAAATCTGAATCGCTTCTCAGATTTAGTATTCCACAACGCTTGATTGCAAGTCTCTACAATCTGTAACGCTCGTAAGCTTGTCAAAGCTCTGTTCATAGAGATTTATATTTATCTCCTGTTGGCCAGTCTCTACAATCTTGTCAAAGCTCATGAGCCTGATATCTGTGAAAGACGAAGTCAGAAAGCTGCGGGTTCTAGTTCACTGCCCCTTGTGTCAAAAACTAAAGAAGAAGATGATAATGATGAACCTGATGGCTACATGGAAGGTGAAAATGGTGAAACGATTGCCTTGTATGCTGCAAACAATCGTAGATTTAAGAAACCCTTTGTCAACAAGCCCAATCCAACAAAAACGTACAAAAACTTTTCTTACACACCGAAGCCTAAACCTGAGATTTTTACTCCGAAGGAATACGCAACTAAATCATTCACTCCGAAGCCAGTCGAATCCAAGACTTCGGAGTCTTCTAAAGACAGATCAGAAGGGAAGAAAATTGCAGGTGATTCTGGTTTCGATTGTAACTACTGTCATGGAAAGAATCACTTTGCAAAAGATTGCATGCGGAGAAAGAAAAATGAGAAAAAAAACTCATGTGAAGGATGAAACATATTATGCCAGGAAGATGGACGAAGTAAGAGCAAAGACCAAGGACTTAGCCTTGATGGCCTGTGATGTGTATTTGGGAACTTATCAAGTTTGGTCTTCGGACTCTGATGATGAAGAAGTGAGAAAGCCATCTCATAGTGCTTTTCTAGCCTATGATATTGATAAGAGCTTTCCAGGTAACACTTTTGAGAACGTTGTTGGTAAAGAAGATCTGGGTAAAGATGTGGCTTGTGAGGGACTTGGTTACGATGGTTTTCGTGATTTTGGTCATGGAGATTCTGGAATGAAGAAGGCGCTTGAAGCTGATGCTCCGAAGGTTGTCTATGATGACTCTTCAGATGATGAAGAGGAGTTTTGTCTTATGGCAAAGGACACTCGTCTCACCATCTCGGAGTAGGTATCAAAACTTCTCTTGTCTTTGAAAATTCCTGAATCTAAATTTTCTTCTATGATAAATGAAATAACTCGTGACTGTTCTGTATTGCATAAACTGCTTGTTGATGCTAATAACAGGGAGAAAATCAATGAGCAGGAGATTCTCAACTTGAGGGGGATAGTAGAAAGTTCAAAGCTAGAGGAAACTAGAGAAAAACTTTTGAATGATAATGATGTACTTTTGAGACAACGGAATATATTTTGTGAAACTGCTAAACGGTTGTATGCTCATATAACTCGCATTTATCATTCTGCGGATGTGTATAATGTGCAACATAGGAAACTATTGCCTTTTATTAAATTTAAGCTTAAGGATGTTGATAGCATTACATATGAATGTGAATCCATAGTCTCAGGATCCGAAGTGACAAATCCTTCGTATAAACATGGTTTAATTTCGTTGGAAAAACACTTAACTGCTGAAAACTTGTTGAAACTATTGCCACAAGAAATTCCAATTTTGAAAAAGAAAGTAACTCAAATTGAAAAAGAATCTAATGTTGTTGTGGAAACTGTGTTTGAAACGGATTCTAAATGCGACTCGGATATGGAGGATATTTATTGTTCAACCTTGTCCTTGCAAAACTCATCCTCTACATCCGCATTACCCTTCGAAGACATCCCACAATTGTCTTCGGTGGATAAAGGCAAAGCTAAAGTTGATTGTGAAAATTCTGAAAACTTGGAAACTGTTAAAACTAAAACTCAAATTTCTGATGAATGTGAATCATATGAAGATTATCTCAAAAACACTTCAAAAAGACTAGTCCATGTTGCTTGTGTTTATCCTAAGGTTTCTTACTTCAAAAATTCCATCTTTGTGAAACCTGGTGGTGTGCTTTTGATTGATAATGATTTGAAAAAGATTGTTGATGAGGATAACTCCACAGTGACTAAGGAAGGATTCTTCTCTTCGTCTAAAATGTTTGAAAATCAAGTAAATGAAAACATGGAAGTGAAAATTAACGTAAGAAAACAGGATTTGTATGGTCACAACATTTACAATCGTTTATGTTATGAAAAAGAGAGAATTCCAAAGAATTTAAGTTATCTTTTGAATGTCAAAAACAACAATCATGTTTATTCTAATCGAAATTACAAACAATTTCAAGTTATGGAAAATCCCATAGCTCCGAAGATGGATGTTTTTCAATTAATGGAATCATGTGAGAGTGTACCGTTGTCACAAATATCTGAAAATGCTGCTTCAAAACCAAAAGTTTCTATTACCAAGGCTTCGGTACAAAAGCCTCAGATTTTGAAAAGACCTCAAATTCTCCAAAAATCAAAACCAGCAATAATGATTACAAAACCAATTCAGAAACCTATTGCTGTGAACTCGAAATCAAAACAAACTCTAAATCTTGTTAAAAGAAAAACTACCTTCGGAGATTTAAAGCCGACTGAGGCAATTGCTTCAACATCTGGAACAAAACCTTTTAACTAAACTATTTCAGAAGTCAAAAATCAACATGTCAAACCAACTTTCATACCAACAAAACCTAACTTTCCTAATCCAAAATTTCAAAAACCCACAAAGAAAACATTTTCCAAAGGAACGAATTTAATAGACACATTCCATCAATGGCTGGACAAAAATTTGGATTTTTTTAGAGATAAAAATATTTCATTAAATGATTTCAAACTGGCATACTAGGAGTACCTTTGTGCTTCCACGTCATGCAGTTCAATATCAAAGAAATCAACAACTAAAAATCCGAAACAAAATTGGAAAAGAAATGATTTGAAAGAAAATCTCACGGCTAAAACCAAGTCTTCAAAATCATGAACCTCTTAGAAAACATCAAAAACCTCGAAGTCATCTAAACAAAAATGGGTTCCGAAGACTTGCATTTTGTCAGTCACTTCGGACTCTTCATTTTTGACAAAAAGCCTTTCAGAATGATGCTCAAACTCTTTGGAATCATGTTCATCGCATGAGGCTTCGGAGAACTTGATCAACTTAAATGCTAATGAAATATTAGAAGAGGTTGTAGAAAAGTGGATTCAAGAATCGTTCGCTTACCCTGAGGACCCAAGATTGATTGGGTACCAACTCCTTCTTGATTAATTGCAGATAACGTCTAATGAGCGATACGATGCTAAATGGTACATGGATAGTGGCTGCTCAAGACACATGATAGGGAAGCGGGAATATCTCAGGGACTACAGGATGTTGGATGATGCTGGAAATGTTAGATTTGGTAACAATGAGACATGTCCAATCCGAGGTTATGGAAAGATAACAAATGCTCAATTTACAATCAACCGGGTGGCATTTATTGAAGGTTTAAAGCATAATCTTGTAAGCATTTCTTAGTTAGTTGTGGGAAATGGAAATGAAGTTACATTCAATCACCATGGAAGTGTTATTGCTAAAATGCTAAAATGGACACAAAAGAAGTATTGAAATCTGAAAGAAAGGGATCAATGTTTCCCTTAAATCTGAAGCCAGTGACTGGGTGGTAATCCCTTTGTCTTCTCTCTAAAGCCAACTCTGATGTCAGCTGGCTATGGCACCGAAGACTTTCTCATCTAAACTTCAAAGACTTAAACAAGCTAGTGGCTATGGATTTGGTTTGAGGAATGCCTGCTCTAAAATTTGATAATGATTCATTTTGTGCTGCTTGTGAACATGGCAAGCAAACAAAGCAAAAGCATCCAACTGTGATCAACCCAAAAATCACTGAACCTCTTTCATTTCTTTACATGGATCTTTGTGGACCATCCGCAGTGGAGTCAATAGGGAAGAAAAAGTATATTTTGGTAATTGTTGATGATTATTCAAGGTTCACTTGGGTCTTATTTTTAAGGAACAAGTCAGATGCTGCTGAAGAAATCATCAACTTCATCAGGAAGATGAAGGTAATGCTCAACTAGAAAGTCCGAACTGTACACAGTGACAATGGTTCGGAGTTCAAAAACCAAACTCTTGATGGATTCTTGAAAACAAGGGGGATCAATCACAATTTCTCAGCACCTTATACTCCTCAACAAAATGGTGTTGTAGAAAGACGAAATCGTTCCTTGTGTGAAGATGCTAGAACTATGCTTAACTTTGCAAGTTTGCCCATGTACTTCTGGGCTGAAGCCATTTCTACTGCGTGTTTCACCCAAACTAGATGTTACATCCACAAGAAATTTCATATTACACCCTACGAAGTGCTCAACCGAAGGAAACGAAATGTCAAGTTTCTTCACATCTTCGGTTGCAGGTGTTTTATCTTGAACTTGAAAGATCATTTGACAAAATTCAATGATAGATCTGAAGAAGGGATTTTTCTTGGTTATTCGCAAGATTAAAAAGCCTATAGAGTTATGAACAAGAGGACACGCAAAATTGAAGAAACTTTCAACCTCTCATTCGATGACTACTTTATCAAGAAATCACAACATCCTTTTCCAATGTCATCAATCTTTCCACAGTCAGCTGTTGATGCATCACCAATCACTACCTTTGACACTGACTTTAGTCTTCTCTTTGATCCACCGAAAAGAGCTGTGGACTCTGAAGCCAGAGCACCAGACAATCAAGTGTCTGAATTTTCCAAGCTTCCAGATGGCCCCAAAGACTCAACTCCAAGTAGTGAGCAGAGACCCTCTTCGGTTGAGGGGGAGAGTTCAAACGGATCCGCAGACAATTCTTGTTTCGAGGGGGAGCAAACCAATACAAGTCTCTACAACCCTCCACATGAAGTCTCACACATCATGTCCCTCTATCCTCAAGTCGAGGGGGAGCCAAAAGTAACAACTCCAATCTCTTCGGATCAAGAAAGAACAGTCTCTCCACCAGCAAGAGTCGAGGGGGAGCAATTTCGAAACTCTTCTATGCATTTTTCAAATCTAAACACTCCACAAACAAATGTCACAAACTCAGATAATCATTTAATCATGGATGATTTCCCTTCCACTTCGGGATATCCGTCAGATATTGGGGAAATTGATTCTGAAGGACCTCCTGAATTTGATCCAAATTACCCTCCTTTGGAAAAGTGGACTAGAAATCATCCTCCATCACTTGTCATCGGTAACGTTCAGGATAGAGTATTGACTCGCGCACAACTTCACCAAAGACAACTTGATTTAAACAAAACCTCGGAGTTGTGCATGTTCAATGTCTTTATATCCAAGATCGAACCTAAGAACGTTAAAGATGAATTTGATCACCCTGATTGGATTGAAGCAATGCAATTGGAATTAGAGTAATTTGAAAGAAACAAAGTTTGGAGGCTAATTCCAAAACCTGCAAATGCTTCAATTGTTGGTCTCAAATGGGTGTACAGAAATAAACTAGACACCGACGGCAATGTGGTTCAGAACAAAGAAAGGCTGGTTGTCAAGGTTTATTGTCAACAGGAGGGGATTGATTATGAAGAAACATTTGCTCCTATTGCCAGACTCGAATCAGTTCGGATATTTTTGGCTTATGCTGCACACAAAAACTTTGATGTCTATCAAATGGATGTCAAATGTGTTTTTTTGAATGGTGATCTCGAGGAAACCGTTTTTGTTGATCAACCACCTGGCTTTGAAAGTAATAAACTTCCAAACAATTGCTATGTGCTAGACAAAGCTGTCTATGGTTTAAAACAAGCCCCAAGAGCTTGGTATGAGACCTTGACAAAATTTTTAAAAAAGTCAAATTTCAAACAGGGTTCAGTAGATCCAACACTTTTTAGACAGAAAGTTGGATCTCATTTGATGTTAGTCCAAATCTATGTGGATGACATAATCTTTGGATCCACAGACCCCAATTTATCAAAAGATTTTGAAAAACTAATGAAAAGCAAATTTCAGATGAGTATGATGGGAAAAATTAACTTCTTTCTTGGATTACAAATAAAAAAATCAAGTGAAATCGGTGGTCTATGAGGCTGTTGATTCAAAAGGAAAGACCAAGAAAATGCAACTGACTAAAGAAAAATTCACTGAAGCCTTCAAACTTTCCGTCTACAATCCCAAGGAGATGGTTGTTCCCTCTGCTGATCAACTCGTTGGCATCTTCAACGAAATGGGCTACACAACTCTTCTTGAGAAGATCAGTACGTTCAAGAAGAACCAACTGCCTAATCTTTGGAGATACTACTTCAGTATCTTCCTCAGATGTCTCTCAGGAAGAACTTCCGGATTAGACTCTGCAAGTGTCTCATTCCAAAGTCTGCTCTACGGAATCTACTATGATGTCAAAGTAGATTACTCATCAATTCTCTGGGCCGATTTTTGTTCGCACATCAATCATAGCCTGAAGGGAACCGAGATTTCGAATGCTAGATTTTGGGCAATTGTTGTTCACGCCCATTATCAGCAAACAAGGTATGTTCCTGACCCTTCACTCCCAGAAATGAAATTCACTCCCATCGCAATTCCAGCCCTAGATGATGTACTGGCAACCTTCTGTGGTCAAATTCCCCAAGCAATGTTGTCCAGGGTACCCATGGAGTGCAATGAGGTAAATACTTACAGAAATACTCTTGTTATTCCATACCTTGCTCGAGACATAACTCAAGAAGAAACTCAAGCTGCACCCACCAAGGCACAAGCAAATATGAAACTCAAGAGAAAAGCCACTGGTGGACCCAATGATCCAAAGAAAATGGAGAAAAAGAGAAAAGGTACAGAGCAAACCACTCCGAAGAGAAAACAACCGAAGAGGACAACAAAACTAACCATTAGGGATGAGTCTTTGGAGTCCAATAAGACTCCATCCTTAGTCCAAGAAGAAGAAGAACAGCATGAAAACAGACCTCCTTCACCTCCACCAACCACCAGACCGCCCACTCCACCAAATACTACTGCACCATCCTCACCACCTAAAGCAACCAAACCACCTACTCCACCTCATACAACAACACCTCTTCCTCCACCACCCACAGCAGCTCAACAAACCACCACAATCCACACTACATAATCTGATGTACCTCCACCACCACCACCTACAACTGCCCCTCAAATGTCTGCTATTCCTTTCTCTGGTATCGACTTTTCATTACCAGAGTTTGATCTACCCCAATCGCCTTCAAGGCAAAACCCTACTTCAGCAGCCTTCTTTGATGCTTTTCATATGGCCCCCTTGGTTACTGAAGGAACATTCGATGAAGAACTGCCAGATAGATGAGGCTTTTGTACTAATGAAACAGTACAAAATTCTCAATTCAAAGCTTGATACTCTTATTCAAGCACAAACTGGTTT
Source organism: Cichorium intybus (assembly GCA_023525715.1). Lineage (NCBI taxonomy): Eukaryota > Viridiplantae > Streptophyta > Magnoliopsida > Asterales > Asteraceae > Cichorium > Cichorium intybus. The sequence continues at coordinate 82,107,739 of CM042010.1, forward strand.
TGATCCTACAAAACCAACCATGGGTGACATTACCGAAGAGATCGAGACTCTGGAGTTCACACTGTCCAAAGAAATAAAAGAATCAGTGCAGCAGCTCGAGAAGAGACTCGTGGATCAACAAGATAAGATTCAATCCTTGTTCGATCAAAAATTAGCTTCTGCTGTTGCTGATATTGACCAGAAAATCCAAACTTTTGCTGAAAAGGTTGAACATTCAAACTCCGAAGTTATGAAAGCATTACAAGAACTTCGGAGGGAAACTCAGCAAAGTACCAAGTTTGAAAAACAACTTGATGAGGCAAGAGCGAAGATTGAAGAGCTCACAGCTGCCCAAGCTGCTACGGAAATCTCTAAGTTTACAGAGGAACTCCAAAAGACAAATACAGCTCTTAACCAAGATATGGCCACACGGTTAAGAACTGTATTACAACCTCTGATAAACTTTGCTGATCGGCTTACTAGACCACAAGGTAGACTTACCATTGCTCAGCATGCGGGCCATGCTTCACAAGGGGGAGAAAGAGTGGTCACAACAGTAACCTCCGCAGCCACAACAACCACTACTGCTGGTCCTAGAATCTCAACCATCACTACAACTACCAGGGGAATAGCTGGACCGGGGGGATCAGCTGGAGCTGGAAGTTCAACGGATAGGTCTGTTGAAAGTATAATCACTCCACACAAGGAAAATATCTACAAGGCCAGACGTGCTGACTATGCCTTGATGATTAAAATGAACAACTTTGCCCGAGATGATGGGAAATGGACCGCAAAGGCAATCAAACTCTTCGGATTTCAAGATCTGAATGTACTTAACAGGATACCTCTTCGGGCACTCAACCAAGGCATCGATTGGTTGAGGATATAGTTGCAGATTGTTGCGAAGAACCAAGTTTGCAGACTGGCTCTTGAGATTCGGGATTGAGATGGCTTCAATGGTTTGGGAAGATGCTTCAGCCGCCATTGTTGATTGAATGAAGAAGATGAAGAAAGTTTAGGGTTTCTTGAGAGCAATTTTGCAGAGGAAATTTGGGAATTATGATCGCGTAAAGAATGAAATTGAATCGGTGTGAGGTTTATATAGTATTCGTGGTCCCTAGGTCATTAAATGCATGTTTGAATTGGTCCAGTAATACCCGGACACCTCAGCACTTGCGCGTCCTACTAACCCTGCAAAAGGGGAAATGTTCGGCTGTCAGTTGCAATGATTTGAAATTTGAACCTCCATTTTCATGAGATCTTTTTGTTATGATTTCCTTTTATTTTCTTAATGACAGCTGTAAAAGAACAAACGGTCATTTATTTCGAAGGAATGTTTGTCTTTGAGATTTATCATAAATGTAAAAAATCATTTGAACATTAAATTGACTTCGAATCATGTGGACAATTATGACTGTTATAAGTACTCTCCGGAGTGGAAAGATAAAGTGAGTGTTATGATTAACTCCGAAGGGTGTTATATTTCACTTCGGATAGTAACATGTGTTTGTGATGCATTTGTCAGGATACCGAAGTCCATTTGTTTTCTCTTGTTTTTCCTTGAATGTCTGGTTTTACCTTTAAGCAGTGCTTTGTGACATTTATCCTTAACTTCCCTGAATATTATGAAATGAATATTTAACAGGTTAATGTTCAGAATCATTCGAATCATGTTGGAAGTTCATTTTTCATTCCGAAGTCTGTTTGATACAATATCAGTCATGAATGTATAAGCCTAATCACCCTATTACTAACTTGATTTCTCATTTTGAACTGCTGTTTGATCAACTTTTGTGCTTCAAATTTTTCATACTAAACGATTGTAACATCCTTTGCATTTGAAATTTAAAGAAATTCTTGAATTGAACATCAGAAGTGTGTTTAGAAATTGGATTGACTTTGAAGAATCTTTTGAAAAACCTATTCCCTTTCATCAATTGAAGTGTTTGGATACTAGGCTCTGATGACAAGCCTTTGAGCTTCGTACACCACTTCAACTTTACCATTTAAGATAGATTACTTGAAATGTTCATATTCTCTACAAAGTACTCGACTATATTATAGGAGCTTCTTGTATTGTTATTTAAAACAGATGAATACGCCTTTGAGTGCTGATTTATCTTTGTTTTGCACTCCCTGATTATCTTTTTGTCTTGCTTATTGTCTTTGAATCTTTTGACAATTTTTTTCAGTTTATATTTTTGAGTTTTTCTATATTTCCTTCTTATCTTTTCCTTTATGGATTTTCTTATCCGAAGAGACAAAATTTCACCATTTAGTTTCTTTATTTGGTGCTTTTTGGTTTTGTTTTGTGCAATCCTTGAGTTTGAAAAACTTCATTTAGTTCAATTTTGAAACAATGATGAAAAGAGATTTAAATTTACTTATCAGACAATGTTTGTACTGTTTTGAAGAAAACTTCGGAGCACTTGAGTTATCCTGTGTAGTTTTAAGGCTACATGATTAGTTTGATGTTGAAGCGAGTCAAGTTCATAAGGCAGGTTAGGTATAGACATTATGTTAAGGATATTGGAATCAAACAAGGCTTCAAATTGTGAAATAGCCTTAACCTCACTCCGAAGTCTGTTTTCTTACCAATGTTTCAAGTCGATTCTCAAATACCTTTTAGTGCAATAAGGTATGATTATGAGAATCTAAAATCAAAGTTTTGTCCTTTAGTCAGGTAGTTCATGAAAGTAAGGTTAAACTTTGTCACACAAAAAAAATCTTGAAACTTTAATATTTTTGCAGTGATATTTGTTTTTGATTTTTCTTTGAAGCAACCCTCTATTATCAGATTATTTATCCTTGAGATACGAAGTCAAAAGTTGTTTCAAAAGGATTTTGATATTTATGACATTTTATTGACTTGAATTTTCTGATCCGAGGTGCACCAAAGTGACAAAAGGCTTCGGTGTACTGTGGTATGTCATTAAATTGTTTTACTTGTTTTACTCTGATAGGCTCCGAAGTAGTAAAGGTCTTCGGAGTGTTGCGGAGTGTTATGAATTTTTTTTTTCAATTGAAAGGACTAAGGAAAAGAGTGAGCAAATCTGAGATTTATTATAGAGTGGATCCATCAATCATTCCAAGTCTACGAACAATTCTTGTAAATGCCTCTTCATTCAAAGCCTTTGTGAAGATGTCTACCAATTGTTCTGTTGTGTGAACAAAGTGCGCTTCTATATTCCCCTCCTCAACATGACTTTTGATAAAGTGATAGCGAAGAGCTATGTGCTTTGTCTTGGAATGTTGAACAGGATTGTGGCAAATCCGAATTGCACTTTGTGAATCACAAAACAGTGGAATCTTTCTCATGTTGATGGCATAGTCCTTCAGTTGACTTTGAATCCAGATGATTTGCGAGGTACAAGCTGCAGCTACTACATATTCTGCTTCTGCTGTGGAGATCGAGACACAAGTTTGTTTCTTGGATTGCCAGCTGATTAGCTTTCCATCGAGGAATTGACAACCCCCCGAAGTACTCTTGCGATCAATCGAGCATCCACCAAGATCTGAGTCTGAATAAGCTTGTATGTAGAAGTCGGAGTTTGCTGGGTACCACAGGCCATAAGCAGATGTGTCATGAAGATATCGAAAGATCGTCTTAACCGCAGCCAAATGAGGTTCTCTTGGGTCAGCCTGATATCTTGCACAATTGCAGACTACAAACATAATATCAGGTCAACTGGCTGTGAGATAGAGCAATGATCCAATCATGCTTCGATATTGTTGTATGTTTGTCTTCGGTTTGTCCAATGAAGGATTTAACCTTGTACCTGCAGGCAAGGGAACTTTTGCTTTGGAGCAGTTAGTCATTCCAAAGCGTTCAAGCAAACTCTTCGTGTATTTTTGTTGATTGATAAAGATCCCCTCATTTGATTATGAGAAAGAGTGGACACAACAGTAACCTCCGCAGCCACAACAACCACTACTGCTGGTCCTAGAATCTCAACCATCACTATAACTACCAGGGGAATATCTGGACCGAGGGGATCAGCTGGAGCTGGAAGCTCAACATACAGGTCTGTTGAAAGTATGATTGCTCCACACATGGAAAATATCTACAAGGCCAGACGTGCTGACTACGCCTTGATGATTAAACTAAACAACTTTGCCCGAGATGATGGGAAATGGACCGCAGAGGCAATCAAACTCTTCGGATTTCAAGATCTGAATGTACTTAACAGGCTACCTCTTCGGAGTTTTGCGACAGTCGACTCCGAAGATCCTAATCTTCAACTTGACATACCTTTCAACCCGAAGACCTTCTCCTTTCTCCAGTTTGTTCAATCAATAACAAATGAACAGAGGCCAACATACTGGACCAACAAAATCAACTTCCATGCTATGTTCATTCAAAATCAGAATGTAGTATGGAGTTTGAAAAAGATCAAGAAAATCATATCGATCAAAGAGGCAGAGACTTTTGGGAACTTCACAAATTATGAATTCCTTGTTCTTCGAGGTGTAGATGAAGTTGAATTAAGGATTACAATCGCTGACTTCCCAATAATGAATCCAATGGACTTCATTGAACTGCTAGACATTTTGGGTAGAGGTGACCCTGGCCTTGCTTCGGAGTCTTTGGTTGTAATTAGAACAATCAAGAACCACCTTTTGGGTTTTCTAAACAACTACCTGCTGAGATTCGCAAAACAAGACATTGAATTATGTTCCTACTACCAACAGCCATTGAATACTCCTCCAGTGGTAGTTTGGAATATAAGCAGGTTTAAGAATGGAGAGATTGTCGACGAACAATATGGTGTAGTCTTCAAAGGACTTCGAAACGAAACCGAAGTCATGATTAAGTTCTTCGAAATAGACTATGTTGGCCTCCATCCCTCTTCTTTTATCTCAGGCATGATTCCTCATGTGAACGCTTGTCATGTCAATTCCGATGAGAAGACGAAGAAGTTCATGGATCATATGAACCGGTACTTAGCTGTCAGAAAAACCTTGAAGAGGGCCTACAAAAGAAACTTACGTGTATAGGCTTCGGATGCACTTCACACAAAGGGGGAGATTGTTGGGAATATTTGTGATGAAGTACTGATGCATCCGAAGTCCTATACGAAGACCTCTTAATGTAAAACCCCGAAGTAATAAACAAGGAGAAGACCCCGAAGTCTGAAGATTCCGAAGGGTATCACCTAGTGGATCCGAAGACTTCACAACTGTCAAACATTTTGATGCACGCGTGGTTGCAGACTACGTGTTGCATGTATCTAGCATTCTATTGGATAGTACATCTGATAGAATATTCTCTATAACATTTTGTACTATGCGTATCACTGATCCAGTATAAATATCAGTGATACCATACCGTGTCTGATGCGAGATTGTAATCGTCCTTTTGTAAAACCATAAATCAATCTATCAAAGCATTCGACACAAGTTATCCAATTCATCGTGTTCCTTAACTGTTCTTGATTGTTCATAATATTGTTTGATTGCTTATTACTTGATCTACTGTTGAATCACTAGTCATTACTTGTTCATTTTATTGATTTCAAACACTCAACAGCGTGCTCTGTAAAACTGGCTATAAGCTGGTGGTTGGTGGCCGGCAATTAGGAACTGTTACTTGGAAGTTGGAAGTTTTCTTCTAAATGAGTGTTGTGCAGAAGTGGCTGAAACTTTTAAAATAGGTCAAATTACATAAAATGACATTTGTTAAAATATAAATATGTTATTTTAAGGGTAATTTAGTAAATTTGTTTTAATATGTAGGAGCTTTTTGTTAAACACTACTCAACTAGCTTTTGGATTAGGAGCGTTTAGCTTAAAATAAAAGCTAGAAGCTTCTACTGCCGAACAACGTTTTTTCTTTTTTCAAGCTGATTTTTTAAAACGCTAAAAGCTCTAAATCGATCTCAAAAGCTGCATGCAAACAAACCCTAAACGCAACTCTAACTATGAAGATGAAAATGTTTATAAATGTACAAACATTAGGGCCTAAAACTTATCGAAAACGGCCCTTGGTTATTTAGGGCGTGTTTGGCTTCGAGCTTTTCGGAGCATTTGAGAGCTTCTAGCTTCTAGCGTTTAGGAAATAGCTCTAATAAAAACCAAAAGCTTCATTTGGTGACACAAGCTTGAAGCTTTTATTTTAAACAAGACGCTACTATTTTAAAAGTTAGTTGAAGTAGTGTTTAACAAAAAGCTCCTACCAATTATACCATTAATTACTAGAATACCCTTAAAACTATAACCAATATTTATGCAGATGCCCTTTTATGTGATTTTACATATTTTAAAAGCTTCCAGCTACTTTTGCTGAACAATCATATACAAACTAAAAGCTACATCTTCCAACTACCCTCTACCAGTTAACCGTTTCTCGCTACCAGACTATAACCAATATTTATGCAGATGCCATTTTATGTAATTTTACATATTTTAAAAGCTTCCAGGTACTTTTGTCGAACAATGATATACAAACTAAAAGCTACTGCTTCTAACTACCCGCTTCCGGCTTCCAGCTAGTTTTGCCAAACACGCCCTTAGTCCCTTATTCCTATATGCCTTTGAAGCCTGGCAACTATTCGAAAAAGAAACCCGACTCTCCTCATTCTCTTTAAAACCTTAGAACACGTCTCTCTATTGATTACATCGTCGGGACATTATCTATATCCCTATCCAAATGCTAAAGCCATCAAACACCTCCTTCATCAACTCCTACTCCCCATCGCACCAACTCCGTCACCATCGCTTTTTCCTCTCCCTTCTTCCCTCTCTTAGTCACCGTCATGACCACCTAATTCGCCACCAACAAGCACGATCTTCACCAACAGGCACCGCCATCACCACTTCATTTCATACACTTTGTAAGTACCTAATAATCATTGCCACCACCACCACAACCATTATCGCTCTACAACTAGTACATCCCACAACTACAACCACCATCGATCCCTACTACTAGAGCACAACATCCATCATATTCATCGCTCCACCACTACTACACCACCATTACCACCGCACAGTCGCTGCTCTTCTATCTATACATGACTTTTTTATCTTATCAATATTGAGCCTTTGTTGATAGGAACATCCCAAGGAGCATCATACTTGAAAGCATCAACTTAGATCTTTACTTTATAGCTCCAATGACCAGGTTCCATTTTTTGCATAGATCTCTAATACATTCAGAACCATGTGTTTTATGCTTAATTCATGTGTTGATTTGTAGTATTCTGGTGTATTTGCTGATTTGTGCTTGCATGAGTGTATTTGTAACGGAAAGGTGATTATTGAGCAGGTGAAGCCACTAGTCAATATTAGTGGCAGAAAAGCAAGTCAAAAAAGGGGGAAAAGGATAGGCGATCCAGTTTTTCCCGAATGCATTTTTCATGGACTTTTTTTTTGCTTGTTCACATTATCATTTCAGACTCTATATATGAGTCTCATCTGTAATTTGTAAAACACCACATGTAACAGAGTGAGTGCAGAGTAGCACCAAGAAATATACATTCCTAGTTACCTGGTGGACGTAGGTCAGATTAGACCGAACCACGTTAAATCTCTCGTGTTCATCTTTGTGTTATTGAGAGAGAGAGAGAGAGCTGAGTGCGTGTGATTAGTGGCGTGTGTGTGTCTCGATCCTAACAACTGGTAGCAGAGCTTAGGCTCACTTACACACCGTACACAACGATCGGATCGCCGGAGATCAGTTGCGTTGTTCTTTTTCTGTTCCGAGTTAGGTGGCTGCACGCAGTTAGGCAGACAACAGTCGCCGGTACAGTAGCAACGATAGGAGCAGAAATCGTCAGAGTCATTTTCCGGCAGGAGGAGGATCAAATCTTGTCGGTCTCCGGTAGTTGTTGCATCTCACATCTAGAGAAGATTGCCAAGAGCAACTGCATAATTTTTTTGTTTTAAAAAAAAAACCGTGTTGTTGTTTTCTTTTATTCTTGGAAAAAGAAACAAAAAAAAAAAGAGTGCAAACGTTCAAAAAGGAAAAGGCAGCATCTTTCTTTCGGTGGAAAAGGCTCACGGTCCAAAAGTAAATGTTACAGTTTATCCCCTTAAACTTTTCAGAAAAGTACAGTTTAGCCCCTGAACTTTCAGAAAATTGCAGTTAGGTCCCTGAACTTTCAGAAAAGTGCAGTTTAGCCCCTGAACTTTCAGAAAATTGCAGTTAGGTCCCTAAACTTTCAGAAAATTGCAGTTGAGCCCCTAAACTTTAGAAAATTTGCATTTTTACCCTTAATTTCTGAAAAGGGTGCAGTTTGTCCGTTATAATGGCAGAAAGCAGTAAGATTCAGATTGAGAAGTTTGATGGGAAGGACTTTGGTTGGTGGAAGATGCAAATTGAAGATTTGCTCGTGCAGAAAGACTTGGACGCAGTTTTAGGTGAAAAACCGGAGGCGATGACACAGGCACAGTGGGAGACTTTGGATAAGAAGGTCAAGGCATTTATTAGACTAGCGTTGTCAAAGGATGTTGCCTTCAACATTTTGAAGGAGACCTTGACAAAGGGAATCATGGAGGCATTGTCTAATATGTACGAGAAGCCGTCGGCAGCAAATAAAGTTTTCCTGATTCGGGAGCTAGTCAATACGAGGATGAGGGAAGAAAGTTCAGTTACAGTGCACATCAACAATTTAAACTCGATTTTTTCCAGACTTGGGTCAGTGGGAATAAAGTTCGAGGATGAAGTTCAAGCTTTACTACTTTATCATCATTACCTGACAGTTGGTCCGGAACAGTTACAGCTGTTACTAGTTCCGCAGGATCGAAAGAGCTCACTTTTGAGGGAATTCGGGATTTAATTCTAGGCGAAGACGTCAGAAGAAGAAATTCCGGGGAATCATCAAGTGAACAATTGAATGCGGTCAGAGGTAGAAAAAATAACAGAGGTAGTGGGAGCAGGAACAGAAGAAGGAGTCAGTCGAGGACTCGAAATGATGTGACTTGTTGGAACTGTAAAGAGGTTGGACATTTTAGGAATCAATGTCCAAAAGACAAGCAAGAAGTTAACGTTGCAGTAGACCATCATGTGATGATGCTTTGATCTGTAGTGTGGAGAGCAATGTGGATTCCTGGGTTATGGATTCGGGTGCTTCATTTCACGCTACCCACAGCAGTGAAGCACTGCGGAATCTGAAAGAAGGGGATTTTGGTAAGGTAAGACTAGCAAACGATGAGGTTCTTGATGTGACGAGCATAGGTGACTTAGATCTGAAGACTCCAGTCGGTCCATGGACTTTGAAGGATGTCCGGGTAATTCGAAGTCTGAAGAAACAGTTGATTTCTGTTGGGCAGTTGGATGAACAGGGGCACGAGGTTAAGTTCAGGAATGGGCAGTGGAAGGTAGTCAAAGAAAGTCTTGTAATAGCTCGTGGACATAAGAGGGGTTCATTATATATGGTCAGTTTACCGTCTGAGGGAGTAACCGTCCCAGTTCAGAAGAAGACCAAAGTCCGGTTCATAGAGTCTCGTGGACAGAAGAAGGTTTGCTTTGCAGATGGCAAACCCAGAGTCACAGGTCAGATTCAGGTTGAACGTGTTTGGAACGGTTTAGAAAAACCAGTCAAGGGCATTCATAGCAGTGGGAGCAAGGGTTGTGTCTCAGCTAGAATACCCAGAACACAGTGGGTTAAGAAAACCAGTATTCCATCTGTAAAATTCTCTCCGGATTATCTGCTACACATGGAGAGTGTCGTTTGTTCTCAGGATGTTCCAGGATCGGGCAGTTCATTTCAGTGGGAGCCGGTGGAGACAGAGAACAGGTCAGTGGCAGACTTAGCCATGACAAATGTGTTAGAGCTAACGGAAGCTTCAACTAGCCTTCAGGAAAATTGAAGAGAAGGCAGGGTAATTAGGAAGGAGCTAAGATGAAAAGTTTTACGAAATACAGATGCACAGTTGAAGCACAGGTGAAGATTGTTCCGTGGCTTCAAGTGGGAGATTGTTGAGTAGGTGAAGCCACTAGTCAATATTAGTGGCAGAAAAGCAAGTCAAAAAAGGGGGAAAAGGATAGGCGATCCAGTTTTTCCCGAATGCATTTTTCATGGACTTTTTTTTGCTTGTTCACATTATCATTTCAGACTCTATATATGAGTCTCATCTGTAATTTGTAAAACAACGCATGTAACAGAGTGAGTGCAGAGTAGCACCAAGAAATATACATTCCTAGTTACCTGGTGGACGTAGGTCAGATTAGACCGAACCACGTTAAATCCCTCGTGTTCATCTTTGTGTTCTTGAGAGAGAGAGAGAGAGAGAGAGAGAGAGAGAGTTGAGTGCGTGTGATTAGTGTCGTGTGTGTGTCTCGATCCTAACAACGTCGGGTATTTTTCAAACTTTGATTTTGTTTTACATTTATAAGTTTTCTTCACTCGCAAAGCTTGCCATGAAGTGTTGGTTTTTAATTTTCTGTTTTGTTCTTTAGAGAATGTTACAAATTGGGTGTTCAATTTTTTATAAAAGAAATCATAGTCTCAGATGCCACTTGAACTCCAATAACAGACAATACACACACACCTCCAATGGCTATTTGTTTTTTTTTTTTTTTTTCCTCTACCGACGGTAAAGAAGCAAGTAGGAAAATACATTCTGTGGTTTTTGAAGGCACAATCACTTTAATCCATTCAATAAGTTTTTGGTGTTCAGGTTTTTTTTTTTTTTCTGTAATTAATTTTTAAATGTTTGAAATATGCAGAAAGTATTTAACTTCTGTTTTCGTTTGACATTTTTAGGTATGAAGGCCTCGATCAGTTTCAAGATGATGATTTCGTTACCAGTGATCTCACTCGATTTTTTGTCAAAGATTATAGTAGATATGTACTTTTATTTAATGTTGTCATTTTCGTTAATAGCTTCTTTTTGTTGGGGGTTTCCAAGCTTTTAATTTTGGTTTTTTGTTAAAACAGGTGAGAATGGTGCAAGTCGAATTTGAGGTTCTTTTTGTTATAAAAAACCTGTTGAATTTCTTAGAGGACATCTATTGAATACGGGCGGATCCAAGAATGTCAGTATGGGAATACAAGCATAGTCAAAATTTAAAGTTAGATTTGTTTAAAGTTCTTGCCGTTAAAAAAAAAAAGATTTGCCTAAAATTGCTTAATATTTATTATTTAGGGATAGAGACAGTTTCCACAACAAAGTCAAATCTTAAAGACTATATTGTACAAAAGTGACATAAATAATTTACTCTAGAATTTTTTATGAAATTAAAAATAAAATTTATTTTGATCTTATCGATGAGATCTATTTAAGGTTATTATTTATTTTAGTTTTTATTAGGTAGTTTCTAATAAATTAAATAAATATAGGATATATTTTGGGTATAAAACAAAAGGATGACAAAACATGAGTGTATATTGAAATTTAAATGTTAGACAAAGTGATGAAAAAAAAATCACTCAAAGCCTTTGCTAGGAAAGAAAGAAATGAAAATAGAAAATAGAAAATAAAATACAAGTGTTAAGTTGAACATACTACATGTTATTTACGTATTAACTAGTAGGGGTCCGTGCTATGCACGGGTATGCAATAAAACCATATAAAGCATTTGCTATTTGACATACATTATTATCTCAACCATAATCAATTTCCATTAGTATAATAAACTGCATGAAATAGCAATGTACTTTCATTATTTCATTTATTATACTAATCTACCTGTAAGTTTTCCTATTACAAAATTATACTTTGAAAATCCTCCCGGTTATAGCAATGTCAGCACCCAAAATCCAAATAAAAATCAATGTGAATCCTACAATTGAATAAACTTCTAATGGAAAACCAAAAGTACAATGCTATAATTGGGAAGTTTGTCAAAGTAATGTTCTAATAAAAGAAACAAAAAATAGAAAGTGTTCCTGGATGAAGAGCCCCAAACACAACCAAAAAATGAAACCCACATTTGAAGTCTGAATAAACTTGTTTTGGGGTTCGGAGCATTATACTTTTGAAAAATCTACCAAATTACAACAATATTAGCGAAATGAAAAGCAAGTTTATCTGATAAAATTGAGAAAATGAATCAAAGTATAAATTTCTAATAAGTAAAATTTAAAAGTATAATGGTATAATTGGTTATATTTTTGTAAGTACAACGCCTTAATAAGTATTACAAAAAAACACTAAAAGTAAGAAAACACAAGTAATTGGAAGTATTTTGCTATTTTCGCATTTAGCCCTTTTTTCTAATTAAAGCGTTGTACTTTGAAAAGTCCAATTATAGCATTGTACTTTCGTTTTTATTTTTTGGACATTATACTTTAAAAAATCTACCGATTGTAGCAGTGAAAATCGTTTTTAATTTGGATAACATTGCGAGATTACGTTAGATTTTTTTGAGTACAGTATTGTAATAGAAACAAAAAAAATATATGAATTTATAATAGATATTTAACGTAGATATGTCGCTACTTTTCTCGCATTTAATATTCTATAAAAAAATTAACCGAAATGTAAAAAATAAAATAAAAAATCAAACGAATCATTTTGGGCTTCTCGATAGTTCTCTTGAAGCCGTTTTCTAGCTGATGTCAGCCTGTCAGGATCAATGTTTTGCTCCTTGTGTGGTCGCTGCGAGAATACCAAGTAAATTGTAAGCTAAGTTTAAAAGAAAACTAAACGCGAGAAATAGTAACGTACTTTCATATATTCGTTTATTATAGCATCTTACGTCTTCAACAACGCATAGGAGAAAATTACACATAATTTAGACTTCATTTCCAAAAATATTTTCAAAATTTAGGATTATTATCAGACGCCTAACCTGGCCAAGTCAAATTAATATTGGGCGATCATTAAAATTTTCAAATTTAAAAAAGGTTTGATCATTAAAATACCAAAAATTTCCAAATTAAACCTGCAATAACTAATTAATAACTAAAGTCAGATAATACGGCCTAATAACACAGCAGTAAAAAAACTATTTTACTATGCTTCCACCATTTGAAGTTGTGACAACTACATAAACAGCTATTTAAATTTTTAAGCAATTCCGTTCATTTTATGGAAGTAAAAAATTTCCAAAAATACATTTTAAAATCACCTAAATTGCAGACAGCTTTCATCCAACCATTGATTGCTTCCTGCGTCGTAGTCTCACTATCACCATGTATGAGATAAAGAACAAAATTAAATATTACTTTCAAATTTAAAAAAAAGAAAAAAGAAGTAATATTAATATATCCGCCAAAATGACCATTCTACCCTTCTATGTAGTGTTCATATATATCTGTCTAGACTACGCCATCAAGATTAAATAAATACTTACTTCAAATGCAAGAATTAGAGGAATGAATAGGTTTCCTCTATCATTCATCTGAGAGCCCAAAGCATAAGAAAGAAAACCCAACAAATTTTAAGATTCATTTTTAATCAAAAATAAAGAAATTTAATAAACCTACAGGAATAGAAAAGCTCTACGATTAGAAGCAAGAACAAAGTGAAAGTTAGTAAAACTATTCACATTATTATTAATATATAAAGTCAAAAACATTGATTGACTTTTCTTGATATAAAATAATGAAAGTATACTGCTAAAATGGCCTGTGTGGTTTGCAATTTTCTTTGGTTTGGGTCTAAAAAGGAAAAATTTTATCATTTTTGGTCCTTATTTCAAGGGTTCGTTATGGTTTTGGACCCTGAGTTAAGTCCTGACAAAATGACCAACTTGCCATCCATTTTATATTTTTATTTAGAGGAAATTGGATGTTTGGTCGATGAGTATAGTTGATTTTTTCTTTTTTGATTCCAATAGGTTTTCTTTAGCTGCTTTAGTCCTTAGTTGAGGGTTTTTTAAATTGCGAACTTTTCCTCCCTGAGTATAGCTGATTTTTGCAATTTTGGTCCCATAACTATAGTCATATTGTTTAAAACGGGGACCTAAAAGTTACAAAAACCTCAAATAAGGACCAAAATTCCACCAACCTGCTACGCTCAGGACAAAGAATGTAATTTACTCTTCTATTTATTATCATTTTATTTTAATGATCGTTATTATTGTTATTGTAGATTTTTTTTTTTTTGGGTAAAGAGGGCGGCACCTCTGGCAAATTTTATTAATAAAAAGAATAAATACAATATAAGGCTGGGGACTCCCCACCAAAAAACAGAAAATCCATTGGGACAGGCCCCAACGGACAACAGGCTAAACTAGGTACCAAAACAAGAGAAGGAACCAGAAGCAAACAAGAACATAAAGGAAAACAACCTGCAAAACAAACAAACCATACAAGTCAAAACAAGTAGAGAAAAAAAGAAAGCGCAGAGGAAGAAAATTAGGGGAGGGTCCAAATAGTTTTAGCCAAATCAACATTAGTGCAAGTTTTCATAGAAAGACTCAGCAGTCTACAGCGGATATCATCCTTAACACTGTTCACGACAGCATGATGAGATCTTTTTAATTTTTTAAAAATGCGTAAATTTCTTTCCCGCCAAATGTGGTAGACAGCTCCAGCAAAAACAAGTCTTCTAATGATGGACCAAATGGTCTTGTTCTTATTAATGGGGTTGAGTTGACTAATGATATCAGACCAGCTATGAGTGGAGAAGGAGATATTCATGATATGATGGAGGTCATGCCAAACCAAAGAAGTGAAAGAACAATCAAAGAAGAGATGGGAAAGGGAATCCGGAAAGTCCCCGCAGAACGCACAAATGAGATCAGAATTAGTGTCCCAAATTTTGATTTTATCATGAGTCTTGAGACGATTTTTAAGAGCAACCCAAAGAATGAAAGCATGTCTGGGGATGTTCTGGGAGAACCAAACAAGATGAAACCAAAAGACCGGTTGGTGATAGGGGCGAATAGACTGCCACACAGAATGAACAGAGAAAGGAGAGAGTTGACCGTCTCTAGATCTCCAAAGGAGTTTATCAGGAACGGACGTGGAAATAGAAGGAGGGTTATGAGAAAGAAGAGCACCATGGGAATCTCTCCAACAATTAGGCCGAACCCAAGATCCGTTAAGAATCAGGTCAGCAACCTTGGTATCAGGAGTGAAACCCGCATCACGGATGTCACGGACAGACAAGAATTTAGAAAGAGGGCCCGCAAAGAGGGCCCGCAGGGTGCCAGTTATCGAACCAAGCAGAAGTAGAGCATCCATCACCTATCTGGGAAACTATATACTCCCTTATCTTATCCCGCATATCCAGGATGTTACGCCAGGCAAATCCAGAACCGTATTTTTTTGGGGCATCCCAAAAGTTATGGCCACATAAACGGTATGAGTGGATCCACTTAACCCATAGGGACTCTTTCTTGGAAAGGAGTCTCCAGACATGGGAAGCCATAACAGCAACATTCCAGATAGCAAGGTTACGTATGCCAAGACCACCATGTTCCTTAGGAAGGCAAACAGTTTTCCAGAAGACTTTAGCTTTACCACGCTTCAACTCACCATGGCACCAGAGGAAGCCTCTCATGAGCTTCTCAATATCGTTAGAGATAGATTTAGGAAGAATAAAAACAGAAGCCCAATAGATTTGAGTAGAAGAAAGGACAGAGAGGATGAGCTGGAGACGACCAGCAAAGGAAAGAGACTTGTTTTTCCAGTCATTAATCCTGCATTTGACTTTATCAACAAGGCGTTTACAGTCTTTGTGGGCAAGATGCGTGGTGATGAGAGGAACGCCAAGGTATCGGACAGGGAAAGAGCCCTCAGGAAACTTAACAATAAGATCAATGGCAGCCCTGGTCCTTTCACCAACATTACAGTAGAATGCTTCACTCTGTTGGAAATCAAGGTTCATGTAGTTAGTTTCAAAAACTAGAGTTTGCAACGGAAGCATAAAATCATGAACACGAATTCCATTTTCAAGAGGATCATGCTACATGCATGTAGAGATAAGATGAAGAACAAGCATAGATGGAGTTCAAGATCATACCCTTTCTTCTTGGCCTTAGTTGGACGATTTGAAGAGGCTAAGATTCAAGTTAGAATCCCTCTATAGTTGATCCACCAACAAGCAAGAACACCTTAGATGCTAGTCACTTTAACTTGCAAGATTAACACCTTCTTACTATGCCTTGAAAAACGTTTTTGCAAGGGGTCTTAAGAGAGGTTTTTGAGAGTATTTGGCTGATGTTTTTAAGCTTAGAAGTGTATCAAAACCCTCTCAATATGGCCGGCCATATAACCTCCAAAGACAAGGAGAATCAAAGTGCATGTGCAAAAGAAAAGGCATGTTACTTCCACATGGTCAAGACTTGAGCATTGCATGTTCTTTTAAACTTTTCACACATGGCTTTTGATTTAAGTATGTGGCCAGCCAAATGAGGATATATTAGAGTTTAAATATAACTTATATTATTTATAAACTTATACCATATAGTTTATAAACAATAAACCTTCATACTTGTGTATAAATGGAATAACATTTAAACCATTTATGATATAAATAAACCATCTAAATATACAATCTTAATTGTATAATTATATATATACATATATATATATATATATATATATATATATATATATATATATATATATATATATATATATATATATATTATTTAATTTACTAATTAAATTAAATAAAAGGCTTACTTATAAATCAATTAAATCGTTTTAACAATTTAAACAATCTAATTATTACACTTAACTAATTCATCACATATGAATTACTAATCAACCTTTAATTTTGTAGTTATTATTATTTACCTCAAATAATAATCTACAAGATTAAATTGCAAGTTTAGTATCATTTGATGTTAAATCAAATTTAACGTTCTAAATGATCAATTGATGTCAAACTTGTTGTTGGTGTGACCCTATAGGATCATGTATTATTAGTAATATCATTTTATGATCATCCTTGAGCATATAGAACTAACAATCTCCCACTTGCACAAGGTTGCATCACAGAATGATATAGACAGTGGTAAACGTCTAGCAACATTTTACTGCCCCCAATAACACATGACATTGTGCCATTCAACAACATTCAATTCTTCAGAAAACACGAGGCTCTAATTGATGTATAAGGTTATCTATCAATTATCCCTTTGTCACAGACATCTTGTTGAACATGAGACATGGATCTAAATCATTCTCATTTTATGTTCAACTTTCAAACAGGCGCCTTAGATGTCTAACTCTCAACACATAAGAGGAACAAATCCCGTCTTGACTACATACGCCTCTCATATAGTTAGTACTATGCATGAGTATCGCCTTTATGGTTGTCTGTATTTCAAGAACAACAGTGAACCATATCAAAGCATAGTACACTCTACACTTGAGTCCCAAATATGTATCTCAGGTCAAAGGATACAATGATAATACCTTTATTCAAGAATCACTTATGATGATGATCCATGGAGTGATCTTGAAACGGGTCAAGTCCAATACTTGTTCACTAACAAGTACCTATGAATTTGGTTGCAACCTTTTGCTACTTTTACCCATAAAAGTCAACCAATCCAATTCATATTAGTCTTACTTCATAATTGTTCCCACAACTATGATCGACTATGGACGTTTAGAATAATCAAATTATTCAAGGATTAAACATGCTAATAAAACACAAAATTATGAATGAAACATCATGTCACATATATTACATAATTCTTGTCGTTTACATAAGTTCATATTCATAAAACATTAAACACAAATCAAATCCATTCATTAGAAAAACGGAGTCCTATACCCTTAGCATGACTTTCATGCTTAGTTTGGGGTAAAGGTTTCGTGAATGGGTCTGCCAAATTTTGATCTGTATGAACCTTGTGAATACTAATTTCACCATTCTTAACTTCATGTCTAATGTAGTTATACCTTCGGTGAATGTGTTTGGTTTTTTTGATGCAATCTAGGTTCCTTTGCTTGAGCTATAGCACCTAGATTGTCACAGAAGATTTCTATAGGGTCCCGAATGGAAGGAACAACCCCTAGATCTTCTATGAACTTTCTCATCCAGACAGCTTCTTGAGCAGCTTCCGAAGCAGCAACATATTCAGATTCTGTAGTGGATTGTGCAATCACTTCTTGTTTGGAACTCTTCCAAGACACGGCTCCTCCATTTAAAATAAAGACATACCCAGATTGAGATTTTGAATCATCCCTATCTGTTTGGAAGCTTGCGTCAGTGTAACCCTTTACCTTTAAGCTTTCTTCCAAACCGCCATAAACTAAGAACATATCTTTAGTTCTTCTCAAGTATTTAAGAATGTTCTTTACAGCAGTCCAGTGGGCTTCACCTGGGTTCTGTTGATACCTACTAGTCATACTTAAGGCACATGAGACGTCGGGCCTAGTGCATAACATGGCATACATGATGGACCCAATTGCCGAAGCATATGGGACATGTTTCATCCTTTCAAGTTCAGTCCTAGAGTTTGGGCACTGAGACTTGCTTAGGATGGTGCCATGAGGCATTGGCAAGAATCCTCTTTTGGAGTCTTGCATCTTGAACCTTTTCAAGATTTTATCAATATATACACTTTGGCTAAGACCAATAAGTCTCTTAGATCTATCTCTATAGATCTTTATGCCTAATACATAAGCAGCTTCCCCTAGATCCTTCATTGAGAAACAACTCTCAAGGAACGCTTTGACACCTTTTAAGGTTGGGATGTCATTTCCAAATAAAAGTATGTCATCTACATATAATACTAGGATTATGACAATGCTCCCACTAGCTTTCTTGTAAACACAGGAGTCATCCTCATTTTTGATGAATCCAAAACTTGTAATCTTTTCATCAAAACGGATGTTCCATGTTCGAGACGCTTGCTTTAATCCATATATAGATCTTTTAAGCTTGCACACTTTGTTTGGATGCTTGGGATCGACAAAACCTTCAGGTTGTTCCATATAGACATCTTCCAATAAGTATCCATTAAGGAAAGCGGTCTTGACATCCATTTGCCATATCTCATAATCATAGTATGCGGCTATGGCAAAAAGTATCCTAATTGACTTGATCATTGCCACTGGAGAAAAGGTCTCATCATAGTCAATACCATGAGTCTGTGAGTATCCTTTAGCGACAAGTCTAGCCTTAAAAGTGTGAACATTTCCATCCACGTCGATTTTCTTCTTGAAAACCCATTTGTTCCCAACAGTCTTACAATTGGTGGGAAGATTAACCAAGTTCCAAACTTGATTATCGTGCATGGATTGCATCTCAGTGTTCATGGCTTCAAGCCATTTATCAGATTCAGGATCTGATATTGCACTCTGATAGTTGACGGGTTCATCAGAATCTATCGTATAACATTCCTCTTCCATCAAAAGGTAACCATACCTTTCTGGTTCAATTCGAACCCTACCAGATTTGCGAACACCTTGTGTTACAATTTGTTCCTGATCAACCGTTTGTTCAGGTTCAACAATTTCTTGTTGAATGCTAGATTCAACTTCTTGTGTATCAGGTTGTGGTTCTTGAAGTTCCTCAAGTTCCACAAACCTCCCACTAGCCTCTTCCGTCAGAAACTTGTTTTCTAGGAATTCAGCTTTTCGAGAAATAAATATCTTATTCTCGATGGGATTGTAGAAATAGTATCCAAGACAATCTTTCGGATACCCTACAAAGATACATTTAGTTGAACGGGGTTCTAATTTGTTTGAAGCTTCTTGTCTAACATAAGCTTCACAACCCCATACCTTTAGATAGGATAAAGATGGAACCCTTCCATGCCATATCTCATAAGGCGTTTTATCTACCTTCTTAGTAGGTGCCATGTTTAGGAGACGAGCAGCTGTTTGTATAGCATAACCCCAAAATGATAAAGGTAGAGTACTTCTACTCATCATGGATCGAACCATATCCAATAGTGTTCGGTTCCGCCTCTCAGACACACCATTATGTTGTGGTGTTCCAGGTGGAGTAAGTTGTGAAACAATTCCACAAGTCTTACAATGATCCATAAAGTTTGTACTTAAGTACTCACCTCCTCTATCAGAACGAAGAACTTTAATTGTTTTGTTGAGTTGATTTTCCACTTCACTTTGAAACGTTTTGAACATTTCAAATGCCTCATGTTTATGTTTCATCAAATAAACATATCCAAAACGACTAAAGTCGTCAGTGAAGGTGATGAAATATCTTTCACCATATCTAGTCATTGGCTTGAAAGGACCACATACATCCGTATGTATGATTCCTAACAAGTCCTTTGCTCTCTCATTGGTTCCGGAGAAAGGAGCTTTAGTCATCTTGCCATGTAAACAAGATTCACATATATCAAATGAGTCATTCTCATTTGCCTTCAAAAGTCCACTCTTTTGAAGTTGGGATATGCGATTCTTGTTTATATGCCCAAGGCGACAATGCCATAGATAGGTTTGACTCAAATCAAATTTGGGTTTCTTGGTGAAAGTGTGGTATAAAGAGCCATTATTAGTCTTTTCATCAAGGTTTACTTCATAAATTCCATTTAAAGGCCTAGCCTCAAAATAGAATACATTATTTTTGTAAACACAAATATCATCATTATTAAAGGAAAGATCAAATCCACATTGTCTTAATTTAGCAACCGAAATAATATTCCTAGTCAAGCTAGGAACATAGTAAACATTCAACAATGTCACACACAAGCCATTAGGTAGTAATAAATTAAAACTTCCAATTGAATCCACCGCAACTCTTGCATTGTTTCCAACCCGAAGTACTACCTCATTTGCCTTCAGTCGCCTACTCCTTTTGAACCCCTGCAACATATTACATATGTGAGTTCCACAACCAGTATCAAATACCCATGTGTTAGGAGATAAATTATAAAGTTCTAGGTCTATCACATAGATACCTGAAGTGCCTTCACCGGCCTTCTTCTTCTTCAACTCCGCAAGATAGGTAGGGCAATTTCTCTTCCAATGCCCAGCTTTGCCACATTCAAAGCATGTTTCATCTTTGGCAACCTTTGCCTTCTTCTTGGGCGGATGGGAAGGTTGGACAACTTTCTTGCCCTTACCTTTGAAAACTTTTGCTTTCCCTTTGCCCTTGGAGTTGGTGGGGTGTTCAGGTCTTGTTCTCTTTGTGCCACCTTCCTTGATCATGAGAACTTGAGTGGTTTTCTTAGGCAGACTCTTTTCCCCGGTAATTAGCATCCCATGTAATTCCGGGATAGTCTTGTTTAAACCATTCATGTTATAATTCATGACAAAAGGATCAAAGGACTTTGTCAAGGAGTTAAGGATCAAATCCGTTGCTAGCTCTTCGGGCATCACAACTCCAAGACGTGCCAAATGATCAATGTGACTCTTCATTTTGAGCACATAAGAGCTTACCGACTGCCCTTCCTCCATCTTGCAAGCATGGAAAGCCCGAACAGTTTCGAACCTTTCCGTTCTTGCAAGTTGTTGGAACATTTCCTTTAGTTGATTAATCATGTCATAGGCTGAATGATTCTCCAAATCCTTCTGAAGGTCGGGAATCATGGTTGCCAACATGAGGCATGATGCATCGATGGAATCATCCATCTTTTTAAGCCATGCATCGTGTGCGGGCTTAGGAGTGGCAGGGGGCTCTTCTGTAAGTGGTTCATTGAGAACATATTCTTTCTTTTCTTGTTTGAGAACAATTCTCACACTACGGTACCAATCCAAGAAGTTGGTATGGTTAAGTTTTTCTCCTTCAAGGAGAGACCGTAGTGAGGTTTTGTTAGGAGCCGAGTGTGTGTTGTTGTTTGGTGCCATCTACAAAATTTTAGCAAGGTTCTATTTAGTAAATTATGATATTAATACCTTAATAATTAATACCCTTTCTTGTTTCATAAACTTTAATTAATTAAGGTCTAGAATCCAAGTTGCATTACGAATAAGTGGTTAGGTTTCCTTTATCCCACCTATTCGAATCAACAAGGTAGGTAACGGTTTACCAATTATATCCAAATATAATTTCTAGAGTTATGGGATCCCATTATAACATTTATAAGTTTGGCATGTTTGATCCCATCTATGCCTTGGATTTCTAATGCTTAGGTGACCTTTATCACAAGAGATTTCCAAACGAATCATCCTACTTAAACGGACGTGTAGTTTTGACAACTATTAATGGTTAGGTGTTCTTTATCCCATCAATATTGCAAAACTACTTCTTGTATCACAAGAAGACTCCAAGTGGTTAGGTATCCTTTATCCCACAAGGAAATACAAGTGATACATGAGTGTCTTTAAGAGGGACGACATTGATTCGTATTTCATAAGGGATTTGAATGTTTTTACAATTCTAATTTTGAAAAACATATGGTATCATGTAGATTGCATGCATCCAATGAACATGGTACCATTAAATCTTATTTTGTTAATTGGTTCCTAAATCATAAAATCTCCATTTTATTGATTCTTTGTTTGTGGTCAAGATTACAATTAATATCCAATATTAAATTTGAGTTTGATCACATATATTAGAACCAATTTATAATCCTAAATAATTACCATTATTACTTAGGGTTGGAGTTTGTAAGAGTTTATAAAATCTCCATTTTATTTCTTGTTTCAATCATTTTCAAAACTTGACTTAATAGGTTTTAAACAAAACCCATTTTAGTAAAACCCATTTTATCACATCTTATGTTTTAAATGTCAATTTTTGAAAATACAAACTCCTTGATGATTATGTTTAATTATCTAGGTTGTCTAGCATGCAAAATCTTATTTTCATCCACAACATAACATAATAAAACATTCAAACATCACAAGCATGCATGGGTGCATAAACACAAGCCAACTAGTTTGATATTTCATGTGAGCCACACATGAAATATCAAGTCAAACCTAGGGACAAAAAGAGTGACAAAAACTCAACCAAATGATTTGCGCTTTGGCTACAATTTTGCCAAGCTTCTTATATCATCAAATGATACTTGAACCACCATTTCTTGACACCATTGAGTGACATGTGATTTTTCTATGGAGCCTTCAAAATTTTCGAAATTCAGGGGCAGCAGGAAGAAAAAATGTGTTTTTTGTTGCATTTTTCAATTCATTCTTGGCCATATTGATGCTAATACTTGTTGAAACTTAATGTATATACTAGATATTAAAGTTACCAACAAGTATATCATCAAATGACCAAGAGATGAATTTATAAAACACTTCAAAACATTTTTTCAAATCTGGACAGCAGCTCTTCAGAAAGTGCTGCTGTTGGGTGCAATCTTTTCTTACTTCCTTCTCTTGTTACATTTTGTGAATGAAATAAAATACAACTATTCTAACAATTACAAAATGAATAAAA
Source organism: Cichorium intybus (assembly GCA_023525715.1). Classification (NCBI taxonomy): domain Eukaryota; kingdom Viridiplantae; phylum Streptophyta; class Magnoliopsida; order Asterales; family Asteraceae; genus Cichorium; species Cichorium intybus. The sequence goes on from CM042010.1 coordinate 82,130,878, forward strand.
GGAAGTAAATAACTAATTATTATTACAAACCATTTGAATAAATGAATAGATTACAACCATATCAAACACAAACACAAAACATGCATCATATGGTCCTTGGCTTGTTTATGCACCATTTTATCACATAAAATCATAAGAAAATCAACACTTTGTTTTTCTAAGGCAACAATTTATGTAACCAAAAGCATGCATATATAAGATATAGTTGGTTACATAAAATCATAGATAATCTACTTGCATGTTGCCAAAGAAGCCATGCATGAAACTTTCATTTAAGAAGATGAACATTCATGGCTTCCAAAAACCAAGTTTATCCAAATAAACTTATTATCTAAACATGCAATATAGCCATGGCTCTGATACCAATTGTTGGAAATCAAGGTTCATGTAGTTAGTTTCAAAAACTAGAGTTTGCAACGGAAGCATAAAATCATGAACACGAATTCCATTTTCAAGAGGATCATGCTACATGCATGTAGAGATAAGATGAAGAACAAGCATAGATGGAGTTCAAGATCATACCCTTTCTTCTTGGCCTTAGTTGGACGATTTGAAGAGGCTAAGATTCAAGTTAGAATCCCTCTATAGTTGATCCACCAACAAGCAAGAACACCTTAGATGCTAGTCACTTTAACTTGCAAGATTAACACCTTCTTACTATGCCTTGAAAAACGTTTTTGCAAGGGGTCTTAAGAGAGGTTTTTGAGAGTATTTGGCTGATGTTTTTAAGCTTAGAAGTGTATCAAAACCCTCTCAATATGGCCGGCCATATAACCTCCAAAGACAAGGAGAATCAAAGTGCATGTGCAAAAGAAAAGGCATGTTACTTCCACATGGTCAAGACTTGAGCATTGCATGTTCTTTTAAACTTTTCACACATGGCTTTTGATTTAAGTATGTGGCCAGCCAAATGAGGATATATTAGAGTTTAAATATAACTTATATTATTTATAAACTTATACCATATAGTTTATAAACAATAAACCTTCATACTTGTGTATAAATGGAATAACATTTAAACCATTTATGATATAAATAAACCATCTAAATATACAATCTTAATTGTATAATTATATATATACATATATATATATATATATATATATATATATATATATATATATATATATATATTATTTAATTTACTAATTAAATTAAATAAAAGGCTTACTTATAAATCAATTAAATCGTTTTAACAATTTAAACAATCTAATTATTACACTTAACTAATTCATCACATATGAATTACTAATCAACCTTTAATTTTGTAGTTATTATTATTTACCTCAAATAATAATCTACAAGATTAAATTGCAAGTTTAGTATCATTTGATGTTAAATCAAATTTAACGTTCTAAATGATCAATTGATGTCAAACTTGTTGTTGGTGTGACCCTATAGGATCATGTATTATTAGTAATATCATTTTATGATCATCCTTGAGCATATAGAACTAACATACTCTTCGCAGTATTGGGATGGAGGCCAGAAACCCCAGAGAATTCCTCAAGAGAATCACAGATGATTTTAACCGAAGAGCTATCACCATGACAGAAGAGAAGGAGATCGTCGGCAAAGCAGAGATGGGTGATACTTTGATCATCACATTGTCTGTGGAATTTAAAAGATTCAGAATCATGGATGTTTCTCTTGATCATAAGGTTAAGCACCTCTATGACAAGAGTGAAGAGATAAGGAGAGAGTGGGTCACCCTGCCGAAGGCCCCTTTTACCGTCGAAATAACCATGAGTATTCCCATTGATACTCACAGAGTAAGCAACCGTGGAAACACAAGTCATGATCCAGTCAATCATACGATCGGGGAAACCAAACCCAAACAAGATAGTCCGCAGAAACGACCAGTCAACCGTGTCGTACGCTTTTTGAATATCAACATTAAAAGCACATCTAGGAGGACCACGATGACGATGATAATCACGCATGTCAACCGTGTCGTACGCTTTTTGAATATCAACATTAAAAGCACATCTAGGAGGACCACGATGACGATGATAATCACGCATGAGTTCGTGAACAAGAAGGACGTTGTCGGTGATCAAACGACAAGGGATGAAAGCAGACTGGTTTTCATCAACCAGAGAAGAAATATGGATTTTGATACGATCCGCAATAATCTTGCTGATACATTTGTAAACAACGTTACAACAAGCTATAGGGCGGAAATCAGTGACTTTGGAAGGGGAATCAACTTTAGGGATGAGCGCAAGGATGGTGCTGTTGAAAGACTTAAGAAGTTTGCCAGAATAGAAGAATTCCTTAACAGCCATACAGAAATTAGGACCCACAATATCCCAAGCCGACTTGAAGAACTTAGCAGAGAAACCATCAGAACCAGGAGCTTTATCATCACCCATCTGGAACAGGACACACTTAACCTCCTCGTCAGTAACAGGAGTAAGCATGGCGGCAGACTGGAGGGGGGAGAGTGTAACACCCGGCTTTTAAAACCAAACACCCCTGAAAAATTTTTCATTTAAAACTATAACAAAGGGGTATATTTTAGTAAAAACGGGTACAAGCGTATCAAGGAGAGTATAAAATACCGTAGTCTCCTTTGAAGTCGGGCTGCTACTGACAGCATCTAAGAGTCCTACTTCACGAGTCACGGACTCCATCTATTCCCCTATTAGGATCATGCTAACCTGCAGGGACATTTAACAAACGGTATGAGCTACAAAGCTCAGTGAGTAATCATTTCTGCAAATAACATGTATCAAATATATTCGTATATCTGTTCGGATATCGAATCCAAACTCATAGCCTTACTGGCTGACCATATATCTCTTAGGATTTCACATCCTAATTTTGTAGCCTTACAGGCTACTTCATGACAACCTGCAATTATCAAACCACATCAGTTATTTGCACAGATAATCATATCTATCGTTTCTGTCCCATGTTTCTTAGTCACAATTGACTGCATCATATATCATGGCTATATAAGCCGCACCCTATGTCATAGCTATATAAGCTACACCAAAACAATATCAATATATAAATCATAGCCCGCAGGCCGCATCAACTGGGTTTAATACCCGATATCATAGCCAAAAGGCCGTACCATGTACCTGTAACAAAATCATAGCCCGAAGGCCGCATCGGAGACATAGCCCGAAGGCCGCACCGGAGTCATAGCCAACAAGGCCGCATCGGAGACATAGCCCAAAGGCCGCACCGGAGTCATAGCCAACAAGGCCGCATCGGAGACATAGCCAACAAGGCCGCACCCATTGGATATAGCATCCAGAATTAGTTATGGCTCACGAGTTAGCCCGCTGTTGCCTTGGCTCACGGGTTAGCCCGCTGTTGCCTAGACTCACGGCTTTATCCGGTCTTGTCTATGTTGGTTTATATAGATATATCGACTCACAGCTCCGTTCTTGTCTATAACAGACTCACGGCTTATCTGGTCTTGTCTCTTCAAGCGTATCTTTGAACCATCAATTTCGTCCCACAATCAGTTTCAACCTGTAACAGTCCAATCATCATATATCATATATGGTATCAGTGAGATTACTCACCTGGATGCTAGCTGCGTTTAAATTTCGGTTGTTTCTTGCCTTTGCGTGCACCACAACCATTTTGTCCCATACCTATTTATCCATTTATATACCAAATGATAATAGGTTAATAATCATCTACATTGACTCTAATACACTAGAGTTCAATACAATATCGTTATAAATAATGCCTAGTTAATAAACTTTCCGTTTACTAACTTTATATGAATTTTACTATTCACCGAGGCATTCGGATCGGTCTACAGTGCCCCCGAGGGGTCGGAAACCCAATCTAAAAATTTTCCCAAACTTTTCAGACCATAACGAGCCTATGGTCCAAATTTGAGCTAAAACGGACAAGCCAAGCAAAAGTTAGCATTTTAAAGTCCCTGTCTGAGGGGCGCACTGCGCCTGGGCGCACCCCGCCAGGGGTTTGGGCGCACCGCGCCTGTCGCCTGCAGATGTCTCCTGTCCAGCCGCGATTTGTGCACTGTAGCACGCAGTTTTGGCTCATTAAGTCCTTAATCCAGTCCTTAATCGATTGGGGTTTGTTTCTAGGCTAAAACCTTATACTTTAACAAGGTTTTCAACCATCCAAAACAACCAAATCAATCAAAATGAAGAATTAGGGTTCTTAGTTCTAACAACCTCAAACTTCAAATTCATCACTAATAGCAATCTACTTCCATTTTCTTGAGTTAAGTCCTTATTAGCATGACTTAATGGAAGCATTACATCAATTTAAACACATAATCATAACTGAAATTCATAAATTTCAGTTTCTATAAAAGTTCATCATGAACACACACAAAACTTAGGTTAGAATTCAATTTACTAACCTTTTATGCTTAGAAATCTTCAATTCCAAGCTAGGATTTCAACTTTCCACTTCAATTCTTCAAGAACTTGCTGAAATCGTACCCCCCTTGCTCCTCCCGTTGCTGCACAATGGCTGGTCAAAGAAGAGAGTCAAACTCTCTATTTATACCTAAATTTCTTACATTTTTGGTCCTTAAGTTCTATTTCTTGAACTTTGACCACAAAATCAAGTTTTATTACAATAAAACTTTCATTTCTTACATTTTTGCCACAACCAACAATATTTTTCATATTTGGTCTTTCACATGGTCAAATGACCAAAATACCCTTTTTCGATAAAACGACTCAAATTCAGTTTTTATAACATTTTAAGTCCAAAACTCAAAATATTATTTCAACTAAATACTTTTTCTGTCCAAAAGACCAAATTACCCTTCTAAGGTAAAATGACCATTTTGCCCTTTTATTATAATTATATAATAAAACATGTCTTGGCGTTACAAATTCTCCCCTCCTTCAAAAGATTTCGTCCCCGAAATCATACTATCAAGCGAGGGTATTTCTTTCTCGTTACAATTCCGGTTTCCCATATCATATGGAAACCTTTATGGTATTGCCTAAGCACTTAACCATACCAGTCTTCTTATCTCGTGGTTATATCACCACCCGCATATCACTCCTCCGGTTGTCCCGGGCACCTTAATCACTTATCTTCCTCATTTCAACATGAGGGATTCGTTAGAATTTATCAATCTATGTTCTCAAAACCATGAGACCCATAGAAAACTTATAAATATCTTGAAGTTCATCAAGAATCTTCTATCAATACACTGCAATTTTTGCTTTTGGGATATACGGAAAGGTCCAATAAACAAGGGCTCAACTTTCCTTTTTGTCCCACATCAATTTCTAGTCCTTCCGAAGGGTCACTGTGAGTTCCACCATCTTCCTTTACTTGGGGTTTCAATGGTTTTACTCGACAATCCGCATACTACTCTTGTCGACTTTGGTCTATTTCCAAGCTTTCTCGAATTTGCCTAATCTTTTCTTCTGTTTGAGATACAATCTCAGGTTTAGTCAACGGCTTCTCCCCAACTTCTGTCTGGCAATTCGGCGTGCAACACGGTAGTCTAAACAATACTTCCTACGAGTCAATAAAACACTAGTATAATACCTATACTTATCTACAACTTCTACCAAGGATAGACGGTCGTATTGTTTTCCGCTAGGGTCTGTTATGCAGATTTCAAGCATAACTCCTAAGGTCTGCATCATTATCTCACCTCGTCAATCCATCTGCGATTCGCACACAGTACTTACTAGTACTTTTGAGCTAATAATTCTAAGAATTAATGCTAAATTCAGCAAATAATTCTAGTATCTCGATCCGATACAGTCGCCACCTGTAGTGCACGTCAACAATTTTCTTTATCTTTGTAGTTTTTCACTACCTTTCCACTCTTAAATTCTTCTTAGTCGGTATAATTCTACACTGATTTCATCAATCAACCTGCAATTCACCCATGTGGTGTCATACCCATACGGTACTTGCAAAGACTTTACTACAAAGTCTATGATATTTTTCGTCCCATTTCTTCTTTAGGACGTACAACCCTATGTTTCTAATGATTTGACTGTAGTTACCCACAAGTCAAACACTTTTCACATATCTTTCAATGTCTTTCTTCAGCCCCGGCCACCAACACATAGGTTTTATCGACCTATACAGTTTGGTATTGCCCCGGGTATGCTGCATATCTGATACAAAATGCATCTTTTCAAGATGATTTTTATGTTTCGTTTGACTTTGGAATTCACATTCACAACCGCCAAGGGTTTTAAATCACTGTGATATTCCAACTAACTTCCGCTACTATTTAATCATTTATTCACTTTTCACGTTTTCAGACTTGCACACATCTTTCTGTGCTACCCGAATCAACTCATGTAATCAATTTGCCACGTTCATACACGTGGATGTAACCTCCAAAGGTTACTCTTTCTAATTCAAGGCATCTGTAATCACATACGCCTTTCTGAGATGGTACAAGATTTCATACCCGAAATCTCTAAGTAACCCATCTATCTTTGCTATTTCATATATAGCTTCTTTTGATCAACTAAGTACTTCAAACTTATATGATCCATATAAACAGTAAGCTTTACACTACATCAGTAGTGTCTCCAAAGCTTCAATGTCAAAGTCATAATTGCTACTGCAATATCATGTATCCAAAGTCAACTCTGGATGCATTTCTATAATCCAGTTTATCTTCTCCGCTTAGCAATAATGCTACCACCGGAGCTTCACACAAGGTTTATTTCAACCTTTGAAAAGATATTTGTGGTCTTTCTACCACCCAAACTTTTTCACTTTTATTAGTCAACCTTAGTCAACTGACCAGCAATCAAGGAGCAGTTTTCTACAACTCTCCTATAGTAACCCGCCAAATCCGAGGAACTACAGTGTCAGTCAGATTCCTCAGGCGGTTCCAGTTTTATCACGGTATCATTCTTTCCACTGGTTCTACTTTATCATCTCTGGTATTGTTAACATGCCCAAAGAATATGTAACTTCTTTTAGCCAAATTTTCATACTTAGAGAATTTAACATATCACTTAACTCAGTGTAGTAACTCCAGTATCTGGTACAATGTACCTCATATTCAATCTGGTTTCGAGAATATCATATTCTCAGTAGTCAATGTACATATACATTAACTTATCTTTCTTCTTTTCAAACAGATAGGGCTCCACACGATGACACATTCGGCCATATGAGAACCCAATTCAAAAACAATTTCTTCCAATTGTTTTACCACTCTGCCATCTCTGCAGAGGCTAATCAATATAGAGCCTAGATAACAGGAACGGCTCCCAAGACCAGCTTAATCATAAGCTCTTCTTGCCAATCTGGCAGAAATCCTGGAAGTTCTTTTCAAAAGGAACATCCGAGAATTTATCTAAAGTAGTACACTACTAGCACTGCTTTATTTAACTTGGCCCATACCACGTATGCCAACTACAAAATCATTCCTTTACTAACTCTTTTCCGAGTTTAAGCAAAGGAAAATAACCGGTATTCTCAACAACGGTCATTCACCATGGATTTTCATCCGCTCATTTCTGTTTCAAGAACCATACTGTTCTTATTTCTACAATTCACGTTAGCATAATTTATTGCTAACCAATTCATAAGCACAACTGCTTCAAATTCACTGGTAGTCATCGGCTTCAGATTCATAGGGAAAATGGTCCCGTAAATCCTAGGCAATCTACCTTCCAGGTGTTCAATATCTAGAACATGTTTGCTATTTGCTATAGCTACTTTCAAAATTTCATCCATAATCGTTGATGAAATATCCAATCACGACATCAGTGTCACCGATCCAAAGCATAGCTTCATGGATCACATATAACATACACGAAGTTATATTCAAAACATTTACATCGGAGATCATATCTGTCTCCTCACGAGTTTCTTCCATAATCTGTTGGAATGATCAAGGCACCACTGGTCCTTTTCGACCATTCGTTCCTTCTTTCTTTCCTGGGTTCACCACCCGTTACTCCACATTTAGCATGTGAGTATGTCATAAGGAAGTGATCTATAATTCCTCGCTGGAACCACTTCCGTCCCATACAACAAGCTCGAGCAATCTGCTCCTATCATCTGCAATTTCAGCATGTCAACGGTAGAGTTTCAACTCTACAATTTTCCTTAGTGCCTTTCCTGCATTGATCACAATACATAACTGCTCGGTTTTGGTCCCTTCCTTTTTAGGTTGGACCGGTCTGTGGCAACTTCTCCTGAAGCGTCCACTAATCGTTTTCTGCTTTTCTTGTAGTCTCAACTACTGTTCTTTCACCTTGAATATCAATCAGGGTGAGCAACCGATTTCTTTTTCTGACCACATCAGCTAATATTGCCCAACATGTGGATTTCTGCTATTCGTCCCCTTTTTGCTCCTCATCCAACGGAGTCTCAAGAATGAGCTGGTCCATTTCCTAGAGCTTCGCGCCCTAAATTTCTCCCAGTAATACTCGCTGCTCGTACTTCTTATACATTAGAAGTCAGCAATAGTTAGGTTATATATGTATAATAAAAATTTATATACACCTAACAGTTCATCATGTCTACTGTCTCAGGGTTTAAGTCCAGGAATCTACTCTATAGACACCTAGTTCACTTAAACCACGGCTCTGATACCAACTTGTAACACCCGGCTTTTAAAACCAAACACCCCTGAAAAATTTTTCATTTAAAACTATAACAAAGAGGTATATTTTAGTAAAAACGGGTACAAGCGTATCAAGGAGAGTATAAAATACCGTAGTCTCCTTTGAAGCCGGGCTGCTACTGACAGCATCTAAGAGTCCTACTTCACGAGTCACGGACTCCATCTATTCCCCTATTAGGATCATGCTAACCTGCAGGGACATTTAACAAACGGTATGAGCTACAAAGCTCAGTGAGTAATCATTTCTGCAAATAACATGTATCAAATATATTCGTATATCTGTTCGGATATCGAATCCAAACTCATAGCCTTACTGGCTGACCATATATCTCTTAGGATTTCACATCCTAATTTTGTAGCCTTACAGGCTACTTCATGACAACCTGCAATTATCAAACCACATCAGTTATTTGCACAGATAATCATATCTATCGTTTCTGTCCCATGTTTCTTAGTCACAATGGACTGCATCATATATCATGGCTATATAAGCCGCACCCTGTGTCATAGCTATATAAGCTACACCAAAACAATATCAATATATAAATCATAGCCCGCAGGCCGCATCAACTGGGTTTAATACCCGATATCATAGCCAAAAGGCCGTACCATGTACCTGTAACAAAATCATAGCCCGAAGGCCGCATCGGAGACATAGCCCGAAGGCCGCACCGGAGTCATAGCCAACAAGGCCGCATCGGAGACATAGCCCAAAGGCCGCACCGGAGTCATAGCCAACAAGGCCGCATCGGAGACATAGCCAACAAGGCCGCACCCATTGGATATAGCATCCAGAATTAGTTATGGCTCACGAGTTAGCCCGCTGTTGCCTTGGCTCACGGGTTAGCCCGCTGTTGCCTAGACTCACGGCTTTATCCGGTCTTGTCTATATAAGTTTAGTACATCAAAATAAACCATGGCTCACGGGTTAGCCCGCTGTTGCCTAGACTCACGGCTTTATCCGGTCTTGTCTATGTTGGTTTATATAGATATATCGACTCACAGCTCCGTTCTTGTCTATAACAGACTCACGGCTTATCTGGTCTTGTCTCTTCAAGCGTATCTTTGAACCATCAATTTCGTCCCACAATCAGTTTCAACCTGTAACAGTCCAATCATCATATATCATATATGGTATCAGTGAGATTACTCACCTGGATGCTAGCTGCGTTTAAATTTCGGTTGTTTCTTGCCTTTGCGTGCACCACAACCATTTTGTCCCATACCTATTTATCCATTTATATACCAAATGATAATAGGTTAATAATCATCTACATTGACTCTAATACACTAGAGTTCAATACAATATCGTTATAAATAATGCCTAGTTAATAAACTTTCCGTTTACTAACTTTATATGAATTTTACTATTCACCGAGGCATTCGGATCGGTCTACAGTGCCCCCGAGGGGTCGGAAACTCAATCTAAAAATTTTCCCAAGTGGAGAGAAAGCACAGCAGGAGTATGATCGGACGTACGGTAAGGGAGAAAATTGACAGTAGAGGAGGGGAAAGAAGCAACGAAGTGAGTATTTCCCATGACACGATCGATCTTCTTGAGGATGCCACCCGAACCATTAGGAGACTTGGTCCATGTGTAGAAGAGACCTTTATAGTTAAGATCCTCCATTTCCATCAAATTGACATTGTTATTGTAGATTACCATTAAACCAACTATATAACAGACGTCAAACGATCATTCTATGAAACCCTAACAGTTTACAATTCACAAAGTTAAAGCCAGTATTAAAATCGGTAAATAACCCTGAAATAAGGACCAAACATGGAACAAAATACTCCTTTTTAATTTCAAACGACAAAAAATTGTGATTTTTGTCCCACCCAAATAGGTCGCGAAGTTTTGCAGAAACAACATTGTCTGGGTAAGGGAAAAGTTGTAATTTTGAAGAAAAAGTGCACCTGGATATCTTCTTTTGTGAAGCTAGTGCCATAATATACGACCTTGAGAAGGGACTCGGATCTTTCTGCCAAAAATTCATCATCTTTATTTATAGATGTAATTATGAATTTTTTATTTTTAGAACATTTATATATTTTAAAATGTTATCAAATTTCTATCCTTTTACGTTTACATTTTTTAAAATAAAAAAGTTTGTTTTATATATAATAGTTAGACAATTCTAAATTTTTTATATTTCTGGAATTGTAAAGTAAAAAAAGATCTCATATTTAACTGTACAAAATTTCTACCAGGTTATATATTTGTGTTTTTCCATTTAGTGAAAGTATAAATATAGGTCCAAAAAAATTGAGACTTTAGAAGGAAAAAATCATTATTGTAGTAACAGTGCGTAAATTTATCAAAAATATAATCAATATTGATTTTCATTTTTGGTATTGTAAGTTTAATTAGTGTATCTTTCATTTTGACGTTATATGATTATATTTTATTTTTAAAGTAAAAAAAATTGCATCCACATACCAGTATAGTATCAATAGGTGCTTCATGGAGACATCACCAATTACAAATAGTCATAGTACTCACACCAGTACAGTACATGACCACCAGCCATAAGAAGACGGTTAGTTCTCTGTAAAAAAATTCAAAGAAATAAACATATACACTATAAGCTACATGATGAAAAACGTAACGAATGAGTTGCCAATGTCTTTTGCCATGGTTTTAAATTAATCCTGACATGTGAAAAGCCAACCAAAAACGTCCTTAGCCTTACCATACCCAAAGAGGATTTATGACATAAGAAAATCTCAAGTAGAGTTTACAATTCTGTCAAAAAGCTCTCCTCCAGTGACAAATTCCAGTATTCAAAATCATCCATTATCCCCACCTGAAAACGTCTTTAGCCTTACCAAGCCAATGTGAAAAGCCAACTTGCTTGACAGGTGTCACTACTTGGTAACTCCAAATACTAAAAATCATCTGTTATCCCCACATGGAAAATCATAAATGTAAATGAAACCGTAGTAAAACTCTGTTTAAAAGTATTCAAGATTAATTTACAACCGTTTGTCTCCATTTTCACTTTGTAGTTGCAAAATATCAGCTTCAGTTGTCCTTTCATTAGATATAACCAATCTTACATGTTCACTGTCTTCTATTGTAAGATCTCCTGCATCTGCCACGTGTATTCTAGTATCCGCTTGTAATGGCATTTTGGTAATAAACTTGAGATCTATCAAATGCAACATATACCTCCAATCATCATTATTCAGTAATCATGATTTGAATAAGTTACATGAAGAAATCGAAATTTCAAAATTCAAATTACAATGTTGTAAAAGAAATGAGTGCAAGTATGATGACATAATAGAAAAATCAATGGAAGTATGTTGAAGTTTCTTGCAATTAACCCTTTGAATAATTACAGATTAGTTCCCCAAAGATTTCAAGTTACTTCCCATGGTAATATAATATGCATTCTTTTATGACCAGATGGTTAGAATCTTAAAAGGGTTTTATTTAGACATCTTGAAATGGTTAGGTTCATAAAGTGTGCTACAAATGTTCAAAAAAAACCAAAGTGTAAAAAAAATTCCATAAATGTAAGAAATATTACAAATTCACTAATTTGAGCACCAACCTTTTGGTATGAATCTGCCTTGTGCTTTTGCCTTGACTAATCTGCCCTCGTGCCCCAATCCACCTACCCATAAACGTAGGCATCATGAAAGTATGAACATGAACATGTTAACCAAACATTAAATCACTACTTCATTATCACTTTCCAAACAACAAAATGTAATTACACATAAAATTTCGATCAGGAATGTGTCCATACAGATTTGGAGACAAATCCAATAGCTTCAAGCCTGTAAAGTTTGCATTGAATAATGTTATCAATTGTTCCTGTAGTGTCACGAATGTTGGAAGCTCCAGCTTGAATACCACCAATAGTTGAAAGTAGCAAAAGGAACAAACAAAAATTGCAGCCAAGGCACAAAACATGGTATTTTTTTTCTAATTTTGTTAAAAAAACTTAAGACTGCAAACATGAAGAAACCCAGTTTTTAACTTCAATAATTCTATTAAAAGTAATATATCGAGATTAACTCCGCAATACCAAGTGTAAAAAAATTCCATAAATGTAAGAAATATTACCAATTCACTAATTTGAACACCAACCTTTTGGTATCAATCTACCTTGTGCTTTTGCCTTGACCAATCTGCCCTCATGCCCCAATCCACCTACCCATAAACGTAGGCATCATGAAAGTATGAACATGAAAACTTAGCTATAATCAATTAATAATACATATTTTAAGAATAAAATAACTTTTCACTTTTGACCTCCAAAGTTCCATATTTTGTCTAAAAGAGGCCAAGGTTTTCATCAGGAAGCTCATTAAAATAGCTCTCAAGCTCCTGAATCATATCCTTCAAATTCTATAAGTGGGCAAAAAGCCATTAATAAGTGGAAAAGTACTTACACGAAATTTCTACCAGGTTATATATTTGTATATATCCATTTAGTGAAAGTATAAATATATGTCCAAAAAAATTGAGACTTTAGAAGGAAATAACCATTATTGTAGTGACAGTGCGTAAATTTATCCAAAATATAATCAATACTGATTTTCATTTTTGCTATTGTAACTCTAATTAGTGCATCTTTCATTTTGACGTTATATGATTATATTTGATTTTTAAAGTAATAAAGAAATTGCATTCACATACCGGTATAGTATCAGTGGGTGCTTCTTGGAGATATCACCAATTACAAATAGTCACAGAAGAGCTGATTGAAAATGGAAAACCTCAGCGGAAATGGAAAACATATAACCAAAATATTTACAAAGGGCAATAAAGAAAAGAATAGAGTTTCCATTATTATTACCTTGAAAAATCTTCTCCAAGAAGGATTAAGCATAAATCATATACACGAAAACCCCTAACCGAATCTTCAATAATCTTCAAATTTATCTACACAAACACATACATATATTATAAATCTCACCCGAGTCAATTTGAGTAAACTATTTCCTGTGAATTAAAAGGGAACGAATATTCTAGGTGATTCCAAAACATCACAAACTGTAATTTATCAAAACCCATATTGGATTCGTATAGCAAGAGTCTTTGATTTTGGACAGAAATCTGTAAAGACACGTACCTCCAAAGAACCGATCAATGTCCGTCTGTTGAATTCTCTGGCTATCTTTAAAAGTTGAAGGGGATGCTCTCCTTAAACTGTAGTTGTTAGCCGCTGAAGCCGGTTACCCGGCGTTGTTTTCTAGTCTTCCTTTCCATCCCGTTGTCCACTGCAACTCCCGATCATCACGCCTTAACGCTTCTCGAATTTCCTCGGCCCGGCTCGCGTCGTTCCAACAACCGGCGGGGTGCACCTCAGTAGGAGCTCCTTCTGCTCCCACAGGTAAATATATTTTTTTCGGATCCTATTTGAGCGAAAAGAAAGCCCTAACTTCCTAAGGTCGTGGGTAGAAGAACTCAGGTAGCTTCACCGGAGACGGTAATTCGACTGCAGGGAAACGGGAGGATTGCAGCTGTGAAGAAAACGAAACGAAAGGTCAAAGAAATCCTAACGAAAGAGGCGACACGATAGCCGACCCACACGAAACAGGTGTCCTACCCAGGAAAAAAAACGGTGAAGCAAAACATGCGTGACAACCGAAAAAGAAAAAACCAATGTAACATTCGCCAAAATCACGGTTTTTAATTAATACTAGCGGGTGACCCGTGGGTTGCACGGGTCGATGGGTTAAAATTTCCAAAGTACAATGCCTTAATAAAAAAAAAAGAACATTGTCATAATAGATAGAAAGAAATGAAACTGTAATGCTACTATAAAAAAATAAATGAAAGTATGTCGCCTTAAATAACAATTTACTGAACATCTATTCCTTTGTTACCTTATGTAGCAACTTTTCATGCCACCACATGTAATTGTATCTTCCTGCTATGCTTACAAAACATAAAACATGACAAATTCAGAAATACTTAGAGACAAAAAATGTAACTTATTCTTGAAATTTTTGAATAAGAAATTACAAAATGGTCCCTGTACTTTCTGTTTTTTACAGTGTTTAGTCCATATTTTGATTTTTTTTTCAGTTTTAGTCCTTACTCCCTGTTTCAAGGTTTCATGCCGATTTTAGTCCCCAAGACTTTCTGATTCTGGTACTTATTTCAAGGTTTCATATCGATTTTGGTTCTTATTTCAAGGTTCTAGGGACCAAAATCGATATTAAACCTTGAAATAAGTGCCAATACTGAAAAAACTTCCCCATTCGGATTAAACACAGTAAAAATCATAAAAGTTAGAACACAGAACCACTTTTGTAATTTACTCAAAGTTTAAATGATAAGATGCTGTTTTACATACTGATGACATGTCTCCAGTAGGTTGAAGTGCTTCAAGGCTTCTCAAACTGTTCATAACCTGCAATAATAACACATGATAATCTTGAGCTATAATCCAAATACACATTGTAACACATGATAACACAAAATTTTAAACCTTTTTTGCATCTTTTTTATAAACTGCATAAAAAAGATCCATCAATCTTTCTCTTGTAAAGGATTTAATCTCCCCCATCATGCCAAAATCATAATAGATTAATGATTCATCAGAGTCAATAGCAAGATTTCCAGGATGAGGATCAGCAAGAAAGAAACCAGTTTTCAGTATCTGCAAATTAAATAAAAATTCAGTCAAAAAGATTTTCTTTAATTAAAAAATGTGACATAATAAAGAAAGAGGCAATTCATAAAAACCTGAATCAAGTATGCTTCAATGGCGTGTGAAGAGATTCGAGATCGACTGTAACCTCTTTCTTTTATCAAATCTAGATTATTGATCTTAATGCATGTTACATATAAATTTTAAAACTTTTAATTATGTAACTGAATAACATATAAAATATAAAACCAAAGAATTACAGAGTTTAGATTGAAAACTGGTACATATTCCAAGGTCAGCACCTTTGTTGCAAAATAATCTCAGAATACTTGCTGCATAATGATAATAACTATCAAACATAAATTTGAATGAACAGAATGGAATGAGGGTATTTTGGTCTTTTTTAGAATGGAATCGAATTCCTTCCAAACCACTACGAATGGTAAAATCCATCACATATGGAATCTGATAGAATTGAATTCCGTTCATTTGGCAACCAAATAAACCATGGAATGGAATCCCGAATTCCAGTTTTATCAACCAATCGAGAAATGAATCGAAATAAAGATGAATACCTGACCGAGGAGGTTAATGCTACAGCAAGTCGGTACATGGCTATGCTACAGCAAGTCGGTACATGGCTGGTGAAAAATTGAAAACAAAGTGGTATCCATTCATGTCTTTCCATTTTCTCTTTTGTTTTCTTTCAGTTGCAGTCTCGATCGCACTTGTCGTTGCTTCTGTTAAATGCATTCATCTCCAAAAATGTTATTATGCATAAGCTAATTTGAAAAATAATTAAAATAACGGCCTCTTAAATAACATCTTATATCCACGCTAATTGATAACTGTCAAGACCATCTACATTAATTCAATTACCAATTACAACTGACAGAAAAACAATAATATAAAAACACATTGAACAAAACAAATCAGTGAGTATACATCAAAGGAGAAATACAAAAACACAAAATCCACCGACACAATATAATATCGATTACAAGGCAATAAGATATGAAAGGGTTAAAGAACATAAATTAGTAATAAGATCACAAAAATGCAAATTAAGATTAAAACAATTTGCCTCCTTAAAGTTTTGTACTCGAACTTAATCTTCAATCACGTATCTATAATTCTTTTCTTACCTGTATTCTCTAATAAGTATCTAACTCATTTAACTCCACCATAAAACCCATTTTCTATACAGCAGTTTAAACATAGCAAAATTACGATCATTACAGTAATTTACTGTAGATCCTAGTATTTTAGGACATTACAGTGATTTCGTGGATTAGCACCATTTTAACAACAAAGTTGATATACAAAGTTGGTTCCTATTATCAGCACCTTTGACAAAGTAGGATGCTAAAACCAGTTTAATTTTTTGACAGCTTTGCTAAAAAAAATCATAGTAAATTTTTTTGACAATTTTGTTAAAAAAAATCAAAGTAAATTTGTTTGTGCGAAAATATGTAGGTGGTGAATCCTTAGTATGCAGAATCTCAAATATGGGTCCAACCTGTGAATTAGTGTCAATTGTTGGTTTCTGCAAAGCCTTTTGGATCTGCCAAAATTGCCCCCGAGATCATTTAATAGTCTTTCAAAAGTATATCTATCAATGAGTTTTAAAAAAAAAACCCTTGATGGTATATATATATATATATATATATATATATATATATATATATATATATATATATATATATATATATATATATATATATATATATATATATATATCGTCAAATTTTATTCACTCTTTATCAATATTCTCTTGATAAATGATATCCTGCTTTAACTAAAGGCAAACATATAAGATTTTTCGTGATACCATTTTGAGTTGTTGATGAATACATAATTGTTAATAGGTACGGGTGGTTTTGATAATTAATTAATTTAAGTCATGAGTAGAACCAAACCAGGCTGGAGCTGGCTAGGGTAGAAGCAAAACATGCAAAAACAGATAAAAAGAACTTATACAACTATGGCAATATACTATAGACTAACAAAAAGGTTAGAACAACCCCAACATGTTAACTCAACTCTATTCTCGAAACAGAAGCAGCAGAAAGTCAGTAACTATGAAGACTAATATTTAGCCAAGTGAACCAAAGAGAGCAGCTTGCGTTAGGGCCCTAATACATACAGGGGTAAAATCGTCCAGAACCACAAGAATTGACCAATTACCAGACCCCGTCCTAATTGGTTGTCAATTAGAGTAAAGGGCAGGGTATTTGTGATAAAATGAGAGTAAAGCATAAGTTAATTGCTTCTAAATTAGAGAACGTTAACTGATCGTGAATTATAGAAGTCTACTTGCTTGTGAATTACAGTGTAGTGTAGGATTTTCCTTATTAGGGACATTCAATTTCAAAGTGGAATCAAAGACAAATTTCATTATTCTATAAAAGTGAGTTACGCAGCAAGTTCGAAGAAGATGCATAAGAAAAAGAAGAAATAAAGTCGAAAAGAACATAAAAAAACCTGGATAAAAATCAAAACATATGGCAATAGCAAGGAGATGATACGTAATTGTGTCTGTGTTCCGCCATCGGCTTCCGATTGTACATATCTCTTTCTTCTCTAATTCGATTACGCATCCACACACCTCCGATTTCTATGTTCTCCGATTTCTCTTTCTTCCCAATCTAAAGTTCCCCAAATTCACGCAAATTAAATATATATGTATTTTTCCGGAAAAAAAAAATGAGGCTCAGATATGCTTTACGGGCAGAAGAAGAGGATTATACCGCCATGGCTGCAATGACAGAGGTTGCATGAGAAAGAAATCAATTTCAAGACCAGATCTGATCTAAAGTTGCTTTCTCGTAGTTGCCCTCCTCTGATTTCGCCCCGCCAAGCTACATATAATCTCAAATCTTTGCCCGATCTTTACTCAGATGATGTTTGATCATCACAGCCTCGACTAGATGATGTTTGATCATCACAGCCTCGACTGTAGGGGTATTTGCAACCTCAATTAAAGGGGAAGGCAGACGGATATTCACCACAGCGGCACAGGAAGCAACACAACAACAAAGCGAAGAAGATGAAACGAAAATCGCAGAAGAAGTAACCATCGAGAAGATCAAAACGAAGCGGTGGCGGTGAAGTGGATAATGGAGAAACTCGCAAAAGAAGAAAAGGGGAGATAAAAGAGTCGGTGGGAAAACCGGATCTAAAATGGATCCATATGATCCGCGTGACAACCCGGAAGGAAAAAAAGCAATGTAACGTTTGTGAAAATTACGGTTTTTAATTAATATAACGAGTGGGACCCCGTGCTCCGCACGGGTCCGTTTGTTTCTCGTATAAATGTAAGCGACTCTTTAAGGAGAAAATATTTGGGACCGGTCGGTTTAAATACTTGGGTTGTCGTTCTCCTATATCGACTAATTAGGTTGAATGGTAATTTTCTAGGGTTTTCCTTCTCCTATGTTTAAAGAAGTCAAGGTAAAGGGTAACTTACACAACGGTACCATATGCTATAATTGTCTGAGGAGAAGTGCGAGTATAATAATGGTAACCCGTGCGGAGCACGGAGGAAACCCTAGAAAATTACCATTTCTCTTGTGTTTAACCTTTAATAATTAGCTTAACCCTTGAAAATGTGCAATGCTATAACTGGGTAGAGTTTTCAAAGTATAATAATGGCTTAAATAGAGAAAAAGTGAAAGTACAATGTTGTAACAGAAGGAAATGGTCTCCAAGGGGGGACGACTAAACGAAAGTAGGATGCTAAAATACACAAAAAAATTAAACTAAATTGCTAATTCTTGCATATAGCATTAAGCAGAATCTTACTTCTCAACATAGATATGGCTTAGCTTTCCATATTTTGAGCATTCCGATTGAACGTAAAATTAAAAGTCAAACCTTATTATCTTGACCTTGAACAGGTATTGGTATTTTTCAGCTTCAATATCATATTTCAAAACTCTAAAACATTCAAGCCTTTCTTCCAAAAGAAGTCCATATGTACGCACCCAAGCAGAACAATCCCAACCTGTAAATATATATTAAAAATTGTAAAAAAAACAATAAAGTATTTAATCACAATTTAAAAAAAAAAACTAAAAATTACCAGTTGGGTTTGAATCATCTTTGAAATTACCTAATTGAAGAACACGCCCTCTTTGTAGAAAATTCACAAGTTCTTCACGGAAAGTCGGATCACCTTCCCTTAATGTTACTATCAATGTCTTTATTGCCACCTGTTTATAAACAAAATTGTTAGAAAATACCAATGTACTTCCAATGCTTTGTTTACTATAGCATCTTTATCAGTTTGTAAGCTGAAATTCGAATCATACAATATGATTTATCGAGGAAATTCACTGATAAAGAATAACATAATGGATTATTTAAGCATAGTAACAGAGGATTATACAACAATTTTAATGACAAACAATTGATATTTTTTTATCATATTTATAAAAAAAGTGAAAAAAAGATACCTCGTCTACTGTCTTTTGGAAACATTCAGATGAATCTGCAAACCAAAACCGAAATCAGAAACTGTATAATCTGATTTGAATCTTGCAATCAAAACCGAATCTCTGCGATTCAAGACCAAAAAATTCAGAAAAAATCAAATAATTACCTGGAGACTGGCGAGGGGAGAAGGAATGTTTTTTTTCTAGACCGGTTGTTTCGTTCTTTGTTTTCTAACTCAAGTGCCCCCGAACCGTGCGAAATGGTCGCCTATTACACGGCTCAGACCGCTCGTCGGGCCTGATAGGTGGTGGAGGCTTCAATAGTCACCCCATTATTAACCAAAATACTTGTCACCCCCATTTTTGAAACCTGCAAAAAGAACTGCATGTATCAACTAAATGCAAGAAATAGCAACATACTTTCAGTTATTTGCTTATTATTATTATTATTTTTTTTTGGTAACGGAGGAACCCAACTAACCCATCCTTTGGATGACCCAGCTGAGCCAACCTCCAGGGTGCACTGAACCCCCCCTCCCCGGTAGTGCCCGTGCTCCCTTTTAAAGCATCCCCATTGGGGAGACCGGTGGCCATCCCTGATTGAAACCTGTGGAAATCGAACCCTGGACCTCCTCTATGAGGGGCAAGAGCCGTAACCACTAGGCCATCAGGAGATGGTTTTTATTTGCTTATTATGGCATCCTACTTTAAGGCAATTACAGCAGTCAAATTTTTTTTGTATTTGGGTGGCATTTCTATAATTGACGATGCTTTAATAAGAAGAAACGAAAGTAGGATGCTATAATAAACAAATTAATGAAAGTACATTGTTATTTCTTGTATTTAGTAAATGAAAGAGCTTGTACCGCTTCTATATTACGATTTTCATTATCAAAGAAAAGCACCTGATTAAATGGAAGCTGAGTTTTTTGTTGGTTTTTCTTGAAATGTTCCATTTTATGACTCCAACCGGAAAAGATCTCCTGAAACATCAAAAGGAGGTACTTTAAAATAATTAAATTCATGAAAAAAAATTAAAGATTCACAAACCTGCGCTACAAACATTAACTTTATGCCCAATTTGTCAACAAAAGTTGCTGCTATGTCTCTTGTTGGTAATCTGGAAGCAATAGCCATGTCAACTTCTTTTTCCTTTACTGCATTTAAGATGCCTTTAGCATGGGGATACATATATGGCATCTCACGTTTTGATCACTATCGCTTTCTCTCTGCCTAAGCTGTCCACACCGACATCCCCTGCATGTTTTTCACAACAAATATGCATAACTTTTACACAATATTCTAAAGAGTGAGTTGTAATAAATAGCAACATACTTTCCACATCATTTCTAATTACTTTAAGGAATGATACTTGTGATGGTTTTTAGAAGTGAAAATGTTCTAGATGATTTTTGAAGTCTGGTAACCAAATTAAAAATGGAGTGAAAGTAAGTTGTTATTAGTTGCAGAAAGTATGAATTAGGCGATACATAGTGTACCTTCCTATTAAGAAATATATGAGTACATATCCAACTAATTCCAAATAAAAAAACCTTTTATATGCCACAAAAAAAATCAGCAATGACGGTGATTAGTTGTGACTAACATCCCTAAAATTAGACCCAACATCCATTGATGTAATTTGAAGAACTGAGTACTGAAATCTGGATTCGCAAGACTGCTTATTCGTCAGTAATATTCCTTTGAGTGACACCATTCTTTCTTCCGTAAAAGTCCGTGATTCTGAAAAAAAAATTACAAACAATTAGGGTTCGCTAAGACATTCTACTCTGAAACTTCTACGCAATTATAGCACCATACCTTCAAATATTTTTATATTAGGACCCAAATTTAACAAAAAACCAATTATTTTAGTAAAATTTGCTTTGTAATTGGGTGATCTCTCAAATTAAATCAATGGAGAAACCTGCACATGATACCAGAAATCAATGGTGTTGAGCAAGTATTCAAAGATTACCTGCCTTCATCTACCCTTTCCTTCCATAGCACCTTCAATAATACCAGGAAGATCCAACAATTGTAAACAAAATAAAAACAATACATAAATACTAAAAAACAGTACACCTGTCTGACTTTCTTTAGATTTTTCATCAATCACCAAGTGATATTAATCACTTTGAACAGACGTAAAGTTTTAAACATTGTGATAAAATATGAACGGTTTTGATATTATAAAATGATGACCTGGAGTCATGCCTAACTCGATCATCTGAGATATTATTTGTTTTTGTAACACCAACTGTATCTGATAAAAAAATGACCATATTAATTTAAAAGTAATGATATGTGATAATGTATCTAGATTAAGTTTATAAAGTGTAAAATGATTCAATAAAGATTAATGAGTAAATGGACTCACGTATGTAAGTTTCCCATTGTAGCCCATGCAAGAAAAGCCGGTCCACCAAAGAAATTGTTTAAATCTTGTGCACTAATATTAAAGTCCTGTGATGAAACAATAAAATTCCATCTATGTGAAGGATCAAAAATCGATGATATTACATGATAAACAACGATTTATCAAACTGCACACCAAAGCTAAGAGCCAACATGTCAAAGTTGTGGAACAAATACAAACCAAAACTATGAAAATATACATATCTAAACTATGAGATTTCAGCTTTTATCAGCCTAGTATCTTATAAAATACGCCACACTTTCATGTGGTCCAAGATAAATCATTTGTCTTAAACCATATCCATTTGAAACTCTTACAACTCTTCAACTAATTATCTCTTAATTAATATACCTAACTTTTTTTTAACTAATGATACTTATAATTGTTTGATTGAAATATGATATTTATTTTAATATTTTAAGCTTACATGTTTTTCAAACAGTTACTTTATTGAAGCTATAAAGTTTAAGTTTTATTTATTGGTAAACTACCTGTGAATGTGTAGACATTTGATGGAGATTACCTCCTATACTTTTGCCCTTGTTACCATTCAATATTACAAAACTGCCATCATTCTCTTTTTTTTGCTCTGAATCTTCATTCTTGCTTAAACACGCCCTTTTCTCAGCTTCTAATTTCATCAATCTTTTCAATAATTTCTCCTCTGCATCTCTTAAAAATTTGAACGTGGGAGGCGGTGAAGATTTAATTTTGTTGTAATCAAAAGCTTTCGAGTGAAAATCATACAATGGATTCATATAACCTTCCAAATTGGGAGTTTGTGGGCCCTTTTTCAATGGCGATGATGAAATTGGCGTATCTGGTGTGCAAAGAAGCTCACTCAAACTTACTGTTCTTGAATTCCTTCTAACTTCTGATTCCAAATCCAAAATGGTTTCTTCTTTGATTGTAAAAAGAAGTTGGGATTAAGGCTTACCTTGTCAGCAACATTTACACCCTTCAACCTCTGTGCATATAGAAAACGCCCTCGAAAAACTATATATTGTCGACCCCCAATCTGAACAGTAATCAAAACAAAAAACAATTCATCATCTAAAACCTCCATAAGCTATAGAATGACACATGACAGACACGATAATTACATACACATAAGATATTTATGTCGTGATTGAAGTTGAAAGGCAACATTTTATTCAATAATTAGCAGTTGTAACCATAATACTTGAAATTTGCTTTAGAAAGGCCATTTTAGTTGCAAAAATCCCTAGTGTACCACTAATCGTGGATAATTTTAACCTTTCCACCAATTTTTCAAAGACAGTAAGCCAGCTTTTGGATGTTTGTTATTTCAGATGTAGCTAAAAACCCTAAATTCATTAGATGTTGCTTGAAGATTTATGGACTGTAAAATCATTATCTGTGTTGCATTTCTAATAGCAAACTCGCTATGGATGCCTTAACAACTAAAAAGTGATTCAAAAATCATTGATAAAGACAATAAATGGAACCTCAATTCGTAGGGTAAATTACGACTTACGACACGAAACACGCCTGAATTTGGATGCCAAACAGGCAGGGAATTCATAAAGACAAATCTGAATTCTGATTTAGGTGCGCGCCGTTTTCCGGCGGCTGGAATCTGCCGATCAACGGCGCCGATCGGCGGTGGTAGTCGGTGCAGAAGTCCTGCCACAAGAGCAAGGAGGGATGACTATTTTCGTTTTTTTTCGAAAAGAAGAAGCAATGAGGTGAGTGAGGTGGTTACCTGCGGCCAGCGGCTGGATTTGGCCGGTCAAAAGCATCGACCGGCGATGGCAAGGATGGCGAGAAGCAGTCGACAGGGGAGCAAGCAGAAGTCTTCGGCTTCATTGAAGCTATATGAGTCCTCCTCCAGGTTGGACCTTGCGATTGCTTCTGTCATTTTTTTCGCTCCGACCCCGGCAATGGAAGACCCGGACGAAGCAAAGAAGACGCAAGATCGAGGAAGACAAAAGAGGAAGCGGTGGAGACTGGAGACAGTGAAGAAGCGGACGGTGTCGGTGGAAGAACACGGATCCAACTTGGATCCAGAAAACCCACGACCCGCGTTACAAAGGGGAAAAACGTTACACAAGGACCTAAAAATACGCTTTTTAATTAATAGATAAATAATAAGAATAAGAATATTTATATATTAAAACAAATTTATAGGATGCATTTGTATCCCCAACGCACCAAGTACATCCGCCAGTAAATTGATCCATGTTGCTGTTTTTTATCAAGTCTTGAGTGGTTGCACAACTCGTAAGACCTGTTTGGAAGAGGTGGAAATCAAGCCCGGTTGACCAATTTGGGTCTGGCCGGTCATAACTTGAATATATTAAAAAATTGGGCCTCATTCGGTTTGTTTGTATACTTAAAAAAAATCCGAGTGTTGAAAAAACTGAAACTAAATGAACTTATTTTTAATCTGTTGACCTTAATTGGTTCAACCGTTCAGTTGAATTGGTTTTTCGGTTTCAATTTCCATTGTTTGGTTTTAAATAAAATAACTGAATAAGGATAAAAATCTTTTAAATTTATTAGTCGTAGCATCCATATGAGTAGCCGGTCTAAATATGGTATGGTTTCCGGTTTTGAGTAGTTCTTGGTTATGCTTCTATAAAAAATTATTAAAAGAGGTTTCATTTGGAATATAAGGGATGATATATGAAAAAGTAGGCCAAAAGAGGACATTAATAAACCTATGAAAGACTATATGAGTATATTTGAAAAAAGACAAAACACAAGTAAAATAGTAAAATACATCTAAAAAAAAAGAAAAGAGAAGATACTTGCTAAATAGAATACAAAAATGTTGTCATAGATAATTGAGTTAATAAAGTAAAAGCTTCTTTAACTTCTTTTTATTTGTTGATATTGCATTGTTTTTCGGAAAAAATAGATTGTATTGGTTGAAAACAGTTTGACTTTTGTGGAAAAGTGGATATGGGGTGTTTATTTAGTAACAACCTATTTATTTCTTCTCTCTTAATCCTCAATCCACTTTCAATTGTTGTAGAGGGTACATGGTTCTAGATAACTTTTGTCGAGTCCTTTAAAACTTCCAAGCCTTTATGTTATAAATGATGGAAGGTTATGTTTTAGTGTTGAAGTATTGAGAGAAAAGATGAGTCGGTGAATGGTGTAAACATTTTCTTCATTTACAAAATGAACTTGTACATTACGTATATACAAAGCTTATCATATGCCACTAATTCTAACATGCACCTAACAACCTGTAACAACTACTATCAACTGAATATAAACTCTTAAATATAAGTTGTATTATCCCCTCTCAAGATAGACTCATAAAAATACTTTGAAGAGCCATCTTGGATGTAATTGGAAGTATTTTGGAATGTGGCAATGGTTTTGTAAAGATATATGCTAGCTGAAAATGAGTACGAATTGACATCAACTTAATTGTCACGTACAAAATGACAATCAACTTCAATGAGCTTTGGTTTTTTGTGAAATGTGGGATTAGAAGCCAAATTGATTACTGGTTCATTATCACAAAACACCAAGGTTGGCAAGTTTGAAGGAATTCCAAAATCGCGTAATAAATGTTGTTGTTGGATTAGGTGTCTAAGCCATGACTAGTAATTTGTATTTACCTAATTAATAGAAGCAAAGTCCATTTGGGTTGCCCTCATAGCTAGAGGTTTGGCAGAAATTCCAGGAGAGAGAAAGATTGATTTATTATATGATTAATAAATCAATAGAAATAAAATAAATAGTTTATTAATATATTAAAGTATAATATATTAATTAGAAACTATATTAGTTAATTACAAATTAATCTGGAATTAATTGGAATTAATTTAGTGATTAATTTAGTTAATTAAAGGTGCAGGGACTAAAATTGTAATTATTCAATAGTTGAGTAAGTGACAGTTTTAGTAGGCCAGATGACCATGAAATTATATACGGAATATATATAATTTCGAAATTAATAAGTTTGGATAAATAGGTTTGAATCAAATGATAAAAGGTTTATCTTGATTTGAATTCAAAAAGGTTCATCTCTAAGGCTAATCTACTGGCCAACTGGAAGCTATAAATAGGGACCCTGGGGGAACCCTTTTCTGCGCCAATTCTCACATATTCTCTCTAGAAATTTCGTGGCTTACTCCTAGCCCTTGGGTGTGACTTCATTTGAGGCAAGGCATTTGTGTTGCTTAGCTTGCAAGAAACAACTAAAAGGTTAGTTTTCTGATTTTATTCCTTAATAAATTTTTCTTGTGGCCTTTTAGGAAATATTTATATGCTTAATAGTAGAAAACATAGATCCTCATAGGTTGCATGTGAACTTAGGGTTTTAAGTTAATATTATATGTATAAGATAATTGGTCAGTCAAATCAATAGTAGGCCTCATTCACGAAGCTGGTCTATAAAGAGGGTATAAGGAGACTGCCTATAAATGGCGGTCTAATGGGTGTCCACTCTCACCCACCGCTCTCCTGATCAGTGGAGGGTCGTTAGCTGAACGGGTTTGATAGGACCGCCTAATCTCATTAAAAGTATAATGATATTATTCAAAGTACTGGAACAACTTAATAAAACCCAAATCTAGTTACTTTAGGAAAAATGTGAAAAGTGGCTATCCCATGAAATTGCACATTACACTTTATGAGACATTAGTGGAGCGTGTGTGGTTAATCGACACACTAATAGGGGCTCATAAAGAGTGGTAATGGGTTTCTCATGATTTATCATTATTGATGGAGCGTGTGTGGTTAACTGGCACATCAAATTAGAGATGATAAATGACATTGAGGTTACCAAGCTAATTTGCATGGTTATTCACATCCAGTTTGTGATCCTCGGCATCCCAGTCACAAACAGTGGAGCACATCCAAGATTAAACATGCCATTGAACAGTTCAATGAATCTCAACAGATCTAGGAATTTAAATGTCTAAAGAAAGTGTCATTCTCCTCCTACTCCTCCTTCACCAATTTCTGAGAGCTTCAGAAAGCACCTGTTCAATATGGTAAGGCTGACTGGCCTTGACTATGTGATATGGCTTTGCAAATAGAGAATGATTCTTAGTTTTGCTGGCAAACCATATCTGACTGAGTGTCCGCTCCTTGTTCTACCAAAGCATGGCATCATACAGTAGCTTGTGATGAGCATGACCCCTTGACTATTAAGTCAAAGGAAGTTCGCTGCCTCATGATATTAATCATTGACCCCGAGTTCTGTAGGGATTTAGAATTCCTGGGGTCAGATAAGTTAGCACAGCTGGTTAAGGAAAGGTTCAGAGAATTGGTTGAAAAAGGAACGAACTAGGATCTTCAAAGAGCTTGAAGTTGCAAGCTAGAAGGAAGTAGCACCAGTTTGCATGTTCTCATGCTACATGGGCAAACTGTATAAAATTGGGTCACCCCTTGTGATCGGGAGTTAAGCATTAGCTCGACTCGCTGATCTGTTCATCCAGATGAACAAAAAGGGTAACTAGATAAGACAATCATGGAAATGTATTCAATGTCGACTATGTTTGAGTCGTTCATGGAGAAGCATAGTTCCATTGATTCAGCTACTTCGGGATTGAGTCCAGTAACAAGGCACATCAAGAAATGCTCCAAAGCCGAACGGTTTGGCAACTTAGGAATATCTTAAAACTCAGAACTCCTGATCCTTAATTCCTTGATACAGGATGTGTTTATCACATTTGCTCTGTATGCATGGACTTGGTAAGATGCGGGATTTTGTTGCAAAGGAGCACATTCGGATTGGATTTGAAGCTCATACAGTTTTGGAGTTTAGTTAGACCTTGTTATTAGCTTATTAGACGTGTGCGACATTACCTGTCATATAGTACATTGTTCGAGGATATTTTGGTTTCATAAAATGTTGATTTTCTTTTAATACATATTTGTTTAAAATTATCCTTGAAATGTTGTATGAGTATGTTAATTGCATGAATGGCAATAACTTGAATGTTGATACATCCAAAGTGTTTGGATTCATGAATTGTGTATTCTATGATTGTTAAAGTAATTTTATAAGGATCAATTCGACCAAAGGTCCAGTTGGACAGGATTTTGGAATCGTTTAACATAGAGTCACATGATGAATTGAGTTCTTAATAAATTTTTTGTGGCAAGAAATGAATCACCCAAGGATCCAGTGGATAGGATTTTGGGATCAGTTGACTTAGAGTCAGGTGATGATTGCAAATCTTGAACAATATTAACAAAGTCATAAATTTACATAGAGATGTAAAAGACATTAAGATTTTTTAGTGACAGACACAAAAGTTACTGTGTATTGCTCGAATATTCGAACACAACACAATTAGTTACACTTCATGATATTTGCCTATTAGTATGACAAATATGGCTTCGCTTATCAGAATAAGTGATCGATTGAAACCTTGAAGTGTTCAAGGATTTTAAAGGAAGTATAAGATCAATAGAACCTAAGTGACAACATAGACTGAGAAAATGTTTCACAATTTATCCTCATCCAAGAACATTAATACTTATAATGTGTCTTAGGGAAGATGATAGAGCATTGGTAGAAATAGTTCGATCCTCGATGTATAAGATACATTTTCAATTAGTTTTTCGATGAATTGAATATTCAACCAGTCAGACCACAGAAACCATATTCCGACCACATCTTAGACTAAGTAGGTTATACAGACACTGTCTAAAATATAAAGCTGGGATCATCCCATTTGTACATAGAAAGTCCAGGGTCATGTTATGTTCGTCCGAACCTCATGATTAGCCTGTACCTGATCAGCAGTGTCGTTTCATTGGCTATCCCGACTGTAACTGTGAAAGAAGAGTTCTTTTGGAAAGGACTCATATTTTATGGAAACAGTGGGAGTAAGAATATTCCTGAATGAGTTCCAGGATTAGCCAATTGAAAGAACTTTTAGTCATCACTAGGCTTTGAGCAGGAATCAGATTCCTGTTAAACCTTACATACTCTTCTCTTAACCAGTAGTATTGGTCACCGTCATAAAGTGTTGTGGTCTGGGTGACATACCAATTAGTGGTAAAACACTAAAGTTGGTATGGATTAACAGTCCGACTACTTGGAAGCATTGGTGAGCCCGGTTGTTGCCAAATAAGAGAACCTTAGGGCGAGACACAGTCTATGTAACAATTTGATTGATTTTACACCTGGTCTAAAAACCAGTGGGAGTAATTGAATCATCAAAAGAAAGCGACATGGATAAAAATGTACTTACAGAACATCTGGTTGAGTGAGGCGATACTCAGAGTCAAGCAATTAATTCCGAGAGAAGCACTCTCAATAGAAGATAAAATCCGAAAGGATACTGCGTGGCACATTGTGAGACGTTAGTGGAGCGTGTGTGGATTACCGACACACTAATAAGGACTCACAAAGAGCATGCAAATACAGTAGGTATATGGCCCCGGGATTCATCCCACGGGCACC
Organism: Cichorium intybus; assembly: GCA_023525715.1. NCBI lineage: Eukaryota > Viridiplantae > Streptophyta > Magnoliopsida > Asterales > Asteraceae > Cichorium > Cichorium intybus. Next base: position 82,160,339 of record CM042010.1, read on the forward strand.
TCGCAAGAAAGGAAATTCGGATTCTCAAAATGTGCCAAAAGTTTTGGATTTTGTGAACAGCCTGAAAGATTCCCATAACTATGTCAGAAAGGTTTCGGATTCTCAAAATGTGCCAAAAAGGTTTGGATTTTGTGAAGAGTCCGAAAGAGTCGAAGCCAGTGGGAGTGTCGCTGTTATCTACTATCTCCGTATATGGGTTACATACTATTTCTAGGAAACGTCTCTTTTCATTACAAAGTGTAAAGACTTGGTGTTAAGAGACGGATCGCTATGAAAGACTTAATAGAGATACGACATACTCAGGTGGTTGTAAACATCTATGAGATAGATCGAAACTCTGCCAAGATGATCTTAAAGAGATTCAAGATGCATAGCCCCAGGAAAGGGTTTTTCCCATCATTGCAAAGTGTGATGACTTGGCATGCACATACTCACGTAATTCATAAACATCTATTGGATAGATGAAATCGTCAGCATAGACCTAGCCATTGTAAGCATAATCTTGATAAGATTCAAGATGCATGAGAAGAGTCTCCGTAAGGAAATAGTTTTCGAAAATCATCACACAAGGATTATAAATAATCTTTGGATTCCGAAAGGGTTTGGAATAAGATTCGATCGGGTTCCATAAGTTTCCTGGATCGATCAAAATGTCATGAACATATCCTGATGACTTGATGCTTAGGGCATAGTAAGTTGGATTCAGGACACTGTCTGGCTGGGAATACTGGATGGTTTGGTTGAACTCACATGAGAATTCATTGGTAAATGATTGGGATGAAAGTAATAGTAGTAATTTGAAAGATTTTTCAAAGTGGTAATTATTAACATCAGGACATGATGTTAAAGGACTTGATGGTTAAAGAATCTTGTTGGTATTCTAATGGAGCGCGTGTGGTTCACCGGCATATCATAGCACCTCGAAATAGTATTAGGGTGCAGTCAAGTAGACTAAAGACCCCAAGAACCATAGGAAGTCACAGTACACATTACCAGAATAGAGTTAAGAGAGAAAAAGACAGGATAACATATTGAGATGTCATCGGAAGAGCATCCGATTGGATCATCAGCAATAAAGTGTATCAGTATAAGATTCTTTGGATACATAGATAGAGTGAAAGATTCATAAAGACATAGCTATAAAATTAGAATTGAAAGTTTAAAAGAAATCTTGAAACCGATAATAGTTTATGACAAAGTCCGACTTGGTGATTATCTTGTGGTGACTTGGTAATAAGCAGGAGTAGCTGCCAGTCAGATCTTATGTTTCGCTTTCGCATGTTTTACTTCCCAAATCATTTAATTATTCAGAAAGGTCCACAGTCGCTCATGCTTTGGGAAGTAAGTATTGAATCAAGACTGTCGTGAATTGGTTTGTAGACTGTCTAAGAAGTTAGACATAGCAATAGGATTGCTACAACGTTCATGAGTACTTAGAAATGGAGATTTGAGTATTAGATAAACCCACGCTCAATAGATTGCTTCATGGATTACATCACGAGCAATGTTGAGACGATAATATCTTATGATCTTGAAGTGGAGAGATATGAGTTATAATTTACAAGGCAGTTGTTCATTGATAATACAAAAACGCATCGGTAACTCGATGTTATAAAACGTGTTGTTGTGAATGATTTTTCTTGTAAAAGATATAAGCATATGAGTCAAAGCTTATTCGTTCCTTGACCCTGATCAGAAACAGATATCTGTAGGCCTCTCGATGATTTTGAAGTGGACTGAAGTGCTGGCCAGCCTAGACTAAATTGATCTGTTCAATTAGAAGTCTTAAAGTCATAAGCAGAATCGGAAATCGGGAAACAGAGTATCAGACAGAAATTCATCTTAATCCATGTCTCGTGTCTGAAAATATCTTGTTGGACAAAGGATCATATGATCACTTATCTATGGACAGAACTGACTGGGTCAGAGTTCGACAGCAGTTTCTAGGAAGCTATAGTTTGCTGATTAATTAGAGGTTAAATTGGTAATTATAGTTATAGACTTATCTAAGTGGGAGACTGTTGGATTAGGTGTCTAAGCCATGACTAGTAATTTGTATTTACCTAATTAATAGAAGCAAAGTCCATTTGGGTTGCCCTTATAGCTAAAGGTTTGGCAGAAATTCCAGGAGAGAGAAAGATTGATTTATTATATGATTAATAAATCAATAGAAATAAAATAAATAGTTTATTAATATATTAAAGTATAATATATTAATTAGAAACTATATTAGTTAAATAGAAATTAATCTGGAATTAATTGGAATTAATTTAGTGATTAATTTAGTTAATTAAAGGTGCAGGGACTAAAATTGTAATTATTCAATAGTTGAGTAAGTGACAGTTTTAGTAGGCCAGATGACCATGAAATTATATATGGAATATATATAATTTCGAAATTAATAAGTTAGGATAAATAGGTTTGAATCAAATGATAAAAGGTTTATCTTGATTTGAATTCAAAAAGGTTCATCTCTAAAGCTTATCTACTGGCCAACTAAATAGGGACCCTGGGGGAACCCTTTTCTGCGCCAATTCTCACATATTCTCTCTTGAAATTTCATGGCTTACTCCTAGCCCTTGGGTGTGACTTCATTTGAGGCAAGGCATTTGCGTTGCTTAGCTTGCAAGAAACAACTAAAAGGTTAGTTTTCTGATTTTATTCTTTAGTAATTTTTTCTTATGGCCTTTTAGGAAATATTTATATGTTCAATAGTGGAAAACATAGATCCTCATAGGTTGCATGTGAACTTGGGTTTTTTAGTTCATAGATTTGCATATAACCTTTCAGAAGGCAAATTATTTTACTTGTGGCAATTTGCCCTGTATTCTGCCAGAACAATAACCAATTATTTGTTTCTTTAATTTCCATGATATTAATGAATCTTCCAAGAATACACAAAAGCTTGTGGCAGAATGCCTTGTATATGAACGTCCTGCCTAATCTGAATCACTAAAAGCTCATAACTAGAAAGATCTTTGGGAGAACAAAAATAAGCCTTGTAATAGACGATTTACTGCATTGTAAATGAAGTTGTCTAGGATTTGAAACAAATTGACTTAAACGATTTACTACATAAGTAACAACTGGCTTGTTATTGTAAGATACATGACCCTTCCAATATAAGCCTTCGAAATTGTGTTGGATCTTTTGGTGATGTTCCTTCAAATCTAGATGTCTTTAATTTTGGATCCATTGGGTAAAAGATTGATTTTGCTTGCGCAAACCTGTATTTTCAAGTAACCAAAGGGCATATTGCCTTTATGACACACAAATACTATATTTGGAACGACCTGTTTCAAGTCCTAAAAATGTTTTAAAGAACCGATGTCTTTTAACTTGAACTTGTCACTAAGACGGGATTTAATGAGATTTATTCAGCAAATATTTGATGCACCCGTTAGAATTATGTCATCGACATAAACTGTTGGTGATTTGTAAAATTACCAATATGTATTTAAGTGTAATGGATTAATTTTGTTGACCGAATGTGATCTTGACAAACATTGAACAAGTAAGGAAGGTGTGGAGTACAAACTTGTTTGAATTTGATCAAGTTACAAAGTAAACTGTCAGTTAGAAATTCAATTTTCCAAAAATTAGTCTGACACGACCTTGTTTATTTTACACGACCCGTGTAAATTTTTGCATTTTGACAGAAGCAAGTTTGATAGAAGCAAGTTTGAGGCATTACACGACCCGTGTCAGGATTACACGACCCGTGTCAGGATTACACGACCCGTGTAAGTATCTGCATTTTGACAGAAGCAAGTTTGAGGGATTACACGACCCGTGTCAGAATTACACGGGCCGTGTAAGGCATTACACGACCCGTGTCAGAATTACATGGGCCGTGTAACGCGCCTAGTGATAGTTTTTGACAGGTTTTATAGCCGTTTTGGTCATTTTTCTGGGTACGAAAACATTATCTTTCTCTCATTCTCTGGTCTAGAATTCACTCTGAATCTTATCCAATCAAAGATTTGATTGTACCATCAAAATACTTTGATTTGAAAGTGATTCTTACACGATTTTCAGAGATCCAAGCCATTGTTCATCCCCATTTCTAATAAAAATCAAAGTATTTTCTGCAACAATGGCAAATGAAACTTCTGTGAAAGATATGACAAGCAAATTTGACAAGTTAACCAAGTTTGAAGGCCAAGATTTCAGGAGATGGCAAAAGAAGATGCACTTTCTTCTCACAACCCTCAAAGTGGTGTATGTTCTAAGTACTCCCATGCCTGAAGTTGTTGAAGATGAACCCCTGGAGGCAACAAGAAGGATATCAAAGTGGGAGAACGATGATTACATCTGTCGTGGTCACATTCTCAATGGTATGTCTGATTCTCTATTTGATGTTTATCAAAATGTTGAATCTGTAAAAGAACTATGGGATTCATTGGAATCCAAGTACATGGCTGAAGATGCTTCTAGTAAAAAGTTTCTTGTAAGCAATTTCATGGGATACAAAATGATTGATTCCAGGCCTGTGATGGAACAATACCATGAAATGTTAAGGATTTTGGGACAATTTGCTCAACGCAATTTGGAGATGGATGAAGCCATTTCTGTGGCTGTCATCAATGACAAATTGCCCCCATCCTGGAAAGATTTTAAACACACTTTAAAACATAAGAAGGAAGAGTTGACTCTGGTTCAACAGGGAAGCCATTTACGGATTGAGGAGTCTTTAAAGACTCAAGAACTCGATAACAATCCTAAAGGCAAGAACCAAATTGGTTCTTCTTCTGTGAACATGGTGGAAGGAGAGGGATCTAAGAATTCCAATAAGTTTAAAGGTAAAAGGAAGTTTAAAGGGAAAGATGACAAGTCTTCAAACAAGAAGGCTAAGTTGGTTTGTTGGGGTTGTAACAAACCGGGTCATCTCAAGAAAGATTGTCGCCTCCGTAAGGTGAACAAGGACAAGGATGTGGGTCCAAGTGGATCTAAGGATCCGGACAAGCAACAAGGTCAGAAATCTGATTTTATTCAAAATCTTAAATAATTATGTTTCTGTGATTTCTGAAGCATTCTATGTGCAGGATGATGATGTTGCATGGTGGGTTGATTCGGGTGCAACAATTCATGTTTGCAAGGATCTTCGTTGGTTTAAAGACTATCAACCAATTGAAGATGGACCTGTTGTAAAGATGGGGAATGTTGCTACCGAACCAATCAAGGGACTAGGATCTGTTTTACTTAACTTTACTTCTGGAAAATGTTTATCTTTAGACAATGTATTGTATGTACCGGGGATTCGAAAGAACCTCTTATCTGAAATTGTATTAAGTAAGTGTGGTTATAAACAAGTATTAGAAAGTGACAAGTATATCTTGTCAAGACATGGTACTTTTGTGGGATTTGGATATGTATGTAATGGTATGATTAGGCTTAATCTTAATTATCCTTCTTATGATAATTCGATTTGTATGGCTTCAACTAGTACTAGCAATAGTTTGAATAAATCACAATTATGGCGTGCTAGACTAGGACATATTCATTACAAGAGATTAAAAGACATGTCTAAAATGAGTATGATTCCTGCTTTTGATATGAATATTGAGAAATGTAAAACTTGTATGTTGACTAAAATCACTAGACAACCTTTCAAAGATGTTGTTAGGGAAAGCAAGGTGTTGGAACTCATACATAGTAACTTGTGTGATTTCCATGCAACACCTTCCCTAGGAAATAAAAAGTATGTTGTTATTTTTATTGATGATGCATCTAGATATTGTTATGTCTATTTGTTGCATTCTAAAGATGAAGCTCTTGATAAATTTAAAATTTATAAACAACAAGTAGAGCTACATAAGAATGAGTTAATAAAGGTTTTGCGTACGGATAGGGGTGGTGAATATTATGATCCTGTTTATTTTGAATCTACCAGAATAATACACCAAACCACTGCTCCTTATACACCACAACAAAATGGTGTAGCTAAAAGGAAGAATAGGACCTTGAAGGAAATGGTTAATTCCATGTTGTCCTATTCTGGTCTTAGTGAAGGATTTTGGGGTGAGGCTATGTTAACAGCCTGTTATATTTTGAACCGAACTCCAAACAAAAAGAGTAAGGCTAGTCCTTATGAACTTTGGCATAAAAAGGTGCCAAATTTGAGTTATCTCAAGGTTTGGGGTTGTAGAGCTGTTGTAAGACTCACTGAACCAAAAAGGAAAAACTTGGGAGAAAAGGGTATAGATTGTATCTTCATTGGGTATGTTGAGCATTCCAAGGCGTATAGATTCTATGTTATAGAATCTAATGACTCGGTGTCTGTGAACACTGTTATAGAGTCAAGAGATGCTATCTTTGATGAAGAGAGATTTACTTCTATACCTAGACCAAGGGACTTGATTCAGAAATCTTCTACCAAGAACACAACTCAAGGAGAAAATGTCTCTGCTGGTACAAGTTCTGTACCTAAACCTAGAAGGAGTACTAGGACAAGAAAAGCTAAGTCTTTTGGATCTGATTTTCAACTTTATTTAGTTGAAGGAACAAGAGATGAGACCATCTCTGAACATCAATATTGTTATATTATTGAGGAGGATCCAAAGACATTTAGTGAAGCTATGGCTTCAAGAGATGTTCATTTCTGGAAAGAAGCTATTCAGGATGAAATAGATTCTATCATGCATAACAATACTTGGGTATTGGCTGATTTACCTCCTGGATGCAAGGCATTAGGATGTAAATGGATCCTCAAAAGGAAAATGAAAGTGGATGGCACAATAGATAAGTATAAAGCCAGATTGGTTATCCAAGGCTTTAGACAAAAAGAAGGTATTGACTTCTTTGATACTTATGCTCCTGTGGCTAGAATATCTACTATTATATTATTGTTGGCTCTTGCAGCAATACATAATCTTGTAATTCATCAAATGGATGTGAAAACTGCATTCTTGAATGGTGAATTAGATGAGGAGATTTACATGAAACAACGAGAAGGGTTTGTGATGCCTGGACATGAAAACAAGGTTTGCAAGTTAAAGAAATCATTATATGGTTTGAAACAAGCACCAAAACAATGGCATCAAAATTTTGATGATGTGATCTTGTCTAATGGTTTTGCATTAAACCAAGCTGACAAGTATGTATATAGCAAATTTGACACTTCTGGAAAAGGAGTTATAATTTGTCTATATGTAGATGATATGTTGATTTTTGGTACTAGTCAAGATGAAGTTGACAAAACCAAGAAATTCTTATCATCTAGTTTTGACATGAAGGACATGGGGGAGGCGGATGTGATTCTTGGTATAAGAATCAAGCGTGGAAACAATGGTATTTCAATCACTCAATCTCATTATATTGAGAAGATATTGAAAAAGTTCAATTTTGAGAATTGTTCTCCTGTTAGTACTCCTATAGATCCTAGTCTTAAGCTTCTACCTAATAAAGGATCTCCTGTGTCTCAACTAGAATACTCAAGGGCTATTGGTTGTCTTATGTACGCCATGATTAGCACTAGGCCTGATATTGGTTATGTTGTAGGAAAGCTCAGTAGGTATACTAGCAATCCTAGTTCACATCATTGGCAAGCCATAAATAGAGTATTCAAGTATTTGAAAGGAACCATGGATTATGGTTTGACATACAGTGGATACCCTTCGGTGTTAGAAGGTTATTCAGATGCTAGTTGGATTAACAATTTGGAGGATCACTCCTCCACAAGTGGTTGGGTATTCCTTCTGGGAGGAGGTGCTATTTCTTAGGCATCCAAGAAACAGACTTGTATTACAAGTTCAACCATGGAATCTGAATTCATAGCATTGGCTGCTGCTGGCAAAGAAGCAGAGTGGCTCAGGAATTTAATTTATGAAATTCCATTATGGCCTAAACCGATATCTACCATTTCTATCAGGTGTGATAGTGCTGCAACTTTGGCTAAGGTTTATAGTCAAGTGTATAATGGGAAGTCTAGACATTTAGATGTTAGACATAGTATGATTCGTGAACTCATAACGAATGGTGTGATATCTGTGGAGTTTGTAAGGACTCAGTTAAATTTAGCCGATCATCTAACCAAAGGGTTAGCAAGAGATCTTGTGCACAAGGCGGCTGTAGGGATGGGTTTGAAGTCCACCTAAAAATCTTTGATATTGAGATACCCAATTCTCATCTAATTGAACATTAGATGCTGAATTCAATGTGGAAAGCTTAATATTTGAAGATTGGAACACATTATTGTTTATATCATCCCAAGGTATGTGCTCAGTACTGCAAGTGAAGGAGGTTGATATTTATTTTCTTAATAGTTCTTTGAAAAATTGCATATGCGGGTGCAAGAATAAAAGAACTACCTATATAAGCATGAAGTTTAGCTGCTTCAAGAAGCTTGGGACATAGCTTTGTTATGCTTATTGAAGGATAGGACACAAGCTAGTAAAATATAGTGTCAAGTTAGAACTTATGAGAATGTAAACTGGTGTGTGTTATTATCTTCATGTATTCACTATGAATAGAAAGGGTTCAATCCTTAGAGACACCCTGATATTCGAATATTTGGAATGTGTAATACACTAATGTGAAATTCAATCGTCACGATATTTCATTTATGCATCAGTTTTGTATAGTCATGTTTTGTTTAAGTTAATCAAGATTACACTTAAATGGGGGAGGTTTGTTGGTGATTTGTAAAATTACCAATATGTATTTAAGTGTAATGGATTAATTTTGTTGACCGAATGTGATCTTGACAAACATTGAACAAGTAAGGAAGGTGTGGAGTACACACTTGTTTGACAGAAGCAAGTTTGAGGCATTACACGACCCGTGTCAGGATTACACGACCCGTGTAAGTATTTGCATTTTGACAGAAGCAAGTTTGAGGGATTACACGACCCGTGTCAGAATTACACGGGCTGTGTAAGGCATTACACGACCCGTGTCAGAATTACACGGGCCGTGTAACGCGCCCAGTGACAGTTTTTGACTGGTTTTATAGCCGTTTTGGTCATTTTTCTGGGTACGAAAACATTATCTTTCTCTCATTCTCTGGTCTAGAATTCACTCTGAATCTTATCCAATCAAAGATTTGATTGTACCATCAAAATACTTTGATTTGAAAGTGATTCTTACACAATTTTCAGAGATCCAAGCCATTGTTCATCCCCATTTCTAACATAAACTAATAACGCAACATAATTTGATCCCTTTCCTTTGTAAAACAACAAATAATCTGCCTTAGACCGAGTAAAACCTTCTTTTATGAGAAAAGTTGAGAATTGTGTATATCATTATCTTGAAGCTTAACGTAACCTATATAGGATTTGAAGTTTGCATACTAATTTATATTTTTGTATTGACTTTTGTAGGAGCCACATAACCTTTAGGTAATTACATATATAATTCTTTGTTCAGATCTCCATTATGGAATGCATTGTTGACAACTAATTTTAATAATGGCCATCCATTTTGTGTAGCAATAGCTAAAAGCATTTTAACAGCGACAAGTTTTGCTATCGAGGAATAAACGTCAAGAAAATCAACACCTTCTTGTTGATTGAAACCCGTTGCAACTAACCGCGCTTTGAATCTTTCAATTGAACCATCAGTTTTCCATTTAACTTTGAGTGTTGTTCTATCAGGAGGTAATGAAACCACCTTCCATGTTTGATTGTCCTATAAGGCTTTTAATTCTGCATTCACTTAAACCACACTATCATTCTCAAAGAATATTATTATTTTCAAAAAATACATATGTTTTCTTTGTAGAAAATATTTACAGTAAAGATTCCCAAAAACTAGCAACCCAAGCATCACTCACTAACAACACTTTCATAGTCATAAATCCAAAGGTCATGATTTAATTATGGTACTAAAAACAAAATTGTCTTCAAAAAATTGATGTACATCAACAAAAGGAACAAAGATATATAAGGTAATATCTTTTCATTTCGCATTCAATTAACACGAGCATATGAAAATGTGATACTAGGTCAGCATATATTAACATCAAAACTGATTATAAATTGTCGGCACAATTCCCTTTCCTGCTAAACCCCTTTTTCTGTAAAATCCAAAAAAGCATATTAAAGAAATAAGACATCAAGGTGAAGAAGGAAAAAAACAGAAATTGAGAATAAGAAGAAACACATTTTGACGCAATAAAAAGTCAACATATATTAACATCAAAACTCATTATAAATTGCCGGCACAATTCTGTTTCCTGCTAAACCACTTTTTTTTTGTAAAATCCAAAAAAGCATATTAAAGAAACAAGACATCAAGGTGAAGAAGGAATAAAAAAACAGAAATTGAGAATAAGAAGAAACGGATTTTGACGCAATACAATAAATCGCTTTGATACCTTCATGAGATAATTGGAGAGCCTTTGATACAGAGCTTCTTTAAAGTAACGCATTTTGACGCAATACAAAAAATCTCGATGGGTCTCGATCTCTCCTTTTCTCATTTTAAATTTTTTATTTTATGGGAACACGCAAACACCTAATATGCATTGCATAAGGCTCTAGAATGGAGTGGAATCGGAGGTTGGATTTGGGTTGAATTCTACGATTTGGGGATGACGATAATGGCTAACTTAGGGTTAGAGCAATTCTTTAATTATAGGCTTAATAATAAATTTGTTACCATATTTTTAGGGATTTATTATTATATGAAAATTAAATTAATTTTTTTTCCTAAATTGCCTTATCAAATGATTGATTCAGAATTGGTTCTACAATCACATAATATTTGTTGTTTATATATATATATATATATATATATATATATATATATATATATATATATATATATATATATATATATATATATATATATATATACTAAATATCAAATGGGAACCATTATTTTCCTAGGAACTTAGGAACAATTTCTTAGCCACTAGATCAAAAAAATGGATGGCTGATATGAAATGTGGTATTATTGTAATTAATAACAAATAAAAAGTTATCTTTGGTATATATCAAAATCGGAAAGGGCATTTTAGGGATTGAAAATTTGACATTAAATTAATCCCTACAAATCTGTCTAATCAATTGGAAACCGACTATCTCTCTCTCTCTCAAAATTCTCTGTTATTTCTTGTTTCCTGTTTCCATCGGCGACTAGCCATAACCAAGGCCTAATCTTATTCTCCTTTTCTCCATCCCTAATCAAATCCCCCTGATAAGAATCGGTGCACTTGTTTGTGATGGCATGAATATTGGAGGCAGATGGTATGATCTTCGCATCTTCTCTGTTTTTTTCTTCTTTCAAATCGGTGGAGAAGACGAAGAAACAATCAGTGGAGAAGATGAAGACGCAATCAGTGGAGGAGAACTAGACCCCGATGATACAAAGTTAGAAGTACTGGAAAATTATTTTTGGTACCGAGAAGGAGGGAGGATATCCTTTGCCGCTTTATCCATCGGAAGATATCCTTGCCGATTTGAAGTCTTGGAAAATTAATTTTGGGGTTTATCGAAAGGCCAAAGGCATCAGGTCTCTTCTCATTCTTATCGGCTGCCTTAATTTATTTCAAATATGTGCTTTAACCCTTTTTTTTCAAGTATGTGCTTTAACCCTCTTCTCATTCTTATCGGATGAGCTTTCAAGACCCATGACCCCACCCATTTAAATGGGTATGAAATAAATTCCATTTAATAAATTGATTACTTGAGACGTATGCTTTCTATCTTTTATATGTTGGGGTTTATCGAAAGGCCAAGGAAATCAATTTCTGATTTTTGCATATGTTTTCTAATTTGGATGAATGTCTATGAAATCACACTCACGTGATTTGCGATTTCTAGTTTTAGTCACGAGTAGATCATGAAGTTTGAGATTTCTGATTTCATCCCCTCTCCACAATTCAATCGGTAATTTTGATTTTGATTTCTGATTTCTAGTTTCAATTGTATAAATTCCATTGGTTTTTTGAAAGGTGCAACAATTTCTGTTTTTTTCTTTGTTTTGTGAACAGCTCCAATAAGCTTAAAGATATTTTTTGTGTGGTTTGTGAATAGCTCAAGGTTGGAACCATATGCAGTGAGGTAATCCTTCATAAAAATGGGTTTCGTTTTTCATTTATATATGAGTTATAGCATTGTACTTATGGATTTTTTTTAAGACAAGCATATAAGTGCACATGTGCACATGTGCATATGTGCATATGTGCACATATTCACGTATGTGTATTTGCATATGTGCGTACTTGTATATATGCATAGACGCAAATATGCATACATATATAGATTTCTTTTTCAATTTGTTTGTGTACATGTGGGCGTATTTGCATATATGCATACATATATGTGCATATGTGTATATGCATGTGTATATGTGCACATGCATACATATATGTGCATATAAGTGCATATGTGTATATGCATGTGTATATGTGCACATATGTGCATATGTCTGTTTAAACGTATGTGCACATATGCATATGTATATCAATTTGTTCATATACACACGTGTGCGTATTTACATATATATATATATATATATATATATATATATATATATATATATATATATATATATATATATATATATATATATATATATATATATATATATATATATATAGTTAGGATCTTTTGAGAACCACAAGTCCCCCGAGAACCCGAGAACTCCCAAACCGATATTTTTTTCAAAAAACCGACCCCATAGGCCTCTAAAACGCACATATCTAAGACTTTTCGGAAAAAAAATTCCGAAAAAAACGATTTTTTTTTTGGAAAAAAATTTGCACATGTGCAAAAAAAAAAGTTTGCACATCTACAAACTTTTTTATACGTACATTTTTTTTTCAAATTTTTTTTACAGAACGGCTTAAATATATGTTAGAAAGACATCCATAAAAAAAATTTGAAAAAAAATATACGTATAAAAAAGTTTGCACATGTGCAAATTTTTTTTTGCACATGTGCAAATTTTTTTCAAAAAAAAAAGTCGTTTTTTCGGAAATTGTTTTCAGCGCCCCGGCACCAATTTGAGCGTTTTAGATGCCTATGTGGTCGGTTTTTCGAAAAAAAATATCGGTTTGGGAGTTCTCGGGGTGAAGTTGGTTCTCAAAAGATCCTATATATATATATATATATATATATATATATATATATATATATATATATATATATATATATATATATATATATATATATATATATAGGTGCATTGGTTCATAGGTTTATATGTGTATATGCATGTATGTATTTATTTTAATGTTTTGAATATACATTTATATTAGTTTTTATTAATGTTTTGTAGATTTTGAAGAATTCGTCAATCAAATTGAAAAATTGAAAAGTGACAAACTAAAAAAATGAATATATCATAGAAATTTGTTGTTTTTTATATTTTTTGTATGTATTGTTCATTATTTTTAGTAAATATTTATGTATCGTTCAAAACAGTTGTAGATTATTGTTTCTAATAAATCGAGATTTTGTTGTTTTCATTCATAATTAAAGACACGAATATGTATATATGAATTTCGAAAATATGCATATATGCACCCGCGAATATGTATATATGCACCTGCATATAAATAAATTTATGTGCATATATGCAGATGTGAATATGTATATATACACCTGCGAAAACATGCATATATGCACCTGTGACTATGTATATATGCATCTGCAAATACATGAAATTATATGTTTTTTTTTTAATTTCGAGAATCTGGGAATAAATATAAATAATTCAAAAAATTTATGTTTCTTAAATTTCAAAAAAAAATCTGATTTTTTTAAATACAAAAATCTATTTTTTTTAAATTTGAAATTTCAAATTTGTTAGGCTTATTTTTAGGAGATGTTACTATTGTTGCCAAAAATAAAAGAAAATCAGAATTAAATGATAGTTGTACAATGACTATCATGTCATTTTATGATTCAACCAATCAGAATTGGTTCCTAGGTTCCTAGAAAAAAATTGGTTCTCTCTTGAAATGGACTCTTTCTCTCTCTCTCTCTCTATATATATATATATATATATATATACTATACTATAAACCATATATAAATTACAACCCCCTTATGCACAATTGTCTTAATTTTTAAGATAGTACAAATTATAATACACATTGCACAATAGGTTAAAGCAAAAAGTCTTAATTTTAAGACTTTTGGTATAACCCTTAATGCTGTACCTGTCCAACACGCGTGATTTTCTGAGGACAACAAACATTATGCGGGCAAATGAAAGCTGAAATCTCACTTTCACAAATTGAAAACTGAAAATCTTCTTTTCAAAATTTGAAAACCCTCTCTCGCATTCTCTCTCCCTCTTTGATCTCCCGACAACCTAATCACAGCATCCTCCATTTACCCCTGCTACCACCTCCCCAATCGGGCCACCAACGCCATAATTGGTCCACCATCGAAAGATACACAGATGAACGAACCAGAGCTACCACGATTTTCTAAGGATTCAACATGGGTAAGCTGACTTTTCAGTGCAGATCTTCTTGGCATTCGAAAAACCTCCACCTATTTCTTTCCCCCACCACCATTTCACGTCTCACAGTCACCACATCGCAAAGAAAACCCTCGATTTGTGTCTCATCGCAAAGAGATCCCGATAAATTCTACGCCATCATGTTCACCATCATCGACTACGCCTCTCTCTACCAACATAAATGATGCAGGGGCACGGAAGCAATCCAAAATGGAACCAAAAACCTAGATGTAGATCTAATTTTACGGTTAATTTCACTCTTTCACAATAGATTTATATCTCTTCTACTTTCGGTATCTCCAAATCCAGGTACGCTAATTTCTCCAAACCGTATATGAGTCAAATAGAAGTTGACCCATATATTTTTACTTTACATTGAAATCCACAGGTTGGTGATGGTGGTGGTGCCGCCTTCAACTTCCCACATCATGTGTGGAATGTTTTCTTACTGGTAGCCATGCCCTTTCGATTCGAGTTGGGATCCTTGTTACAGGGTTCTTGAATCACGTTAGGATTGTGCTTCCGATTATTTCATCTGGTAAGACACATTTTTATAAGTTTTCGTAACCTCCTCTTCCGATTACGTTAGGATTGTGCTTCGGATTATTGAATCTAAAAAAGAGGCGATTCTACAAGGTTTTTGTTCTTTGCTTTAGATTTAATTTTTTGATTTTTCTCTTCTGATAGAACCAAACTCCAATCGTAGATGCAGATGGTTCCAGGTATTTACTTGGTGACTGCAGCGGCCTTCTTCACTTACTTGTCATAACCCAAGAAAAAGAAAAGTGAGTTTTTATTCAAACTTTTGTTCTATAAACATTTAAATATTATTCCCATTTGTTCTAAAAGACACTTGTCTTTATTTATTATAGAGTTACTGGACTCTAAATTGAGGTTTTAGGAGAAACCTCTATAGCATCAACCATATCATATCTTGATAATGCATTCGTATATGTTGGCTCAAGCTATGGAGATTCTCAGGTATGAGTTTAAATACTCTGAATGGTGTGGAAGTGCTGAAATTAGGTAATATGCTTAAGAGATGTTTATGTTTTTGAATTTGGTTTAGATCTCCACCGGCTTTCGTTTGGATCTCCACCGGATTTGCTTTCAATAATCTTAATTCCATGTTTTAACTACACCGGATTCTCACCGCCACTGACCGGAGACAGCACCACCGTGAAACCCATCATCACTGACCAAAGGTACTACACCCCTGGCCACCTGTGATAGTTATGGAGGTGTTTACAATGGTACTACACCCCTAGCAAACCTAACATTGAGTGTTGTTTGGTTAAACAAAAGATGAACCGGTGTTGGGGTATTTGATTTTTTTACTATAAATGGTATTCAATTATGTTTCCTATGAATAAAGTTGAGTATTGGTCATACAAATTCATTTGATTTTTTTCAGGTTAATAGCATGGTAGTTTTGGATAATGTCAAGAAATAGCAAGGTACTTCCATTTAATTCTTGTTTTGCAGTTAATAGATGTACCGGTGTTGGGGTATTTGATGTTGTGGAGATACCTGCTGCATACCAAAATACAATTTTTTTGCGGTTCTGTCATTCTTTCTCATCCTCTTCTGATTATTTTTTTGTTTACTACTTCTGTCCCTCAATAACAGAATTACAGAAGTACCAAAAATAGAAACTGCCTTCCAGGTATGTCTAATGTCTCATTTTCTCTATAAAATTGATTCTGTAGAGATACCTTCTGCATAGAAAATTCATGTTGTAAATTACATTTTAGACCCTGCAATCTACTTTCATTTATGTATCGGATATAGCATCCTACTTTGTCTGCTGCATAGAAAATTGAATTCTGAATACAATTAGCAAAATGTTAAATTTGATTCTGTATAATTACATGCTGCACCTTACTTTTACTTGAATATCTGCAATAGCATCCTACTATTTGGCTTTTATATCTTGAAAATAATAAATATTATTAAAAAGAAGTAGAAACGACGTATCTACTATAAATCAGGTTCTGAAACAAATAATCAGATTATATAAAAAATAGAGAATCAAAATTTTGTTGTAAATTACATTTTGGTCCCTGCAATCTTCCTCAATTTATGTATGGGATATATAGCATCCTACTATTTGGCTTTTAGAACCTGAAAATATTAAATAATATTAAGTAGTTTCTTTTTTTCTTTTTCTTTTTGGTTATAATCCTACTTGTTATGACTTTCAAACTTTCAAATTTTGAAAACTTGAAAGTTTCAAAGTTTGAAAATTTGAAAATTTGAAAGTTTTCAAATTTTGAAAATTTGAATATTTGAAAGTTTTCAAAATTTGATTTTTAAATTTTAAAATTTTGAAAACTTTCAAATTTTCAAAATTTGAAAACTTTGAATATTTTGAATATTTTGAATTTTTTTTGAAAAGTTTCAATAATCCATTGTATATTCTTATCATTATGTTTTTTTTGAAAAGTTTTGGTATACTACAGGGACCATTCCTGTAGTTTACTTTATTTGTTATTATGTTATGATTATCATTTCTATTTTATTATATTATTATTAACACCCCAAAAACCAGAACAAAATAGACGGCATTCCTCAACTCAGGTACGAGCACTTAAGAAGCGTCATTGAGACTAATTTACTCAAAGTGAAGCAAGAAGGCTCATTGACTGCGCAGTAAAAAGGAGAAGCATTTGTACTTTGAAAACACTTTCTGTAAACTGAACGGTTAAAAAGTTATATTGTTTGACTGTTTTCATTTACACACTAAAACTTATGACTATTTTGCTTTCTTTATGGTTCCATGGAAAACCAACATTCATCATTTTCATATTTGAAAAGTTGCCCGATCAACGAAAACTATACATGTATACAAAACCCATGTCGATAAGAAAGATTAGGAGTCGAGTATGTTTACAAACATTACCAATAATCCCCACACGAGCAAACTCCGTCTTTAAAATGGTGCATACGGTTCACATCATGAACCAGAATCTCTCTATTAGCAAACATAGACACAAACATTGTAACCGAATGACAGTCTTTGTATAACCGTAAATTCTTTGTGATCCTAATTGTTTCTCCTCTGCAACTATTAATCAACACAAATGCTACCGCAAGTTTCTCACTATGACCCAATAAAATTCTCTCCTTTTCTTCCTCATCAACATCATACAACACAACTTTAGTCTTCGGTTTATACCCTTTCTCCTTCATCTCCATCGATAATTTCAACAAAAAAGCATGAAGTTGCTCAATGTGCGGATTGAACTCATCAACTGAAACAAACGAGTACACTTTCCGTTTCACTTCAATCCAACTACATCCAGATTTCTTTTCAAATCCTTTAGTTTGCAAAAGCTTCTTCACTATTTGCACTTCGTCCCATAACCCTACATCCGCATAAGTGTTGGCCAAAAGTAGTAACGTTAACTTTATGTAAAAAATAAAATTTTGATTTTATAAAAATGTTTTATTGAATGGTAATTTCAAAAATTCTCTTTTATTATTATAATATATATGGTTATTTTATGATATTTTATCAACCAAAAGTTCATCTTTTAATTTGCTACTTTGCAATTTTATCACCTTTATTCTTAACCTGGGCATCTAAGTGATGATAAACAAACTGCATTAAGTAGGAGTCCGCCACATGTTCTTTAAAATATAGCATGATTGTAATTTGACGAGTATTTGAAATCAAGGTAGTTAGGCGCAATATATGTTATTTTCATTTATTGTGTAATTTATTAGCCTTATAAATCTTAAGCCCTAAATCCTAATCAATAAACCATAAACCTGGAACAATACTAAACCGTAACTCTTCAACTATAAAAGGGGAGAATGTATTCATGAAAACAAACTGTTCGTAGGAATAAACTATTTTCAAAACATAACTATTCACCAACATCTGCACGTTGACCTCAACTCAACACTATACAACTACGGACCCAAAAAGATTATTTCGTTTCTGACTTTATAAACAATGTCTTTATAAACAAAGTCTTTCAGAAAAAACTAATCAATGACAAATCACTATAATTTGTCACTTTTACCATTTGTTGAAATAAAAAAAACTATTCGCAACACCTAAGCAAACCCGTCATATTTTGCGGATACACAAAAATATCTACCGTA
Organism: Cichorium intybus; assembly: GCA_023525715.1. Taxonomy (NCBI): domain Eukaryota; kingdom Viridiplantae; phylum Streptophyta; class Magnoliopsida; order Asterales; family Asteraceae; genus Cichorium; species Cichorium intybus. Next base: position 82,178,873 of record CM042010.1, read on the forward strand.
CTTCTACATTTAATGAAAAACAATTGTACGAAAGAGTAAAGACAACTAATTGGCCTCTAGAAAATATTCCTCGAAACGAAATTATTTGCCGCCGCCGCATTGCGCGGGTACGCAGCTAGTATATATATATATATATATATATATATATATATATATATATATATATATATATATATATATATATATATATATATATATATATATATATATATATATATATATATATATATATATATGCAAGCTCAAATACATCCAACAATTATTGTGTGATTGTAGGACCAAGTCTGGACCAATCAACATCTAGGGGTAAATTAGTCATTTAAATAATACATTTATAATTTTATATTAATTAATTAATTGAATTACCCAAATTAAATGACTACAATTAAGGAATGAAACCTAGAAATCCCTATTAACATGTCATTGTGGTTCACCGGTTTCTAAACTCCGCCTCTGCCTCTCAGACCTCCGAATCGTCGTCTTCCTCAGCCGGTATCACAACCGCCGACGGTAAAGCTGCCGACGGTGGCCTTGACGATTCGCCGACACCAACAATTTCGCTGTTGTTCGTCCGTTTCTCCTCGTCCGTTTACTCATACTAGAAAAACTAGAAAAGCAAAATCGGAACGACGTCCAGCAAAAGGCATTGAAGGCCGCGAGCGACTTCTATTCGAGAAATGGTGGTAGCGATAACGAAGACAGCGACGACGACGACGATATGCAAGATGAAGAAGACGATGAAATCAATGACAAAGTGCATGATTTCTTTTGGAAGATGTTGAACGACGATATGGAAGATGAAGAAGATGATGAAAATCAAAGGACAAAGTGTATGATTTTTAGGTCTAAGATTGAATGCTTCATCATTCTCCGACAATGGTTCATTTTTTTTAGCATTGTAATTTTTTTATCAAAAGGCATTCTCTGATAATGTCTTTGAGAATGGTTCATGATCATTCTCCGAGAATGGTTTACATTAACCCAGTTTCTTATATTTTTTTACATATTCTATCACTTTATACATCTAATTCTCAAAGAATATGGTTATCTCTTTTCACTTATACCCTAACAATTACAACTATTTAATTAATGTATATATTCTTTTAGAGTACACTAACAAATTTAGGAGTTATGCAAACATAAATAACTCATTCAACACAACTATTCTGTGAGAATATAAGAGCTATCTAGACCACATGCAATCATAGTTTTCAAAGGCATTTTCAAAGAATATCTTGTTTTGAATGTATAACACTTTTCAAAAGCATTCTCAGAGAATGAGTTGTGATGTTGTTATTTTTTTGGTAATTTACAGGGTATGCGTATAACAGTTTTCAAAGACATTCTCAGAGAATGGGTGATAGAATGTATAACAGTTTTTCAAACAAGAACTTGATTAAAAACACGTTAAGATTAAAATTGAAAAATCAATCTCGCATAATGAAAATCCTCAATCTCGCATCCTGAAAATCCTCAATCTCGAAGTCTTTAAATGTTGCGTCTTCCTGCCATTGTTGATTTCTGATGCATGCACCTCTCGAAGAATGCAAATGCGGAAGAATTGTTCTTGCTGGAGTTGAATCGAAATATCGGATTGTAATTTCTTTGATCGTGTAATTGGATTCTCTGATGATCGTGTGTTATTGTAACCGATTACAAATCGTGTCCGTGATATTAGCAGACTAAGATTACATGTCGTAGTTATAGCTTGGGTTATATTACTATTATACCCTTAATCGTATTTTTTAATTAAAATAATAAATTCTTTAAATTTAGTTAAAAAATGCCCTTTGATCATATTCATTGATTCTCTCAATCTAACGATCCAAATTTTGTCCTACAATCACATTATAATTAAAGAATTCATTTAATACTAACTCTATATATCTATAACATAATATAAAACATATATAATTTACAATATTTTAAAGCGTAAAGTATTAAATTAAGACTTTTAATTAGTACAAGTTTGTAATGCACACGTCTAATTTACTTTTTTAAGGGCAATGGATTTATAAAAAAACAAAAAGCAAATAGGAGGCTTGCAACCAAACAAAACAAAGAATCCAGCAATGTAAAAGAAAGAAATAACAGATGCATCAATACACAACACTAACAAATACAGATCCTTGGCGAAAAAGAGCTCTGCAATGAGGAACCCAGAAACCTTAAAGGCAAAATCAATTATGAGTGAACTAACTCCACAGATTGAATTGAAGAATGTAGAAGACCCAATCTCGAAGACACCAGAACCACCAAAATCAGTTTGGGATCCGAAACAGAGGACCAGGAGACGAAGAGGCACGATTGAAAGCAGCCCCAATTACAACTCACACCAGCACTTAGCCACCAAAACTGTAAACATAAGTCAAACCAACTAGGATAAGATGAGAATAGCAACGAACTGTTGGTTATATGCCCATCGTTATAACAAGTTGGTAATATTACTATAAATTGTAGGGTCCTTTTGGGTTACACGCAAGAGACGATTTAGCTAAAAGAGATCGAAAATAAACTTGAGGGGTTAAGTTTATTAATATATCAAAGTAAATATATATTAATTAGAAACTTAATGGTTAAGTTTATTAATATATCAAAGTAAAGATATATTAATTAGAAACTTAATGGTTAAGTTTATTAATATACCAAAGTAAAGGTATATTAATTAGAAACTTAATAAGGATAAAGGACCAAAGTGAAATATCCACAAGGGAGGGGATAAGGATGAGGAGCACTATAAATACAACCCTAGATCTGAGTTGCAGGGGCTGCCAAAACCCTAATTTTCGTCACCCTCCTCCCACCCCTCGGTATACGGCCGATTTCTTTCAAAACCCTAAGTATTACGTGCTAAAACTTCAAGCAAAGGTATATACTACATCAACGGGTGCTGGATCGTTGTCTTGGGTGCGATTACATTAGAGGAGTTCTACTTTGGGCTCTCGTCATCCTAACAAGATCAGATCTGAGATCTAAAAGGTATTTCTTGAACCCTCTTGATTTTACAGTTACAAAAGTGTGCATGATTCTGTGATCCTGGTTGAATACGATTTTGATTTATGTTTCCGCTGCGTTGTTTTTATGCTATCGTATTCCAACAGTGGTACCAGAGCCACTTTATCATGATTTTGTACTGTTTAGATTCGATTAGATATGTTAAAAATCGTTTTTTGTCTGATTTATCGAATCTGTTCGACGTCTGCACCGCGGTACTTGAAATATCGCGTCGCGGGTTTTTCTAAAGTTACGATCATTAGGGTTTTGCCACGTCGCGTTTCCTAGTGTTTCGTGCCGCGTCGTTCTTCTCATGATCAGTTTCTTTTGATTACCGCATCGCGTTTTCTCGTGATCCGTGTCGCGACGGTCGTGACGTTTTATTTTCTGAAATCAGATTTCTTGTTATAAAATGGTGATTTTAGTTTTATATGACTGTTTAGATTAATGATTGACATTGAATGCTCTCATGCTCAATAGGATTAATAGCTAAACACAAAGTTTAAAATGCTTCAAAATTTAATGGATGATTGTTTAAATTAATTATTAACACTGCATCCTTGCATGTTTAATAGAATTAATAGTTAAACATAATTTTCAAAGAATACTTAAAATTTTAAATGATATATATATTAGAATTGTATCTATATGTATAACTTAAAATAAAACATTGGTCAGACCATGACTAGGCTCACTCACTCTAAATGTATTGAGAAGGTTTAAGGAGGTCTCTTCGATTCCTAATGAGGTCGGTTTTTAAATAGCATTCATTGCTTACCATCCTCACCGCCTGCCGCATTTTATTGAGTGGAGTTACCGAAAGGGTTTGATAGGACAATGTTTCAAGATAAAAGTATTACTGAAAATACAGAAGTAAAAATTGTTAAAAGTTAATAGAATTTTTTCAAAAGTAAATTAGCATTTCAAACTGGTTTTAAATGTTTAAATTGACAATTTTTGCCAATTAAAAGGTTAAAGTGTTTTAACAATAATGATATATGCAAAACTAGATTGTTAAAAGTTGTTGACATGTTTTAAAAATTATTGGCAATTGTAAGACGGATTTTAAAAGTATAGAAGACCATTTTGCCAAAAAGAAAGTTAAAATGTTTTAACTTAGCGAAACGAAATCCCGTTTTATGAAAATGTGAATCTCATGCTACCCACAAAGAACCACACATTTATCAGGCCCTTTCGGCGTGGGAAGTGCTATAGCCAACGCGTCGGATTGGACTCGGCCAAAATGATGTGATACTCGCGATAACTCATGAATCATGGGTCGGGTGTCATGTGGGTCTTCGTGGTCGATTTACCATCCATACTCGTGATCTGCGGCATACCCGTCACGAGAGAGAGGATGAGCATGATGGGATTAAACATGCCATTGATCAGATTCAATGAATCCCAAAAGATCTAGAACCTTCATAGAGATTGAAGTTGGCAAAAAAGTATTGCCTACCTAAATAACTTCTGGGGGTGACTACGGCATACCTCTTCACCACCAAAAGCGAAATATGGATTCTAGCCTTAAGTAAAATAATTTTATGGGTAATTAATTTATTAAGGGATAATCAAACTAAACAAAAATCTATTTTATATGTCAACCAAAGAAAGTTTGAAAGTTACAAGTTTTTTTACTGCGTGGCTTCCTTGATCAAAGTAAGTTCAACGGCATAGATTATGCGTGTTGGTTCCAGAACTTGAGAAGAGTACTCAATGTCGAGGGAAATTTTTATATGATTAAGGAACAAGTTCCTATGGATTATCCAGCCAGATCCACTAGTGCTGAAATAGACAGTCAATCATCTTATACGTCTAAATGATTCGAATAAGGTTGCTCTTTTCATGTTAGACACTATGATTCCCGAGCTTCAAAGAAGATTGTGGGGTCTTGGTGCTTTGACATGATTAACCGGCTTAAGGACATGATCCAAGAGCAGGTTAAATGGGAACGATTCGAAGTCATGAAAGCATTATTTGGATGTAGGCTGTTACTAGGATGGAAAGTCAATACCCATGTGTTTAGCATAAGAGGGTACGTTGACCAAATGTGGAGGTTGGGATTTCCAACAAGTCGGGAGTTAGTCACGGACATTGTCCTTAACTCGCTGACTAGTTCTTATGATTAGTTCATTCTGGACTTCATTATATAGAACTTAAAAGGACCCTTCGAGAGATTACATAGCATGTTGAGGAAAGTAGAACTTTACATGGCTAGGGAATCCAACACCACAGTTCCTAAAGGAGGTGTCAAAAGGAAAAGGACAAACCCTACCAAGGGAATGATTTTCCTAAAGAAACCTCAACACTAAAATCTTGAGGAAGATTTTGTTTCCACTGAAAGGATGTGGGACATGGAAGGCATAAATGCTCAAGATATCTGACGCAATAGATGTAGTTGCAAGCCAAAGAGTATGGCACTTCAGGTATATTTGTAATTCCATAAGTACTTTGCTTATGACCAGTATTGCCATTTTAATGGGCAGAGACTAGAATAAAGCAGAGGTACAAACCATGGAGAGCTGGATCGAATCATGGACTACAAGCACCTTGCTTTCATCCATAGGATTAGGAACCAACTTCTCTATAGTGTTTTAGTTTATGGTTTTGCAATTTGAAGATTATTGATGTGAACATTGTTTCATCAGATGGTTTTGACTTGGTTTAAATAAAGGTTGTTTTAAATAAAAGTTATTTTAAAAGTTATTTTGAAACAACGTTATGATCATTACATCTGTGAGAACTGGTTCACAACAATAGTTCGAAAAGATTGATTCAAGAGAATCCAAATGTTTGGAATAATGGTATGAGTGGAATTGTCTGGTTTTGTAAACTTGAAAGAAGCTACCAGAACTCCAGATGGATAGGATTCTGGAAATCATTTGATTGAAAGTCTTATGATAACTGCTATTCTTGTCTACATAGAGAGATAACTATGCACTGCTCACAAGTTATATTGGGCAAAGGCTGAGAATCTGTTGGACCTTGTACATCTAATGTATTTGGACCGTTCAGTTTTCCACTAAGCCGTCTAAAATACTCTATTGAGTTTGAAACCTATATGGTGATCAGTACTTCCAGAACAGAGTATTGAATCAAATGAGCAAAGGATGAGAATTCTAAATCCAAGTGCGGATAAAGAGTTTCTTTGTCAAAGATTATACAATCATCTAATGGACTGTGAAAATTGTTTCAACAGTCAAATCCCCTTAGAATGCTACGAGCATCGTATGGTGTGTCTGAGTTATAATCGAACATAAAGGTTCGACTTATGATGGATTGTATTATGCTTCCAATCTATGTCTGAGGTTAAACCTTAGAGACAATAGAGTCCTAACCCTTGCACAAGCACAAAAGGTTCTATAAACACTTTCTGAGAAATATGGAGTGTAGATGTTTCTTCACTAGCATATTTAGAAATTTGGGGTCTTGAGACTTACGGTTTACCGTGTAGCTCAGAGGACGCCGATTAACAGAAGTGTTATTCCATTAGAGTACTTGGATATAATAAGCATTTTGACAACAGTATGATGTTGTATAAATGGCAGTCTTCTATGATATGAAGCTGGTATTCAAGAAATCAGTGGGAGCCTGACTGATCTTGATGAGACTCAAAGGATCAAAGAGCCTGATTTTGGCACTAGCACTCAACCAGAGGTAGTAAAACCTGTTGAGACTCAGTAAGAGTTTGCTGAGGAATCTGACGTAACTCCATCTCCTATTCGAGAAACTGATAAAGGACGTCATACACCTGGTTTTCATGAATTACATGTTGACGAAGGTGATGAATGTCTGGTGGATCATTGTGACCCTACCAATTATCGGAAGTCGAGGCAGGCCCCTTGGGTTGCCTTAAGGAAAGAGATGATGGAGAGCGAGATGAAATCCATGTATGATAACCAAGTTTGGAACCTGGTTGATCAAACACCTGACCTTAAAACAGTTGGGTGTAAATGGGTTTTCAAGAAGAAGACAGACGTGGATGGAAAGGTACACACATACAAAGCCAGACTGGTGGCAAAGGGTTATACTCAAACCCAAGGGATTGATTATGAGGAAACTTTTTCACCAGTGGCAATGATTAAATCTATTAGGATACTGTTTGTCATCGCAGCATTTTATGACGACGAAATATGGCAAATGGATGTAAAAACCATTTTCCTTAATGGAAAACTTTCAGAGGATGTGTATATGACACAACCAGAGGGTTTTATACAGTCGAAATATCCCAATAGAGTGTGTAAACTTGTGAAGTCGATTTATGGACTCAAACAAGCATCTTGCAGCTGGAATCTCTGCTTCGATGAGAAAATCAAAGAGTTTGGATTTTCGAGAAGTAAAGATGAGTCATGTGTATATGTCAGAGCTAGTGGGAGCATTAAAGTCTACCCTATGTCGTACACAGATAGCAAAGTTCTCATGTAAATGTCCCTATCTCGAGAAATATGAAATAAATGAGAATTGCTATGCTATAAATGACACAGGAGAGACTTAGTGCGCATGAAGCATTTGATCTATGGAGATATAATTAAGTGCTTCATAGGGATTTGGGAAACAAAAGTGAACTGTGTAAATGTCAGTGCTAGTAGGAGCACTGAAATCCAACCTATGTTGTACGCAGATAGCAAAGTTCTCATGTAAACGTCCCTATATCGAGAAATCATAAATAAATGAGAATTGCTGTGCTACAAATGACATAGGAGTGACCTATTGCATATGAAGCATCATGATCTATGGAGATAGAACTAAGTGCTTCATAAGGATAAGCTAGAGTACATGAGCAGACGGATCTAAGGATACAAGACTCCTATAAGGGATTCAAGTTTCTGTATCAGGGTTTAGGACTGAGTGAAACTCAGAGTCCTAGTTCCATTAAGATCCTAGATGAAACGAGTTGAGTCCCGTATGCGCTTGCATATGGATCAATCGCATAATGTATGAGACCTAATGTATCATATGCCTTGAGCATGATGATTTGACATTAGGCTAAGCTTGGTAAAAGTCAAATGGATGGAAGTCATGAAGTATATTAAATGTTTAAGATATTCTTGATCCATTATAGTATGGGAGAACTCAGTGTTAAGAAGCATACTGATACTAGCTTCCAAAACTAATAGAAACGGTTCTTGTACGCAGTCAGGATCCGAGTTCTTACCAAAAGAGACATCTCAGTTAATAGAGCTATATCAGATGAGGTAAGATAGCTGATCTGATCACTAAGTCAATGTCTCGGACTAAGCAAGATCGTTCATGCTAAGTCCATATGCATTAGATTTGCAAATGAATTGACTTTGAGTGAAGGTAGTATAGTTTGATTTGTATTGGGAACTTAAGCAATGAAAAACTCTATCTGATATGAAGATTATTATGTGGAGAACATAACATATGCATAAAGGCAGTCTTTACATTAGTTTATCATTGTGTTCTGTTTTTGCGTGTTTTATTGACTTCCTGAATAATTTAATTATTATTCAAACTGTCCACAGTCGGTCATACTTTTGGGAGTAAGTATTGATTCAAGACTGACATGAGGAATTGGTAAATTGTCCATAGAGATGGGCATAGCATTGAGATGCAGTAATTCTCATGTGTACTTAATAGGGATTAAGTATTGGAGTAACCTGCACTTAGAGATTACTTCATGGAATCTGTCACGAGTAATTCTAAGATGGTAATATCTTATATTCTTCAAGCGGAGATGCATTGATTCTTTGTCCTGCAGTCTGTTGTGCCTTGGTTTTCTCCAACGTTGTCCGTAACTGGTAGCCATACAGGGAATGTCTAGGTATGACATGATGAGTAGGCGAGATCCGTGTAGTCAAAGTTTATTTGTTCCTTCTGCCCTAACAGGAGAAGCGATATCCATGGGCCCCTCGATGATTTGGTGCTGACAGCAAGTGTACGGCCGTACCGAGACTGAATTGATATATAATCAGTAGTGCAGTTTGTTGTGGTCATCACAAATCTCTATCGGGAAACATAATATTGAATGTCTGAGACTGACATGATTCCATGTCAGACGTTCATAAGGATATCTTTTAGAACAAAGGAATATTTGATCACTTGCCTAAGGGCTGTTTCATTAGATGAACACGGCACTTGTCTAGGATGACATACACCTTACTAGGTTAGGGAATATTAGACCATACAGTTGTTATAACAAGTGCAAGTGGGAGACTGTTGGTTATATGCCCATCGTTATAACAAGTTGGTAATATTACTATAAATAGTAGGGTCCTTTTGGGTTACACATAAGAGACGATTTAGCTAAAAGAGATCGAAAATAAACTTGAGGGGTGTAACGCCAAGACACTCTTTTTATGTAATAATAATAAAAAGGGTAAAAAGGTCATTTTACCTTGGAAGGGTAAATTGGTCTTTTGGACAGAAAAGAATTTAGTGTGAAATAATATTTTGAGTTTTGGACTTAAAATGTTATAAAAACTGATTTTTGGTTATTTTACCACAAAAGGGTAATTTGGTCATTTGACCATGTGAAGGAGCAAATATGAATAATATTGTTGTTTGTGGCAAATGTATAAAGAATGAAAGTTTTATTGTAATAAAACTTGATTTTGTGGTCAAAGTTCAATAAAATGAACTTAAGGACTAAAAATGTAAAAATTGGATGTATAAATAAGAGAGTTGACTCTCTCTTTGACTAGCCATTTGTGCAGAAACGGGAGGAGCAAGGAAGATGCGATTTCTGCAGGAAATCATGGAATTGAAGTAAGGAATTGGAATCATAGCTTGGAATTGGTGATTCCTATGTTAATCAAGGTTAGTAAACTTGATTTTAACCAAGTTCTTGAAGTGTTCTTGATTTGGTTTTATAGAAACTGAAATTTGTAAATTTCAGTTATGATTATGTAGTTTAAATGGTTTAATGCTTCCATTAAGTAATGCTAAAAGGACTTAATTCAAGAAAATGGAAGTAGATTGTTATTTGTGATGAATTTGAAGTTTTGGGGTTTTGGAACTAAGAACCCTAATTCTTCATTTTGATTGATTGAGGTTGTTTATTTGGATTAAAACCTTGTATTAATGAAGGGTTTTAGCCTAGAAATAAACCCCATGTGATTAAGAACTGGATTAAGGACTTAATGGACCAAAACTGCGTGCTACAGTGCACAAATCGCGACTGATCAGGAGCCTGCCCAGGCGCCAGGCGCAGTGCGCCCAGGACCAGGGCGGGGTGCGCCCAGGCGCAGTGCGCCCAGCCCCTGGCGCGGTGCGCCTCTTGACAGGGGACTTCAGAATCGCTAACTTTCGTTTAGCTTGACCGATTTAGCTCAAACTTGAACCGTAGGCTCGTTATGGTCTGAAAAGTTTAGGAAAATTTTTATATTGAGTTTTCGACCCCTCGGGGGCACTGTAGATCGATTCGAATGCCTCGGTGAATAGTAAAATTCATAAAAAGTTAGTAAACGGAAAATTTATTAACTAGGCATTATTTATAAAGATAATGTATTGAACTCTATTGTATTAGAGTTAATTGGAATGATTATTAACCTATTATCATTTGGTATATAAATGAATATATAGGTATGGGACAAAATGGTTGTGGTGCACGCAAAGGCAAGAAACAACCGGAATGTAAATGCAGCTAGCATCCAGGTGAGTAATCTCACTGATATCATATGTGATATATGATGATTGAATTGTTACAGGTTGAAACAGCTTCGAGGGACGAAAACGACAAGTGTAAAAATATATGTAAAAGACAAGACCAGATAAGCCGTGAGTCATTGCGATGACAAGAACGGAGCTGTGAGTCAATACATATATATCTACACTATGATATGACAAGACCAGATAAGCCGTGAGTCTGTGATAGACAAGAACGGAGCTGTGAGTCAATATATCTAAGTAAACTTATATAGACAAGACCGGATAAGCCGTGAGTCTAGGCAACAGCGGGCTAACCCGTGAGCCATGGTTTATTTTGATGAGTCAAACTTATATAGACAAGACCGGATAAGCCGTGAGTCTAGGCAACAGCGGGCTAACCCGTGAGCCAAGGCAACAGCGGGCTAACCCGTGAGCCATAATTGATTGTGAAAGAAACTGTTAATAGATGGTGCGGCCACTTGTGGCTATGATATTGGATGCTATATCCAAACGGTGCGGCCTATATGGCTATGATATTCTGGTGCGGCCTTCGGGCTATGATAAACTGGTGCGGCCCTCGGGCTACGATTCATATGCTGGAAATGTTTTGGTACGGCTTGTATAGCCATGACAAATGATACGACTTATATAGTCATGATATATGGTATAGTCAGGTATGACTAAGAAAGATGGGACAGAAATGATACTGAATTGATTTGAATGGTAAGCAAATAACAGACTGGATATGACAAGGTGTATAATTATCGGATGTGATTCGAAAATCACATGATATCACGATTCGGCCGGTAAGGCTATGCAGTAGGATATGAAATCCTGAGATACATATGATTAGCCGGTAAGGCTAGCAGTCTGGATTCGATATCCAGACAGATATACACGTTTGGCCAGAAAAGGCTATAAAATGGTATTTGATAATGAAAGATCAAATAATAAATATATGTATCATATATAAAGAGTTATATATGGATGTATTTATTATACATGTTATTTGCAGATACGATTACTCACTGAGCTTTGTAGCTCATACCATTTGTTAAATGTCCCTGCAGGTTAGCATGACCCTGATAAGGGTAAGGATAAAGTCCGTGACTCAGGAAGTGGACTTGTAGATGCTGTCTGTAGCAGCCCGGCTTCAAAGGAGACTATGGTATTATATACTCTCCTTGATACACTTGTACCCGTTTTTATTAAAATATACCCCTTTGTTATGGTTTTACGTAATGAAACCTTTGTTAAAAATGAAAATTTGCCAGGGGTGTTTTTGTTTTAAAAGCCGGGTGTTACAAGTTGGTATCAGAGCCGAGGTTTAAGTGAACTAGGTGTCTATAGAGTAGATTCCTGGACTTAAACCCTGAGATAGTAGACATGATGCATAGTTAGGTGTATATAGTTGTTATTATACATATATAACCTAACTGTTGCTGACTTCTGATGTATAAGAAGTATGAACTGTGAATCTTTTTGGAAGACATTTAGGGCGTGAAGCTCTAGGAAATGGACCAGCCCTTTCGCAAGACTCCGTTGTATGAGGAGCAAAAAGGGGACGAATAACAGAAATCCACATGATGAGCAATATTAGCTGATGTGGTCAGATAAAGAAATCGGTTGCTCACCTTGGTTGATATTCAAGGTGAAAGAACAGTAGTTGAGACTACAAGAAAAGCAGAAAATATTGGTGGACTTCTCAGAAGAAGTTAACACGATTCAGGTCTAGCCTTGAAGGGAAGAGACCAAAACGAAAAGATGATGTGATGTAAGAAGTGCAGGAAAAGCACTTAGAACATTTTAGAGTTGAGACTCTACCGTTGACAAGATGAAATTACAGAAAATGGGAGCATATCGCTCGAGTTTGTTGTATGGGACGGAAGTGGTTCCAGCGTGGAACTATAGATCAATTCCTTATGAAATACTCACATGCTAAATGTGGAGTAACGGGTGATGAACTCAGGAAAGAAAGAAGAAATGAACATCGAAAAGGACCAATGGTATTATGAGCATTCCAGCAGATTGTTGAAGAAGCTCGTGAGGAGACTGATATGATCCCCAATATAATTGTTCTGAATATAACTCGTGTATGTTATATTTGATCCAGGAAGCTATGCTTGGGATCGATGACTTGATGTCTTGTTGAAATATTTCATCAATGATTATGGATGAAATTTTGGAAGTAGCTATAGTAGATAGCAAATATGTTCTAGATATTGAACACCTGGAAGGTAGATTGCCTAGGATTTACGGGACCATTTTCCCTATGAATCTGAAGCCGATGACTACCATTAAAACTGAAGCAATTATGCTTATATATTGGTTAGCAACGAATTATGCTAACATGAATTGAAGAAACAAGAACATTATGGTTCTTAAAACAGAAATGAAGCGGATGAAAACCCATGGTAAATAACCGTTGTTGAGAATACTGGTTATTTTCCTTTGCTTAAACTCATAAAAGAGTTAGTAAAAGAATGATGTTGTAATTGGCATACGTAGTATTAGCCAAGATAAATAAAGCAGTGATAGTAGTGTACTACTTTAAATAAATTCTCGGATGTTTCTTTTGAAAAGAACTTCCAAGATTTCTGCCAGATTGTTGAGAAGAGTTTATGATTAAGCTGATTTTGGGAGCCATTCCTGTTATTTAGGCTCTGTACTGATTTGCATCTGTAGAGATGACAGAGTTGGAAAACAACTAGAAGAAAATGTTGTATTGGGGTCTCTTATGGCCGTATGTGACATCGTATGGAGCCCTACCTTATTCGAAAAGAAGAAAGACAAGTTGATGCATGTGTGCATTGACTACTGAGAATATGATATTCTCGAAACTAGATCGAAAATGAGGTACAATTGTACCAAATATTGGAGTTACTTCACTGAGTAAGTGATATGAAAAAAATCCTCCAAGTATGAAAATTTGGATAAAAGAAGTTTCATATTCTTTGGGCATGTTAATAAGGCCAGAGATGATAAAGCAGATTCAGTGGAAATGATACTGTGATAAGACAGAAACCGCCTTGGAATCTGACTGAAATTAGTAGTAGTTTCCTTGGATTGGCGGGTTACTATGGGAGAGTTGTAGAAAGCTGCTCCTTGATTGCTATCCAGTTGACTAAGGTTGACTAATAAAAGTATAAAGTTTGAGTGGGAAGAAAGACCACATGTATCTTGTAAAGGTTTAGAATAAACCTTGTGTGAAACTCTGACGTTAGCATTGATGCTAAGCGGAGATGATAAATTGAATTATAGAAATGTATCCAAATTTGACTGTAGATACATGATATTGCAGTAGCAATTATGATTTTGGTATTGAAGCTTTGGAAACACTATTTGTATGGTGTAAAGTTTATTGTTTATAAGGATCATAAAAGTTTGATGTACTACGTTGATCAAAAAGAAGCTAAATATGAGATAGCAAAGATAGATGGGTTACTTAGAGATTTCGGGTATGAAATCTTGTACCATCTCGGAGAGGCGGATGTGATTATAGATGCCTTGAAACAGAAAGAGTATCTTTTGAAAAATACAACCACATGCGTGAGTGTGGCAAATTGATTACCTAAGTTGATTCGGGTAGTACAGAAAGAAGTGTGCAAATCTGAAAACAAGAAAAATGAATGAATGATTGGATATTAAATGAAGCTAGTTGGAAAATCACAATGATTCAAAACCCATGGTAGTTGTGAATGTGAATTCCAAAGCAAAGTGAAACATGAAAATCATCTTGAAAAGATGTATTTTGTATTTGATATGCAGTATACCCGGAGCAATACCAGATTGAATAGGGCGATAAAACCTATGTGTTAGTGGCCAGGACAGAAGAAAGATATTGAAAGACACATGAAAAGTATTTGACTTGTACGCAAAGTAAAGTCAAACCGTTAGAAACATGCGAAGAAATTTAACCGTTGTTGGTCCCAGAAAAGAAATGGGACAACATTGTTATAGACTTTGCAATAAAGTCTTTGCAAGTACCATATATTTATGAACAAAATGATCTGATGATTTAGACTTTAGAAGATGTGCTTGAAAAGTGCACAGCAGACCCTAGTAGAAGATGAGAAGATTGTCTATCTTGGATAGAAATTTCAAGAAATAGCAGCCTGCATGCTAATAGTTTGATGATTCACATGAAGAAGGGTATGGAATACCATGTTATCCTCCGATTTATTGGATTGAAGATGTGATAAAGCCGTTGGCTAGATCCTAGATGCTTGCACAAACTGAAGAAAAGACTTGATGAGTACGAACGAATTTGAAGAATGGTTAAGAAATTGTAAAGTGGTATGTGGATTACCGAATATAAACCTTTGAAATTCCAAGTAAAGGAATATAGTAGCCTTGAAAGTAATCCTTTGGAAAGGTTAAAAATTTGTTTGAGACGACAAGAAAGAAATTATGTAGTAATAATTTCCAACAAATCCCTTATGACGAGATGAAGATAAATAACTAGATAAGGTACCCGGGTCAACCGGAGGAATGATATGCGAATTGTGATTTAATCACAAGATCAGAAGACTAGTATGGTTAAGTGCTTAAGAAATACCATAGAGATTCCGACATGACGTGGAAGACCGAAAGCGAAATGAGGGAGACATAACCTCAACTCCTTGTATGATTTCGGGGACGAAATCTTTTGAAGGAGGGGAGAATTTGTAACGCCAAGACACTCTTTTTATGTAATAATAATAAAAAGGGTAAAAAGGTCATTTTACCTTGGAAGGGTAAATTGGTCTTTTGGACAGAAAAGAATTTAGTGTGAAATAATATTTTGAGTTTTGGACTAAAAATGTTATAAAAACTGATTTTTGGTCATTTTACCACAAAAGGGTAATTTGGTCATTTGACCATGTGAAGGACCAAATATGAATAATATTGTTGTTTGTGGCAAATGTATAAAGAATGAAAGTTTTATTGTAATAAAACTTGATTTTGTGGTCAAAGTTCAAGAAAATGAACTTAAGGACTAAAAATGTAAAAATTGGATGTATAAATAAGAGAGTTGACTCTCTCTTTGACTAGCCATTTGTGCAGAAACGGGAGGAGCAAGGAAGATGCGATTTCTGCAGGAAATCATGGAATTGAAGTAAGGAATTGGAATCATAGCTTGGAATTGGTGATTCCTATGTTAATCAAGGTTAGTAAACTTGATTTTAACCAAGTTCTTGAAGTGTTCTTGATTTGGTTTTATAGAAACTGAAATTTGTAAATTTCAGTTATGATTATGTAGTTTAAATGGTTTAATGCTTCCATTAAGTCATGCTAAAAGGACTTAATTCAAGAAAATGGAAGTAGATTGTTATTTGTGATGAATTTGAAGTTTTGGGGTTTTGGAACTAAGAACCCTAATTCTTCATTTTGATTGATTGAGGTTGTTTCTTTGGATTAAAACCTTGTATTAATGAAGGGTTTTAGCCTAGAAATAAACCCCATGTGATTAAGAACTGGATTAAGGACTTAATGGGCCAAAACTGCGTGCTACAGTGCACAAATCGCGACTGATCAGGAGCCTGCCCAGGCGCCAGGCGCAGTGCGCCCAGGACCAGGGCGGGGTGCGCCCAGGCGCAGTGCAATGTACTCTGATTCGCACGTTGAATCATCCACCGTTTCCTGCTTGGAACTTTTCCAAGTGACCGCTCCACCGTTAAAAGAAATACCCAGCCCGAGTGGGACCGTCCACTGTCCCTATCTGTCTGGAAGCTGGCATCTGTATATCCACTCACTTTTAAGTCATCACTGCCACCAAGGACCAATACCATATTCTTTGTCCTTCGCAGATACTTGAGTATGTTCTTGACCGCAATCTAATGTGCTTTTCCAGGATTACCCTAGAACCGACTAACCATGCTTAGTGCATAGGATACGTCGGGACGAGTACATGTCATAGCATACATGATCGACCCTACTGCTGAAGCATAAGGTACTCGACTCATTTCAGCTATTTCCTCATCGGTACTCGGACTTTGAGTCTTACTCAATTTAGTATTACTTTGGATTGGCAGCTCTCCCTTTTTGGAATTTTCCATGTTAAATCTTTTTAACACCTTTTCCAAATATGTACACTGGCTTAGACCTATCAATTTTATCTTTCTATCTCTAAGTATTCTTATCCCGAGAATATAGGCAGCTTCTCCTAGGTCTTTCATGGCAAAACACTTCCCGAGCCAAGCCTTAACATCTTGCAAGGTCGGAATGTCGTTTCCCATGAGCAATATGTCATCAACATACAGCACCAGGAAAGTGACTATACTCCCACTAGCCTTGACATATACACAGGACTCATCTTCACTCCTAGAGAAGCCAAACTCTTTGACTTTCTCATGGAAGCAAAGATTCCAGCTGCGAGATGCTTGCTTCAACCCGTAGATTGATCTTTCAAGCTTACATATTTTATCAGGGTGCTTTGTGTCTACAAAACCTTCTGGCTGACTCATGTAAACATCCTCAGTCAGTTTCCCGTTAAGGAAAGCGGTTTTGACATCCATCTGCCAGATTTCATAATCATGAAACGCAGCTATGGCAAGCATTATCCTGATTGACTTAATCTTGGCTACTGGTGAGAAGGTTTCATCATAGTCAACCCCCAGGGTTTGAGTGAATCCCTTCGCAACCAACCGAGCTTTATAAGTATGCACTTTTCCATCCATGTCGGTCTTCTTTTTGAAGATCCACTTGCATCCGACTGTCTTTCGACCCGGTACATTGTAAACCAAGTTCCAAACTTGATTGTCATACATGGACTTTATCTCGCTGTCCATTGCCTCTTTCCATTTTGCAGACTCGGGGCCTGCCACTGCTTCACGGTAGTTAGCTAGCTCATCCAAATTAGTCAATGTACGATCACTGAGTAACGTGTCACCGTCCGAAGTAATATGGAAACCATAGAACTCGGGCGGCATGCTAACTCTACCTGAACGCCTAAGGGGCAACGAAATGTCGGTGGGTCCAACATGGACTTCTTCCTCATGTTGGTTGCTAGTTTCTTCCAAGGTTGTTTCATCGGGCGTCTCCTGAATTTCTTCGAGATCAATCGTACTCCCACTGTCCTCTTTAGATATGAGTTCTCTCTCTCGAAAGAACCCCTGTCTTGCTACAAAGACCACGTCCTCGCTCGGTATGTAGAACAAGTATCCAAAAGACATTTTCGAGTATCCGATAAAGAACACCTCTAACTTCTTTCTGCGAGCTTATCTAAAGTCTCTCGTCTCACGAAAGCTTCACAGCCCCAGACTTTGATGTGTGCCAACGAGGGAACTTTCCCCATCCACATCTCGTGCGGTGTTTTCGCAACCTTCTTGGTTGGGACAAGATTTAGGATATAGGCGGCAGTCTCTAAGGCATACCCCCAGAAATGGATTAGAAGTGAAGCTCGGCTCATCATGGAACGAACCATGTCCAACAAGGTTCGGTTTCGCCTTTCAGCAACACCATTCAAATGAGGTGTTCTTGGAGGCGACAACTGTGAAACAATTCCACATTCCTTGAGGTAATCGAGAAACTCGATACTAAGATACTCACCGCCTCTGTCGGATCTAAGCATCTTTATCTTTCTGCCCAATTGATTTTCTGCTTCATTTTTAAACTCTTTGAACTTTTCAAAGGTATCCGACTTATTCTTGATTAAGTAGACATACCCATATCTACTAAAATCGTCGGTAAAGGTCACATAGAATCCCGTGCCATCTTTAGTGGTTGTTCTGAAGGGACCACACACATCTGTGTGTATGATATCCAACAGACCTTCACCTCTTTCAAAGGAACCTTTGAATGGTGATTTTGTCATCTTGCCAAGTAAGCAAGATTCGCATACATCATCCGACCCGAGGTCGAATGATTCCAACACTCCATCCTTTTGGAGTTGGGTGATGCGTTTTTTGTTTATATGGCCAAGGCGACAATGCCACAGACATGCCTTTTCTACACCGCTTGAAGCATCAATAGCTAAAACATTTTTACCATAATTATCAACACACATAATAGATTCATACACTCCATCACAAGGCATAGCATTAAATATAAAAACATCATTTTTGAAAACAGAAATTGAACCATTCAATTTATTGAACTCATAATAAAAACCTTGTTTAAACAATACATGAAACGAAATTATGTTCTTTGCCATATCAGGCGCATAGCAACAATTATGTAAATCTAATCTAACTCCACTACTGAGCACTAGTCCATAAACGCCGATCTTGGTAACAGGTGACGTTCGCCTATTGCCCATGACCAGGTTCAGTCTGCCATGCTCCAGCTCCCTACTTTCCTCTAGGCCCTGCAAATCAGAACAGATATGAAAGCCACATCCTGTATCAAGGACCCAAGAACGGGAAAAAGATGAGTTATTAGATATATAATATGTACCTGCTTGTGACGGTTTCACTTTACCGTCCTTGATATCCTGCAGATACGCTGGGCAGCTCTTCTTCCAATGTCCCTTTTGCTTAAAGTAAAAGTAGTCGGCCTCTTTGGGGTTCTGAACATGTAGAATATCGGAAGACTTGCCTTTCGGGGCACTGCTAGATGACCCGACATGAGTCTTTTCCCTCCAGTTTTGCTTAGGGGGGCCTTTCCGTTTCTTTCCTTTTCCAGAGCCAATAGCCAGGACAGGCGCGTTGACAGGGAGCAAACCTTTTCCCTTCATCCCGTCCTCAGCCGTACGAAGCATACGGTGTAACTCAGCTAGGGTTTCCTGGTTGTTGTTCAAATGATACGCCAGTGTGAACTGGTCATAAGAACTTGGCAAGGAGTTTAGCACTATGTCAACTGCTAAATCCTCATGGACAGGCATTTCCAGCTTCCTAAGCCTTTCCACATAACCATGCATCCTCTGCACATGTGCATAGATAGACTTGCCCTCCTTGGGCTTGCCGTTAGTAAAGGCTTTTACAACCTCACGCCTTTCGATGCGCTCTTGCTTGCGGAACTTTTCCGCGAGCTCTTTGTGCATCTCGTAAAGCCAATAGTCCTCATAGATACGCTGCAGTTCAGGGTTCATAGTAGCAATCATGATGCAAGCCACTTTGGTTGCATCATCAGAGTGTTTAGTGTACACGGCGATTTCCTCGGGAGTAGCGGTTTCAGTGTCCACATCAACAAGCTCGGTTTCCAGAACATACTCTTTGTGTTCAAACCTGAGAGCCATTTTGATGTTGCGGATCCAGTCATTGTAGTTAGTGCCGTCCAATGTCACTTTTGAGCATAATGACAGAATCGAGGTGACATTACTGGGATTCGAGTGGGGAACGGATTGGTCAGAAGACATCTGAACAAGAAGAAGGTAGTTTTTAATTAGATATAAATAATAATCCTTATATTCACCCAAGAACAAATATAAGGCTAGGATCCTATAATAACAATCTACAATATCGAAAAGGGATGCTGTAATCTCTATTGTAAATTTCATAAGGTAGGCGAATGATGATTCAGCCAATTCCACCGCGGAAACATAATCATATTATAATGAAATTCCTAGTTTCATTGAGATTTACCGAACTGTTCGATAGCATGTTTTAATCTCGGGAATGCCCCGCTATTTGCGACTAGGATACCGAGGATCACAAACCGGGTGTGAATAACCATGCAAATTGCTTGGTACTCTTGAAGTCAATTGTCATCTCTAATTAACGTGCCGTTTATCCACACACACTCCGTTAATAATGACAAAATCAAGAAACCCATTGTGACTTTTTGCGGACCCCAGTTGGCGTGCCGGTAAACCACACACGCTCCACCAACGTTCCACAAAGTGCAATGTGCAATTTCATGGATTAGCACCAATTCACATTTTTAACCTAAAGTAACTAGATTGAGATTTGTTTTAGGGTTCTAGTACTTTCAATTATAGCATTATACTTTTAAGAGGCTTAGCGGTTCTATCAAACCCGTTCGGCTAACGACACTCGACTGACCAGGAGAGCGGTGGGTAAGAGTAGATACCCATTAGACTAACATTTTATAGTCAGTCGCCTTATACCCTCTTTAGAGGACAGTTTTGTGAATGAGGCCTACTAATGGTAAGACTAACCAATTTTCTTATACATATTAAATTAACTTTTAATCATAAATACATATAAGATATATTTTAATCTTATTAAAATATTTTAGAATTAATTTTATTCTTATTTTCGCAAATTTATGCTAATTTTTTGAAAATCTTAAATTAATTCATTAAACTGATTTAATTGGTCCTTTAATTAATCAATTAATTAAACTAATTAAATCTAAGATAGATATTACCAAATTAATCAAATTAATTTTTCTATCAAGGTCCCTATGGATCTCGAAAATTACAAGCCAAGCATGAAAGGTTCAACTTATTTTAATTAATCTCATTACCAAAAATAGCAACATACTATTATGGCAAGTAAATCAAGCAATCAAGGGGGACCATTAGGGCATGGTAGCTAGGGTTAGGAAACCCTAGCCAAGCCGTTGACATTCAAGCCTCCCAAGGAGGAGTTTTCGCAAAACACCTCAAGGCAAGAATTAAGCATGCAATTTATATCAATTTCACAAGAAAACAGGCTATGCTCTGATCCCACTGAAGGGTTTCCATGCAAGCAATGAACACAAAAATCCTATGGTTCACATGCAACCCTAAGATGATCTATGTTTTCTTCTATGAAGATAATAAACTAAAACCCTAAAGGATACAATTCAATTCTAAAGATTAATTAAGAAAACCAACCTTTGATCTTATGATCCTTCAAGCAAGCAGCAAAAGAATCCTGCCTCAAATGCAAGTCACACCCAAGTGATGGAAGAATCAGTTCAGCAGAGTAACCCAGAGAGAGAGAGAGATGGCGTGAGAAAGAGGTGCCCAAGGGGTTCATTTTATAGCCTCCTAGGGTTACACCTGAAACCCTAGAAAGCCTCCAAATGGACAAGGCTTTTGGCCACTTGGACCAGACTCCCCTAAACCCTAATTAGGGTTTCACCAACTCCTGGAGGAGCCTCCAGGGTGGCGCCAACTTTGGTCCCTGGTTACTTGGCCAGTTATTTAACTATTGAATAAATGCCAACCAGTCCCTGCACCTTTTATTAATTAATTTAATCACTAAATTAAATCCAATTAATTCTAGATTAAATCTTAATTAATTATTATAGTTTTTGATTAATATATTAACACTTAAATATATTAATAAACCATATATTTATTTTCTATTGATTTATTATACAATTAATAAATCAACTATTGTCTCTACTGAACTATACGTCTATCCTCCATCTATGAGGGCAACCCAAATGGACTTTGCTTTTATTTATAAGATAAATACAATTATAAGTCATGGCTTAGACACTTAATCCAACAGTCTCCCACTTGGATAAGTCTATGACTTTAATTGTCTGAACTCTGACCCAGTCAGTTCTGTCCAAAGATAAGTGATCTGATGATCCTCCGTCCAACAGGATATTTTCAGACTCAAGACATGGACTAACATCAATCTTCGTCTGATACTCTGTTTCTCGATTTCTGATTTGCATATGACTTTAGAGACTACTAATTGAACACATCAATTTAGTCCCGGTTGGCCAACACTTTCAGTAAACTTCAAAATCATCGAGAGGCCTACAGATATCTGTTTCCCATCGGGTCAGGGGACGGATAAATAGCAACGAAAATCCAGTCCATAGCAAAATCGGTAGCAATATAGCAACGGAATTTGATTTCGTGACAAAAACCGTAGTTATTCTTGTGTTCGCTACGGAATTTTCATTTCGTGGCAAATGTCGTAGTAAATTTGCTACAGAAAGTCATTTTGTAGCATAAACCGTAGCAATTTGGCTACGGAAATGTCTTCCGTAGCACCTTTCCGTTGCTATTTGGCTGTTTTCTTGTAGTGTGAGGGCAACCCAAATGGACTTTGCTTTTATTTATAAGATAAATACAATTATAAGTCATGGTTTAGACACTTAATCCA
This sequence comes from Cichorium intybus, assembly GCA_023525715.1. Classification (NCBI taxonomy): domain Eukaryota; kingdom Viridiplantae; phylum Streptophyta; class Magnoliopsida; order Asterales; family Asteraceae; genus Cichorium; species Cichorium intybus. The sequence continues at coordinate 82,201,414 of CM042010.1, forward strand.
ACAGATCAACCGTGCGTAATCTTTGACATTGAACAGTGATATGAAGGAAACTATAGCTTGAATAATATCATTCCATGACTGAAGACACAATAATCCTGTATGAGCAATCGAAACAGTCGATATTCTGATTAGGATTACCCACGAAAAGGACCGGGGCTCCAAGTTTATTAACCTATGAAAATAGACCAAAACGCACACGGACACCAAAAAACAACCCCCAGCCAAAACCCACCCGTGTATAAACATGAAAGAAGACACGAAAGGAAGTACAAACTTGCAACACTGCCCTACAGATGTTCTACCCTTCAAACGAGACACACACAAGTAAAAGTGTTGCAAGTGTACAACACCAAAACACCAAAAACCCACGCCCACCCTTGATAAGAAACTGCAATAATTATCACTAATCAAAAAACCTGTACTCAGTGAAGAACTTAAGGCCCCAAACCAGAAAATGATAAACTTGGAGCGAACAAAAGACACGGGACTATGTTTGATGTAATACATAAGGATTGCTGGTCGTTCATTTGTTTTTAATCGAATGGTTGGCCTGAACATCACATGGATCGGTAAACTTTCCTTTCAAAGCATAAACACCACCACCAGCAACCAGAGACACCACCATTATCACTGCGATCTGAATTCCACCGCTTCCTCTAATCAACTTGCCGCTACAAAACAGTCACTCTATAAGCTCAGCCGACAACGCTACTCACGACCATCGCCATCGTCATCCGCTTCTGTCACCACAATCCACCACACCACCGCCACTCCCTCTGTTACGAGTGAAGATGAGTTACCCCAAAAACCTCCAACGAATACAGTTACTGCCTTCACCAACAGCATCAGGAATTGAGTTTGTGACATTTTTAGTTTAAAATCGAGTGTATTGCATCGTTTTGTTAATTGTTTGTATATTGTAACCCTAGATTTATTGATGCATCAATATTTCTGTATAAATTCTGTGTGTAGGTTCGTTTATAGATGCATAAATGTTTCTGTATAAAATTGTTGGATTTTATGAGTTGAGTGGTAATATGTTTAGACCAGCAATATATTTAGATTTCCCTCACCACTATTCTCGTGCAATGAACTACCATCTTTGTATTTTTTTTTCTGCTATTTTCTCCCGTCACTACTGTCCTCAGCCCTTATCTCCAGCAATGAACCACTACCATGAACTCGATGCTGATTATCTTTTCTCTCCTCATCGTGATTGCACCAACACCAAGGTATTATCTTGTTGTCTAAACCCCATAGTCACGCCATCACTCTCCATTTTTGTCTTTTGAGGCCCTACGCCATCACTCTCCCTTTTTGCATCGTTTTGTTAATTGTTTGTATATTGAAACCCTACATTTATTGAGTTCGTAGTTTTTGGCCTGTAACCGATGCTCTATCACAGTCAACTAGCAGATTCGTCATTTTGGTGTTGTTTATGTTTGAGTTGTTCAATGATAGTGTAGGTATGAAGAACATCAAAATGATTTTCATATTATGCTTTAGAGATCTGATATACAAATAAAAGATATGAAATAAAGATTCACGCACCTAAACACTATAGAAAATATATCAACCATCTGATTCTTATCATAGGATATATTTATTGTTTCTCTTTTTGCCCATAATACTTTGGTTTGTCAAATTATAACAAACTAAATGTGGGAATCATTTTAAAAACCAGTTTTTTCTTATAATGATTTTGTTAACTATAAATATATTGTTCCTTCTGTTTTGCTGCTTTTATTGTTTCCATAAGACTAAAACATTTACACTTTATTTTGTCATCGTGTTACTATTTGGGTACTCTTCATACTTCTGAGTTTTGTGTAATTTCGAAAGTCAAACATAATAATCTCCTGCATAAATGAAATCTAATTTGCATTGTTTAAAGTAACATACTTAAACAGAATCATGAGGATTTGTAGGATGACTGTTACATGAAATCTCATCCAAGGTACTGTTCAATTGTTCATACTTCTGAGTTCTGCTAATTTTGATGACCTGTATTATACTTGTTTTGTCGAATGTAAACTATGGTTTTCTTTTAACAGAATCACGAGGATTTCATGGTAAAAGAACAATCTGATTCGAGGTTTAAAAGATAATGACTGTGTTTGTGCAGGTGATGGAGAGTATCACTGGTCCTGTGCCCATCTCATCTATCTTTCAGGTAAGGCCTCAATTGTGCAGGTTCAGTTTGGTTTGGGTTATGCTATAAATACACCCCCCCCCCCCCCCCCCCAATTAAATTTTATTTTTTGGAACTAGCGAATAGATATGGTTTCACCTGAGGGTAATCAGCCCCGCAACCCAATTAAATTTTATACCCCCCTCATTTGACTAGGTCTTTTATTTTACCTATTTTTCGTATTTTGTTGTCTTTTCCCTTATTATTATTATTTACAAATACGCCCCCCCCTCCACCCCCAATTAAATTTTATACCCCCTTATTTGATTAGTTGTTTTGTTTTACCCATTTTTCGTCTTTTGCATTATTATTATTATTATTATTATTATTATTATTATTGTTATAAAGAAACTTATTTGATATTTTGTTTTGGAATCTTATTACGTTATATATATATATATATATATATATATATATATATATATATATATATATATATATATATATATATATATATATATATATATATATATATATATATATTGCATTGTACAATGATTTCATATATCTGTTTATATCAATTTGATACAACTATTGAATCGTATGACAAGTTTTTAAGCTGTCCAGGTATGTATTTTTGCTAGATAGTTTTGGTAGATTCTCATATCTCTGTACATCTGTGTTATTTATGCTAGATATTTTTGCTATATGACTAATAAACAGATACGATTCTACCTTGTTGTTTAGGGTGTCCATGGACACCCCGGAATTTCGAATTTTTTTATAGATTATATATAAATTTCCACATGGACACCTGTGGTTAACTAAAAATGGATACCTGTGGTTTAGTAAATCTAAAATAGAAATTTATGAACAAAACTTTTATGCAGTTGCTGATATATTAAGTGGTTAAGATAAATAAGGAAAAGAAATCTTTTCTATATATATCATGTAATCGTGAAAAATTGTAACATGAATAAAGATAGTAGAAGATAATATAACAGATGAAAAAGTAAATAAAAGGAGGATTGAAAAATACAAAACCCTAAAAACGGAAGTTATAAAAAAATTGGTTCACCGACTTGTCATCAGTTGTTTCAACTCAACGACTTTGTCCATCTCTGGCGACGTCGTCCGTTGAATCTCTGTCTTTTTTGGTCGACCAGTGATCGGTTCTCCACTATCTCCGGTAACGGGCCTCCTTCAGTCCTTCATCTTTGAGGTATATTATATCTTCTTCACTTTATCAGTTTATCTCCATGATGAAGTAGATTTTGTGTGTAGAGAGAAGAACCATGAATGAACGATTTTGTGTAGAGATCAATTTATCTCTATAATATAGTCAAAGAGATATTCTTCATCATCATTTTAGTCCCCTGCAGGCTATTGACTACTCTTTCTTTCCTTCTTTATTTGGGTCCCTATCACATCCACACACTGTGTAATAGAGTCACAGATACACATATGCTTTTGCACTTTTCCCCTCTTTTTTTTAAAGCTTTGCTTTAACAACAGTGGATTTTAGTTTGAAAAATACAAAGAGAAGTTTGTATCATTTTGGATTAACCAAAGTTTAAACTTTCACAACCACACGAACAATAGAGTTGAAAGTCAACATGCAAAGTTGAAAAAATTCTTGAATACACAACATGCCGACTTAGATAAATTTTTTACCTGTATTGAAAAGGTTGTGGCATCGCAGCATACAGCAATAAAAGATCATTTAGAAACAAACCAAACTAAGTTATTGCGTCGATACAATATAGCACCGATGAAAGGTTTGTGTGGAAAAGTTTCACACCATGCGTTAGAAAAAATTAGACAAGAGTTGGATCGGCCTGATGTACGACAATTAACTGAGGACGAATGTGGTTGTCAATTGCGTCGTAGTTGTGGGTTACCTTGTGTGCATGAAATTGCTATTTACTTGGCTATGCACCAACCGATACTACTAGCTTCTATTGACCTATTTTGGAAAAAGCTCGATTTATTTAATGTTGTGGTTACCAATGAAGATGTTGATTTTAGTTGGAAGAGGGCATGGGATTGTTCAAAGAAAGCTACGTTAAACAATCAGATGAAGGGAAACGAAGTTATATGAGAAAAATGTGGAACATATTTTTGCCATCAACAACAATGGTTGCTGATCCAGATGTTCACAAAAATACACGTGGACGTCCACGGTTGAGCAAGCAAAAGTCAAAAAATGTAGCCTACAACACCCCACCCCTACCAACACACACCCCTACCAACACCCAACCCCCCACCAACTTAGTATCCTAGTAAACGTAGTTTTTCTACGTATACATCAGATAATATGGATACTAATTGGCATGACATAAATCGGGAACCAGAGAGGCATAGCACGTGTTAATTTCTAGAACCTCTGATGTCTAACTCATTCTTCAACCAAGATCTACCAACGTATACATCAGATAATATGGATACTAATTGGCATGACATAAATCAAGAATCAGAGATGCATAACACGTAGTCATTTCGAGAACCTCCGATGTCCAACTCATTCTTCAACCAAGAACCACCAATTTATACTTCAAACCCACTTATGAATGAAATTCTAAACGAATTTCATCCATACATCGGGCATATTACAGACGTTGATGGAGATGGAAATTGTGGATTTCGGGTATATCAGTTTCTTTAGTGGTAATGAACATTCTTGGGAACAAATTAGGTATGAGCTACGCAACAAATTAATAACACACCATCAAGAGTATGCTATGATTTACGGTGATCTTTTAAACCGCATAAGTCACTCGTTGAGTTTATCTGGATCGGGTTTTGCAGGACGTGCATATTGGTTGCAAATGCCCGACACTGCTATTCTCATTGCTAATAGATATCGTGTTATCGTTATTTTCCTAAGCAATAGTGGTTCTTCAACGTGGTTCCCACTTCGGTATGGCCCGCAAGACATCCCAAATACTGCATATGTCGTTATCACCCACATTTACGGTAACCTAATTGTGATGGTTGATTTACAAGGAGCGTATCCAATGCCTCCTATTTTGTCCAGACTTGTGTGTGTGTACAGATCAGAACAATTTGTTGAATGGGAAACATTGTATGCTGTTCGAATAAATATGTATGCTCGTTATCCGGATAACGCACCATGCAATTGTAATACTGGACCATTTACTATCTCTGATTAATAAGACAAACTTTGCTTTAGTATTATTATTTATTTTGTATACAATCGTTCGAATTTGACATAACCGTTTTGATATAATTTTATAAATTTATAAGTCGTTCATTGTGTCGTAATTAATAAAAAACTATTGTTTTATTGTTATTAAAACGTAAAAATTATAAAAGGTAAATTTATTATTATTGTTTTTCTTATAATAATAATAATAATAATAATAATAATAATAATAATAATAATAATAAAACAAATCAAATATTATTTGTAAAAAGAAAAAAAAAAGACAACAAATAGACAAAATAGTTAAAAAGACAAAAAGAAAACACAACAAAAAACAAAATTTCAAATCAGACGGGGTATAAACAGTTTATAGGGGGTATGTATAGAATGACCCTTTGGTTTTTTTCTCAAAATCATCATCACGGTTCCGGTTGTGAAATATAAATAAAAGCTCACCATACTGGGTTTTTGAATGATGATCTTTTATTTGATATAGCTGAACCAACATTGATAATGGTTACAAGTTACAATTCTCGCCATTTTTTTTATATAGCTGAACCAACATTGTGTATTTTCTCATAAATGGTATCATTGTTATAGAATATGAAACCATTTATGAGAAAATACACAGGAAGCTTTCAATTGCTTTTGACTTGAATACTCCTACCCCCTTGCATATAATGGATACAAGCTACAATTCTCGCCAATTTTTTTTGTTTCGCGTTAGAAACATAGCTCCTAAGGGCTTGGGATAGGGACGATATTTTGATGGAAAGTTAAATTGTCATTTAAAAAAATTAAAGTGAAGCTTAAAGTGTCATAGTGGTTTGAATTTTGAAAAGTGTTATTTGGCAACAATTGACAGTCAAAGGCGTGTGTATGGAATGAGTCAGGAGGCCATGTGCAAATGTACTTTGTATGTGTTGTAATATTAAAATTTTTCAGAATGGGCTGTAATATACAAATTTTTTCTTTCTTTTGTAAATATAAATAAATATGGGTTGATTGCGTGTGGCGGCATAACTCATGAAACAGCTATAACTGGTTATAGTGTATTTTCCAAATTAAATATCGAGACTTGTTTATTAGTCAAAATCAAAATCATGTACGTTTGGATTGGTGATACATTCAAATACAAAATTCTAAAAAAACAATTCAAGTTTTTGAGTGTTGCTTTAACTTCTTAATATTCATAATATATGTGGTGTTTATTTTTGTGATCAATCATATGAAACCTAATTAAATAATATATGTGGTGTTTATTTTTGTGATCAATTATATGTGGTGTATTTTCCAAATTAAATATCGAGACTTGTTTATTAGTCAAAATCAAAATCATGTACGTTTGGATTGGTGATACATTCAAATACAAAATTCTAAAAAAACAATTCAAGTTTTTGAGTGTTGCTTTAACTTCTTAATATTCATAATATATGTGGTGTTTATTTTTGTGATCAATCATATGAAACCTAATTAAGATCAAGAAAATTATATCATAGGTGCTTTGAATGTCATCAAATACTTCGTTGATAATACTATCTAAAATCCACCAAATTATTTTAATATTTTGACATTTTTTTGAAAAATTTGAAAATATTCGAATTTAGTTTTTTGAAACTTTTGATTGTTTTGAAAATTTTGATTTTTTTTAGAATTGTGATTTTTTTTTGAAATTTTTTTCGCTAAAGGTTTTAGTATCTTTAAATTTTGATTTTTTTTTAAATTCGTGCCAACAATGGCAAATATATTTTCACCACTTGTTATATCTTCTCGACTTTATTCAACACTGCTCCGAGCCCGTCACCAACAAAGAGATAAAACCACAAATCGCTAATTGCAACCGTCGACAACCGAAGACCACCATCACTTAGAGCTTCCACCCCCACTCAGTGTCATTCTCGACACAACCTCTCATTACTTTTTAATTGCGAAAGGACAACCACTTGAAATTTAATTTTTCGATGCTCTCTGTTAAATGGAAACTATTTGCCGATATTAATATAATTGTACTCTGCAGCATAGTAATGATACACTACTACAATGTTTATTTTTAATTTCAACTTAAATTGCAACATGTTTTTAATCTAAAATAGTAACTTAGTTTTATTTTTAATCCAAATTATCCCATCAAAAGAAATAAACGCTGTAAACAATTATTCGCCGATATGAATCTATTAACCCCCATCCCTCGGGATTTGCTGCCTGCTACATTGCGTGAAAATTTAACGTAAATAATCCCTTAGGCACTCCAATTATCCCGTAGGTACTCCAATTATCCCTCGGGTATTTTCTGCCCGCCGCATTGCAAAAAATAGGTTTCGGTTAGTTGTTCTTTAACGTAAATTTTAATATATTTCGCTTTTTAATTCGTAAATTTAACGAAATTTTTAAACATACAAAAAATAGGTTTCGGTTAGTTGTTCTTTACAAAAAACATGAATAATAACCATGAAGCGAACTAAGCCGTGACGCGAAGCGAATACAATCTCAATATTTGGACTACGGATGCAATTGAAAATTATAAATAACTTATATTTTTATTTGATCTAAATATTAACCATGAGTTGCATAGCGAAATTGCACTTGAAAACTAATTAAAAAGATATCCACTTATATTGTACAATTTTCTTCATGATTTTTCAAAAAGAATTATTCGCCGAAAGAAAACAGCTCAACACATAGAACTATCCGCTGCCCACCTAAAAGAAACCAATCAACCGAAAACACCATTCAAAGTTTTCATATTCGGCCACCACAACATTGCCACCCTGAAACTATTCACATAAATGATAATGATTGTCATCCGCTGCATTGCGCGGATACACACCTGTGTGTGTGTGTGTGTGTGTGTGTGTGTGTGTGTATATATATATATATATATATATATATATATATATATATATATATATATATATATATACAGAGAGAGAGAGAGAGAGAGAGAGAGAGAGAGAGAGAGAGAGAGAGAGAGAGATAGAGAGAGAGAGTAAAGTTCAATTGAGAACTTAAATAAAGCTAGGAACCTAGGAACCCATTCAAATAAAGTACGAGCTTAGTAAGGGTAGATATGGAATTTCAGCGTCTGTCGGTCGTCTTCATTCTATCGCTTACGAATTGAGTTCTTTCGTGTAAAGTTTCCTTCTTTAAAGATTTAAGTTGTACGAATTGAGTTCTTCCGTTTGTATTTTCCTTCTTTAAATATTAAATTTGTACAGAACTTCAATCAACGTTGATTTTTAGGGTTTGTAATTGACGGACATTCGATCGCTAACGACTTCAGTTCTTCGATCTGTAAAGCTTGCTTCTTTAAAGATTAAAGCTGAACGGAACCTCAATCAACGGTGATTTTTAGGGTTTGTAGTTGACGAAAGTTGGATCAACGATTATTTCATATTTTTAGGGATCGTATTTTCAGATCAGTGTCTTGAATCGGTTTACAATAAGTTTATGTATTGTCGATTTGATTTGTTTCTTTATCGCTACAACGTTATATGTAGAATTATAAACTTTTACTGGTAATCAGAAATTGAGCATCTATTTGTCGATTTGGTGTTCTTACGATAAATCTGTTATGTACATTTTGTCATCGATTTTGTTAAGTGCATCGATGCTTTAAACTAGCTTTGTAGGTTATATTAAATCAACTTTGCAAAGATTATATGTTTTTATAATGTCTCTTTATTATATTTTAACATCCAGAAATATATTTAATTAATTAGTGAAAGTAATACTGAAATGTGAATTTGTTTTTAGGTTCCAGTGATCAAAAGTTGGCATCAATATACCTTATTGACATTATTTTTGAACCTGATATGGATTTCTATCATCCTAATGATGCAGGTTTGTAGATTCTTTTATTTTTGGTTATAATTATCATTGAATCTATTTAAGTTGATGTTGATTATCTATTTTAGGTAGTTCCATGATTGGTGAAACATCAGTTCAATCAATGGATTCTGAAAGTGCAAATATGAATCCTCAATTTTTGAATGATTATGTTGAATTTGAAGATTGCAATTTTACTAGTAATATAGCTTCTGTGTATGTATGCATATGTTATTTCTTAATTATTGTTAATGTTGTTGTTTGGTTTATTACATATTTTCACTGTTACAACTATAATACTGAAGTTCATGATGTGTATTACCGTGATATAACTGAAGATGAAGTACTTGAAAATATTACTTATTTGGATGGTATTTGTTAATAATCTTTGTATATTGTAACATTTTTCATGTTATGTTTTTTATTGGGTTGAATAATATATAGTATGGATATAAAAAAAGGTATGCATATTTTATATGCATATGTATATTCATATATATATATATATATATATATATATATATATATATATATATATATATATATATATATATATATATATATATATATATATATATATATATATATACATATAGATATGCATATGTATATGTATATACATATGAATATTCATATTATATGGTGTTTTTATATTATTTATATGCATAGGGATACACATATGAATATACATATGTATATGTTTTTCAAATCTTTTTAGATGCATATACATATGAATATGCATATTTATCTGTTTGCCGTATATTATTATTTGTGAAGTAATATATTGTAACAATTTAATGTTTATTTTTTATTATTTTAAATCAGGTAATACAAAAGCAAAGTATAAACTTAGCAACATAGAGATAAAAATTGGTGGGAAGTCATATTTTACACCTGTTGTTGATGAATCACTGGTGCCTTCTGTTAAAATGGAGTTTGACACATTGTAAAAAGGTGTTGATATGGATACAACTTATGCAAAAAGAGGTGGATTTGACTGTAAATTGGGGTCTATAAAAAGAGTTAATGGAGTTATAGAATACTAATACATGTTCTGTAATAGGCAAGGGCAAACATCAAATCGCACATTAGACACATTAAAAGGTGACAATGGTGTGTAAAATCGGAAGACAGTAAGCAAAAGGACAAATTGTGAAGCATTGATATGTTTTAAGCAAATTGAGGAAACTGGGAGATTTGTAGTAAGCAAATTCATTGATATGCACAATCATGAATTATATACAAACGATACTGTGCACATGTCAAGAGATAAACGAAAGTTGGATTTTTATGATCAAAGTGCTTTATATAACTTGGGTACAAATAATATCGTCACAACAAAAAGCCATGCTATAATGACTGGTTTGAAGGGTGGATACGAGATTCAAGGACCTACATACGTGGATTATAAGAATTGGTCAAAGGATTTAAGTTATTTTATAGGTGATAGTGATGCAAATATGTTGGTGAATTTGATGATGGAGTGTAAGAAATTTGTCCCGCAATTTTCATTCGAGTACATTTGTCAATATAACATCTTCTTGGTTGTTTTTGGGCTGACGGAATTGCAAAAAGGAATTACATGGAATTTTGTGATGTTATATCATTTTATGCTACTTTTTGAACAAACAAGTAAGTTATTTGTTATAGTTTCTTTAAATTTAATGCATATTTGTTTTTCAAGATTCTTATGTTTCATCTAATATTAGTTAATTTTTAACAGATATAATATGATTTTTGTTCCATTCACCGGGATTGACAATCATAAGAAATCTGTGACGTTTGGGGCTGCTTTACTTGGAAATGAGACAGCTGATGTATACATATGGCTTTTGAAGTGTTTTCTTAGTGCATTTGGTAAACAACCAAAAATTGTTGTCATAGACCAAGACGATGCAATTGCCAAAGCTGTATTTACAGAATCAATTCATCGGCTTTGTATGTTGCACATTGGCAAAAAGTTAACAGATAAGGTAATTTTAATTATTTTTGTATTTCTTTAAAAAATATATCAGTACATGCATTATATGTTCTTTGAAAATACAACATTATCTGCTACTTTGTGTATTCATATAAATATGCATATATGCATATCCCTACGCATATAATATACATATGCATATGATCTGTATATGCATATGAATTACTATTACTATTTGTAAATATGTATATGGATATGCTCTATATGCTTATTTATATGCAAATATATATTTGTATGTAGGGATGAGCTTTTGACCCGGAGAACCAGACCGGACCTGGAACAGAACCGTACCGGACCGGGAACCAAACCAGAACCGGAACCAAGTAGGAACCGGAACCGTGTATTTGGTCGGTTCTCGGTTCTCCATTTCCCACAAAATTGATTATTGGTTCTTCGGTTCTTGGTCCGGTTTGGGATGGGTCCGGAACCGAACACATTATTAATAGCACACTACCTTGTATAACCGAACCGAACCGGTAGGAACCGAAACCCGGGTATTCGGTTTGGTTCCCATTTCTTCGTTTCCTATGAAATCGGTTCTCGGTTTTTCGGTTCTCGGTCCGGGTCCGGACCGATTCTCATCCCTATTGTATGCATATAAATTTATATATACATACTTCAACATTATTTGCTAATCTGTGTATTCATATATATATATATATATATATATATATATATATATATATATATATATATATATATATATATATATATATATATATATATATATATATACATATAAATATGCTTATGTATATTTATATGTATATGCATATTTGTGTGCATATGGATACACATATAATATGCATATGCATATGATCTGTATGCATATTTATATGCAAAGATATATTTGTATGCATATATATATATATATATATATATATATATATATATATATATATATATATATATATATATATATATATATATATATATATATATATATATATATATATATATATATATGGATATAAATTTCTATATATACATACTTCAATATTATTTTCTAATATGTGTATTCATATTTATATGGATATGCTGGATATACATATAGATATACATATCCATATAAATATGCATATGCATATTTATATGCATATGCATATTTGTATGCATATGGATACACATATAATATGCATATACAAATGATCTGTATATGCATATAAATTGCTATTACTATTTGTAAATCTGTATGTGGATATGATCTGTATGCATATTTATATGCAAACATATATTTGTATGCATATGTAAATGCATATAAATTTATATATACATACTTCAATGTAGCGATTTCAGAAATATGTACATTTAATAGGTATTTTTTGTTTTTTTTTGCTGGTTTATCTAAAAATAATTTATGGTACTGATTTTAGAAAGAGGCTGCAAAATATAGTATGGAATCCATGTATTGATCCTGATGTTTTTGAAGACAAATGGATTCGCCTTATTGAAGAATTTAATCTTGGGGAAAATAAATGGCTTAAAGAGATGTTTAACATACGTGACCGATGGATTCCTACGTTTTTCAAAGGTGTTAATCTTTCAGGATTAATGAGGACAACATCTTTATCAGAAAGCCAAAAATATTTCTTCCAGAGATTTTTAAATAAAAAATCAACATTATTGGTATTGATAATGAAGTTTGATGCTGCTATGGACAAACAAAGAAATAGGCAAGTTTCAAATGATTATAATTCAGTAGTGGCAAATCTGTCAACTACAGTCAAAGCATTAACACCTGTATCATTTGAAGTGCAAGAATCTAAGCATTATACACTGAATGTATTCAAAGCTGTCCAAGATGAGATATATGATTCAGTATGGACTTGTGCACCTGCTCCTGGTGTTATTACTACAACAAATGGAAATGAAATATATATTGTGATTGAAAATCCGTTTGGTGAAATCACAAAAGTACGAAGCTGTTTTGTATCTCGGCGAGCAAACAATGACAATTCCATTACAAATAAAAAATTTCAATATCAGGTATGGTTTATTTGTTTTATATAAATTTATGTAGATATATGCATATGTCTACATTTTCATATTAATATGCATATAGACACATATAATATAAATATACTGTGTAAGGATGTATATGAATATGCATATAATCTTATACATATTGGTATGAATATGTATATGAAATATGCATATTTGTATGCACATTATATATATATATATATATATATATATATATATATATATATATATATATATATATATATATATATATATATATATATATATATATATATATATATATATATAAGCATTTTTACAACAATATGCATATAAATATGTATATGCATATTTACTGGGATATACATATAAATATGCATATTTACTGGGATATACATATAAATATGTATATGCATTTTTACAACAATATGTATATACATTGACCTCACCTTGATTTTTCTGTTAAAAGAAATGACAAGGCATTACGTGGATTTAATGTAATATTACGTGGACTTAATTTTTAATTACATGGAATCTAAAAACATTTTACCCCAATAGCTTTCACCCTACTTCACAAACGACTTCCATGGAACCCGATTCAGAGAAGGAAGAAAACGACGACTTGGTGGGAACATGAAATCAGGAACTTATCTCATACTTTCGCATCAACAATCAAGGACTTAGAAGCTTTATTGGCATTAAACGACATCGAATTGAATTCTACGTTAGAACCCTACGAGCAATTCGATTCATCGAGAAAAGGCCCGTATCGAGCTCTTCAATCTGTTACATTCTCATCTTCGTCATCCATAATCGATCAAAACTTCAGAACATAAAGAGCTCAAATCCCAAAAAGACGAACAACTTTCAACTTGTACTTCATTGGCCTGGACCTGCACGTTTACTTTCATGGGCCATCTTACGCAACGGTTCCTCACCGTGACCGATCGACAATCGTTGTTGCCCGTCGTGCTCGTTTCCCTGGAGTGGTATGTTGGTTTGATCGATTATGCAGAAAGTTGTGATGAAGATGAAAATATTTCTAATTCCTTGGTGCTTTGGTTGATCTTGTGAGCGGATTTGAAGAAAACCTTAATTTTGCGAAATCAAATTGCTTTATGGGAAGATTACAAGCCAATAGGAGTTGAACCTGTGTCTCAATCGAACGAGATTTTAGATTTCGGTAATTCAGATAACAGAGGTTCTAATGTGGGAATTCTATCTCAGTCAATCGTGTTCTTCATGCTTCCATGAAAACAACTGATAGATTGAACTGTTCTTTGATCTTGTACGATGGATCAACAAGGATGTTTTTGAAGAAAAACTAGAGAGATTGTGGAGGAAACGAGTTCCATAGAAGAAGAGGAGGTGATTCTCTTCAAGCCCTCACTAGACACAACTGAGAACCGATTGTCGAGGAAACAAGTTCCATGGAAGAAGAAGATGGGTTCTTAACAGACAAAATTTTAACCTAGAAAGAGAGAGAGAGGAACATGGAGTCCACGCAATATGGCATTTAAAGCCACGTAATTGCCATGTCATTTCTTTTGACCCACCAAGCACATGTAACCGGAAAGCCAATGTCTCACCTGATAAACCAGTCACCCTAAGGTCAACTTTGAACAAAATATAAAGTTGGTTGGTATATTATGTACAAAACATATATTTTAATAGTATTTTTTGTACATATAAAACTTGGATGGTATTTTATGAACATTTTAGATACATGGTTACCCTTATAAGTCATTTTCCCTTATTTTTTTTAAATTAGTTTTTGTTATTAATTTCAGGTAGAAATAAATCAAAAAGAAGAAATGTTCATGTATAGTTGCATGGCGTTCGAGCATTTTGGATTGTTATGCAGACATATATTATGCATTTTAAAGTCAAGATTCATTGAGAAAATTCCAGCAAAGTATTTACTAAGAAGATGGCAAAAAGATATTATCAATCCTGAAGATTTAAAATGAAGTTATTCATCTGGAGAAAGTTCAAGTGGGTGCGAGAAGACTGTCCAAGAAATATATTCCATGCTTGGAGAACATATAAGCTTGATAGCACATGATTCTGAAGCAGTTCAATATTTGTCTCTTCTAATTAAAGATATAAGGAATAAAATAATAGCCAATCCACCAAATAAAGATTTATGATCTAAAAGTCAACAATTTGAGTCATTGTTTGGTGTCAAAAAGCCAGATGTACTTGAGATTTTAAGCCCTGAAAATGTAAAGAATAAAGGATGTGGATCAAGTAAAAGATTTTTGGGACAAAAAGAGATTGCCATGGAGAATATTCAAAAGGAACCAAGAACATGTAATTGCTGCAAAAAGAAGATTTTACCAACAGAAAAACATGATAAAAGGAATTGTCCTTTAAAAAAGAAGTTGCAAGAAGAAGCGTTGAAGTAAAAAAAAAAAAAAGAAGGAAACAATGTTACAGAAAAATATCAACTGAATTGTTCATTCTTAAATCGATTTTTTTTTTTGTTTTTTAGAATATTTGAAAATAACTATCGTGTATTTCCATCTGTTAATAAAATGAGTTTTCACATCATGTTCATCAGCCTCTTGTATAACCCCAGGTTTGTTGACATTAAAATCACAAAGTAGTCAAAATGTTGCATGTGTATATAAATATGCATATACATTCATATATGCATATGCATATGCATATGCAGTTCATGTTTCATACAGTAACAGTTCATGTTAAGGTAATTCATTTGTTCTTACTATTCAGAAATTAGAAGTAAAATTTTTTAGGATTTACAAACTGTTAAAAAACAATACTTCTCACATTTTCAAAACATAAAACAGAGTAAATGTTTGTTAAATTCAAGCATAAATTCAATATTTTTCACATCAGGTTCAACGACCTCTTGTATAACCATCGATTTTTTTAGAATCAAATCATAAAGTCAGTCAAAATGTTGCTTGTGTATATAAATTTGCATATACATTCATATATGCATATGCATATACATATGCATATGCATATGCAGTTCATGTATCATACAGTTCATGTTTCATACAGTAACAGTTCATGTTAAGGTAATTCATTTGTGCTTACTATTTAGAAATTAGAACTAAAATTTTCAGGATTTACAAACGGTTAATAAACAATATTTTCACATTTCAAAACATAAAACAGAGTAAATGTTTGTTAGATTCAAACATAAATTCAATATTTTTCACATCAGGTTCAACAGCCTCATGTATAACCATAGGTTTGTTTAGAATCAAATCATAAATTCAGTCAAAATGTTGCATGTGTATGTAAATTTGCATATACATTCATATATACATATGCATATAAACATGCATATGCACATACAGTTCATCTATCATACAATAACAGATAGCATCCAATTAGTCCTGTTAAGGTAATTCATTTGTTCTTAGTATTTAGAAATTAAAACTAAAATTCTAAGAATTCACAAGACCCAATAAACTGTTGTTAAACAATACTGTTTACATTTTTAAAAAATAAAACGAGTAAATGTTTGTTAGAATCAACCATAAAATTCAATATTTTCAAATCAGTTTCATCCTTGCTTCTCTTCTGTGCCAAGCTTCATATTTGATATGTTCTCTTCTTTCTTTAGGCAACTTTGAAAATTCATCAGCCTCTTGTATAACCACAGGTTTGTTGACGTTCAAATCACAAAGTAGTATCTTTGATAAATACTTCTTCCGTAGCTCCCACAATTCTTTTTGCTGTGCATGAGATTCATATGTCAGTTTACAGTTGTATTTGGAAGGCTGTCCACCCATGAATATTTCCATATGTCTCATAAAAAAATTACACAGTCATTTTGATTATCATTTCTCTGCCATTTCATCTTCACATATTTCAGTTCTTTTTTCTTAAATTAGACGCATTTGGATGTTGAATGTCTTTCAAATAACGCGCGAAAAAAGCAGCCTGAAGTCAAGAATGTAAATTTAAAATTTATAAATGAAACGTTATAAAATTAGTAGAAAGTAATAATCATGTAAATCTTACAATTTTTTTGGGTACATCATCATAGAATTCTTAAGGATAGTCCTTCATGTTATCCAAAATTAATACAGATGGAATTGTGTTATCAATAACCACTACATAGTAGTGGTTATTTCTAAACACAGGAAAAAAATACATGTTCATTATTTAAAAAATTAGGTAATATGTACTAAGCAATTAGTAAATATTTGAACAGTTGAGTACATACCAAATCAATGTATCTCAAATTTCCAGCATTTGTGTTATTCACATATGGATATAAGTTATTTGTGAACTCCAGATAAAAATCAACATTGTCGGCATTTGAATTCAACATCTGCTCAGTCTAAATATAAATAAAATGCAAAAAAACTTTTTATTAATGTAAGAATCATACATATAAACACGCATGGATAACATGGATATGCATATAAATATACATATATACATGCATATGCATATAAATATGCATATATACATATAACTTGCATAGATAACATGGATATGCATATAAATATGCATATATTATTGGATTAGGTGTCTAAGCCATGACTAATAATTTGTATTTACCTAATTAATAGAAGCAAAGTCCATTTGGGTTGCCCTCATGGCTAGAGGTTTAGCAGAAAATCCAGGAGAGAGAAAGATTGATTTATTATATGATTAATAAATCAATAGAAATAAAATAAGTAGTTTATTAATATATTATGGTGATAATATATTAATTAGAAACTATATTAATTAATTAGAAATTAATCTGGAATTAATTGGAATTAATTTGGTGATTATCTTGATTAATTAAAGGTGCATGGGCTGAATTGTAATTATTCAATAGTTGAGTAAGTGACAATTATGGTAGTTTAAGTGGGCAACGAAATTATGGAGGGATTATCCACAATTTCGATTATTATATGTTAGGATAAATAGATTTGAATTGATAGATAAAGGTTTATCTTGGAAACTATAAATAGAGACCCCTAGGCACCATAAAAGCCTTGACTTTTTCCTCTCTTCCCTCTCTATGGAACTTTCGAAAACCCTAGTTTTGGGTGTGACTTCATTTGAGGCAAGGCACTTGCGTTGCTTAGCTTGCAAGAAACAACTAAAAGGTTAGTTTTTTTCTGATTTTATTCTTTTAGTTATTTTCTTATGGCCTTTAGGAATATATTTATATGTTCAATAGTAGAAAAAATAGATACTCATAGGTTGCATGTGAAGTTAGGGTTTTAGTTCATAGATTTGCATAAAACCCTTCAGTGGTATCAGAGCAATTTGGTTGTTTTCTTGTTAAATTGCTATAATTGTCTTCCTAAAAATTAGGGTTTAATTTAATTAATTGTTTAATTAAAATATAATTAATGGTTTAATTTAATTTTAGATTTAATAGTTATAAATTTCGAAAAATTAAAAGATAAAACTAGGAATATTTTAAAAGTCTAAAATATTTGGATTTAATTAATTTAATTAATTGTTTAATTAAAAGATGAATTAAATCTTTTAAATGTTTTAATTTAATTTTAAATTTAATAGTTTAAATTTCCAATAAATTAAAAGATAAACCAGGAATATTTTAAAATGTTTAAAATACATCTTATATATATTATAATTAAAAGTTAATATTATATGTATAAGATAATTGGTCAGTCAAATCAATAGTAGGCCTCATTCACGAAGCTGGTCTATAAGGAGGGTATAAGGAAACTGTCTATAAAATGGCGGTTGAATGAGTGTCCACTCTCACCCACCGCTCTCTTGATCAGTGGAGGGTCGTTAGCCGAACGGGTTTGATAGGACAACTTAATCTCATTAAAAGTATAATGTTATTAATGAAAGTACTAGAACAACTTTATAAAATCCCAAATCTAGTTACTTTAGGAAAAATGTGAAAAGATGCTAACCCATGAAATTACACACTACACTTTATGAGAAATTAGTGGAGCGTGTGTGGTTAACCGGCACACTAATAGGGGATCATATAGAGTGGTAATGGGTTTCTCATGATTTATCATTGTTGATGGAGCGTGTATGGTTAACCGGCACATCAATTAGAGATGATAAATGACATTGAGGTTACCGAGCATATTTTCATGGTTATTCACATCAAGTTTGTGATCCTCGGCATCCCAGTCACAAACAGTGGAGCATATCCGAGATTAAACATGCCATTGAACAGTTCAATGAATCTCAACAGATCTAGGAATTTCATAAGACTGAAATTGATAAATGTTTATCTACCTTAATGACCATTATGTTGTGATTACGGCATCCCTCTTCACATCATAGTTGGGATATTTTGGATCCTAGCCTTATTAAATAACATATTGGGCAATTATTTAAAAGGATCAATTAAACTAATAAATTCTGTTTCTTTTATATATGTCTGAAGAAAGTGTCATTCTCCTCCTTCTCCTCCTTCACCCATTTCTGAGAATTTCAGAAAGCACCTGTTATATATGGTAAGGCTGACTCGCCTGGACTATGAGATATGGCTTCACAAATAGAAAATGGTTCTTAGTTTTGCTGGCAAGCCATATCTTATTGAATGTCCGCTCCCAAAAGCATGGCATCACACAGCAGCTTGTGATGAGCATGACCACTTGACTATTGAGTCAAAGGCAGTTCGTTACCTCATGCTATTGATCAGTGACCCCGAGTTTCGCAGGGATTTAAAATTCTTGGGGTCAGATAAGTTAGCACAGCTGGTCCAGGAAAGGTTTCGAGAACCGGTTGACAAAGGACGAGCTAGGATCTTCAAAAGACTTGCAGAGTGCAAGCTAAAAGAAGGTAGTAGCATCAATTCGCATTTCTTGAGATTGAAGCATAGATAGGAGAATTGTACAAACTTGGTTATTCCATAAGTCAGGAGATGAGTGTTAACTTTCTACTCGCCTCATTGACTAGCAAGTACGATCTGTTCATTCAGACGTATAGAAAGGAAGACCAGAAAAGGACCCTCATGGAAATGCGTCCACTGTTGACTTTATATGAGTCACTCTTGGACAGGCATAGCTCCAATGGCTCAGCTACTTCTGGATTAAGTCCAGTGAAGAAACGTAACAATAAACGGTCGAGATCGTCTAGACATGTCTCAAACTGGGAATCCACTAAATCGGATACAGTCACGGAAAGATTGGAAGACGCTCCAAATCTTTTGAAAGCTCAAGTATATCTAAAAACCTCAAAACTCCTGTTCCAAGATTTCTTGATACATAATGTGATAGTCACATTTTGGTTTGTATGCAGGGAATCAATAAGGCATGGGACTCTGGCGCATAGGAGCATATTTGGATTGGATCTCCAGCTCGTGC
Source organism: Cichorium intybus (assembly GCA_023525715.1). Taxonomy (NCBI): domain Eukaryota; kingdom Viridiplantae; phylum Streptophyta; class Magnoliopsida; order Asterales; family Asteraceae; genus Cichorium; species Cichorium intybus. The sequence continues at coordinate 82,221,765 of CM042010.1, forward strand.
AGTTTTGAAGTTTAGATAGATATTAAAATATTGTTATTAGCCTTTAGATGCGTTTTGTCATTGTCTATCATATATTACATTGTTCAAGGATTTTTGTTTTTAATAAAATTGTCAAATTTCTTTTAACACCTATTGTCTAAAATTGTCCTTGAAATGTTATATGAATGTGTTGAATGTATGATTAGTAATAACTTGAATGTTGATGCATCCAAAGTGTTTGGATTCAAGAATTGTGTCATTTATGATTGTTCATACAAATGTTATAAGAATCAATTCAACCAAATGTCCAGTTGGATAGGACTTTGGAATCATTTGACTTAAATTCACTTGATGAATTGAGTTCTTAATGTGTCAAGAAATGAATCAACCAAAGGTCCAGTTGGACAGGACTTTGGAATCATCTGACTTAGAGTCAGATGATGATTAAGTTCTTTATAAAGCACATGTGGCAAGAAATGAATCACCCAAAGATCCAGAGGATATGATTTTGGAATCACTTGACTTAGAGTCAACTGAAGATTGCAAGTCTTGAATAACGTTAACAAAGTCATAAGTTTACATATACATGTAAAAGACATTGAGATTAAGAGCAACAGAAACACCTGTTAATGTGTATTGCATGAATCTTGATATAGAACACAATTGTTTGTACTTCATTTATCATTCGGTATGACAAATATGACTTCGCTTATCGAGATAAGCGATTGAATTGAAACCTTGAACAGTTCAAGGACTTTAAAGGAAGTACAAGTTCCACAGAACCTGAGCGATAACATAAACTAAGAAAAATGTTTCACAGTTCATTCTCTTCCAAGAACATTAATAGTTATAATGTGTCTTAGGGAAGATAATGGAGCATTGGTCGAAACAGTTCGATCCTCAATGTATGAGATACATTGCCAATTAGTTTCCAATAAGTTGAATACTATACCAGTCAGTCCATATAAACCATATCCCGACCACATCCTAGACTGAGTAGGTCTTGCAGACACTGTCTGAAATGTAAAGCTGGGATTATCCCACTTATACATAGAAAGTCCAGGGTCTTGTAGTGTTCATCTGAACCTCATGACTAGCCTGAACATGATCAGCATTGTCATTTCATTGGCTATCCCACTGTAACTGTAAAAGAAGAGCTCTTTTAGAAAGAACTCACGGTCTAAGGAAACAGTGGGAGTTGGGACAGTCCTGAATGAGTTTAGGATTAGCCAAATGAAAGAACCTTTAGTCATCACTAGGCTTGGAGCAGAAATCAGATTTATGTTTTTACAACTGACATAATCTCCTCTTGACCAGTAGGATTGATCACCATCATAAGTAGTTATGATCGGGGTGACATACCAATTGGTGGTTAAACACTATAGTTGTTACGGATTTACAATCTGACTACTTGGAAGCATTGGTGAGCCCGGTTGCTGCCAAACAAGAGAACCTTACGGCGAGACACAGTCTATTTGAAAATTTGATTGATTTTACACCTGGTCTAAAAACCAGTGGGAGTAACTGAATCATCAAAAGAAAGCGACATGGACAGACACATACCTTCAGAATATCTGCTTGAGTAAGACGATACTCAGAGTCAAGTAATTGATTCTGGGAACAGCACTCTCAATAGAAGATGAAATCCGAAAGGAAACTACATGGCACATTGTGAATCGTTAGTGGAGCGTGAGTGGATCACCGACACACTAATATGGACTCACAAAGAGTGTCCTAGTACAAAGGTACATGAGCCCGGGATTACCCTACGGGCATCTCGCAAGATAGGATATTCAGATTCTCAAAAATATGCCAAAGGATTGGATTTTTGAGAAAGGGCTGAAAGATTTCCATTAAGATGTTAGAAGGTTTGGAATCTCAAAATGTGCCAAAAGTCATGGATTTTGTGAATAGTCCATAACCGTGTCAAAGCCAGTGGGAGTGTCGCTGTTATCTACTATCTCCATATGGGGGTTACATACTGTTTCTAGGAAATGTCTTTTTTCATTACAAAGTGTAATGACTTGGTGTTAAGAGACGGATCGCTATGAAAGACTTAATAGAAATACGACATACTCAGGTGGTTGTAAACGTCTGTGAGACAGATCCAGACTCTGCCAAGATGATCTTGATGAGATTCAAGATGCATAAACCCAGGAAAGGGTTTGTTATCATTGCAAAGTGTGATGGCTTGGCATGAAAGAAATAAAGAAAGTGCAACATACTCACGTAATTCACAATCATCTATTGGATAGATGAAATCGCCAGCATAGACCTAGACATTGTAAGCATGATATTGATAAGATTCAAGATGCATGAGAAGAGTCTCCGAAAGGAAATAGTTTTTCGAAAATCATGACACAAGGAATATAAATAATCTTTGGATTTTGGAAGGGTTTGGAATAAGATTGGATCGGGTTCCACAAGTTTCTTGGATCGATCATAATGTCATGAACATGTCCTGATGACTTGATGCTTAGGACATAGTAAGTTGGATTCAGGACATTGTCTGGCTGGGAATACTAGATGGATTGTTTGAACTCAAGTGAGAATTCATTGGGAAATGATTGGGGTGAAAGTGATAGGGTTAATTTGAAAGATTTTCAAAGTGGTAATTATTAACGTCAGGACATGATGTTAAAGGACTTCATGGTTAAACAATCTCGTTGGTATTCTGATGGAGCGCGTGTGGTTCACCGGCACATCATAACACCTCGAAATAGTCTTAGGGTGCAGCCAAGTAGACTAAAGACCCTAGAACCATAGGAAGTCACAGTACACATTACCAGGATGGAGTTAGGAGAGAAATTGACAGGATAACATATTGAGATGTTATCGGATGAGCATTCGATTGGATCATCTACAATAAAGTGTATAAGTATAAGATATTTTAGATACATAGAAAGAGTGTAAGATTCATAAAGACATAGCTATAAAAATTAGAATTGAAATTTTAAAAGAAATCTTTAAACCGATAATAGTTTATGACAAGATCCGACTTGGTGATTACCTTGTGGAGACTTGGTAATAAGCAGGAGTAGCTGCCAGTCAGATCTTTATCTTTCGCTTTCACATGTTTTACTTCCCGAATAATTTAATTATTCAGAAAGGTCCACAGTCGTTCATACTTTGGGAAGTAAGTATTGAATCAAGACTGTCATGAATTGGTTTGTAGACTGTCTAAGGAGTTAGACATAGCAATAGGATTGCTACAACATTCATGAGTACTTAGAAATAGAGATTTGAGTATTGGATAAATCCACGCTCAATAGATTGCTTCATGGATTATATCACAAGCAATGTTGAGACGATAATATCTTATGGTCTTGAAGTAGAGAGATATGAATTATAATTTATAAGGCAGTTGTTCATTGATAATACGAAAACGCATTGGTAACTCGATGTTATAAAACATGTTCTTGTGAAGAATGTGACTGGTAAAAGATATAAGCATATGAGTCGAAGCTTATTCGTTCCTTAACCTTGATGGGAAATAGATATCTGTAGGCCTCTCGATGATTTTGAAGTTGACTAAAGTGCTGGTAACCTGGACTAAATTGATGTGTTCAATTAGAAGTCCAAAAGTCATAAGCGGAATCGGAAATCGAGAAATAGAGTATCGGACAGAGATTGATCTCAATCCATGTCTCGTGTCTGAAAATATCTTGTTAGACGAAGGATCATATGATCACTTATCTATGGATAGAACTGACTGGGTCAGAGTTCGGCATCAGTTTCTAGGAAGCTACAGTTTGCTGATTAATTAGAGGTTAAATTGGTAATTATAGTCATAGACGTATCCAAGTGGGAGACTGTTGGATTAGGTGTCTAAGCCATGACTAATAATTTGTATTTACCTAATTAATAGAAGCAAAGTCCATTTGGGTTGCCCTCATGGCTAGAGGTTTAGCAGAAAATCCAGGAGAGAGAAAGATTGATTTATTATATGACTAATAAATCAATAGAAATAAAATAAGTAGTTTATTAATATACTATGGTGATAATATATTAATTAGAAACTATATTAATTAATTAGAAATTAATCTGGAATTAATTGGAATTAATTTGGTGATTAATTTGATTAATTAAAGGTGTAGGGGCTGAATTGTAATTATTCAATAGTTGAGTAAGTGACAATTATGGTAGTTTAAGTGGGCAACGAAATTATGGAGGGATTATCCACAATTTCGATTATTATATGTTAGGATAAATAGATTTGAATTGATAGATAAAGGTTTATCTTGGAAACTATAAATAGAGACCCCTAGGCACCATAAAAGCCTTGACTTTTTCCTCTCTTCCCTCTCTATGGAACTTTCGAAAACCCTAGTTTTGGGTGTGACTTCATTTGAGGCAAGGCACTTGCGTTGCTTAGCTTGCAAGAAACAACTAAAAGGTTAGTTTTTTCTGTTTTTATTCTTTTAGTTATTTTCTTGTGGCATTTAGGAATATATTTATATGTTCAATAGTAGAAAACATAGATCCTCATAGGTTGCATGTGAAGTTAGGTTTTTAGTTCATAGATTTGCATAAAACCCTTCAGTGGTATCAGATCATTTTGGTTGTTTTCTTGTTGAATTGCTATAATTGTCTTCCTAAAAATTAGGGTTTAATTTAATTAATTGTTTAATTAAAAGATAATTAATGGTTTAATTTAATTTTAAATTTAATAGTTATAAATTTCGAAAAATTAAAAGATAAAACTAGGAATATTTTAAAAGTCTAAAATATTTGGATTTAATTAATTTAATTAATTGTTTAATTAAAAGATGAATTAAATCTTTTAAATGTTTTAATTTAATTTTAAATTTAATAGTTTAAATTTCCAATAAATTAAAAGATAAACCAGGAATATTTTAAAAGGTTTAAAATACATCTTATATATATTATAATTAAAAGTTAATATTATATGCATAAGATAATTGGTTAGTCAAATCAATAGTAGGCCTCATTCACGAAGCTGGTCTATAAGGAGGGTATAAGGAAACTGCCTATAAAATGGCGGTTGAATGGGTGTCCACTCTCAACCACCGCTCTCTTGATCAGTGGAGGGTCGTTTGCCGAACGAGTTTGATAGGACAACTTAATCTCATTAAAAGGTTAGTTTCTTCTGATTTTATTCTTTTAGTTATTTTCTTGTGGCCTTTAGGAATATATTTATATGTTCAATAGTAGAAAAAATAGATCCTCATAGGTTGCATGTGAAGTTAGGGTTTTAGTTCATAGATTTACATAAAACCTTTCATATATGCATATAAACATGCTTATGCATATAAATATGCATATGCATATAAAACAAGTGTATGTATATAAATATGCATATGCATATAAATATGCATATATATACATATAAATTGCATAGATAACATGGATATGCATATATGCATATAAATATGCTTATGCATATAAATATGCACATGCATATACATATGCATATTTATATCCATATGCATATGCATATCAATATGCATATATACATATAAATATTTATACTCATATGCATATTTATATACATATGCATATGAATGTTGATATACATATGCAAATGAATATACAAATTAGGAAATAATATTTGTATTTTAAATTAGGAAAAAAATATGTATATGCATATGAAAACAGAAGAATGATATGTATATACATGTATGCATATACATATGTATATTTATATCAACATTCATATGTATATGAATGTTGATATACGGATTGTTAAATAATTCTTTTGTTTTCTGTTTCTTTTCTGTCAACTGACCTGGAGCAGACTACTTCCTTTATGTTTTTCATTGGTCATTCTTTTCAATTCGTGAGCCAGCTGAATCTTTTGATTGGTAGAAAACATACAACATCGTTTGAGCTATAACTCTCATTTTCACTAGAACTAGATTATTCGCCTTCATCATATACAGTAAAACTTGATCTTGGATTTCATAATATCTGCTAAATATTTTGAAGATAGTAAACAAGATCTGCTATCATAACAGAAACATGATTTTCTTCAAACTAATGTAGCAAATATCATGAAATTCAAGATCACTGAATATGTTAAAGGCGAGTTATCTAACTCTAGTGATAATGAGGGTGATACCTCAAATGATTTTGTATTTTTTCTACCAAACAAGAGATTAAACTAAGTCACATATTGAAAATAATAACTAATTAAAAACATAAAGGAAATAGCTTGCTCTAGATCAGTTGAAAGAAAACATAAAAATGATATATTTATACATGTATGCATAAACATATGCATATATATATATATATATATATATATATATATATATATATATATATATATATATATATATATATATATATATATATATATATACACACACATAATAAATAATTCTTTTGTTTTCTGTTTCTTTTTTGTCAACTAACCTAGAGCAGACTACTTCCTTTATGTTTTTCATTGGTCATTCTTTTCAATTTGTGAGCCAGCTGAATCTTTTGATGGGTAGAAAACATACAAAATCGTTTGAGTTATAACTCTCATTTTTACTAGAACTAGATTATTCGCCTTCATCATATACAGTAAAACTTGATCTTGAATTTTATAATATCTGCTAAATATTTTGAAGATAGTAAACAGGCTCTGCTATCATAACAGAAACATGATTTTCTTCAAACTAATGTAGCAAATATCATGAAATTCAAGATCACTGAATATGTTAAAGGCGAGTTATCTAACTCTAGTGATAATGAGGGTGATACCTTAAATGATTTTGTATTTTTTCTACCAAACAAAAGATTAAACTAAGTCACGTATTGAAAATAATAATAAATGAAAAACACAAAGGAAATAGCTTGCTCTAGATCAGTTGACAGAAAAGAGACAGAAAACAGAAATATACATATGCATATACATATGCATATACAGATCATATACATATACATATCCATATGAGTATACAAGTTAGCAAATATTCATATACATATTCATATAAATATGCATATAAAGATTCATGTGCATATGCATATAAATAACGATATGCATATAAATATGCATATGATATGTGCATCTATATATGTAGTAAATATACATATTCTTTTAATCAGTAGAGTAAAGTATGTATATGGATATAAATATGCATATGAATATGCATATACATATCATATACATATACAGGTCCACAAATAGTACTGTGAATTATGTATATATAAATTTATATTGTAAGACCCGTATCCTGATTATAACATATACTTAAAATAGGAGTGTTAGGAATTATATGATTTTTGGTAGTTATAAAGCTAAGAAAAACTTTATTTACAATTTCATATGAAAATCAACATTTTGTGTCGTTTTAGAAAAATCATAATTAATTCTAGGAAAATCGTTTGGACCTCAAACCAGTGCAAAAAGTTTACAAATTGAGTCTAGTACAATTACCAAAAATAATAGTAAGCTTGAAAATGACATTATCTATGGTAAAAAATGCAATATTTACTGATTAGTTCGGAATTGACAGATTAGATAGTCTGTTTTAAAAAATTCATAATAAATCAGAGAAAAATCGTATAAATACGTAAAATACATCCCTGGAAAGGTATTGAGATAAATTTCTGAAATATGAAATAAAAACGTGAATTTCATGGGTTTAAAGTCGGCTAAACCAGTCTTCAACAGACTGATTCTAGAAGGTATTAATTTCAACAAAGTTATATTATTAAAATCTTTTGTCAAAAGTGTCATGCCATTTTTTATTCAAGAATTCAAGTATAAATACCCCTCAAAACATCTCATAAACCACACAACTAAATCTCAACCCAATATATAGAGGTTTCTAAGCACTAGAGTGTAAGCAAGTGAGCGGAAGGAAGCTCAAAAGCCTAACGAATGAGTTAAAGATCTCGACGACTGGTCATAAGGTAACTACAAACCTTTCTATAGCTTAATTAGGTATTGTAAAATAGTTTTTGTTAAGAAGTAGAATATTTAATAAGTATAACATATGTTATATTATACTCATTTCTAACAATAGTAAACAAAAACCTTAAAATGTCGTTATTATAACAATTCGTAATTTCCGAAAATAATACCGATTGATTTACTTACGAGGACGGTGACTAGGCCGATTACTTGGGATCTGGTTGTTGGATTTTCCGAAAGGCTAAAATGCTGAAAGGATCCTGCCTCCCTATCTAATCTTCTACCTGGCCGTTCTTTACTTGATAAATCATGGAGTATCATATTGGAATTATTGAAGGGTTTAATGATGCGACTATAATATAGTTAAGGATTAAGAAATGATAGATTTCTTATTATGTTAACAGTTAAAGTTGAAGGAAATACAAAGCCGAGAAAGATAAACGATATACTCAACTATAATCAGGTGAGTCTTCTCACTATACTATAGGTGATATCGCATGCGTAGGAAGGAAAATATGTTAGACTAAGGTGATCTTACCTGTTATGATAATTGTATGAATTATTGCTATGATAATGATTGTTTGTGGACGGAACGGGATAGCCCGCGAGCCAATAGGCGGAACATGAATAGCCTGCGAGTTATTAGACGGAACGGGAAAAGCCTGCGAGCGATAAGACAGAACGGGAACTGCCCGTGAGTCTTCAGGCGGAACAGGGATAGCCCGTGAGTCTCACAGACATATGAATGGTTATTGTGTGTTGTATGTTATGTGATGGATCGTATGGTATTTTGAGTAACTCACTAAGCTCTGTGCTTACCCTTTCCGTATATAAACTACTGTTTCAGGTACATCAGGTACCATGGATGGCAAGGCGTGACGTGTATACACTGTGCTGCTTCATTGGAGGACTGTTTTTGAATGGATGTTCCGCTATGTTGTGATTTCATTAACTTTTGTTAATCCTGGGATGTTTTCATTAAACTTATAAGTTATGGAATTTTTTCAAAATTAATTAAGTGGCTTTTCTTATATTGAAGTGTTCGTTTAATTTTTTTTTTATTTTACCCTAAAATTTTGGGATGTTACAAGTTGGTATCAGAGCACCGCTTGAGAGAATCAGGCTCACTTAGTGAGTTCTGGACTCAAGTTGAGGCTTAAGAGTTTTCTTAAAACATTTTTACGAAAGAAAGATGTTTTATGAAGGGAAACTGAAGACACAGTGTGTACCGCCGGCCGACGCCAGTATGAGAAAAGGGTTAAGTATTTAATATTGTGGATGTTGAAAAAAAAACGTATGGTATATGTTTGCTGAAATGCCTGGTAGAGATCACACATTGTTGTATTATTATCTGCTATTTGCTAATAGAACTGTATGCTAGTACCGATAGGTTGCTTAGAGATTTCCACTAAGTTGTATACAATATTGACTGAATAGTCATAGAATGTGTGAGTTGACCTTATTGCATGTTCCTTGTTTGGTTGTTGCCTTAGGGAAGATTCTCTTATTTGAAAGACTGTTTAGTTCGATATTGTATACAACTACATTCGCGAAACAATCTGTCATCACTGGAGGAAGTTCCGTCTTAGTTAGAATAACAGGGTGGGGTGGGATTCCAAGTATTCCTAGAAGGGTTGATATATGCCTTGTAAGGGCATATGTGTTAAAATTATCGGTGAGAAGCGAATTGGATATTTCGAGACGGGTCTTGGAACGAACATGGATAGGTGTGGAAGGTAGTAGTAGAGCTCCTACTATCGAAAGCACAGGATCTGTGTTTGAGTCGGGAGTTCGTCACGAAGGATCCAAGGAGCTGAGTATGTGAGTGTCTAGCATAGTTGACTTAAATGCTAGTGTAATGTGGTAAACCTTTATCCATTCGATTGGTGAATATTGATTGTGAGGTTCAGTAGGAACAATTAAGATGTGATCATACAAGTTTGGTTGGACCGATCATGCTTAAGTTGATTACTGAACTTAAAGACTGTTGAAAGGGAGAATGTCAAAGTGCTATTGTGGTAGCTATTTTTCATGCAACTAATGCGCGCACAAGTCAGACAGGGACTAGAGGATGCAAGGGTGAGTTTTCCAACTCACGGTCAAAGAGGTGCAAGCGGCGCCTGAGATGAAAGCGGGTATTTTTGAGTCGACTATGTACATGCCTAGTGCTGTGTAATAGTGGGGCTACCTACCCTTGTATTGATCTTGCTTGAGTGATTGATCAGGTCGTGTGGGTTGAGAGTCTGGATCACTCGCTCGTGATTGAGGTAACTAACGATAGAGGTGTTGACTAGCGTCGCAAGCGGATGAGTAACATATGGTGGTTGATGTAAACGTCTTTACATTATTGAAACATGTTTATTGAGATGGTGTTTTCCCCTGATGCAAGTTGTTAGCTGAGCAGAGTGGGCTTGGTTTTTGTTCGAGAGTAAGGGCTCGTAAAAAAATTATAAATCGAATAAACAGACTTGGACTTTAGTCCAAGTGGGGGAGGAATACAAAATTAAGGGAACAACATGAATATTATATTGAATCGATGAAATTATTAAAATTATAGTAACACGTCAATATATTTAATTCATTACTACTACTTTATATTAATACATTAAGAAAAGTTTACAGAACTACTAACCTAAACCGGAGAATCAGAAAGAAGCGAGAAAAGATCTTCTACACTCCAATCTTTGTCATCATTAGGTTGACTTGTACCTTCTTGAGGATTTGGAAGGGGTATGATTTCAGTTATTGGAGGAGGAGCTCCAAGGTATGGGGTCTCGATAGGGTTGGAACCCGTAACCCTGTGATTAGGGGCTAAATATTGACCCATTTGGGGCGTGTGTAAGTAGGGTAATGATGAGGAAGGATTCCAATTCGGAACCAGTTGGGGTAGTTATAAGAAGGAGGAAACCAGGCTAGGTCACCTACAAAGCCTCTAAAATTCTCGTCACTCGTAGGCTCGAGTAAACCAGGGTTAATACTACTCATACCAGAATTAGATAGTAGAGATTGCTGCTGTGTATGAGTTCTTGATGAAGTTTCCCCCTTTTCCTGAATTTTTCTTTTCCTAAATACAACCTTATGAGCAGCTTGTATTAGCTTCTTTGTGCTGTCTGTTAAACCCGATTGTGACCCTTCAATTATCGCTTCTTTTTCCTTTTTTAGGTTGGGTATTAAATCTCTCGACAATTCTGCTGCATCGTAAAAATCGTTACCAAATTCCTATGGCGCAAATAAATTTAGTAATTACAATTTTATGATATAAAGGAATAAAAAAATGTAATTCTTTACCTCAGCACGATCAATAAGAGTTTGCAGACTCTTAACTTGTCGTTGGGGCCAACGTTTGATACCTAAATCTCTACAACATTTCTTCCAGTGTGTTGTCCCAGTGTTAAGATCAATTGCAGCTTGTTTAATTGGTTTACTAAAATGTTCAGCTATGATTTCTTTACTTAATCCATGCCTAGAACTGCTTCCACCACTACCTGCTATGTTTTCTGAACTCGAAGGTTCGAATCCAGTTGTATCATTATTATTATGGATCATTTGAACATGATCCTGATTTTCTGATCCAAAGATGGACATTGATTCATTAAAATCAGTGGTTTCTATAGGTATTAATTGTTGGTTTTCAACCAAAAACCCAGGATTCTGAAATCCTTCTAGATTTCTTTGAATTAACTGAAGGTGATCTTGGTATTGCAAACAACCCACAAACTCAGGATTCGCTGAAGCGAACCCGATAGTGTCATCATGGATCAACTGTGTTTGATCCTGATTTTGAATGTCAGTTAGAGACTCCTGATTCGTTAGGTCTACTCCACTATGCAGTATGGGTACGTTCATGCTTAGATTATCATTAGCAAGATCATCTACAAATGGATCTGTATATATAACGTATGTTAGATAATTAAGCAAAACAGACATATAGCATAACAAAATGACTGAACCTGGAAGTAAGTATTGGGATTGCCCAATAGCGATGTCTTGATTTAAAGGCAGTGGATTTTCAGGGAGAATACCCATCGGAGGAAAAGCTTCAAGGTCACTTTAAAGATGCTCCGACGGTAATAGATCTACAAAGTCTACATTTCATGTAAGTTAGAGTCAAGCAAAACACTAAATAATGAAATAAGAAGTAAAGAGGTTTAAAATATTATAATAACCGAACTCCGGTGGAAATATTGGATCTGACAAAAAGGATGTATCCTCTTCCCTTGGGAAATTCAGTTCAGTGTCCGACACATTTCCCATAGATGATTTGTTTTCCATGTCTTGAATTGCACAATCAGAATTTGTATTCGAATAAGCTGGTGGTATGAAGAAGCAATTGAGACTTATGAGAGTTGTAATGACCATCTTTCGTTTATATAGTGTCTTGCAGCTAAAACTGTCAGGACAACCCACGTTTTAGTACCAAAATTCAAACCAACTACAATAGGTGCGACTTTACACTACCCCAAGTGATATTCTTTTCAAAATTCGCTGCTTGAATCCGATGAGAACAAGATAATGAAGAGACTCTTGAAATAAAACAAAATTTTATGTCTCCTGATAATAGAAATAGTTTAAAGAGTGTTCGGTACTCCAAAAAAAAACTTACGAAAGATGATGTAAATTTTATATTTTTCGGTGAAACAAAAACATTTGGAGATTTTACAAATATAGATTTATTTAGCCAAAAAGTATTTAAAAGAAAATGTTGAATTGAGACAAATGTATGTTGAAATATGCGAATTCATATAAATACGAAATAGTGTTAAAAATTAGGTGTTGCAAGTTAACTAGGTTAACTAATTAGAAAGTACTAAATATGTACTGTAGATAGTAGCCGGTCAAGTTGATGTGTGGAACTGTGAGAAACAGTTAGAGTTTTTTTTTTTGTACATCTAGAGTAACTAGAAGAAAAAAAATATGGAGTGAATGAGAATAATAGGACCTTAAGCATTATTACAGAGATATGTGAATGTTGAAGGGGAAAGATAATGAAACCTTGTAAAGGTTCGACAATAAGACGAGGAGGATTTTTGAAGACTCAATGGGAAATACATAAAGGCGTTCGAGAATGCGGATTTCGGGACGAAATCCAAATAAGTGGGGGAGACTTGTAAGACCCGTATCCTGATTATAACATATACTTAAAATAAGAGTGTTAGGAATTATATGATTTTTGGTAGTTATAAAGCTAAGAAAAACTTTATTTACAATTTCATATGAAAATCAGCATTTTGTGTCGTTTTAGAAAAATCATAATTAATTCTAGGAAAATCGTTTGGACCTCAAACCAGTGCAAAAAGTTTACAAATTGAGTCTAGTACAATTACCAAAAATAATAGTAAGCTTGAAAATGACATTATCTATGGTATAAAATGCAATCTTTACTGATTAGTTCAGAATTGACAGATTAGATAGTCTGTTTTCAAAAATTCATAATAAATCATAGAAATATCGTATAAATACGTAAAATACATCCCTGGAAAGGTATTGAGATAAATTTCTGGAATATGAAATAAAAATGTGAATTTCATGGGTTTAAATTCGGCTAAACCAGTCTTGAACTGACTGATTCTAGAAGGTATTAATTTCAACAAAGTTATATTATTAAAATCTTTTGTCAAAAGTGTCATGCCATTTTTTATTCAAGAATTCAAGTATAAATACCCCTCAAAACATCTCATAAACCACACAACTAAATCTCAATCCAATATATAGAGGTTTCTAAGCACTAGAGTGTAAGCAAGTGAGCGGAAGGAAGCTCAAAAGCCTAACGAATGAGTTATAGATCTCGACGACTGGTCATAAGGTAACGACAAACCTTTCTATAACTTAATTAGGTATTGTAAAATAGTTTTTCTTAAGAAGTAGAATATTTAATAAGTATAACATATGTTATATTATACTCATTTCTAACAATAATAAACAAAAACCTTAAAATGTCGTTATTATAACAATTCGTAATTTCCGAAAATAATACCGATTGATTTACTTACGAGGATGGTGACTAGGCCGATAACTTGGGATCTGGTTGTTGGATTTTCCGAAAGGCTAAAATGCTGAAAAGATCCTGCCACCCCATCTAATCTTCTACCTGGCCGTTCTTTACTTGATAAATCATGGAGTATCATATTGGAATTATTGAAGGGTTTAATGATGCGACTATAATATAGTTAAGGATTAAGAAATGATAGATTTCTTATTATGTTAACAGTTAAAGTTGAAGGAAATACAAAGCCGAGAAAGATAAACGATATACTCAACTATAATCAGGTGAGTCTTCTCACTATACTATAGGTGATATTGCATGCGTAGGAAGGAAAATATGTTAGACAAGATGATCTTACCTGTTATGATAATTGTATGAATTATTGCTATGATAATGATTGTTTGTGGACGGAACGGGATAGCCCGCGAGCCAATAGGCGGAACAGGAATAGCCTGCGAGTCATTAGACGGAACGGGAAAAGCCTGCGAGCGATAAGACAGAACGGGAACTTCCCGTGAGTCTTCAGGCGGAATAGGGATAGCCCGTGAGTCTCACAGACATATGAATGGTTATTGTGTATTGTATGTTATGTGATGGATCGTATGGTATTTTGAGGAAGTCACTAAGCTCTGTGCTTACCCTTTCCCTATATAAACTACTGTTTCAGGTACATCAGGTACCATGGATGGCAAGGCGTGACGTGTATACACTGTGCTGCTTCATTGGAGGACTGTTTTTGAATGGATGTTCCACTATGTTGTGATTTCATTAACTTTTGTTAATCCTGGGATGTTTTCATTAAACTTATAAGTTATGGAATTTTGTCAAAATTAATTAAGTGGCTTTACTTATATTGAAGTGTTCGTTTAAATTTTTTTTAATTTTACCCTAAAATTTTGGGATGTTACATATATGCATATAAATATACATGTACAGATCATATACATATATAGACATACAAATAGTAATACCTTTGAAAGACACATATTTATGAAAAACAGCAATTCATATGCATATAGATATCTACATATGAATATGCATATACATATCATATACATATACAGATCAACAAACATTAATACATTTTAAATAGATACTTCTGAAAAATAGCAATTCATATGCATATACAGATCAAATGATATTATATTTTTAATTATTCATATATCTTATGCATATTCATATTGGTACATATATACTATGCATATCCAGATTTTACAAATGCATATATATATATATATATATATATATATATATATATATATATATATATATATATATATATATATATATATATATATATATATATATATATATATATATATATATATAATCAACAAATAATGATATAGATGTATATCAGATTTTAAATCTGCATATTCATATATATATATATATATATATATATATATATATATATATATATATATATATATCAACAAATAATTATATATATGTATAGATAAATGTTTACTTACAAATATTCCAATATTGAAGTAAAATCTTGATGGTGAGGTTGGGGCTTTCCATGTTTCTCCATAATTCATTACCATCACCCAAGCATTAATACAATCAGCCGTAACCCAAGTTTCAGGTATGAAACTCTCCAGAACAGTTCTAGTAGTAAAATTTCCATTTTGTGTTTTGAAAATGGGAAACCTGAAAAATTAAATATTTATTAGACATTTAAATTTATATAATAGTTTTGTTTATAGATAAACTTACTTTGTATCCCCGAAAAGAGCAAATACTCGATCAGTCACGTTAATTTCAAGTGGTGAGTATTCTTCACCAATTTTAAGTTGTCGCTTTTTGTAAGGTGAGCACAGATATGCTGATACTTTTGTTTTTCTTTTAAGCGGCTCATCTATTGATATAGCTAATAGAATTGCATCAACAACATCAACTTTCTCTTTAGAATGTTGTTTTTCACCAACAAAAGTAGGAAATTCCTAGGATATTCCCATATTAAAATTAGGAATCTCATCACTAATTGTATTATTTTTATCTTTCTCGCTATATAAATAGCTTTTTTCAATATCTTGTAATACCTACAACAAGTACGACGATATTGGTGAAGTTTCTTCAAACTGGATGATTTGCTTTTTCAGTATTGGAGCGTTTTCAGGTGTTTGGAAACCAACTGGTGAAGCAGGGGCTTTCAATATTTCTTCAAATTCTTTAACATCAAATTTCTTTTGACTTTCTTCAACATTCTCTTAAACATTATCTTCTTTATCAGGAACATTTCTTTGTTCATCTTTTTCAACTTTCTCTGCATCTTCTTCAACTCCTTCAACTTCTTCAACTGTTTCAACTTCTTCATCTTTTTAACAGCTTCTTTTTCAACTCCAACTACTTCTTCAACATCTTCTTTCTGAAATCCTTCAACTTCAACAGTATTTTTTTTAACATCAAATATTTCATCAAATTCCATTTTAAGATCAATGAATTCGTTTATGTTTGGGTGGTTTTCCAAACAGTAAGTTAGCATGATTTCTACATCTTTTTTGTATCGGCGTATTCTTGAAATCTTTATTGTAATGGCATCAATTTTTTCCTATAAATTTTTTGTGCATAAAAAAACTTAATATATGCATATGAATGTGCAAATGTATAAAAAATGACAGTTTTTAAAATTATTACATTAGGACCAAAATTGTAAATTAATGTAAACCACAAGGACAACATGGACCACAACTGAGTATGTGTATAGATAATTGTATGCATAAGATATAGATATATACACATGAATATACATATACATTTATATGCATATCTATAATCAAATATATGCATATAAATATGCATATGCATATTTATGCATATGCATATTTATATGTATTTGTTTTGGTCCTTGTGATTACATATTTTTAAAGTAAATTAGAGTTTTGGTCCTTGTGATTACATATTTCTAAAGTAAAAAATATGCATGTTGATAGAAATTTTTTTCAAGTAAATTACAGTTTTGGTCCTTATGATTTACTCTAAATTACAGTTTTGATCATATTTTTAAAATTCTTGTTGAAAGGACCAAAAATGTAAATAAATGTAAAACACAGGATGAAAAATGTAATTTACTCTATTTTTTAATATGTATAGGCATATGTATATAATTTTTTATATGCATACAAATATGCATATGCATATTTATGTACATATGCATATGCATGTTGATATACATAGCAAGATCAGTACAAAGACTATTTATATGCATATGCATATTTTTATACATATGCATGTTGTAAATATTTTGTGTAAGCAGTATATGTGTATAGACGTATTTCTAGACAGAAGCATCTACTTAATATTTACATTTTGATAAATGGAAAATGGGGTTATCATTTGTTTAAATCAATACCTATCAGTTTTCAAATAAAAGATGCAATTTTAACATTTGTTTTAATAGATTTTTCATACCATGCTTACATTATATATCTAAACAGTCATGATGTCAGTGATATGTGAGTAAGCTACAATCTCTACGAAAACCTAGTTGAATTAGATACATCAAAAATATTTAAAAAGTTACGAAGAGACATCTTAATTAGATTCATAAATAATTGTTTTCCACGGACATAATAATCATAAAAAGGAAACAAATATCATAACAAGTTTAAGAAACTCAAAACAAAAAGGCATGATGATATGTAAGTATAAATAAGAAAACAATACTTCTAAGATTTCCTGACAAAATAACATGCCTTTTGGTTTTGGGCTCCTCAATCACATCATGAAGTTTGCTTCCTTTTTATGCAAATTAATATGTCATCGTAAAAAACAATCATAAATTGCCTGCATTCAGACATCACTTTACTTTTTAAATAAGATATATTCAGCCCAACATAGGTTTTCATACAAATTGTAGCCTACTCAAATAACTATTAGTCATGAAATATTAAAACATATCATCATTGCATGAAAAAAACATATATTAAAATAAATATTAAAATTTAGCTCAATCTTTGAAACCCAACAAATATTGATTATAAGAGATGGATAACCTCATTTTCAATTTATAGAGAATGCAAATGTATATATTAAGTTTTCATAACTATTTGTCAAAATACACATGCTAATTATAGGGTAGCGTGATGTGTTTTATATGCATATATTCAGTGTTTGTATTTTTAAATGTGTACTATATTTAGGTGGTATATTAACATTAATCTGTGTATAGTGATCATGTACATGTGCACACAATGTAAATGGTATGCATATATGTTTATTATCATACATTTAACATTAATATGTAATATACCTCAATTGTTGGTTCCAATTTACACTTTTTTGTTGTAGGAATCTCTTCTTCTTCCAATTTATCTTCTCTTACTTTCTTCACCTTTGCTGGTTTATAAAACTTTTTTTGTTTCATATCTTAATTGTTCTAGAAGTTGATTGTTGGAATTTTTTTCAAATCAGTTTTCTTGGATCCATCATATGTTGATTTTAATGTTTGTATAAAAGCAAGTTGCATGAAAGTAAATTTTGTTAATAGTTTTCAATAAATTAAAACAGTTTAATAGATTATAAAATGCTTACAAGTAAAATTGCTACTGGTCCTGCATAAAAACTGTTGGATTGGGTGTCTAAGCCATGACTTATAATTGTATTTATCTTGTTAATTGAAGCAAAGTCCATTTAGGTTGCCCTCATAGCTGGAGGATAGATGTAGAGTTCAATAGAGAGAAAGGTTTGTTTATTAATTGTTTAATAAATCAATAGAAATAAATAAATAGTTTATTAATATATTTAAGTGTTAATATATTAATTAGAAACTATAATAATTAATTAAGATTTAATCTATAATTAATTGGATTTAATTTAGTGATTAAATTAATTAATTAAAGGTGTAAGGACTGGTTTGTATTTACTCAATAGTTGAATAACTGGCAAAGAGAAGTCCAGGGACCAAAAGTGGAGCCACCCTTGGAGGCTTCTCTAGGGTTGGCGAAAACCCTAATTAGGGTTTAGGGATCTGGTCCAAGTGGTCAACAGGCTTGCCCACTTGGAGGCTCCTTAGGGTTTCAGGTGTAACCATAGGAGGCTATAAAAGGAACCCTCTGGCTCCTCATAATTCACGCCTCCCTCTCTCTGTGATTACTTTGCTGGAATCTTCTCTCCATTGCTTGGGTGTGACTTGCATTTGAGGCAGGATCATTTTGCTGCTAGCTCCAAGAACAAGATCAAAAGGTTGGTTAATTTCTTATTTAATCTTTAGAAATAATTGTTGGCTTTAGGATTTTAGTTTATTATCTTCATGAAGAAAACATAGATCGTATTAGGGTTGCATGTGAACCATAGGAATTATTTGTTCATTGATTGTATAGAAAAACCCTTCAGTGGTATCAGAGCTTAGGCTTGTTTTCTTATGAATTGATATAAACTACTTGAATGATTCTTGCCTTGAGTGTTTTTGCAAAAAACCCTCTTAGAATGGCCTAAATTTCGTTGCCTAGGCTAGGGTTTCCTAACCCTAGCCGCCACCCCCTTGGATCCCCTTTATTTGCTTGCCTTTTAAGTTGGTTGTTATTTTTGGTAACTGTATCTTCAAGATAACTGGAACCCTTAAACCCTATCTAGCAAATTTCGAACCTTAGGGGTTAAGATAGGTAAAATTAATTTGATTAATTCATAATATCTATCTTAGATTTAATTAATTTAATTAATTGTTAATTAAAAGATAAATTAAATCAGCTTAAAGGATTAATTTAAAATTTTCGAAAAAATAGAATAAATTAGCGAAAATTCTGAATAAATTAATTCTAAAATATTTTAATAAGATTAAAATATATCTTATATATTTATGATTAAAAGTTAATACTTATATATAAGATTAAATGGTTAGTCTTACCGCTAGTAGGCCTCATTCACAAAACTGTCCTATAAAGAGGGTATAAGGCGACTGCCTATAAAATGGTAGTCTAATGGGTGTCCACTCTCACCCACCGCTCTCCTGGCCAGTCTAGTGTCGTTAGCCGAACGGGTTTGATAGAACCGCTAAGCCTCTTAAAAGTATAATGCTATAATTGAAAGTACTAGAACCTCAAACAAATCCCAATCTAGTTACTTTAGGTTTAAAAATGTGAATTGGTGCTAATCCATGAAATTACACATTGCAATTTGTGAAACATTGGTGGAGCGTGTGTGGTTAATCGGCACACCAATAGGGGTTCACAAAGACTTGCAATGGGTTTCTCGATTTTGTCATTATTAACGGAGCATGTGTGGTTAACCGGCACGTTAATTAGAGATGGCAATTGACTTCGAGAGTACCAAGCTAATTTGCATGGTTATTCACACCCGGTTTGTTATCCTCAGCATCCCAGTCACAAATAGTGGGGCACATCCGAGACTAAATGACACGCCTTGGTCGTCGTGCGGTCAAAAATAAAGAAAACCTAACACACACTAGTACAGTGGTAGTCAGGGTCGATCCGCGGGAGCTTCGTGGTTAGACTAAATGACAGATTACCAACTAGTAGTGTCACGCTACAGTCGGAGGATCTAGTTTCTAAGTGCTCAACTATCAAAAAGCAATCACCAAACAAAGTCAAGCCAAGCATAAGCTATACTCAACTCAACTAACCTAGTCACTTTCTGAAGTCAGAAGTGCATCTCTGAATCAGAAGCAAACAAAGGCATCCAAACCAAACAAGGCATAACCTAACTAATAACTATGGTTCTGACTGAACAGCTACTAGCTAAAGTTCAATGCCCAAAAGTAACCTAATTGGCTACTGATTTCAGCAAAGGAAAGCAGTTCCAAACAAGGCTAAAACAAGATCCAAACACAATTCAAACAATCCATACACAAACAAGCATCCAAAATACCAAAATACTCATAAACCAAGTTTAATTGTAACCAAATGCTTTCATTAACCAAATTCAGATTCCAAACATCAAAACAGTAACTAAATACTACTAAAACATAAACCTAAGCTTGGTATCAATGGTTGTCACTCCCAAAGATACAAACCAAAGCTTACACATGTCTAACTAAATGAAAATAAAATCCAAAACATGAAAATACCACTTGAGAAGTTGCTGGAACGAAATCTAGGTGTCAAAGAGCTTCAAGGTCGATTTTACACCCGGTCTTTGCTCGTGTTTTTGGCTGGAATTGCCTCTATTTATATTTGCAAATTTCCCGCAGCCGCGCCGCGCAGATGAAGAATCCGCGTCGCGCGTACTTATCTTTTCCCGTTTTTTCGTCATTTTAATGTGTTACACCGCCTTAAGCCCGCGTCGCGCGTTTCATAGATCCGCGGCGCGCGTACGTGTTTCCTTGATTTTTCATTCTTTTCCAAACTTCTTCCTTTTGCACGCTTTTAGTCCCTGTTTCCATTCTTTTCTTCCAAACAAGTCCTGGCACGAAAAGTGAGAATACCTAGACATATTTGATATAATTTTATCAAGAACAGGGCTCAACAACGCCTAAAATACTTGATATTACTAGGCGTTGTCACTAAACATGTCAATGAATAGTTCAATGTGTCTCAACAGATCTAGGAATTTCATAAGATGAAATTGATAAGTGTATTATCTACCTTAATGACCATTATGTTGTGATTATGGCATCCCTCTTCACACCATAGTTGGGGCATTTTGGGTCCTAACCTTAATAAATAATATATTGGGTAATTATTTAAAAGGATTAATTATACTAATAAAATTCTGTTTATTGTAGATGTATGAATCAAGTGTCTATTCTCCTCCCTCTCCTCCTTCACCCATTTCTGAGAGCATCAGAAAGCACCTGCTAAATATGGAAAGGCTAACTGGCGTTAACTGTAAGGAATGGCTTTGCAATTGGAGACGGGTTCTCGTCATTGCTGGCAAGTCTCATCTCACCGAGTATCCGATCCCGGTTCCACCGGAACAAGTCATCATAAAGAGTTCTTATGATGAGCGTAACTTCTTAGTTGATGAATCCGAACAGATTCGTGACCTCATGCTACTGACCATTGACCCCGAGTTCCGTAAGGATTTTCAATCCTTGGGGCCATATGAGTTAATGCAATCGGTTGAGGAAAAGTTCCAAAAACCGGTTGAAGAGGAACAAGCTAGGATCTTCAAAAGACTTGCAGAGTGTAAGTTAAAAGAAGGAAGTAGCATCGATTTACATGTTCTTCAGATTGAAGCATACATAGGCGAATTGTACAAACTTGGTTATTCCATGAGTCAGGAGTCGAGTGTTAACACTCTACTCGCTTCACTGACCAGTAAGTACGATCTGTTCATTCAGACGTA
This sequence comes from Cichorium intybus, assembly GCA_023525715.1. Lineage (NCBI taxonomy): Eukaryota > Viridiplantae > Streptophyta > Magnoliopsida > Asterales > Asteraceae > Cichorium > Cichorium intybus. The sequence goes on from CM042010.1 coordinate 82,243,844, forward strand.
TAGAAAGGAAGACCAGAAAAGGACCTTAATGGAAATGCATCCACTGTTGACTTTATACGAGTCACTCTTGGACAGGCATAGCTCCAATGGTTCAACTACTTCTGGATTAAGTCCAATGAAAAGACGCAGCAAGAAACGATCCAGATCGTCTAGACATGTCTTAAACTGGGAATCCACAAAATCGGATACAGTCGCGGAAAGATTGGAAGACGCCCCAAGGTCAAAATCTTTTGAAAGCTCAGGTATATCTAAAAACCTCAAAACTCCTGTTCCATAATTCCTTGATGCATAAATTGATAGTCACATTTTGGTTTGTATGCAGGGAATCAGTAGGGTACGAGACATTGGCGTATAGGAGCACATTTGGATTGGATTTCCGGCTCATGCAGTTTTGAAGTTTAGTTAGATATTGAAATATTGTTATTAGCTTTTCATATGCGTATGACATTGTCTATCATATAGTACATTGTTCAAGGATTTTGTTTTTAATAAAATTGTCGTTTAATTTCTTTTAACATCTGTTATTTGAAATTATCCTTGAAATGTTGTATGATTCTGTTGAATGCATGATTGATGATAACTTGAATATTGAATGCATCCAAAGTGTTTGGATCTTAGGAATTGTGTCCCTTATGATTGTTAAGATAAATATTATAAGAATCAATTCAACCAAAGGTCCAATTGGACAGGACCTTGGAATCACTTGACTTAGAGTCACTTGATGAGTTGAGTTCTTAATGTGTTAAGAAATAAATCAACCAAAGATCCAGTTGGACATGACTTTGGAATTATTTGACTTAGAGTCAGATGATGATTAAGTTCTTTATAAAGCACATGTGGCAAGAAATGAATCACCCAAAGATCCAAAGGATATGATTTTGGAATCAGGTGACTTAGAGTCAACTGAAGATTGCAAGTCTTGAACAGAATTAACAAAGTCATAAGTTTACATAGAGATGTAAAAGAGATCAAGAATAGGAGCAACGAACACATTAGTTGCTGTGTACTGCTCGAATCCTCAAATAGAACACAATTGGTTGTACTCTGCGATATTTGTCAATCGGTATGACAAATATGGTTTCGCTTATCAGAATAAGTGATTGAATTGAAACCTTGAACAGTTCAAGGACTTCAAAGGAAGTATAAGACCCACAGAACCTGAGTGACAACATAAACTGGGAAAATGTTTCACAGTTTATTCCCTTCCAAGAACATTAATAGTTATAATGTGTCTTAGGGAAGATGATGGAGCTTTGGTCGAAACAGTTCGATCCTCAATGTATGAGATACATTGTCAATTAGTTTCCGATACATTGAATACTAAACCAGTCAGACCATATTCCAACCACATCCTTCGACTAAGTAGGTTTTGCAGACAATGTCTGAAATGTAAAGCTGGGATTGTCCCACTTGTACATTAAAAGTCCAGGGTCTTATAGTGTTCGTCCGAACCACATGACTAGCCTGAACCTAATCAGAAATGTCGTTTCACTAGCTATCCCGCTGTACCTGGAAAAGAAAGAGCTCTTTTAGAAAGAACTCATGTTCTAAGGAAACAGTGGGAGTTGGGACAGTCCTGAATGAGTTCAGGATTAGGCAACTGAAATAACCTTTATTCATCACTAGGCTTAGAGCAGAAATCAGATTTTTGTTTTAAGTTCTGACATTATCGTCCCTTGACCAGTAGTACTGATCACCATCATAAGTAGTTATTATCAGGGTGACATACCGATTAGTGGTAAAACACTATAGTTAGTACGGATTTTCAATCTGACTACTTGGAAGCACTGGTGAGCCCGGTTGCTGCCAATTAAGAGAACCTTAGGACGAGATACAGTCTATGTGACAATTTGATTGATTTTACAACTGGTCTAAACCAGTGGGAGTAATCATCAAAAGAAACCAACATGGACAGAAACATACATTTAGAACATCTGGTTGAGTGAGACGATACTCAGAGTCAAGTAATTGACTCCGAGAGAAGCACTCTCAATAGAAGATGAAATCTGAAAGGATACTGTATAATGTAAGTCGTTAGTGGAGCGCGTGTGGATCACCGGCACAATAATGGGGACTCACGAAGAGTATGCCAGTATAAAGGTACGTGGGCCTGGGATTACGCCATGGGCATCTCGCAAGAAACGATATTCAGATTCTCAAAATATGTCAAAGGATTGGATTTTGAGAAATGGCTGAAAGATTTCCCTTAAAATGTCAGAAAGGTTTGGATTCTCAAAATATGCCAAAAGTTCTGGATTTTGTGAATAGTCCATAACTGTGTCAAAGCCAGTGGGAGTGTCGCTGTTATCTACTATCTCCATATGTGAGTTACATAATGTTTCTAGGAAACGTCTCTTTTCATTACAAAGTGTAATGACTTGGTGTTAAGAAACGGACCACTATGAAAGACTTAATAAAGATACGGCATGCACGGGTGGTTATAAACGTCTATGAGATAGATCGAAACTCTACCAAAGTGATCTTGATGAGACTCAAGATGCATTGCCCTAGGAAATAGTTTTCTGTCATTACAAAGTCTAATGATTTGGCATGAGAGATATAAAAGGTGCAACATACTCACATAATACATTAACATATATATCAGATAGATGATGTCATCAGTATAGACTTGGCCATAGTAAGCATGATCTTGATAAGATTCAAGATGCATGGAAAAGAGTCTCCAAAAGGAAATAGTTATTGAAAATCATGATACAAGGATTATAACTAATCCTTAGATTCCAAAAGAGTTTGGAATAGGATTGGATCGAATCCAACAAGTTTCTTGGATCGATCAGAAGTGTCATGAACATGTCTTGATGACTTAATGCTTAGAGCATAGTGAGTCAGATTCAGGATATGACCTGGCTGGGAATACTTAATGGATTTTGTACATACGTGAGAAATCATTGGAAAATGATTTGGGGAGAATGTTGATAACAAATTGAAAAGAGTTTTTAAAATAAGGACTTAATGGTTAAAGAATTTCGTTGGCATTCCGATGGAGCGTGTGTGGCTCACCGGCACATCGTAACACCTCGAAATAGTCTTAGGGTGCAGTCATGTGGACTAAAGATCCCGAGAACCATGGAAAGTCACAGTACATAGAATGGACTTGTTAGTGAGAATAATGGTATGACCAAAATTGAAATATCATCGGAAGGATATCCGATCGGATGAAGTGTATTAATGTATAACATTTGAATACATAGACAGAGTGAAAGGTCAAGTAGACATAGATACATAACACGAATTAAATAGTTTAAAAGAAATCTAGAAACCGATAATAGTTTTATGTAAAATCCAACTTGGTGATTACCTCGTGGAGACTTGGTAATTAGGCAAGAGTAGCCACCAGTCAGATTTTATGTTTCAATTTGTAGATTGTCTAAGGAGTTAGACATTGCAGTAAGACTGCTACAGCGATCACGAGTACTTAGAAATAGAGATTTGAGTATTGGATAAACCCACACTCAATAGATTGCTTCATGGATTACATCACGAGCAATGTTGAGACGATAATATCGTATGATCTTGAAGCGAAGACATATGAGTTGAAATTTACGAGTCGGTTGTGCATTGATAATGTGAAAACGCATCGGTAACTCGATGTTATAAAACGCATTGTTGTGTACGACTTTGACAAATAAAAGACACATGCATATGAGTCAAAGCATATTCGTTCCTTGACCCTGATGCGAAATAGATATTTGTAGGCCTCTCGATGATTTTGAAGTTGACTAAAGTGCTGGCCAGCCAAGACTAAATTGATGTGTTCAATTAGAAGTCTTAAAGTCATAAGCAGAATCGGAGATCGGGAAACAGAGTATCGGACAGAGATTGATCTCAATCCATGTCTCGTGTCTGAAAATATCCTGTTGGACGAAGGATCATATGATCACTTATCTTTGGAAAGAACTGACTAGGTCAGAGTTCAGGACAGTTTTTGGGAAACTGATATTAATCAGAAGGTAAACCGACAATTAAAGTCATAGACTTATCCAAGTGGGAGACTGTTGGATTAGGTGTCTAAGCCATGACTTCTAATTGTATTTATCTTGTTAATTGAAGCAAAGTCCATTTGGATTGCCCTCATAGCTGGAGGATAGATGTAGAGTTCAATAGAGAGAAAGGTTGATTTATTAATTGTTTAATAAATCAATAGAAATAAATAAATAGTTTATTAATATATTTAAGTGTTAATATATTAATTAGAAACTATAATAATTAATTAAGATTTAATCTAGAATTAATTGGATTTAATTTAGTGATTAAATTAATTAATTAAAGGTATAAGGACTGGTTTGTATTTATTCAATAGTTGAATAACTGGCAAAGAGAAGTCCAGGGGCCAAAAGTGGCGCCACCCTTGGAGGCTTCTCTAGGGTTGGCGAAAACCCTAATTAGGGTTTAGGGATCTGGTCCAAGTGGTCAACAGGCTTGCCCACTTGGAGGCTCCTTAGGGTTTCAGGTGTAACCCTAGGAGGCTATAAAAGGAACCCTCTGGCTCCTCATAATTCACACCTCCCTCTCTCTATGATTACTCTTCTGGAATCTTCTCTCCATTGCTTGGGTGTGACTTGCATTTGAGGCAGGATCATTTTGCTGCTAGCTTCAAGAACAAGATCAAAAGGTTGGTTAATTTCTTATTTGATCGTTAGAAATAATTGTTGGCTTTAGGATTTTAGTTTATTATCTTCATAGAAGAAAACATAGATCATATTAGGGTTGCATGTGAACACTAGGAATTATTTGTTCATTGATTACATAGAAAAACCCTTCAAAAACTGCTATCATTTTTTCTCTTCCAATACTTTTTGGACCCTCTCAAAGCATCCAAAACAAATTTGCACCAGTTGACATTTGAAATGTCAACTTTGCCAACCAATTTGTTAACAATTTTTGTTAGGCAAATTTCTCTTTTTTGTAATTTGCAAAGACTATTTGTAAATAAAACAAGAAAATTTAACTTGAATAACATTCCATGATCTGATGTACTCTTGATCTTCTGTGCAATATCTTTTTTGCTTAGCTTTCTGAAGTCTTTGAACTGCTTCTGGAACTTTTGAACTAATGGATGTGTATCAGGGTGTTCTTCCAAATCTTTGAAATATAGATCTCCTTTAGGAATTCTCAGTAAATCATATTATTAGATCTATACTAATTTTTATGTTACCATCACTTGTTCTAATCAACAGTTTTTCATCATCAAAAAGATCAACTAGCTTATACCCTAATTTTGTTGGTATAACATCCAGTTTTATGTCTAACAAATATCCAAAACTTATATTCTTGACTGTTTCTTTCTGCTTTTTGTTTAATGTTTCAAGGACATTTAAAAATTGGGTTGGTGTTTGCCTTGTATGAATAATTCTATCTTTGTGAACTGATTTTTTTTCAACTCTTTATTTAGTTTCTTCAAATACAATATTCTGTTTCTTCAAATCGATTTGTCTTTTTGATTTTTTTGATTTTTTTTCTTTTGAAATAATAGTGGTCTTTGTCATTTTGGACCCTACAATATTTTTTCAAAACACATATCTGAGTGTTTATATGTAGATACATATTAGGACCAAAATTGTAAATTAATGTAAACCACAAGGACCATAGTAAGTTTATGTATTGTCGATTTGATTTGTTTCGTTATCGCTACAACGCTATATGTAGAATTACAAACTTTTACTGGTATTCAGAAATTGAACATCCATTTTTCTATTTGGTGTTCTTACGATAAATCTGTTATGTACATTTTGTCATCGATTTTCTAGGTTGTATTAAATCGCTTTTGGTCCTTATGATTACATATTTATTAATTAAATTATAGTTTTGGTCATTGGGATTACATATTTTTAAAGTAAAAAAATATGCATGTTGATACAAAAAGATTTCAATTGAATTACAGTTTTGGTCCTTGTGATTTACTCTAAATTCCACTTTTGATCCTATTTTTAAAAATCTTGTAGAAAGGACAAAAAATGTAAGTAAATATAAAACACATGGATGAAAACTGTAATTTACTCTCTTTTTTAATATTTATATGCATATGCATATAATTTTTTATATGCATATTTATGTGCATATGCATATGTATGTTGATATACATAGCAAGATCAGTACAAAGACTATTTATATGCATATACATATTTATATGCATATGCATGTTGTAAAGATTGATTTTTGTATTTCATATGTAGATATATATTTTTAATAGTTAATTACAGTTTTGGTCATTGTGATTTACAATAAATTACAGTTTTGATCCTATTTTTAAAAATCTTGTATAAAGGACAAAAACTGTAAATTAACGTAAAACACAGGGATCACAACTGTAATTTACTCTATTTTTATATGTAGAAACATATTTTTAGATAAAATTACAGTTTTTAAAAATATTACATTAGGACCAAAATTGTAAATTAATGTAAACCACAAGGACCATAGGGACCACAACTGAATATGTGTATAGATACTTGTATGTGTAAGATATAGACATACACACATGAACATTCATATACATTTATATGCATATCTATAATCAAATATATGCATATAAATATGCATATGCATATTTATGCATATGCATATTTATGCATATGCATATTTATGCATATGCATATGCATATTTATTCATATGCATATTTATATCCATATGCATATTTATATGCATATGTTTTGGTCTTTATGATTACATATTTATAAAGTAAATTACATTTTTGGTCATTGTGATTACATATTTTTAAAGTAAAAAAATATGCATGTTGATACAAATTTTTTTCAAGTGAATTATAGTTTTGGTCCTTGTGATTTACTCTAAATTCCACTTTTGATCCTATTTTTAAAAATCTTGTAGAAAGGACCAAAAATGTAAGTAAATGTAAAACAAAGGGATGAAAACTGTAATTTACTATATTTTTTAATATGTATATGCATATGTATATAATTTTTTATATGCATATGCATATTTATGTGCATGGGCATATGCATGTTGATATACATAGCAAGATCAGTACAAAGACTATTTATATGCATATGCATATTGTAAAGATTGATTTATGTATTTCATATGTAGATACATATTTTTAAGAGTAAATTACAGTTTTGGTCCTTGTGAGTTACAATAACTTACAGTTTTGAATTTTACATTCTTGTGTTTTCTGTTCAGAGTCTTGAGTGTGTTGGTCTTGTGTATCTTTGTTTTCTTGAGTTTTCTGAGTTTTCTTGGTCTTGTGTATCATCAGTATCATCTTCTTCTATTAGCACCGGATCATCTTTTTCATTTTTGAATCTCTTTAAGCTTTTTTTCAAAAGCCTTTCACTTTTTCCTCTCACCATTTTTTGAAACAAGAAAGTTTATGTAACCTGTAACAATTGAAATAACAGTTTTTAATAAACATGACATATTATTAATAACTCTTAAAAATACTAATTTAATGATTACTAATTTTCGTTAATTTGTACTACAATACTCATTTAATGACATATTATTAATAAGTATCTTTAAATTCCTAAAAACCCATTTAATGACACTTTTTGAGGGGTTTGGTTTGACATTGAGTTTGTACAATGGTCATTAACTGTCATTTAGACTATTCATGCAGCATACAAGACAAAGAACAATTCACATTTACTGCTTAGTATTTACTGTAGACAACACTATATTAGAAAAAAATGACAATCAGGCCTGTTGAATAATGTTTTTATGTTTTTATGTGACCATCACTGAAATAAGTCGAAATGTTTTTTAACAAATATTATCAGTATTTCAGGTTGCATGGATTCAAGATTGAACAAGATAAAAAGAAAATATTCTTAAAATCAAAGAATTTTTCCAGCCACAGCAATCACGACGCGACAGACACCACAGTCGCGATGTGAAGAAAAACAAAACACAGGAGTTCAGATTGCTACAGCAATCGCGACGCGACGGGAAGCCTGGTCGCGACGCGAAGCCCAGTAAACGCGACACCACCAACTTTTCAATCGCGAGACTACCAACACAACGCACTAACCAGTGGCCGACCAAAAGCAACATGACAAACGCACCCTCGCAACGTGACGGAAGCCCCGGTCGCAACGCGAAGCCTGTTCTCAGCAACTATAAATAAGAAGCTCACCTCTTGCCATTCACACAACACTCAATAATACCTTACACATATACTCACATATACTCAAAGAAACCCACGACCAAACACCTCAAGACACTCAAATTTCTGAATCTTTCTACAAAAACCAAACCATATAACCGCAAGAAACAAAACCTCCTCCCGACACCAAACTTCAAACCTCTAAACAACCTCTACCCGACACCAAACAAAACCTCCACCCGACACCAAACCCATACAGCACCAATACAACTACAATACACACATACAAGCAAACCCACGTCCAAATCAACACAAAACCGAAGAAATACGATTTCAGCAAGAAAAACCGAGCAAAGAACAAGAATCGACACTTCAAAGAAAATCACCATCTTCATCTGCTATCGATAAGTTCTTTTGAAATTATAATTCCAATAATTTACCTGTGCTGTTATTGATTTATTTAAACCTGTATAAATCAATTGTACTAAAAATCCAAGACATACAAATTGAACCGTGACAACAACGAAAACATATGTGGACTGTATTTAACCAAGACATCTAACTTCTAACTTCTAACTTCTAACCTTTTTATTTATTGTAAAAACACTTTATCGTTGATAATGACGTTTATTACATCTAACCTCTAACTTCTAACATTTACTTTATTTACCGCTTTCTGTCCTTTTAAATACTGTCTAGATTAAATTTACCGCTTTATTTTATTTATTTACAGCTTTCAGTAACTTAGTTTTAGTTTATATTTATTCCGCAACTCTTATTTATTCCGCATATTATAGATAAAATACATATCTGTCACATAGTAATCGGCTTAAAAACCTTATTCGTGGAGATCAGTTATCGTATTTTCAACAATTGGTATCAAAGCTCGTGTGATTTAGTCTGAAATTTTTGTCGAAAACTTTTGTGTAGCGTTTTTATAAACCACCAATAAGTTTTCTTTAAAAATTTCATCTTAATATCACTTGTTCAAAAAAATTATATAAAAAAAAAATTAAAAAAAAAACAACTAAAAATGTCTTCCGCAAACTACTCAAACATAAATTCTGTATCTATTGCTAACAGTATAGGTTCAGGTACTCGAGCACCCATTCTTATTCCTGAAGAATATAAATCATGGGTAGGTCGTATGAATCTTCATCTCAACTCTATAAGTGAAGATGTGTGGAAATGTGTAGACGGATCTCTACCAGATAACATGACCTCTCTTACGAGTAACTTGGATATACTGAATGAAAGGAAGAAACTTGAACTTCAAGCCAAAAAGGAACTTGTGTTTGGAATACCCCACAGTATTCTAAGCCAAATGAATGATATAATCCTTTTAACTGCAAACCAAATTTGGCAAACTTTGAAAAATCGTTTTGAAGGAAATGAGAGAATCATTGGAAACAAGAAAACATCTGTTTTAAACGAATTTGACAACTTCAAGATGTTTTCACATGAGACCATCCATGATGCTCATGACAGGTTCAATCTCATTACCATCAAAATGAATAATTTAGGCATCAAAAAGTCACAGCATGAGATAAACCTCAAATTTTTAAACAACCTTTATGAAAGCTGGAAAATGGTCAAACTCATCATTCAGGGAAATCCAGCAATTCATACTGAATCTTTGTACAATCTGTACGGAGAATTACAATCGTATGAATCCTCGATTGACCCACCAACGTCTACTTCTTTTGGAGGACCACTTGCTCTGTTGTCAACATCCTCTCAAAACCAAACACATTTTCTTGATCAAAGTCAAATTGATTTAAATCAAAACCAAGCTTTTTTAAGTAATTCTTGTGACTTGTCTGATCCAAATAATGAAGCTGATTACCAATAATTGTGCGCTTTGGTAGCAAACACTAATCTCGAAAGATTTTTGCCACATCATAATCAATCAAACTTCAGACCAAATTTTCAACAAAGATCCACTTCTGGACAAAACTTTCAGAATCGTGGATTTCAAAATAATCACAACTCTTATAATAACCAAAGTTCCGGATCTCAGCAAAATTATTCAAAACCATCTCAACAGAAACAAACTCAAGCATCTGAAAGACCACCCGTTAAGAGCCAAAAGGCTGACAATAACGATGATGATGATGACGTAATCATTTGTCACAAATGCAAAGGACTAAATCATTATGCCCGAGATTGTCGAGCCAAAGTCAAGGTCAAAGACTCAGCTTACTATGCTCAAAAAGCCGAAGAGCTAAAGAAACAAGAAAAGAAAGCAAAGCAAAGGCTTTGATGGCATTCTACGAACCTAGCGTGGAACACTGGCCAACTTCTGATGATGAAACAGATACTGAACCAGCTCAGTCAAACTTCTGCTTCATTGCTGACAATGAACCAACCACAAGAGCTCCATATGTCATCGATCAGGTATGGTCTATGATCTCAGATCTCGGTCTTTCAAGAACACCATTTGAGTCCCACATGACTAAGATTGAGAACAGTCTAAAAGCTGATCTCAGACTGTATCATGACACAATAGTCAAATATGACATCTACAAATCTGAATTACAAACCTTGCAACTCAGATTTGGAGAATCAACAAGGACTAGAGACAAACTTGAAAGAGACATTGAACGAAAATCTGAAGAAAATAATCACGTCCTAGAACAATTAAATGAAGCTCTAAAACAAAAAAGGGACTTAGAAATAAAAAAATCAATCTGTTATTTCATCTGAAATAAAAGATACCTTAGAAAAGGAAGTCCTTCAGTTAAAACAAAAAAATCAAGATTTAACTGACACAAACACTAGTTTAATTCTAAAACTAGATGATTCTTCAAAGCAAATCAAATTTCTTGAATCCGAAAATCAAAGATTTCAAGGAAAACTGGATTCTATCAATATTGTCAGAAAATTGAGTGATGATGTTTTTACTAAAGCAAACAACTTAGGAACTGGCAAAATTGATACGAATTATAAACCAAGAATAGGAAGAGAATCCTTTGAAAATGAAAAGACTGAAAAGAAAAATGGGAAAATTTGTGAAAACTCTAAATCGCCTCTACCAGATTTTTTTCTTATCTACCAATGAGGACGATTCAGATGATGAAACAATTATCAACTGCAGCCTAGATGATACTTTTTTCAACAAGTCATACAAAAGAGTTGTAAATTCTGAATCAGACTCTGCTAGTTCAGTAACTCATCAATTGAGATCTACTAAACTAACAAAGAATGATGGCACAATCAAACTTGAAAATTTCTTAAATGGAGAAAATTCTGATCATTAAAATGGTAGTACTTCTGCTCCAACTGTCTTTCCCTCTTTAAACTCAACCTTTATTGGAAAGAATAGTCTGGGACAAAAGTATTCAAAGAAACAACAGACAAATAAACAACCCATTCAATCTGTCTTTAAACCAAAAGAACAAAACAAGCCCAAAGTTGTCAAAGAAACCCAAGAGAAACCTTTGAAACCAGTCACTGTGCCACAAAAACAAACCTTTAATCCAAAACAAAAACCTTTTCAAAAACCAATTCAAAATCGCTTTCAAGAGATAAACTTCAATCTCTCAGGGAACTTTCAGAGACCATCATTTCACCAAATTCCATTCCATCATCATAATGTTTTTCAAAATCATCAAAATCCCAGATACAAAGAAAGGTCATCAAACAGAACCTCACATATAGGATACTTTTCACAAAATCAAAAATCGTTTCAAATGACAGGTTTTCAAAGACAAATCTCACTTTGGGAAAATCTAATAAATCAACTTAAACCTCAACCATTCTGTCCAATCAACAAATATTACAATGATTCCAAATTATCAAAAACCATTAACAAATCAGGACCCACCATGGTTTGGGTACCTAAACTTTCTGTCTAATTGCAGGCACTTTGTGCTGGAGAGCCCAAGGATGGCACATGGTATATCGATAGTGGTTGCTCCAAGCATATGACAGGAAACCAGAGCTTTCTACGAGACTTCAAACCCACAGAATCCAAACAAGATGTTACTTTTGGAAATAACATGACTGCAAGAATCAAAGGTTATGGAAACATAACAAATGATCACTTCACCATCAAGAAAGTAGCCTACGTTGACAGCCTGAAACACAACCTAATCAGCGTATCACAACTCTGTGACAACAATCATGAAGTTCTTTTCACCAAACAACGAAGCATAATCATGGATGCCAAGACCAAAGCAATTCTAGTAAATTCTGATCGTCTAGGCAACATGTATCCACTAGATATGGACCTTATCTATGGAAAACCAGATATCTGTCTCTTATCCAAAGCTTCGGCTGATATTAGTTGGTTGTGGCATCGTCGTCTTTCCTATCTCAATTTCGGCTACATCAACAAGTTGATTGCAAATGATCTTGTTCGCAGACTGCCACTTCTGAAACTTGATAATGAAACTCTTTGTGCAGCTTGTGAAGGAGGAAAATTGTCCAAATCCTCTCATAAAAGCATTTCTGAATCTAGTGTTTCCGAACCACTAGAATTACTGCACATTGATCTTTGTGGCCCTGCAAAAACCCAAAGCATAAAAGGGAAGAAATACATCCTTGTTATTATTGATGGATACTCACGCTTTACTTGGGTTTTCTTTTTAAGGCTAAAGTCAGAAGCACCTGAAGAAATGATCAACTTCATCAAACAAATTGAATTAAAGCTCAAACGACCGGTTCGAAGAATCCGAAGTGACAATGGTTTAGAGTTCAAAAACATAACTCTAGACTCATTTCTCAAAAACAAAGGCATCGAACACAACTTCTCAGCCCCTTACACTCCTCAACAAAACGGCGTTGTTGAAAGAAGGAACCGAACTCTGTGCGAAGCTGCAAGATCAATGCTTATCTTTGCTGATCTACCACAATACTTCTGGGCAGAAGCAATAGCCACAGCTTGCTACACTCAAAATCGTTCCTTAATCCATAAACATCTTCATAAAACACCATATGAAGTCATTAACAACCGAAAACCAAACATCAAATTCTTTCATATTTTTGGTTGTCGATGCTTCATAAAGAATAACAAAGATCACCTTTCAAAATTTGAATCAAGATCAGACGAAGGAATTTTCCTTGGTTACTCTTTTACCTCAGCTGCTTATCGAGTACTGAACAAACGTACTAGAGTAATTGAAGAAAGTACCGATATTCATTTCGATGAATTTTATGTCAGAAAATTGGATCGTGAACATTTTGGTTCTAAAATGATTGATAATATTTTTCAAAATCCAATTCAACAAATGCCTTTTACAGACATAGAAATCGATCTTGATTTACTTTTTGAACAACCCAAAACCGCTTATAATTCTGAATTTCTAACATCTTCTACTATTCCTACAGGAAATTCTGATGCAGAAACTTCACAATCAAACCAAGAAAATGCAGATCAAGTTGAGGGGGAATTACCAACACTAAATCCCTCTTTGAACACTCCCAATCCACCTGTCCAAAATGATCTCAGTGCATCATCTATGGGGGAACCTTCTTTACCCCATACTCACCCTATAATCCAAAAAGACATATCTGACAACAACCAAAATCTATTCCCAACAGAATCACCTGACCAAGAAGAACAATGGGACATAGAAACACCAATCGAAATACCTGAAAAGACTCGCCTAAACAAATGGACCAGGAATCATCCTGCAGAACAAATCATAGGAGATCCCAATTCTGGTATTCAAACAAGAGCCGCTACCTCAAATGAATGTTTATACGGAGCATTCTTATCCATGACTGAACCCAAAACCATCCATTCAGCTCTCAAAGATCCAGACTGGGTCAAAGCCATGCAAGAAGAACTAGCTGAATTCGAAAGAAACCAAGTATGGGATCTTGTTCCTACTCCTCCCGATGTTACTGTAGTAGGTTCAAGATGGGTTTTCAGAAACAAAACTGATGATCAAGGCATAGTTTGTCGAAACAAAGCAAGACTTGTCGTCAAGGGCTATTCACAACAAGAAGGAATTGACTACGATGAAACTTATGCTCCGGTTGCAAGACTCGAAGCCATTCGTATCTTTTTAGCATATGCAGCACACAAGAACTTCAAAGTATTCCAAATGGATGTAAAATGTGCATTTTTACATGGAGAGATTGCTCGCGATGTGTATATTCAACAACCTCCAGGTTTTGAAGATCCACAGTTCCCAAATCACAGTTTTAAGTTACAAAAAGCAGTTTATGGCTTAAAACAAGCACCTCGAGCCTGGTATTCAACATTGTCAACATTTCTAGAAGAATTAGGATTCAAAAGAGGTTCAATTGATCAAACTCTCTTTCGAAAATTTTTTAATAAACATCTGTTAATCGTTCAAATATATGTCGATGACATTATTTTCGGTTCTACTGATGAATCTTTGAGTATCAAGTTTGCAGATTTAATGAAGAGCAAATTTGAGATGAGCATGATAGGAGAAATGACTACTTTTCTTGGACTTCAAGTCAAACAATCCTCAGATGGAATTTTCATCAATCAAGAAAATTATGTCAAAAATCTTCTAACTCATTTTTCTCTTGACAAATCCAATACAGCAAAAACCCCAATGGCCCTTGGTTACAAATTAGATGCAGACTTAAATGGCAAGCCTGTTGATCAAAAGAAATATCGAGGAATGATAGGATCACTCCTATACCTCACAGCCAGCAGACCCGACATCATGTTTTCTACATGTGTCTGTGCCAGATACCAAGCCAATCCTATGGAATCTCATGCTATAGCTGTGAAAAGAATTTTCAAATATCTTAAAGGAACTCCATCTCTTGGCCTTTGGTATCCAGCTAACTCTGATTTTCAGCTTAACGCCTTCACCGACTCCGACTATGGAGGATGTAGACTAGACAGGAAAAGCACATCTGGTTCTTGCCAATTTCTAGGAGGCAGACTGGTAAGTTGGACTTCAAAGAAACAATCATGCGTGTCCACTTCAACCGCAGAAGCTGAATATGTAGCTGCCGCAAGCTGCTGTTCACAAGTCATGTGGATGCAAACTCAATTACGTGACTATGGCTACAAAGTCTCACAAATTCCAATATTTTGTGACTCAACCAGCGCTATTGCCATTTCTCACAATCCCGTGCACCATTCCATGACAAAGCACATCGACATTCGATATCATTTCCTCAAAGACAACATTCAAAAGGGTCATATCGAATTGCACTTCATCAACACCGAAGATCAAATTGCCGATGTCTTTACTAAGGCTCTAGACGAAACCAAGTTTCAATACTTCCTAGGCCGTCTAGGAATGTTGAATCCAGATAACATCCATCCCTAATCTCTTACTTTTTGTTTGTACAAAAGAGTGTTTACTTTCAGTCAAATAACCAAAATTTTCCAAAAACATTCAAATAACCAAAATTTTCCAAAAACATTCAAATAACCAAAATTTTCCAAAAACATCCATATAATCAAAAATCACAAAAAAAATTAGGATAAAGTTTTATCTTTTAAAGTCCTTATAAAACCATGTGATTAACATCTTCTTGACTAAATTTTCAGATACTTATGCTCGATGAATGTTCTCAGTCATATTGATTCTTAAATTAAAGTGAAGGTTCAAATCTCAAAATTTTCGTTATGAACATTCTCCTATTCCCTTTGAATTTATTTTAATTATAACGATTTTATCCATTAAGGGACATAAGATCAGGTGATTCAGATGAAAACCAAACCCATGTGAGAATTTGCGCCTCATCTTCAACTGCTAAGTGAAATTCATTTCTGTGAGCAAAGGTGTTTTCATTATGACTTATAGGATTTATACTCTTATACCGTGATGCTAGTCTCATTTTTGCTTAGATATCAAAATGACCAGGGACGATACAATCATTTTCTTATATTAGACAAACTGTCTTTTATATCACCTATCCCTATCCTCAATCAAGCCACATCAAGAAAAGATTTATCATCTTGCATAGCAAGTCTGACAAATTGAAGAAACAGCAAGTCATATGTAACGCCAAGATACTTTATTATATAATTATAATAAAAGGGTAAATTGGTCATTTTACCTTGTAAGGGTAAATTGGTCTTTTGGACAGAAAAGTATTTGGTTTGAAATAATATTTTGAGTTTTGGACTTAAAATGTTATAAAAACTGATTTTTGGTCGTGTTACCGAAAAAGGGTATTTTGGTCATTTGACCAAGTCAACGACCAATTATGTAAAAATATTGTTGGTTGTGGCAAAAATGTAAGAAATGGAAGTTTTATTGTAATAAAACTTGGTTATTGTGGTCAAAGTTCAAGAAAATGAACTTTAGGACCAAAATTGTAAAATTTTGGGGTATAAATATAGAGAGTTTGACTCTCCTCTTTGACTAGCTCATTGTGCAGCTACGGGAATGGATTTTGGAGAGCAATTTCTGCAGAGATCATGAAGCTTAATACAAGAATTGGAATCCTAGCTTGGAATTGGTGATTCCTAAGCTTTGAAGGTTAGTAAATTCACTTTCTAGCCAAGTTTTTGGATGTGTTCTTCACATGATGAACTAGAAACTGAATTTCAGTTGTGAATATGTGTTGTAATAGCCTAATGCTTCCATTGAGTCATGCTAGAAAGGACTTAACTCAAGAAAATGGAAGTAGGTTGTTATTAGTGATGAATTTGAAGTTTGGGGTTGTTAGAACTAAGAACCCTAATTCTTCATTTTGGATTGAATTGGTTGTTTTAGATGGTTGAAAACCTTGTTAAAGTATAAGGTTTTAGTCCTAGAACAAACCCCAATCGATTAAGGACTGGATTAAGGACTTAATGAGCCAAAACTGCGTGCTACAGTGCACAAATCGCGGATGGACAGGAGACATCTGCAGGAGACAGGCGCGGTGCGCCCAAACCCCTAGCGGGGTGCGCCCATGTCTGGGCGGGGTGCGCCCCTCAGACAGAGACTTTAAAATGCTAACTTTTGCTTGGCTTGTCCGTTTTAGCTCAAATTTGGACCATAGGCTCGTTATGGTCTGAAAAGTTTGGGAAAATTTTTAGATTGAGTTTCCGACCCCTCGGGGGCACTGTAGACCGATCCGAATGCCTCGGTGAATAGTAAAATTCATATAAAGTTAGTAAACGGAAAGTTTATTAACTAGGCATTATTTATAACGATATTGTATTGAACTCTAGTGTATTAGAGTCAATGTAGATGATTATTAACCTATTATCATTTGGTATATAAATGGATAAATAGGTATGGGACAAAATGGTTGTGGTGCACGCAAAGGCAAGAAACAATTGAAATTGAAACGCAGCTAGTATCCAGGTGAGTAATCTCACTGATATCATATGCGATATATGATGATTGTATTGTTACAGGTTGAAATGGCTTCGAGGGACGAAAATGACAGGTGTAAAAATATATGTAAAAGACAATACCAGATAAGCCGTGAGTCATTGCGATGACAAGAACGGAGCTGTGAGTCAATACATATATATATATAAAATAAAATGACAAGACCGGAACCAGCCGTGAGTCAATAAAATAAAATGACAAGACCGGAACCAGCCGTGAGTCAATAAAACTTATATAGACAAGACCGGAACCAGCCGTGAGTCTAGGCAACAGCGGGATTTTCCCGTGAGCCATAATTTATTCTGATAAGTCAAACCAAACTTATATAGACAACAGCGGGCTAACCCGTGAGTCTAGGCAACAGCGGGCTAACCCGTGAGCCGTTGTTTACTTTGATGAGACAAACTTATATAGACAACAGCGGGCTAACCCGTGAGTCTAGGCAACAGCAGGCTAACCCGTGAGCCACGGCAACAGCGGGCTAACCCGTGAGCCATATCTAACCGGTGCGGCCTTCGGGCTATGTCTCCGATGCGGCCTTTTGGCTATGATTTTGTTACAGGAACATGGTGTGGCCTTTTGGCTATGATATCGGGTTGTTAAACCCAGCTGGTGCGGCCTTCGGGCTATGATATTGATAATGTTTTGGTGCAGCTTACATAGCTATGACACAGGGTGCGGCTTATATAGCCATGACATATGATGCAGTCCATTGTGACTAAGAAACATGGGACAGAAACGATAGATATGATTATCTGTGCAAATAACTGATGTGGTTTGATCATTGCAGGTTGTCATGAAGTAGCCTGTAAGGCTACAAAATTAGGATGTGAAATCCTAAGAGATATATGGTCAGCCAGTAAGGCTATGAGTTTGGATTCGATATCCGAACAGATATACGAATATATTTGATACATGTTATTTGCAGAAATGGTTACTCACTGAGCTTTGTAGCTCATACCGTTGTTAAATGTCCCTGCAGGTTAGCTTGATCCTGATAGGGGAATAGATGGAGTCCGTGACTCGTGAAGTAGGACTCTTAGATGCTGTCAGTAGCAGCCCGGCTTCAAAGGAGACTACGGTATTTTATACTCTCCTTGATACGCTTGTACCCGTTTTTACTAAAATATACCCCTTTGTTATGGTTTTAAATGAAAAATTTTTCAGGGGTGTTTTGTTTTAAAAGCCGGGTGTTACAAGTTGGTATCAGAGCCGAGGTTTAAGTGAACTAGGTGTCTATAGAGTAGATTCCTGGACTTAAACCCTGAAACAGTAGACATGATGAACTGTTAGGTGTATATAGTTGTTATTATACATATATAACCTAACTATTGCTGACTTCTAACGTATAAGAAGTATGAGCAGCGGATATTATTGGGAGAAATTTAGTGCGTGTAACTTTAAGAGGCGGATTAGCCTTTTCTCAAGACTCCATCGAACGAGGGGCAACGAGACAAGTAGCGGAAAAATCCACATGACGAGCAATGTTAGCTGATGTGGTCAGATAAATGAATCGGTTGCTCACCTTAGTTGATATTCAAGGTGAAAGAACAGTAGTTGGGACTACAAGAAAAAGCAGAAAACGATTAGTGGACGCTTCGGGAGAAGTTGTCACAAATTAGGTCCAACCTTATAGGAAAGGACCAAAACAGAGCCACTATGTATAGTGAGTAGTGCAGGAAAGGCACTAAGGAAAATTGTAGAGTTGAGACTCTACCGTTGACATGCTGAAATTGCAGATGATAGGAGCAAATTGCTCGAGCTTGTCGTATGGGACGGAAGTGGTTCCAGCGTGGAACTATAGATCACTTCTTTATGAAATACTCACATGTGAAATGTGGAGTAACGGGTGATGACCCAGGAAAGACAGAAGGGACGAATGGTCGAAAAGGACCCGTGATACCATGAGCATTCCAGTAGATTGTGGAAGAAGCTCGTGAGGAGACTGATATGATCGCAGATATCATTGTTTTGAATATAACTTGTGTATGTTATGTTTGATCCATGAAGCTATGCTTTGGATCGATGACTTGATGTTTTGTTTGAATTTTTCATCAATGATTTTGGATGAAATATTTGAAATAGCTATAGTAGATAGCAAGTATGTTCAAGATATTGAACACCTGGAAAGTAGTCTGCCTAAGATTTACGGGACCATTTTTCCCTATGAATCTGAAGCTGATGACTACCAGCAAATCTGAAGCAATTGTGCTTATGAATTGGTTAGCAATGAATTATGCTAACATGAATTGTAGAAATATGAACATGATGGTTCAGAAAGCAGAAATGAGCGGATGAAAACCTACGGTAAATGACCGTTGTTGAGAATACCGGTTATTTTCTTTACTTAAACTCAGAAAAGGGTTAGTAAAGGAACGATGTTGTAGTTGGCATACGTGGTATGGGCCAAGCTAAATAAAGCGGTAATAGTAGTGTACTACTTTAAATAATTTCTTGGATGTTTCATTTGAAAAGAACTTCCAGAATTTCTGCCAGATTGGCAAGAAGAGCTTATGATTAAGCTGGTTTTGGGAGCCGTTCCTATTATCTAGGCTCTATATTGATTAGCCTCTGCAGAGATGGCAGAGTGGTAAAACAATAGGAAGAAATTGTTTTTGAATTGGGGTCTTATATGACTGAATGTGTCATCGTGTGGAGCCCTATCTTGTTTGAAAAGAAGAAAGATAAGTTAATGTGTATGTACATTGACTACTGAGAATATGATATTCTCAAAACCAGATTGAATTTGAGGTACATTGTACCAGATACTGGAGTTACTACACTGAGTTAAGTGTTATGTTAAATTCTCCAAGTATGAAAGTTGGCTAAAAGAAGTTACATATTCTTTGGGCATGTTAACAATGCCAGAGATGATAAGGTAGAACCAGTGGAAAGAATGATACCGTGATAAAACTGGAATCTCCTGAGGAATCTGACTGACATTGTAGTTCCTTGGATTTGGCGGGTTATTATAGGAGAGTTGTAGAAAACTGCTCCTTGATTGCTGGTCAGTTGACTAAGGTTGACTAATAAAAGTGTAAAGTCTGAGTGGTAGAAAGACCACAGATATGTTGTAAAGGTTTGGAATCAACCTTGTGTGAACCTCTAACGTTAGCAATGATGCTAAGCAGAGAATATGGATTGGATCGTTGAAATGTATCCAACTTTGATTGTGGATGCATGATGTTGCAATAGCAACTATGATTTTGGTATTGGTGTAAGGCTTACCGTGTATAAGGATCATAAAAGTTTGAAAGACTTAATTGATCAAAAAGAAGCTATATATGAAATAGCAAAGATAGATGGGTTACTTAGAGATTTCGGGTATGAAATCTTGTACCATCTCAGAAAGGCGTATGTGATTACAGATGCCTTGAATTTGAAAGAGTAACCTTTGGAGGTTACATCCACGTGTATGAACGTGGCAAATTGATTACCTGAGTTGATTCGGGTAGCACAGAAAGATGTGTGCAAGTCTGAAAACGTGAAAAGTGAATAAATGATTAAATAGTAGCGGAAGTTAGTTGGAATATCACAGTGATTTAAAACCCTTGGCGGTTGTGAATGTGAATTCCAAAGTCAAACGAAACATAAAAATCATCTTGAAAAGATGCATTTTGTATCAGATATGCAGCATACCCGGGGCAATACCAAACTGTATAGATCGATAAAACCTATGTGTTGGTGGCCGGGGCTGAAGAAAGACATTGAAAGATATGTGAAAAGTGTTTGACTTGTGGGTAACTACAGTCAAAACATTAGAAACATAGGGTTGTACGTCCTAAAGAAGAAATGGGACGAAAAATATCATAGACTTTGTAGTAAAGTCTTTGCAAGTACCGTATGGGTATGACACCATATGGGTGAATTGCAGGTTGATTGATGAAGTCAGTGTAGATTTATACTGACTAAAGAAGAAATTAAGAGTGGAAAAGTAGTGAAAAACTACAAAGATAAAGAAAATTGTCGACGTGAGTTATCGGCGCGAATTGTATCGAACAGAGATAACAGAATTATTCTTTGAATTTGGCATTAATTCTTAGAATTATTAGTTCAAAAGTACTAGTAAGTACTGTGTGCGAATCCCAGATGGATTGATGAGGTAGGATAATGATGCAGACCTTAGGAGTTATGCCTGAAATCTGCATAACAGACCCTAGCGGAAAACAAGACGACCGTCTATCCTTGGTAGAAGTTGTAAATTAGTATAGGTATTATACTAGTGTTTTATTGACTCGTAGGAAGTATTGTATAGACTACCGTGTTGCACGCTGAATTACTAGACGGAAGTTGGGGAGAAGCTGTTGACTAAACCTGAGATTGTACCTCAAACAGAAGAAAAGATTTAGCAAGGTCGAGAAAGCTTGAAAATAGACCAAGATCGACAAGAGTAGTATACGGATTGTCGAGTAAAACCATTGAAACCCCAAGTAAGGGAAGATAGTAGAACTCAAAGTGACCCTCCGGAAGGACTAGAAATTGATGTGGGACAAAAAGGAAAGTTGAGTCCTTGTTTACTGGACCTTTCCGTATATCCCAAAAGCAAGAATTGCGGTGTAGTGATTGAAAATCCTTGATGAACTTCAAGATGATTGTAAAGTTTTCTATGGGTCTCATAGTTTTGAGAACATAGAGCGATAAATTCTAACAAATCCCTCATGACGAAATGAGGAAGATAAGTGATTAAGGTGCCCGGGACAACCGGATGAGTAATATGCGAGTGGTGATATAACCACGAGGTAAGAAGACTAGTATGGTTAAGTGCTTAGGCAATACCATAAAGGTTTCCATATGATATGAGAAACCGAAATTGTAACGAGAAAGAAATACCCTCGCTTGATAGTATGATTTCGGGGACGAAATCTTTTAAAGGAGGGGAGAATTTGTAACGCCAAGATACTTTATTATATAATTATAATAAAAGGGTAAATTGGTCATTTTACCTTGTAAGGGTATATTGGTCTTTTGGACAGAAAAGTATTTGGTTTGAAATAATATTTTGAGTTTTGGACTTAAAATGTTATAAAAACTGATTTTTGGTCGTGTTACCGAAAAAGGGTATTTTGGTCATTTGACCAAGTCAACGACCAATTATGTAAAAATATTGTTGGTTGTGGCAAAAATGTAAGAAATGGAAGTTTTATTGTAATAAAACTTGGTTATTGTGGTCAAAGTTCAAGAAAATGAACTTTAGGACCAAAATTGTAAAATTTTGGGGTATAAATATTGAGAGTTTGACTCTCCTCTTTGACTAGCTCATTGTGCAGCTACGGGAATGGATTTTGGAGAGCAATTTCTGCAGAGATCATGAAGCTTAATACAAGAATTGGAATCCTAGCTTGGAATTGGTGATTCCTAAGCTTTGAAGGTTAGTAAATTCACTTTCTAGCCAAGTTTTTGGATGTGTTCTTCACATGATGAACTAGAAACTGAATTTCAGTTGTGAATATGTGTTGTAATAGCCTAATGCTTCCATTGAGTCATGCTAGAAAGGACTTAACTCAAGAAAATGGAAGTAGGTTGTTATTAGTGATGAATTTGAAGTTTGGGGTTGTTAGAACTAAGAACCCTAATTCTTCATTTTGGATTGAATTGGTTGTTTTAGATGGTTGAAAACCTTGTTAAAGTATAAGGTTTTAGTCCTAGAACAAACCCCAATCGATTAAGGACTGGATTAAGGACTTAATGAGCCAAAACTGCGTGCTACAGTGCACAAATCGCGGCTGGACAGGAGACATCTGCAGGCGACAGGCGCGGTGCGCCCAAACCCCTGGCGGGGTGCGCCCAGGCGCAGTGCGCCCATGTCTGGGCGGGGTGCGCCCCTCAGACAGAGACTTTAAAATGCTAACTTTTGCTTGGCTTGTCCGTTTTAGCTCAAATTTGGACCATAGGCTCGTTATGGTCTGAAAAGTTTGGGAAAATTTTTAGATTGAGTTTCCGACCCCTCGGGGGCACTGTAGACCGATCCGAATGCCTCGGTGAATAGTAAAATTCATATAAAGTTACTAAACGGAAAGTTTATTAACTAGGCATTATTTATAACGATATTGTATTGAACTCTAGTGTATTAGAGTCAATGTAGATGATTATTAACCTATTATCATTTGGTATATAAATGGATAAATAGGTATGGGACAAAATGGTTGTGGTGCACGCAAAGGCAAGAAACAATCGAAATTGAAACGCAGCTAGTATCCAGGTGAGTAATCTCACTAAAATCATATGCGATATATGATGATTGTATTGTTACAGGTTGAAATGGCTTCGAGGGACGAAAATGACAGGTGTAAAAATATATGTAAAAGACAATACCAGATAAGCCGTGAGTCATTGCGATGACAAGAACGGAGCTGTGAGTCAATACATATATATATAAAATAAAATGACAAGACCGGAACCAGCCGTGAGTCAATAAAATAAAATGACAAGACCGGAACCAGCCGTGAGTCAATAAAACTTATATAGACAAGACCGGAACCAGCCGTGAGTCTAGGCAACAGCGGGATTTTCCCGTGAGCCATAATTTATTCTGATAAGTCAAACCAAACTTATATAGACAACAGCGGGCTAACCTGTGAGTCTAGGCAACAGCGGGCTAACCCGTGAGCCGTGGTTTACTTTTATGAGCCAAACTTATATAGACAACAGCGGGCTAACCCGTGAGTCTAGGCAACAGCGGGCTAACCCGTGAGCCACGGCAACAGCGGGCTAACCCGTGAGCCATATCTAACCGGTGCGGCCTTCGGGCTATGTCTCCGATGCGGCCTTTTGGCTATGATTTTGTTACAGGTACATGGTGTGGCCTTTTGGCTATGATATTGGGTTGTTAAACCCAGCTGGTGCGGCCTTCGGGCTATGATATTGATAATGTTTTGGTGCAGCTTACATAGCTATGACACAGGGTGCGGCTTATATAGCCATGACATATGATGCAGTCCATTGTGACTAAGAAACATGGGACAGAAACGATAGATATGATTATCTGTGCAAATAACTGATGTGGTTTGATCATTGCAGGTTGTCATGAAGTAGCCTGTAAGGCTACAAAATTAGGATGTGAAATCCTAAGAGATATATGGTCAGCCAGTAAGGCTATGAGTTTGGATTCGATATCCGAACAGATATACGAATATATTTGATACATGTTATTTGCAGAAATGGTTACTCACTGAGCTTTGTAGCTCATACCGTTGTTAAATGTCCCTGCAGGTTAGCTTGATCCTGATAGGGGAATAGATGGAGTCCGTGACTCGTGAAGTAGGACTCTTAGATGCTGTCAGTAGCAGCCCGGCTTCAAAGGAGACTACGGTATTTTATACTCTCCTTGATACGCTTGTACCCGTTTTTACTAAAATATACCCCTTTGTTATGGTTTTAAATGAAAAATTTTTCAGGGGTGTTTTGTTTTAAAAGCCGGGTGTTACATCATATCCAAGAAAACCAAAAGAAAACATGGAAATCAAATCTCAAAGTGCAAAGTCATCTCCAACATATGCTATCAACAAATCACAACTGGTAACCACATCAGATATCTTTTACACAAAAGGTATTTACGAAAATCAAGAAAAGATAAAACAAAGGTGAACACTTCACCAAAGCAAAAGAAGAGTTATTACAATAATCTATAAAGACAGACATCTCTCAAACAACGAATTCTCAAAAGCTTTATCAAATATAGCTGTCAAAACCGAAGACTTACCGGGATACTGTAGCCTTCATAAAATGAATATTTTTAGTTGCAATATGCACTATGAAAATTTCTAAACCCCTCTACATGTATTTCCCGACGGAGAGAGAGTGAACATCAATGGCATGAATGAAGAAACCCTCAGAGTAATGCTGAAACCAGTCTTATGTGATTGATTATCTAATATGAAGACCAAGTGACTAAAGTATATAGGTATAAATCCATATTAAGCATAAGTCAACACCTTCAAACTGAGAGATATCACTCATCTTTAGTGATTATACACCAGTTCTGCACCCAGAACAACCAAAACACCTCAGTCAAGTGTGAGCTATACCTATGAGAGTTCATCTGAATCGACCTATTAAGATCACTTGTCGTTTTTATAAATGTTATAAAATCTTAAGGAATATTATGAAAGTACATATACAAAAACCCTTTGATTATTGAACATGAAACCTTGATTCAGAAACAAATATTCTTGACAAACATTTTTCAAAACATAAGTAAAATCTAGTCACCTTTTTCAAAACAAGTGATATGGTTTTATAAATGTCTTATCCAAATTTCAAAGAATTTTCAATCAAACATTTTTCTCCTCATTTCATTAAATGATCACATAGGGGGAAATTGTTGAATAATGTTTTTATGTTTTTATGTGACCATCACTGAAATAAGTCGAAATGTTTTTTAACAAATATTATCAGTATTTCAGGTTGCATGGATTCAAGATTGAACAAGATAAAAAGAAAATATTCTTAAAATCAAAGAATTTTTCCAGCTACAGCAATCACGACGCGACAGACACCACGGTCGCGACGTGAAGAAAAACAAAACACAGGAGTTCAGATTGCTACAGCAATCGCGACGCGACGGGAAGCCTGGTCGCGACGCGAAGCCCAGTGAACGCGACACCACCAACTTTTCAATCGCGAGACTACCAACACAATGCACTAACCAGTGGCCGACCAAAAGCAACACGACAAACGCACCCTCGCGACGCGACGGAAGCCCCGGTCGCGACGCGAAGCCTGTTCTCAGCAACTATAAATAAGAAGCTCACCTCTTGCCATTCACACAACACTCAATAATACCTTACACATATACTCACATATACTCAAAGAAACCCACGACCAAACACCTCAAGACACTCAAATTTCTGAATCTTTCTACAAAAACCAAACCATATAACCGCAAGAAACAAAACCTCCTCCCGACACCAAACTTCAAACCTCTAAACAACCTCTACCCGACACCAAACAAAACCTCCACCCGACACCAAACCCATACAGCACCAATACAACTACAATACACACATACAAGCAAACCCACGTCCAAATCAACACAAAACCGAAGAAATACCATTTCAGCAAGAAAAACCGAGCAAAGAACAAGAATCGACACTTCAAAGAAAATCACCATCTTCATCTGCTATCGATAAGTTCTTTTGAAATTATAATTCCGATAATTTACCTGTGCTGTTATTGATTTATTTAAACCTGTATAAATCAATTGTACTAAAAATCCAAGACATACAAATTAAATCGTGACAACAACGAAAACATATGTGGACTGTATTTAACCAAGACATCTATCTTCTAACTTCTAACTTCTAACCTTTTTATTTATTGTAAAAACACTTTATCGTTGATAATGGCGTTTATTACATCTAACCTCTAACTTCTAACATTTAATTTATTTACCGCTTTCTGTCCTTTTAAATACTGTCTAGATTAAATTTACCGCTCTATTTTATTTATTTACAGCTTTCAGTAACTTAGTTTTAGTTTATATTTATTCCACAACTCTTATTTATTCCGCATATTATAGATAAAATACATATCTGTCACACAGTAATCGGCTTAAAAACCTTATTCGTGGAGATCAGTTATCGTATTTTCAACAAGGCCCATCACAATCTAACATCTCAGGTGTTGATATTTTTTCATGTCTAGCATGCCATCAAATAAACTTGTGTTGCTGTGGTTTTTTTGGAAAACCAAGGAGTTCTGTTAGATTTCTTAATACTTAGAAAAATAGAAACATTTTTGATGAATCACTTTTGAAGAACATATGCATATCTAAAACAGTTACCCAAAACCCCAAAATCGTATGTTAACAGTCCCCCAAAATCATAGAATCAAATATTTATACGAATGTTTAACATATTATGTAAATTAGAGTATTATACTACAGAAATATACCTCGATTTGAAGGATCTGCACAAACCGTCTTGAATTCGAGCAAAGATTTTGACAATTTATGGGAGAAAAAGTTAGGGTTTCTTTGAAGCGCAATGTTTGTTTGAAAATATTTATAGAATCGGAGATTTTATGGGAGAAAAAGTTAGGGTTTTAGAGAATAGGATAAAATCTTATCTTTGAATTTGAGATTTCAGAGAATCGGATAAAATCTTATCTTTTCGCACCTTCTCATGAACGTGTCGAAACCCTAGATGCTTAACGTATTTGACGTCTTTAAGTCTCCGGATATATATGCATTTGAAATGACGGATTTAACCCTCCGTGTTTAAGTTAAAAGGCTTCCGGATTTTGACGGGTTTTATGTTGGGTTGGGCCTTTTTTAATGGGTTCCTAGGTTCCTAGTATTTTAGAGATTCTTCCACGATCCAAACACTATATATATATATATATATATATATATATATATATATATATATATATATATATATATATATATATATATATGTATATATATATATATATATATATATATATATATATATATATATATATATATATGTATATATATATATATGTATATATATATAGTATATATATATACATATATATATATATATATACATATATATATATATATATATATATATATATATATATATATATATATATATATATATATATATATATATATATATATACTAGTTTAAAACCCGTGTGTTACACGATTTGATTAAAACAAATTAATAGAAATAATCAATCCACCTATATTTTAGGGATTTTTTTGAATTTAGATGAATTATATTTAAATTTACAAAGGATATGATATGTATTTTTAGGGGTTTTTGAATTTAGATTGTGATATCCGGAAATCATAAACCTGATTTATTGGGATTTATTTTGAATTTAGATTGAATTAAACTTATAGTGTCATGTGAAATAAATGCCTTAAGAGGATTGAAACATTAGCCCCTAGTATGCTAAAGACCAACAATTCATTAAAACACAAAATTTTATGGAATTAAAAGAATTTTAATTTCTTTGATTTTGTCGACCGAACACAATATTCCTTGGAGTTTAGATTTCACTTCTTCTAAATTCTTTTGCAATCCGAAAACTAAACACGCTCTTAAAATTTTATTAACCTGATACTCAATGTAATAAATAAATTACGTGAGCAATTTATGAAACCTTTGGTAAGAAATTTTGACATATATTAGCTTCACAAATTTAATGAATTTTGACAAAAAAACATTATGTTTTTAATGTTCTATTTGAAAATCATGTTTATAAGTAATCTTTCTAATACATAAATTCATAAAACATAATAGAAAATAAGATCAACACACACTTATTATTTTAATTTCAACATAAACCTAAAATAATAAGAATATGTTGGCCTGATTTTACATTATTTTAAAAAATTTACGTATAACATTTCTGATGAAGAAACCAGTAAATATATAAAACAAAACAAAAATAGGTTAAACCATTTTCACAATAATAGTTAACAAACTCTTTTTAATGTTCAAAAATTATGATTTATTATTTAAAAGTACATTCTTTTCAAAAATATTGTTTTCAAAACGCATTTTACTATGAATAATTTTTTAAATAACTTTTGAAATATGCATGATCTTTTTAAAAGAAAAAGAAAATTATATTCTTTAGCGTTCCATCTTTGATATTTTCACGAATAACTTTTAAACAAATCATACATTACTAATCACTAATTTTCAAACTAAAACTTATCCACATTTTAAGTTTGATCCTTTTTCTAATTCATCTTGACGATTATTTTGAAACAACAAAATTAAAATAACTTTGTTATGTCAATCATGTATTTTGACCAAAAAAACATAATTTATTACGATTTATTAGGATTTATTTTGAATTTAGATTGAATTAACCTTAAAGTGTCATGTGGAATAAAGGCCTTAAAAAGATGTCACGTGGCACTAAAGTGCTTTATATATATATATATATATATATATATATATATATATATATATATATATATATATATATATATATATATATATATATATATGTATATATATATATATATGTATATATATATATATATGTATATATATATATATATATATAAATATATATATATATATATATATATATATATATATATATATATATATATATATATATATATATATATTTGAACATAAGCATATTGAATATATAAACGGATAGTTTTTTAAAATGTTTTTCTATTGGTATAATTTTCATCAAAAATAATAGAATACAAACAGAATTATTTAACGACAAAATTGAAGATGAAAGACTAAAAAATTCAAATGTGGACAATAATTTTGGGACGGAGGTAGTATAAAAATAAAAAATAAATAAATAAAATATAAAACTAAAAACCCACGTCTCCTAGATCATATAAAGTCAAATTCACTTTCACGAAGTCATGGATAATCGTAAACCCTTATTGATAGTAGGGTGCCTTTATTAAAATTTCAGTTTCTCTTGGTAATATAAGAGACACACCTGGTCACTTACTCTGCAACACATCTTTATATCCTTACAACACACTTTATTCTACATGGGAACTACATCTCTACTATGAAGTAGTTCAGCTCATATCCAACTAACTTGATTTATCCGGTTATAAGGTGGGGCTAGCCCACTTGGCTAACAATGTGATTACTAACAAGGAGGTCATGGGTTCAAACCCTGGCACTAACATAACAAGGAGTAGTTTAGGAGTAGGAGTAGGATAGATTTGCCGTTCAAAAAAAAAAGACTTGATTTATCCGGTTAAGGCTGCATGGAGTGGGATGTGTTTTGCCGGAGGCATCCGACGTGGAGAGCCTTTGCCGGCGGCAACACCGCCCCCAAGTGCGACATGGATGAGCGGCAAGGGTGGAGCGGCGAGTTTTTGTCGTTTCTCTCTCTTTGGAACAATTTATTGGTTTTGGTGTTGACCGTTGAAAACGGTCGAAAATTTTAAAAAAAAATTTACTTTTTTTTTTCAACTCAATCCATTTTAACTCTATATATATACATACACTTAATCAGATTTTTACACACATTTGACCCTCTTGAGCTCAAACAAATTTCAAAAAATGTCTTCCAACAATCCGCAAAACAACCCAAACATTTTTGGGTACGATCCGTCATCTCCACCAATGTATCGGCCACAATTCGAGGGTCCGATGTTTTCGCCAAACCCGATGTTGAGCGGTTCACCAATATATCCGCAATACGGGATAATACCACAACAACTTTTTCAACAAAGCTTTAATCCGTTTCAACAATCGTCATCGGCCAACTTCAATTTCCAACAATCCCGAAGCCCACCCGAGCAAGCACCAATCCAAACTGATCCCGAGCCCGAGGACCCCCAAAACGAGAATGCGGTGGAAAATTCGGATTCGTCATCCAAAGCGGAGGAGCCCCAACCTATGCAAAGAAGAGGACGGGCCGCAAGTACAAAGTGGACGGTTCAAGAAGAGACGGAGTTAGCCTGTGCATGGATCGATGTGTCCGAGGATCCCAAAACGGGCAAAAATCAACAACGTGATCGGTTTTGATTTCGAGTGACAAGACGTTTCTGCAAAGGCATGAAGAAAGGGAAGTCTTACCGCAACAAAGATCAATGCAACACGAAGTAGAACAACATGAACAAATGTGTTATGGCTTTCAACGCCATTTACATTAATTTGGTGAATCAATGGAGGAGTGGAGAAAGCGAGTCAAGCATTTTGGAGAAAGCCAACTACATGTACCGAGACGACAACGTCAAGCCGTTTAAATTTCCACACACTTGGAATGTTGTTCGTCATAGCCAAAAATGGGAACAAGTCTTTAAGTTGGAATTTGGTGGTGGTTCGAGCTCCAAAAGAAGCAAAACATCGGAGTCGGGCTCATATCACGTTTCTTCGGATGGTCATATCGGCGTCAACCTTAACGATGACGTTGACGAAGTTGAAGAAGTGGAACCATCACCGCCTCCACGTCCGATGGGTCGGGACCGGGCAAAAAGAAAAGGGAAGGCGACCTCATCCACTTCTTCCGCGGGTTCTCGAATGGAACAATATGAAGAAATGCGCGACGAGTTTAAAGGTTTGCATACGTCATGGATAATCAATGGCAAGAAAACACCCGGCTAGCGGAAATGCAAATGTTTTTGCAAGACGTGAGTCACCTTACCGGGGCGCATTACGACGCCGCGTGGCCCTCAAAGACCAAATCCGCAAGAAATATAATTTGTAATTTTTTTATTTCAAGTAGCGACGTCTTTATTTTATTTTAAATTTCGAACGTTTAATTTCGTAGGATTTTATGTTATTTGTCTTTTTATTTTAATGAAATGGTATTTGGTGTGTTTTTTTATTTAAAATATGTTATGTTATGTTTTATTTTTATTTAGAATATGATTTTTTAAATTAAAAAAAAAGATGTTGCCAACTTCCACCCCTTGAGTGCCACAACAAAAACGGTGTTGTCAAAAAAATCTATGTGGCGCCTACGTAACATGCTTGCCTCCCAAATATTGGAGGCACTACTCCGCATAGCCTAATGCATGGATTTGTGAGCATTATATCCAATTATTATTTTGAAAAAGAAATTTGAATGTATTATCATTTTTTGAACGACAAACTAATTTTCTCTTATTTTATTTTTTTTATTCTATATTTTTTTTACTTTTAATAGGACTAGAACTCTCACCACTTAAGTTAAGGGATACACCTTAATCGTATTATCTGGTTATTAAAATGCAAAGAAATATCTTTCCTAATATTTAAATTTAGAAAAAGTTAATGTGCAATCTTTATTTCCAAATATGAAATGTTATAATAGCTGTGATTTTTCGTTTTATTGAAATCTAATGGTTTAAAAACAAACAAATCATATTTAATTGGTACAGTTATGTTTGTGTTTTCTTTCATTAAGTTGTTGACATTGCAAATTAAAGAGCTCTCTCAACAACTAAAAAGTCTAAACTATTTTGATCCGGTTCGGCTAATCCAATAATCTTGAAATGTACCATCGAACCATAAAGAAATGCAACCAAACAAAAAAAATGGTTACCACGATAATACGGCTGCGTTGTGATTCAAAACATGTGTAGTCTATATTGTACCACACAACATGTAGTTACTTTTTATAAAAGAAACTAAGGGATACACACCTCGTGCGTTGCTGCGAGAAATTTATTTATTTATAATAGGTAAAACATAATTTTGAGAAGAAAATATGTTTAATTATACATAAAAGTGGCTTTTTGATTTTTGAAGACAAAAATATAAAAAAAAATTAATATCTGTATGTTTTACAATCCTCCATGCACGAAAACAAATATGTACAAAGATTCAAAAAAGTTTTGTAACAAAAAAACTAACATGTAAACACGAAAAATAAAAAAACCATAAAAATAAATGTAAAGACAGAGAAATCTTAAAGGAAATTGAAAGTTGAGTCAAAATTGCAAAAAAAATTTGAAATTTGGACTAAAATTATAAAAAAACCATAATAAAAAAATTATAAAATAAGTTTGGATTAAATTTATAAAAGAAAATAGAAATTTTACTAAAAAAAAAAAAGCAAAGGTCTTTGGACCAAAATTGTATAACAAATTGGGAGTTAAGCTGTAATTGTAATAAATAAAAACTTAATAAATAAATATTAGGTTAAAACTATAAAAAAGGAAAATATTTGATTAAAATTATAAAAAGAAAAAGTTGAGGGGCTAGGTGTGGGTGTGGAAAGTGGGTCAAACCGGATGGAAGAGTGAGTTCAATACGTATATCATAAAAATAAGAATTCTGCTTGCTAAAGGCGTCGAACCAATGACCTCATAAAATTGTTTTACTGTTGAGCCACAACTTATTACATGCTTAGATTGCTAACATTAAAAATACTTTGCAAATTATATAAGTTATATAATATAGTAAACATGTTTTATATTAAATATATAAAATTTCAAAAAAGACATTAAGTTTTTAAAAAAAAAAAATACAATTTTAACACTGTGTTATTTTTTTAATTAAGTCCCTAACTTTTTAATTTTTCTCAATTAAGACACTATGTTTTCAATTTTAACCACTTGACCGGTCAACCCGGTTGTCGGTTGATGTGGTATGGCAACGTTATACAATATGGTAAACATGTTTTATATAAATAATAGGTAAATTTAAAAAAAGGACACTAAGTATTTAAAAAAGTTCGATTTTGACACTGTGTTATTTTTTTCAATTAAGTCACTAACTTTTTATTTTTTCTCAATTAAATCACTATGTTTTCAATTTTGTTTTAATTTTGACCACTTAACCGGTCAGCCCGGAATTTTCTGAAAAGTTAGTGTCTTTTTGAAATTTGTCCAAAAACTAATTATAAACATTTTAAAATATTTAATTGATGAGAAATAGAAAAATAAATAAAATAAGAATAATAATTTGTTTTATCGAAATGTTAAGATATAGGTTATAATTTGAATATTTATAATAACCAAATGTATCAGTTTATTTTTTATTATATTAGTAATTATGTGTGACGGTTTGACTTTTGGTTTCTTTAAAAATCTATTATCGGTTTTGGTTATTTTAGTTCATTAACCAAGCTCATCTTAAGTGTGCAAAAAATCGTTAGAACCGAACTAAATCGGAACCGATATTATACACAACGGTTTGATCATCGGTTCTTCAAAAACATAATTTTCAATTATTTTGTAAACAATATTAGTTAGTAATTATTTTCTTGCTTCTAAAAGTAAATACAACAGATTATTTTCAATTATTTTAGTAATAAATATAATGGCTTATTTTTTTCCTATGGAACCGAAACTAATTATTGCGTGACGGTTTTGTTTTTGGTTTTTTATAAATTCATTATCAGTTTCGATTATTTGGTTCCCTAACCAAGCTCATCTTAAGTGATCAAAAAATCGTTGGAACCGAACCAATTTTGTTTATATAAGTCTAATTAATATCTTATACTCTAAGTTTTCAGAAAATTTCGGTTTTGACACTCTATTATTCTTTTTTTCAATTAAGTCACTAAGTTTTTAATTTTTTCCAATTAAATCACTATGTTTTCAATTTTGTTTTTCAATTTTGACACCTTGGTGCCATGTCAGCATTCTATGACAGCGCCACATCATCAAGACCGACATGTCATCATGCCACGTCAGCCGACAACCGAGTTGAGTTGACAGGTCAAGTGGTAAAAATTAAAACAAAATTGAAAACATAGTGACTTAATTGAGAAAAATAATAACACAGTATCAAGATCGAACTTTGTTGATAACCTAGTGTCTTTTTTAAAATTTACCCTTAAAAATATATTTTGTTATACTAAACTAACTTTTAATACAAAAGGGTATTTGTGATTGCTAATTTAACTCTCCAAATTAGAGTATTTGAATCTATTCATATAAAATATTTATACAATTGTCATAAACAACTTTATAAATTGGGAAAAGATTCCGTGTTAAAGTTAATAATATGTGCATATTTATTTCGTTTTACCCAGGATACAAATTTTTTTATGTCCCAGATCATTACATTTATTAGAAATATTTCACGTACGTCATTAACTTGTTAACTTATGAGTTTATTGATATGATATCTACAGATATCAGGCGGATCTATGTGGGTGTGCTGTCTATGAAATATTTCCCAGAAGTAGGAAAAAATTGAATTTTTCTCTTATATTGGGCTACTCCTAAAAATTCTTAATTCCAAAGCTAAAGTCCAATCTTAAAAATTCATAGCCCAAATTCAAATGTGTCATGTAAAAATTACCTCAATCCAATTTAAATTAAAGTGGCCAAGATGAATTAACCTAATTTCAATGTCTCATTTTTTCAATTGGGAAATAGACTAGCATCATCAACGAAAAAGAGAAGCTTTTGCCCCTGCCCTTGCTGCCCATCGTTGTTCGTCTCGTCTCCGCCAACACTGGCAGTTTGTTAGCTTTGGCTGTATGACGACTACCTCTTGGCCTCTTAGTCTCATTCACAATTCCTCATCTTGCAAGAATGACACAATTAAGTAATTATTAGGGTTAGTTACTTATTTTATTGAAATTTGAATACTAGTTTACATCCAAAGCTCTTCAATAGAGTTGTGAAGCTCAAAACATTCGATCTTTACTTGAATCTCTCTTCTCATATGATTTGGAACTTGAAATCGGCACTCACAAGCGCGCACACCTACTCAGTATCTTTGTGAAAGAAATACACCTTCAAAATATGCATGGGTCCTTGTGTAAGAAAAATATAGGCTTATCATCAAACTAGTCTTTGTTAACCCATTTATGTATTTTTTTTCTAAAGAAAAATAAGGTTCGTATGAAGAAACTCGGGGAGAAGATTTGGGGTTCTAAACCCTAGCTTGTATGTGAAATTCGAATTTGAGCTTTAATCCATGAATTATATCAGTAAATTAGTTTACAATTGATGTTTCTATTGTCAAAATGAACCAATGGATTCACTATTTGATATTAAAAGTTCTATGTATCAAATTTATAAAATGTAGCTTATTAACGAGTTATGGGAGTTATGGATTCATATGTGACTTGGACTAAAGTACTAAACTGCATAGTTGAGTTTTGCGGTCTACCCTTCCTATTAAAAAGGGAAAACCACAAAACTTCAAATTGGTGTATGTGTGATTACAGGAATCATTAATATTTATTATTACTTATGTCGAGGTATGGGTTATTTACAGTGAGATGTGTACTAAGGCCAAGGACGGACCTATGGGTCAAAATTTGCGGCGTAGTGTAACTTTTTCGAGAAATTTTCTAGCCTGGTCGTAATGTAAATTTTTTGGCAAGCTACCCCTGGGAATTTGTTCGGGGGTCCACCACTGGATATCTACATGGCATATTTGATACATCATTAAAACTTAAAGTCATTAAATAACAACTTTTATTCATCTAAACTAGAGCACACTATAAGAAAAAGACCCCATGGCAATTATATATTTAGCGACAAAAATGTCGTAGGTAGCTAGATTTTTGCGATGACTCGTCGTTGCAATACATTGAGCGAGCTCCATTGAAAAAATGATATATGCCGATGACATGTCATCGGTATACAATAAGCGAGAGTTGGATGTATTAAGATGACATCTATGTTATAATGAAATGTCGATATTTCGCTTGCATATAAGTTTTAATTAAAATCAAACATAAAATAGATATTATTATTTTTGAGGTTTTCTTTACTTTTACTACCAATTTCAATATAAAAAATCCTTGCTTTTTAAATTAAATAGAACTCTTAGCATCTCTTTTCCCTTGCCTAATGTCTTCAACCCAATTTTTGGAGACAATATTTTTCAAATTATATAAAAAGATATGTGATCTATAAGGCCATATGGCATGGTTATCACACCATCATATTAAAAATTTTATCAAATAAGTGCCATCTCAATATCAATTTTCTACCATTTACTTAATAAAATATTCATCATCCTGTCACGCTAAATATTTAATATAAAAAAAGTTCATTTTGGAGAGATAAAGAGAAGAAGAAAAAGAAAGCAATGGGGAAAATGAGCGTGAAGAGGCCAGGAAGAGAGTCACCGCCACCGCTCCATGTAGCTATTATGCACACCCGATGCAATGTCTATGTGTGGCCACGCACGACAAGTTAGCACCACGCACGCTGCATGATGCCCATATCACACAACCTAAAATAAAAAGAGAAAGGTGGATAGATTTTGATTTTTTGTTACGATAATTGATGGAACAATAGCAAGTCTAATAACAACTTCTACAATAACTATAATAA
Source organism: Cichorium intybus (assembly GCA_023525715.1). Taxonomy (NCBI): domain Eukaryota; kingdom Viridiplantae; phylum Streptophyta; class Magnoliopsida; order Asterales; family Asteraceae; genus Cichorium; species Cichorium intybus. The sequence continues at coordinate 82,280,860 of CM042010.1, forward strand.
AAATGGAGAAATGATTTCTTTTAATTGACAACTATACAAAAAATCCAAAAATATTACAAGGTTGGGATTAACCAGATTTAATATAAATTCAAGACACATAAGAGCTTCAACCATATTTTACTTGTAATTAATCCATATAAGCCAATAGAAAATTAACTAACACTTAAAACACATGCACGTTCCAGTATCATTAACCAACTACTTATCAACAGGGTCGGTCCAAACTTTTCTTGGGGCCCACGGAGAGAGGAGAAACAAAGGCCCTTAAAAAATTTAGCAAAACTATTTATAAAAAAAATATTTTCTGTCGTTTTTTATAATGATAGTTTTAAAGATACATATACCTATAACAATTACAAGTAGTCGTTTTTTAATACCTTGGTGTTTTCCTTCAATATTTGGAACTACTGTCATAACCTTGATCCTTTATATAATTCATATTAAGATGTAACAATTTCAGTGCATCTAATAATTCATTAAAAAATCTTATCTGCGAAGTACCATTTGCTTTAAAAAATTATAAAAATATTCAACAACTTGTATTTGTTAGAAGACTAATACATACATATATATTATATTGGACAAATAAATTTTGGGCTCCCTAAGACGATGGGTCCTGGGCGGTCGCCCGTGTTGACTACCGTCAGGAACGGGCCTGCTTATCAGTCTTATATAATTGCATGTTTAAAGTGGTAATGCAAATAAAACTAATCAAAAATAAGAATATGTAAAATTTGTTTTAATTTTGAAATTAAATATGAGCAAAATATTGAAATCATCATTATCATATGTATATCACATTACATGTTTGGTCTGGCCACGAGCCATATACCTTTCTAAGTTGTGTAGGCTTCTTTTAAATCTATAAATTTATGTTTAGAGTTAAGTAGCAAGCTTTTTAAGACGACACAATCATAATTATATATAACATGATTAATATACTATGGTTTGAATTGAAATTCACAAAATCCAAAAAACAATTGATGATGTAGACATTACAATTTTGGATGAGCCAGTTTTGGATGAACCTACAAAATGTCATGAGCCAGTTTTGGATGAACCTACAAACTGTCATGAAACATAGGAAGTGACCTGGAAGCTTAGTTTTTACTTTGAATATCTAAATTGTTCTTTCCCGTAACATCTTTTTTATGAAATATGAATATATAATTTAGATTAATAACTATATTATTATTGATATACAAAAAAGCTTAAAGGAAAACTTTCTCAAGTATATCCATATAAAAATTATAGAATATGGTACAAATTAAATGATGGGTCAGGATATTGAGAAACCAGAAGTTCACAAATATGTTTGTATCTGTATCCTCCTCCGATGAGTATCATGGACTCCAATTCTTATCGTCGTTCTAATATAAATGTTAATAAAGTAATTCTAACCATTTTTCTATGCGTTTTTCTGTAGGAATGTTAGGAACATAAATGTTAATCAAGTAATTAAGTCATAATAATTGTACAATAACATCGGATGTGTTAACAACATAAACATTGAATTTAATAACAAATCTCAAAAGGTGCATGGTGATTCTTATAAGATATACAAAATAAACATACCATTAACTGGAAAACAAGTATTTGATATTAACTTGGTCAAATTCCGTAGAAACCAGGTTTTAAGCTCAAAATAAACATAAGGGTGGGGGGAGTAGAACTCACTGAACCCACTGAACCCACGCGTCACGTCAGTTTTTCTCTCTTCTCTCACTTCAATCTTTCCTCATCTTTCACCAATCTTTCATCCATGGAACCAATACCCACTGAACCCACGATGCCACATCAGATTTTCGATTATTAAATTCATTTATCAATTAAAAAATTAATATAACTTTTAATTTAATATTTCAAATAATATTAAATACATATTAATTAAAATTAAAAAGTCAAATATCATTTAATTAAAAAAGCACACCATTACAAAACAAATAAAAAACAACCTACATACTGAAAATTAAATCCTAAATACGGGAAATTAAAACCTATATAAGGTGTGTGTGTGTGTGTGTCTATATATATATATATATATATATATATATATATATATATATATATATATATATATATATATATATATATATATATATATATATATATATATATATATATATATATGATAGCGTATGACTCTTATAGATGTATCTAGTCCAATGCGATTGTTAGCAAACCAATCACATCGGACTGGGGAGACTTGATGGTATTAGGTCCATCGGTTGACCCGAATAGCATGACAGCGCGGCTTGACGGCCGCTAGACGACACTACTTGACAGCACGCCGTGGCTGCCAGCCCTGCTGGACAGCACGGCTTGACAACCCGCCAGCCAGCCAACGGCATTGCTTGACTAGATCTCCTGGCAGCTAGCTTGGCAGCCTTGCTTGACAGCACTGCTAGTTGGGCCTGATTTGGGCTGGCCCAAGGCCTGACCTAATTGTCTACTATAAATAGAACAATAAGGGAACCCTAGTTCCCTAAGTCATCAGCCTCCACTCTCTACCACCGTCTACATGCCTACACCACGATGGTTCTCTCCGGCGAGGAGAAACCATCTTATCTCGCATATCGAACTGACTTGATCGTCGGAGCCTGCTCCCGGGGCACACGCCCTGGGGCGGTTCTAACGATTATCTTTTTGATTGTGACTAGGATCCAAGTCGGGAAATAGCTAACGGCACCAACATCAAGACCTCCGATGCAGATCCACTCGATGCCAAATTCGATGTCGCATCAATATATATATATATATATATATATATATATATATATATATATATATATATATATATATATATATATATATATATATATATATATATATATATATATATATGAAGGGTTTCTATGCAAACAATGAACACAAAAATTCATATGGTTCACATGCAACCCTAATATTGATCTATGTTTTATTCTATGAAGATTAGAACTAAAAACTTAAAGGATACAGTTCAATTCTAAAGAAGAATTAGGAAAACCAACCTTTGATCTTATGATCCTTCAAGCAAGCAGCAAAAGAATCCTGCCTCAAATGCAAGTCACACCCAAGTGATGGAAGAATCAGTCCAGCAGAGTAACATAGAGAGAGAGATGGCATGAATAATGAGGTGTCAGGGGGTTTCTTTTATAGCCTCCTAGGGTTACACCTGAAACCCTAAGGAGCCTCCAACTGGACAAGGCTTTTGACCACTTGGACCATGCTTACCAAAACCCTAATTAGGGTTTCGCCAAACCCGCCTCCAAGGTGGCGCCATTTTGGTCCCTGGTTTTACCTGGCCAGTTATTCAACTATTAAATAAATGTCAAACCAGTCCCTGCACCTTTTAATTAATTAATTTAATCACTGAATTAAATCTAATTAGTTTTAGATTAAATCTTAATTAATTATTATAATTTCTAATTAATATATTAACACTTAAATATATTAATAAACCATATATATATATATATATATATATATATATATATATATATATATATATATATATATGTATATATATATATATATATATTCTATTGATTTATTATACAATTAATAAATCAACTATTCTCTCTACTCAACTATATATCTATCCTCCATCTATGAGGGCAACCCAAATGGACTTTGCTTTTATTCATAAGATAAATACAATTATAAGTCATGGCTTATACACCTAATCCAACAGTCTCCCACTTGGATAAGTCTATGACTTTAATTGTCTGAACTCTGACCCAGTTAGTTCTGTCCAAAGATAAGTGATCAGATGATCCTCCGTCCAATAGGATATTTTCAGGCTCAAGACATGCACTAACATCAATCTTGGTCTGACACTCTGTTTCTCGATTTCTGATTTGCATATGACTTTAGAGACTACTAATTGAACACGTCAATTTAGTCCCGGTTGGCCAACACTTTCAGTCAACTTCAAAATCATCGAGAGGCCTACAGATATCTGTTTCCCATCGGGTCAGGGGACGGATAAGTTTCGACTTATATGTCCATATCTTTTGCGGGTCCAAATACATTTAACAATGCGTTTTATAACACCGAGTTACTGGCGCGTTTTCGCATTGTCAATAAGCACTTGTATCGCAAATAACAGATCATATCTCTCCATTTAAAAATCACCGGATATTATCGTCTTAACATTGCTCGTGATATAATCCATGAAGCAATCTGTTAAGCGCGGGTTTATCCAATACTCAAATCTCTATTTTCTAAGTACTCATGAACGTTGCAGCAATCTCACTGCAATGTCTAACTCATTAGGCAGTCTGCAACCAATTCATGACCGTCTTTGTTCATACTTACTTCCTAATAGTATGATCGACTGTGGAGTTTTAAATAATCTAATTATTAAGGAAGTTAAACATTCAAATATAGAAACACAGAAATAAACAATTGACAAAGGCAGTAACAATACTCATTTATAAATATCTATTATAAAATCACCGAGTCAATTACATTTATACTGTTACAAGTTTCTAATCTATCTAATTACTAAAATTAATATCATCCTTCAATTCAATGCTCTGAGCATGCTGATTGTGTTTGATCCTATTCAGAGCCTTAGTCAAAGGATCTACAGGATTGTCTTCTGATGATACCCGCTTAACCAGTAAGTACCCTTCTTCTACTTGATGTCGAATGTAGTGGTACTTTCTTTCGATATGTCTGGACTTTCCATGGTCTCACGGTTCCTTTGTCAAGGCGACCGCTCCTTCATTATCGCAGAAAAGTTCCACCGGCTCCTGAATGCTCGGGACAACTCCAAGGTCCCCGATGAAGTTCTTCAGCCAAGCCGCTTCCTTAGACGCTTCACTTGCTGCGATGTACTCTGATTCGCACGTTGAATCAGCCACCGTTTCCTGCTTGGAACTTTTCCAAGTGACCGCTCCACCGTTCAAAAGAAATACCCAGCCCGACTGGGACCGTCCACTGTCCCTATCTGTCTGGAAGCTGGCATCTGTATATCCACTCACTTTTAACTCATCACTGCCACCAAGGACTAATACCATATTCTTTGTCCTTCGCAGATACTTCAGTATGTTCTTGACCGCAATCCAATGTGCTTTTCCAGGATTACCCTGGAATCGACTAACCATGCTTAGTGCATAGGATACGTCGGGACGAGTACATGTCATAGCGTACATGATCGACCCTACTGCCGAAGCATAAGGCACTCGACTCATTTCAGCTATTTCCTCATCGGTACTCGGACTTTGAGTCTTACTAAATTTAGCATTACTTTGGATTGGTAACTCTCCCTTTTTGGAATTTTCCATGTTAAATCTTTTTAACACCTTTTCCAAATATGTACACTGGCTTAAACCTATCAATTTTCTCTTTCTATCTCTAAGTATTCTTATCCCGAGAATATAAGCCGCTTCCCCTAGGTCTTTCATGGCGAAACACTTCCCGAGCCAAGCCTTAACATTTTGCAAGGTCGGAATTTCGTTTCCCATGAGCAGTATGTCATCAACATACAGTACCAGGAAAGTGACTATACTCCCACTAGCCTTGACATATACACAGAACTCATCTTCACTCCTAGAGAAACCAAACTCTTTGACTTTCTCATGGAAGCAAAGATTCCAGCTGCGAGATGCTTGCTTCAACCCGTAGATTGATCTTTCAAGCTTATATACTTTATCAGGGTGCTTAGTGTCTACAAAACCTTCTGGCTGACTCATGTAAACATCCTCAGTCAGTTTCCCGTTAAGGAAAGCGGTTTTGACATCCATCTTCCAGATTTCATAATCATGAAACGTAGCTATGGCAAGCATTATTCTGATTGACTTAATCTTGGCTACTGGTGAGAAGGTTTCATCATAGTCAACCCCCGGGGTTTGAGTGAATCCCTTCGCAACCAGCCGAGCTTTATAAGTATGCACCTTTCCATCCATGTCGGTCTTCTGTTTGAAGATTCACTTGCATCCGACTGTATTTCGACCTGGTACATTGTCAACCAAGTTCCAAACTTGATTGTCATACATGGACTTTATCTCGATGTCCATTGCCTCCTTCAATTTTGCAGACTCGGGGCCTGCCACTGCTTCACGGTAGTTAGCTGGCTCATCCAAATTAGTCAATGTACGATCACTAACTAACGTGTCTCCGTCCGAAGTAATATGGAAACCATAGAACTCGGGCGGCATGCTAACTCTACCTGAACGCCTAAGGGGCAACGAAATGTCGGTGGGTCCAACAGGAACTGCTTCCTCATGTTGGTTGCTAGTTTCTTCCAAGGTTGTTTCATCGGACATCTCCTGAATTTCTTCGAGATCGATCGTAATCCCACTGTCCTCTTTGGATATGAGTTCTCTCTCTCGAAAGAACCCCCGTCTTGCTACAAAGACCACTTCCTCACTCGGTCTGTAGAACAAGTATCCAAAAGACTGTTTCGGGTATCCGATGAAGTAACACCTCTCACTTCTTTCTGAAAGCTTATCTGAAGTATCTCGTCTCACGAATGCTTCACAGCCCCAGACTTTTATGTGTGTCAATGAGGGAACTTTCCCCGTCCACATCTCGTGCGGTGTTTTCACAACCTTTTTGGTTGGGACAAGATTTAGGATATGGGCGGCAGTCTCTAAGGCATACCCCCAGAAATGGGTCGGAAGTGAGGCTTGACTCATAATGGAACGAACCATGTCCAACAAGGTTCGGTTTCGTCTCTCTGCAACACCATTCAGCTGAGGTGTTCTTGGAGGCGACAACTGTGAAACAATTCCACATTGCTTGAGGTAATCGAGAAACTCGATACTAAGATACTCACCGCCTGTGTCGGATCTAAGCATCTTAATCTTTCTGCCCAATTGATTTTCCGCTTCATTCTTAAACTCTTTGAACTTTTCAAAGGTATCCGACTTATTTTTGATTAAGTAGACATACCCATATCTACTAAAATAGTCGGTAAAGGTCACATAGAACCACGTGCCATCTTTAGTGGTTGTTCTGAAGGGACCACATAATCTGTGTGTATGATATCCAACAGACCTTCACCTCTTTCAAAGGAACCTTTGAATGGTGATTTTGTCATCTTGCCAAGTAAGCAAGATTCGCATACATCATCCGACCCGAGGTCGAATGATTCCAACACTCCATCCTTTTGGAGTTGGACGATGCGTTTCTTGTTTATATGGCCAAGGCGACAATGCCACAGACATGCCTTTTCTATACCACTTGAAGCATCAATAGCTAAAACATTTTTACCATAATTATCAACACACATAATAGATTCATATACTCCATCACAAGGCATAGCATTAAATATAAAAACATTATTTTGAAAACTGAAATTGAACCATTCAATTTATTAAATTCGTAATAAAAGCCTTGTTTAAACAATGCATGAAATGAAATTATGTTCTTTGCCATATCAGGCGCATAGCAACAATTATGTAAATCTAATCTAACTCCACTACTCAGCATCAGTCCATAAACACCGATCATGGTAACATGTGACGTTCGCCTATTTCCCATGACCAGGTTCAGTCTGCCATGCTCTAGCTCCCTACTTTCCTCTAGGCCCTGCAAATCAGAACATATATGAAAACCACATCCTGTATCAAGGACCCATGAACGGGAAAAAGATGAGTTATTAGATATAGAATACGTACCTGCCTGTGACGGTTTCACTTTACCGTCCTTGACATCCTGCAGATATGTTGGGCAACTCCTCTTCCAATGACCCTTCTGCTTGCAGTAAAAGCAGTCGGCCTCTTTGGGGTTCCGAACATGTGGAATTCCGGAAGACTTACCTTTCGGGGCACCGCTAGATGACCCGGCATGAGTCTTTTCCCTCCAGTTCTGCTTAGGAGGGCCTTTTCGTTTCTTTCCCTTTCCGGAGCCAATAGCCAGGACAGGCGGGTTGATAGGGAGCACAGCCTTTCCCTTCATCCCGTCCTCAGCCGTACGAAGCATGCGGTGTAACTCAGCTAGGTTTGCCTGGTTGTTGTTCAAATGATACGCCAGTGTGAACTGGTCATAAGAACTGGGCAGGGAGTTTAGCACTATGTCAACTGCTAAATCCTCATGGGCAGGCATCACCAACTTTCTAAGCCTTTCCACATAACCATGCATCCTATGCACATGTGCACAGATGGACTCGCTCTCCTTGGGCTTGCTGTTAGTGAAAGCTTTTACAACCTCACGCCTTTCGATGCGCTCTTTCTTGCGGAACCTTTCCGCAAGCTCTTTGTGCATCTCGTAAGGCCAATAGTCCTCATAGATACGCTGCAGTTCAGGGTTCATAGTAGCGATCATGATGCAAGCCACTTTGGTTGCATCATCAGAGTGTTTAGTGTACGCAGCGATTTCCTCGGGAGTAGCGGTTTCAGTGTCCACATCAACAAGCTCGGTTTCCAGAACATACTCTTTATGTTCAAACCTTAAGGCCATTTTGATGTTGCGGATCCAGTCATTATAGTTGGTGCCGTCCAACGTCACCTTTGAGCATAATGACAAAATCGAGGTGACATTACCGGGATTTGAGTGGGGAACGGATTGGTCAGAAGACATCTGAACAAGAAGAAGGTAGTTTTAATTAGATATAATAATAATAATAATAACCCTTATATTCACCCAAGAACAAATATAAGGCTAGGATCCTACAATAACAATCTACAATACCGAAAAGGGATGCCGTAATCAATATTGTAAATTTTATAAGGTAGGCGAATGACGATTCAGCCAATTCCACCGCGGAAACATAATCATATTATAATGGAATTCCTAGTTTCTTTGAGATTTACCGAACTGTTCGATAGCATGTTTTAATCTCGGGAATGCCCCGCTGTTTGTGACTGGGATACCGAGGATCACAAACCGGGTGTGAATAACCATGCAAATTGCTTGGTACTCTTGAAGTCAATTGTCATCTCTAATTAACGTGCCGGTAATCCACACACGCTCCGTTAATAATGACAAAATCAAGAAACCCATTGCAACTCATTACGGACCCCAGTTGGCGTGCCGGTAAACCACACACGCTCCACCAACGTTCCACACGGTGCAATGTGCAATTTCATGGATTAGCACCAATTCACATTTTTAACTTAAAGTAACTAGATTGGGATTTGTTTTAGGGTTCTAGTACTTTCAATTATAGCATTATACTTTTAAGAGGCTTAGCGGTTCTATCATACCCGTTCGGCTAACGACACTAGACTGACCAGGAGAGCGGTGGGTAAGAGTAGATACCCATTAGACTAACATTTTATAGTCAGTCACCTTATACCCTCTTTATAGGACAGTTTTGTGAATGAGACTTACTAGCGGTAGACTAACCAATTTTCTTATATATATTAAATTTACTTTTAATCATAAATACATATAAGATATATTTTAATCTCATTAAAATATTTTAGAATTAATTCTGTCTTAATTTTTCGCAAATTATTACTAATTTTTGAAAATTTTAATTAATTCTTTAAACTGATTTAATTGGTCTTTTAATTAATCAATTAATTAAACTAATTAAATCTAGGTTACAGATTACCAAATTAATCAAATTAATTTATCTGTATTGGTCCTATGATTCTCGAAAATTACAAGCCAAGCAAGAAGGGTTCAAGTTATTTTAATTGATCTTGTTACCAAAAATAACAACACATAATTATGGCAAGCAAATCAAGCAATCAAGGGGGTGCCATATGGGGTTGGCGGCTAGGGTTAGGAAACCCTAGCCTTGAGATCGACAATGGTCTTCTCCCAAGGGTTAATTCTCGCAAAAAACCCTAAGGCACAAACTGTTCAAATCAAATCACAGGAAAACAAGCTAGCTCTGATACCACTGAAGGGTTTCTATGCAAACAATGAACACAAAAATTCCTATGGTTCACATACAACCCTAATATTGATCTATGTTTTATCCTATGATTAGAACTAAAAACCTAAAGGATACAGTTCAATTCTAAAGAAGAATTAGGAAAACCAACCTTTGATCTTATGATCCTTCAAGCAAGCAGCAAAAGAATCTTGCCTCAAATGCAAGTCACACCCAAGTGATGGAAGAATCAGTCCAGCAGAGTAACATAGAGAGAAAGATGGCATGAATAATGAGGTGCCAGGGGGTTCCTTTTATAGCTTCCTAGGGTTACACCTGAAACTCTAAGGAGCCTCCAACTGGACAAGACTTTTGACCACTTGGACCAGGCTTACCAAAACCCTAATTAGGGTTTCGCCAAACCCTGGAGGAGCCTCCAGGGTGGCGCCATTTTGGTCCCTGGTTTTACCTGGCCAATTATTCAACTATTGAATAAATGTCAAACCAGTCCCTGCACATTTTAATTAATTAATTTAATCACTGAATTAAATCCAATTAATTCTAGATTAAATCTTAATTAATTATTATAGTTTCTAATTAATAGATTAACACTTAAATATATTAATAAACCATATATATATATATATATATATATATATATATATATATATATACATATATATATATATATATATATATATATATATATATATATATATATATATTCTATTGATTTATTATACAATTAATAAATCAACTATTCTCTCTATTGAACTATATATCTATCCTCCATCTATGAGGGCAACCCAAATGGACTTCGCTTTTATTCATAAGATAAATACAATTATAAGTCATGGCTTATACACCTAATCCAACAATATACATATATATATATATATATATATATATATATATATATATATATATATATATATATATATATATATATATATATATATATATATATATATATATACGTGTATGTAAAACTTCGGGATCAAGCAATTCACGACCCCATTCTCCAACCCGCCAAGCTCGAGCCCGATGAAACCAAAAGGGAGGAGGCAGCGGTACCGGCGGTACCGCCCCAACCCATCACCCATCTAGAGCCGAACCCGCAAGCCACTCCGTGTGCCCTAATAAGTAAAAGAGTAAATTACAATAATGGTCTATGTGGTTTGCAGAAACTTTCAAAAATGGTCTAACTTTTAAAAATTTACCATAATGGTCCATGTGGTTACTGTAACATCCCAAAATTTTAGGGTAAAATTTAAAAAAAAATTAAACGGACACTTCAATATAAGAAAAGCTACTTAATTAATTTTGACAAAATTCCATAACTTATAAGTTTAATGTAAACATCCCAGGATTAACAAAAGTTAATGAAATCACAACATAGCGGAACTTCCATTCAAAAACAGTCCTCCAATGAAGCAGCACAGTGTATACACGTCACGCATTGCCATCCATGGTACCTGATGTACCTGAAACAGTAGTTTATATAGGGAAAGGGTAAGCACGGAGCTTAGTGAGTTCCTCAAAATACCATACGATCCATCACATAGCATACAACACACAATAACCATTCATATGTCTGTGAGACTCACGGGCTATCCCTGTTCCGCCTGAAGACTCACGGGCAGTTCCCGTTCTGTCTTATCGCTCGCAGGCTTTTCCCGTTCCGTCTAATGACTCGCAGGCTATTCCCGTTCCGCCTATTGGCTCGCGGGCTATCCCGTTCCGTCCACAAACAATCATTATCATAACAATAATTCATACAATTATCATAACAGGTAAGATCACCTTAGTCTAACATATCTTTCTTCCTACGCATGCAATATCACCTATAGTATAGTGAGAAGACTCACCTGATTATAGTTGACTATATCGTTTATCTTTCTCGGCTTGTATTTCCTTCAACTTTAACTGTTAACATAATAAGAAATCTATCATTTCTTAATCCTTAACTATATTATAGTCGCATCATTAAACCCTTCAATAATTCCAATATGATACCCCATGATTTATCAAGTAAAGAACGGCCAGGTAGAAGATTAGATGGGGTGGCAGGATCCTTTCAGCATTTTAGCCTTTCGGAAAATCCAACAACCAGATCCCAAGTAATCGGCCTAGTCACCGTCCTCGTAAGTAAATCAATCGGTATTATTTTCGGAAATTACGAATTGTTATAATAACGACATTTTAAGGTTTTTGTTTACTATTAGTATAATATAACATATGTTATACTTATTAAATATTCTACTTCTTAACAAAAATTATTTTACAATACCTAATTAAGCTATAGAAAGGTTTGTAGTTACCTTATGACCAGTCGTCGAGATCTATAACTCCTTCGTTAGGCTTTTAAGCTTCCTTCCGCTCACTTGCTTACACTCTAGTGCTTAGAAACATCTATATATTGGACTGAGATTTAGTTGTGTGGTTTATGAGATGTTTTGAGGGGTATTTATACTTGAATTCTTGAATAAAAAAATGGCAAGACACTTTTGACAAAAGATTTTAATAATATAACTTTGTTGAAATTAATACCTTCTAGAATCAGTCTGTTCAATACAGATTTAGCCGACTTTAAACCCATGAAATTCATGTTTTTATTTGATATTCCAGAAATTTATCTCAATACCTTTCCAGGGATGTATTTTACGTATTTATACGATTTTTCTATGATTTATTATGAATTTTTGAAAACAGACTATCTAATCTGTCAATTCTGAACTAATCAGTAAAGATTGCATTTTTTTCCATAGATAACGTCATTTTCAAGCTTACTGTTATTTTTGGTAATTGTACTAGACTCAATTTGTAAACTTTGTGCACTGGTTTGAGGTCCAAACGATTTTTCTAGAATTAATTATGATTTTTCTAAAAACGACACAAAATGCTGATTTTCATATGAAATTATAACTAAAGTTTTTCTTAGCTTTATAACTACCAATGATCATATAATTCCTAACACTCTTATTTTAAGTATATGTTATAATCACGATACGGGTCTTACAAGTCTCCCCCACTTATTTGGATTTCGTCCCGAAATCCGCATTCTCGAACTCCTCTATGTATTTCCCATCGAGTCCTTATGTCCTTCAAAAATCCTCCTCGTCTTATTGCCGAACCTTAACAAGATTTAATTATCTTTCCTTTTCAACATTCACATACCTCTGTAATAATGCTTAAGGTCTTATTATTCTCATTCACTCCATACTTCTTTTTTTCTAATTACTCTAGATGTACAAAAAAACTCTAACTGTTTCTCACCGTCCCACACATCGACTTGATCGGCTACTATCTACAGTACATATTTAGTACTTTCTAATCTACCTATATACATAGTTAACCTATTTAACTTGCAACACCTAATTTTTAACACTATTTCGTATTTATATGAATTCGTCATATTTCAATACATATTTGCCTCAATTCAACATTTCTTTTAAATACTTTTTGGCTAAATAAGTCTATTTTTGTAGAATCTCCAAATTTTTGTGTTCCACCGAAATATAAAATTTACACATCTTTTGTAATTTTTTTTTTGGAGTACTGAACACTCTTTAAACTATTTCCATTATATGGAGACATAAAATTTTGTTTAATTTCAAAAGTCTCTTTATTATCTCGTTCTCACCAGAGTCAAGCAGGGAATTTTGAAAAAATGTCACTTGGGGTAGTGAAAAGTCGCATCTACTGTAGTTAGTTTGAATTTCGATAATTAAAACGTGAGGTGTCCTTTCAGTTCCGTGTGTCCTTTCGGTTCCAGCTGCAAGATACTATATATACAGGTATGTAGTATCATTCATTTTCAGTCTCATCCTCTCTTATCACTAGTTTGTTCGTAAAGGAACTCATATTTAAAGTCGAGTCATGGAAAACAGATCTTCAATGGGCGATCTGTCGAACCCTGGACCTGGTTTTCCGCAAGGAGAGGGTACTTCAAACCAAGCATTCTTAATAGAGTTTGGTGATTCTAACATTCTAGACATATATCATCCATACTTCGATTACTTTTCTAATGTTTTGTTTGATTTTGAATTATGGTACAGTCTTCCAGATATACTACCAATAGAGCATCTCCACGATGAGCCGGAAATTTTTCCCGAGTTGAACATTAACTCAGATGATCCGGTGCATGCATCTGACTTTGCACTTGATCAGACTCCATGCCTTCTACCAGGTTAAATTCTTTTGAATGATCCATTTATAATTATTCTATTTTGTTTTATCATTTGACATGTATTATTTGTAGACCCATTTGTGGATGGTCTAACTGAGTACAATCCATTCATGGACGTGCACCCAACAAGCAGTGAGTTTGTCCCCATGAATCAAGAATTCATGGCTGGTATTCAGGATGAGAATCAATTACAGAGGACTCATAACATAAATATTGAATTGAATCCCGAGTTTGGGATTGGTTTTCAATATCAAGATCATCTTCGGTTGATTCAAAGGAATCTAGAAGGATTTCAGAATCCTGAGATTTTAGTTGAAAACCAACAATTATTACCGATAGAGGCCACTAATTTTTGATGAATCAATGTCCATCTTTGGGTCAAAAAATCAGGATCATGTTCAAATGATCCAGAATGATAACAATACAATTGGATTTGAACCTTCTAGTTCAGAAAACATAGCAGATGGCAGTGGAAGAGGTTTCAGACATTTATCAATCATTGGCCCCAACGACAACTTACGAGTTTGCAAACCCTTATTGATCGTGCTGAGGTAAAGAACTACATTTTTTTTAATTACTTTATATCATAAGGTTGAAATTACTAAAGTTATTTGTGCCACAGGAATTTGGTAATGAATTTATTGAGGCAACAGAATTATCGGGAGATTTAATACCCAACCTAAAAAAAGAAAAAGAAGCGATAATTGCAGGGTCACAATCGGGTCTAACAGACGGCACAAAGAAGCTAATACAAGCTGCTCATAAGGTTGTATTTAGGAAAAGAAAAATTCAGGAAAAGGGGGAAACTTCATCAAGAACTCATACACAGCAGCAATCTCTGCCATCTAATTCTGGTATGAGTAGTATTAACCCTGGTTTACTCGAGTCTTCGAGTGAGGAGAATTTTTGAGGCTTTGTAGGTGACCTACCCTGGTTTCCTCCTTCTTATAGCTACCCCCAACTGGTTCCGAATTAGATCCCTTCCTCATCACTGCCCTACGTACACACGCCCCAAATGAGTCAATATTTAGCCCTTAATCATGGGGTTACAGGTTCCAACCCTATCAAGACCCCATACCTTGGAGCTCCTCCTCCAATAACTGAAAGCATACCACTTGCAAATCCTCGAGAAGGTACAAGTCAACCTAATGATGACAAAGATTGGAGTGTAGAAGATCTTTTCTCGCTTCTTTCTGATTCTCTGGTTTAGGTTAGTAGTTCTGTAAACTTTTCTTAATGTATTAATATAAAGTTGTAGTAATGAATTAAATATATTGACGTGTTACTATAATTTTAATAATTTTATCGATTCAATATAATATTCATGTTGTTCCCTTAATTTTGTATTCCTCTCCCACTTGGACTAAAGTCCAAGTCTGTTTATTCGATTTATAACTTTTTTTTTACGAGCCCTTACTCTCGAACGAAAAACAAGCCCACTCTGCTCAGTCAACAACTTGCATCGGGGGCAAACACTATCTCAATAAACATATTTCGATAATGTAAAGATGTTTACATCTACCACCATATGTTACTCATCCGCTTGCGACCCTAGTCAACACCTCTATCGTCAGTTACCTCAATCACGAGTGAGTGATCCAAACTCTCAACCAACACGACCTGATCAATCACTCAAGCAAGATCAATACAAGGGTAGGTAGCCCCACTATTACACAGCAATAGGCATGTACAGAGTTGACTCAAAAATACCCGCCATCATCTCAGACGCCGCTTGAACCTCTTTGACCGTGAGTTGGAAAACTCACCCTTGCATCCTCTAGTCCCTGTCTGACTTGTGCGCCCATTAGTTGCATGAAAAATAGCTACCACAATAGCATTTTGGCATTCTCCCTTTCAATAGTCTTTAAGCTCAGTAATCAACTTAAGCATGATCGGTCCAACCAAACTGGTATGATCGCATCTTAATTGTTCCTACTGGACCTCACAATCAACATTCAAAAATTGAATGAATAAAAGTTTACCACATTACACTAGCATTTAAGTTAATTATGCTAGACACTCACATACTCAGCTCCTTGGATCCTTCGTGACGAACTCCCGACTCGAACGTGGATCCTGTGCTTTCGATAGTAGGAGCTCTACTACTACCTTCCACACCTATCCATGTTCGTTCCAAGACCCGTCTCGAAATATCCAATTCGCTTCTCACCGATAATATTAACACATATGCCCTTACAAGGCATATGTCAACCCTTCTAGGAATACTTGGAATCCCACCCCCACCCTGCTATTCTAACTAAGACAGAACTTCCTCCAGTGATGACAGGTTGTTTCGCGAACGTAGTTGTATACAATATCGAACTAAACAGTCTTTCAAATAAGAGAATCTTCCCTAAGGCAACAACCAAACAAGGAACATGCAATAAGGTCAACTCACACATTCTATGACTATTCAGTCCATATTGTATACAACTTAGTGGAAATCTCTAAGCAACCTATCGGCACTAGCATACAGTTCTATTAGCAAATAGCAGATAATAATACAACCATGTGTGATCTCTACCAGGCATTTCAGCAAACATATACCATATGTTTTTTAACATCCACAATATTAAATACTTAACCCTTTTCTCATACTGGCGTCGGCTGGCGGTACACACTGTGTCTTCAGTTCACCCTTCATAAAACATCCTTCTTTCGTAAAAATGTTTTAAGAAAACTCTTAAGCCTCAACATGAGTCCAGAACTCACTAAGTGAGCCTGATTCTCTCAAGCTGTGCTCTGATACCAACTTGTAACATCCCAAAATTTTAGGGTAAAATTTAAAAAAAATTAAACGGACACTTCAATATAAGAAAAGCTACTTAATTAATTTTGACAAAATTCCATAACTTATAAGTTTAATGAAAACATCCCAGGATTAACAAAAGTTAATGAAATCACAACATAGCGGAACTTCCATTCAAAAACAGTCCTCCAATGAAGCAGCACAGTGTATACACGTCACGCCTTGCCATCCATGGTACCTGATGTACCTGAAATAGTAGTTTATATAGGGAAAGGGTAAGCACGGAGCTTAGTGAGTTCCTCAAAATACCATACGATCCATCACATAACATACAACACACAATAACCATTCATATGTCTGTGAGACTCATGGGCTATCCCTGTTCCGCCTGAAGACTCACGGGCAGTTCCCGTTATGTCTTATCGCTCGCAGGCTTTTCCCGTTCCGTCTAATGACTCGCAGGCTATTTCCGTTCCGCCTATTGGCTCGCGGGCTATCCCGTTCCGTCCACAAACAATCATTATCATAGCAATAATTCATACAATTATCATAACAGGTAAGATCACCTTAGTCTAACATATCTTTCTTCCTATGCATGCAATATCACCTATAGTATAGTGAGAAGACTCACCTGATTATAGTTGACTATATCGTTTATCTTTCTCGGCTTGTATTTCCTTCAATTTTAACTGTTAACATAATAAGAAATCTATCATTTCTTAATCCTTAACTATATTATAGTCGCATCATTAAACCCTTCAATAATTCCAATATGATACCCCATGATTTATCAAGTAAAGAACGGCCAGGTAGAAGATTAGATGGGGTGGCAGGATCCTTTCAGCATTTTAGCCTTTCGGAAAATCCAACAACCAGATCCCAAGTAATCGGCCTAGTCACCGTCCTCGTAAGTAAATCAATCGGTATTATTTTCGGAAATTACGAATTGTTATAATAACGACATTTTAAGGTTTTTGTTTACTATTAGTATAATATAACATATGTTATACTTATTAAATATTCTACTTCTTAACAAAAATTATTTTACAATACCTAATTAAGCTATAGAAAGGTTAGTAGTTACCTTATGACCAGTCGTCGAGATCTATAACTCCTTCGTTAGGCTTTTAAGCTTCCTTCCGCTCACTTGCTTACACTCTAGTGCTTAGAAACCTCTATATATTGGATTGAGATTTAGTTGTGTGGTTTATGAGATGTTTTGAGGGGTATTTATACTTGAATTCTTGAATAAAAAAATGGCATGACACTTTTGACAAAAGATTTTAATAATATAACTTTGTTGAAATTAATACCTTCTAGAATCAGTCTGTTCAAGACTGGTTTAGCCGACTTTAAACCCATGAAATTCACGTTTTTATTTGATATTCCAGAAATTTATATCAATACCTTTCCAGGGATGCATTTTACGTATTTATACGATTTTTCTATGATTTATTATGAATTTTTGAAAACAGACTATCTAATCTGTCAATTCCGAACTAATCAGTAAAGATTGCATTTTTTACCATAGATAATGTCATTTTCAAGCTTACTATTATTTTTGGTAATTGTACTAGACTCGATTTTTAAACTTTGTGCACTGGTTTGAGGTCCAAACGATTTTTCTAGAATTAATTATGATTTTTCTAAAAACGACACAAAATGCTGATTTTCATATGAAATTGTAACTAAAGTTTTTCTTAGCTTTATAACTACCAATGATCATATAATTCCTAACACTCTTATTTTAAGAATATTTATAATCAGGATACGGGTCTTACAGTTACGATCTACTTTCAATAATGGTCCAAAGGCCAGTAAAAAGACCATTTTACCCTTTTTAATTTTTTTTTCAATTTTATTTTAGTGTTTTATTTATTTTGGTAATTAAAAAAAAAGAAAAATACCCGACCCAAACCCCAACCCCTGCGTCTCCCTCTCTCTCTGTCTTTCTCTCTCTCTCTCTCTCTCTCTCTCTCTCTCTCTCTCTCTCTCTCTCTCTCTCGTGATATCACGTAATTAAAACCCGCCGCACTTCTCCAGCAAAATCAATTTTCTTCTCTGTAATATCTCTTTCGCGACCCCCAATTTGAAGTAGACAATTTTATGGGGTTGATTGTATTCGTTTGCAGGTTTATTGAACGATTTGAAAGTTTATGTGTACCAATTGCCGTAAAAATACAATGTTGATTGGCTGTCAAACGAGCGATGTAGAAACCATTTGTTTGCGTCGGAGGTCGCCATACATAAGGCGTTGATGAACAGTGATGTACGGGCATTTGACCCCTCGAATGCTGATTTCTTCTTCGTTCCCGTCTACATCTCCTGCAATTTCAGCATCGTTAGTGGCTTCCCCGCCATTAGCCACGCTCGTGCTCTTCTCTCGTCAGCGGTTGAGCTCATTTTGTCTGAGCTTCCATTCTGGAACCGCAGCAATGGGTCCGACCATGTCTTCGTTGCCTCTCACGATTACGGAGCTTGTTTCCATGCCATTGTACAAAATAACATAGAAAATCTAGATAATTAGTTTGTTAATCTTAAAGCAATGATGGTTTTCTGAAGTTTTTATGCTTCTGGTATAGGAGGATAGAGCTGTTGCTAATGGGATACCGAATTTCTTGAAGAATTTGATTATATTACAGACGTTTGGTGTTAAATACCGACATCCATGTTAAGACATTGAGCATGTTGTCATCCCACCTTACATATCGTCGGAAAAGGTTTGGTCAACGCTTTCGCAGTCACCCATCAATGGTCGTCATGATATTTTCGCGTTCTTCAGGGGCAAAATGGAAGTCCACCCCAAGAACATCGCCCGCTAATTTCCCCCATCTATTCCTAGTCGTATGTGTGAGAGAGAGAGAGAGAGAGAGAAAGAGAGGGGGTGGGGTTGGGGTATTTTTCTTTTTTTTTTTAATTACTAAAATAAATAAAACACTAAAATAAAAATGAAAAAGAAATTAAAAAGGGTAAAATGATATTTTTACTGGCCTTTGGACCATTATTGAAAGTATATCGTAACCACATGGATCATTATGGTGAATTTTTAAAAGTTGGACCATTTTTGAAAGTTTCTGCAAACCACATGGACCATTATTGTAATATACTCTAAGTAAAAAGAAGCAAACGCTTTGGGATTATAAAAAGGATAAACTAGAAAAAAAATTTGTAGTTTACGATTAAATAGATAAAGATAGGATGAAAGGTACAATTTCAATTAAAACGAACAAGGACTTATTTGCAATTTTCTAAACTTTAAGGGTGACAAATTTTCCCATTTGTATAGACCACTTGCGTAAAAAGGCTTCGTCTAGCTTTTTTTGAACAACAATGGTATAATATATAAAAAACACATGGACTCCAGTGGGAAGCTAGAGCACCACAAAACAAGGTATCCCGGATACAAAGAACAGCCAGAAACACAACATATGAGCTATCTAAATGAAGCTAAAGTCCACGCAACTAACTACGCCATCAGATGAAAGGAGATAGAGGACATATAAAATCTACAAAACCACCAAGTTCCAGACCCGCGAACTAAGAATGATGGGAAACCTTCACGAACAACACCTGTGTAGGACCTTGGGGATGATAACATCTAAAGCACTCAGTCGAGATCACATACGGGAGACCAACCCAAATGAAGCATTTCCAATAGATAATTGAATTATGAAGGATCACAACTGTAGCCTCCAGAAAGCCATTAATCTGAAATCTGTTGGATCCAAGAGAACTTTCACCATAATTACTGCAGATCTTTAGAAAAAATCGCCAGGGGTAAAATCGCCAAGGTCAGAAAAAGAAGAGAGCCACCAAGTCTTTAGAAAAATCACCAGGGGCAAAACTGTCCAAGATCAGAAAAAGTAGGGTTCCACCAACAATTCTACAAATGCTACTGCCAGCTCAACATCACTTTAGAGAGCCAAACCATCCCAATTGGAAGCCCATCTTGACTTTGCTAACACAAGAAAACGCAAAGACACTAAAACGCCTAGGAGCTAATTTGCAAAGAAAGTATTGAATCACCAAGCCTGCAATGAAGACAAACTCCAAACACACACACACACACTACAAAGACTGACTCCAAACACGCACACACCACAGAAGACTAATTCCAAACACATACACTCCAAAAAAATCAACCCCCTCCCCCCACCAACCCTATGGACACAAAAAAGAAACACGAAAAAGTACCTCAACGCAACAGCACCTAAAAGAACTTTCTACCCACAAGAAAGAAAAGCACACACCGATTGAAAACCTATTGCATGGGTACATCACCAAAACACCAAATTCCCAAACTGCCCCCTCCCCCAAATGGATAAAGCAGGAATCAGGAGTAAGCAAAACATAATCTGGGTCAAGAAATAAAATCATCGAAAAGGAATTTACCAAACTAGAAGATTCTTTAATAAACTCACCAACACACCACTCGAATAAGAAGCTCACCACTCTCAAAACACACCACACCTCACTCACAAGATCAAACCGGAGCTAAGTGGATGGATGCACCAAGAGTACCGGTTCAAAGCGTGATGCTTACCTCTAAACTCCACCTAATTGAACAAGTTAGCTTGAATCGTATCTACAGTCACCATCGGATTATTCTTCTTTTTCCTAAACGTAGCTTCATTCCTAGCCTTCCAAAGTACCTAGCATGAAGTATTAATTAAGGCTGAATAGAATTTGCACTCTTTTCCGGATTTGGAAGCTGACATAACATGTTTAATAATATCCACCAGGTTGTTTTGACTTACTGTACCAAGCCTACACCAATCGAAAAGCCTTTCCCAAACCCTTCTAGAGGCTTCGCACATTACAAACACACGATCCACTGATTCGTCAACTGAGCCACAGAATGAGCAGCCTACATCAGAAATTCGAACCCCTCTATTAATTAGATTGGATTTCAGAGGAATTTTATGCAAAGTCAACCTCCAAGCGAAACACACTACTAGAGAAATGGGTATTTAGCCACGAAAAATAGCCACGCAAAGTTTGCGTGGCTAAATAGACACGCAATTTCAACGCATAAACTACACAACCTAAGACCCCAATTTTAGACATGCACTTGTGACGGAACTTCAACGCATCAAAAATTTGTTGTTGTTGCGTGGCAAAAGTATCCACACGATAGCCACGCAGTCATTGAATGGGTGGGTAAGAGCGTGGCTAATATAGATAAATGGAAAACTGGGTTTATGGCGTGGCTAAAAGTACCCACGCGATAGCCACGCAGTCATTGAATGCGTGGTAAGAGCGTGGCTAATATAGATAAATGGAATACTGTGTTTATGGCGTGGCTAAATAGACACGCAAATACTACGAACAATAGTTTAAAACATCAGGAAAGGTCTGGTTGATATTGCGTGGCTAAATAGCCACGCATCTACAACGACAACATAAAATCAAAAAAATGAGGTGCCGGGATTCGAACCCTGGTCTCCTCTGTGTGTGGGGGGGGGGGGGGGACATCAACTACCACTCCGTTTATAATTTCCATTTATTACAATATAACCCTTTCAAATTATTATTATTATTATTATTATTATTATTATTATTATTATTATTTTCGTTTATGTTTTCGTTTTATTAATTATATCGTTTTGGGCTATAAGCCTCATCCGTTTTCGTTTTATTGTTAATATTATTATTTTTTTCGTTTTCGTATTACTTTTTTCGTTTTCGTTCAATATATCTCGTTCGTATACTTATTATTATTATTACTATTGTTACTATTATTATTATTGTTGTTATTATTATTATTATTAGTCTCATATTTTTATTATTATTGTTAATATTATTAATATTACGTGTGTGTGTATATGGATATGAATGTATGCACATCAATGTGTTAGTGTGTTAAAATCACAAGTGCTTATACACCTTGAAAAGATAACGTTTGAAATAAACAACAGGTTTGGAAGGTGTACACTCTTGTGTGTAAGTTGAATTTACGTATAAACGGAGAAATATAAAGATAATAAAGTATAATAAGGATGTACAAAAAATGAACCCAAAAAAATAATTTTTGGCCTTCAAAAAAAAAATACAAATACAGTCGTGACTATTGCGTGGCTAATTTACCACGCATTTACCACGCACTGTCTGGTTGTGTGGTAAATGCGTGTTTTTGTAGTTGCATGGCAAATTTGCGTGGCTAAAGCGTGACTACAAATTAGACACAAATGGTTTTTCCACGGGTCAGTTTTCGTGGCTATTGCGTGGCTATTCGGCTTTTGCCACACAACTGCCACGCAAATGTGCGTGGCTAACCCCCCTGTTTTCTAGTAGTGACAGTTGACTTTGCTTGGAACCCACGAGCACCACCTAACTGTTTTTGGGATTTGCTTCTTCTTTGAAATGTCCAAATCTCATCGGTCAATCACCCTCTGCATTAGCCGCCACATCAACGAAACGAAATTCTTGTTTTTTTCTAGTCGTTGGATGATAAAATTCATGGACGGTAGAGATGATGGTTGGTACCGATCGCTGAATAGCCATTACCGGCGATAGTATTAACGTGTCGCCGCTAATGCAGTCGCCGCTAATACTGTCGTCGGTATTGCCAGCATTTCTTGTAGTGAAGCATTTTCAATATAAGTGTTTATTGGCTTATATGGTAGACAAAAGTAAGTTTTTAAAAATGTTTGAATTAATTCATTTGGTGGAAATAAGTTATAAGTTTATAAGTCAAAAAATATTTAGATTAATTTTTTTTAAATTGGTATTTTGTTCAATAAACCATAAAAATATATAACAAGTAACGATAGACCTTACTTATATATTTTTACTTATGTTTCAAAAAGAGTTTTAAAAAAATGATTTATTAACTTTTAAAAAGTCAATAAGTAAATTTTTGAAATTTTTATAAACAATCACAAACACCCTCCAAGGTTTTGACGACGTAAAGCAAAAATAGGTCACTCGAAATTATAGTCATTTTAATTAAGTTAGATATAATTTAATTATCGCCAAATAGAATACTCCTCATTTTTATGATCGACTAGATCATAAAACCGTCTTATTTTTTTTGGAACCGGCAAATAATTTTATAAATAAAAGACCTACCCTGCCAGCAAGAGGCTAACAGAGAAGGGACGAACAAGAGTACAAAGAAAGAATGAAAACAGTTACAATTACAAACATAGAAAAGGGGACTTAACACAATTGCACCAAACAAAGTTTCCTTTACCGAATCTATGCTTCACCCATCCAAATACCATTGATTGAATAAATCCAAAAAGCTTCGCCGGTTCCATAAGGATATTGTTGAAACATCTATCATTTCTTGACCGCCAAATACACCATAGGACACCAAATACGATTGCGATGAGAATCTTCTTATGCTTTTTTGAACCTCGCCTAGTTGTCACCGCCATGTCAATGCAATCTTTAACTGTTAATAAGGTCAAAGCGTGATTACTTAGATCGCACCATTTAAGAACTTTTGTCCATATCCAAATCGCAAGGGGGCAAGTCACCAACAGGCGATCAGTCGACTCTACAGCACCTATGCAAGAGCCACAGAGCTTTGACTCCACGTAGACCCCCTAGCCTCCAACGCCTGAGCAGATGGAATCCGATCAATTCTGGCTCTCCACACAAAACACAACACTTTCAGTGGTACCCATTTTATCCAGGGGAAATACCCATCACAGATGATATGGGAGGAACGATCGATCCGAAGCCTGAGACTCGCCACACTGAATTTGCCGTCTACAGAGAAGTTCGAGAATTGTCTCCCGCTTCATCGCGTCTTATAATCTCACCTACAGAAATATGAATTTTTTCAAGCGATATCCTAGTCTTAACAATACTTTTCCATACACCACTTCTTCCTGCATTAGCCACAAGACTCATTCTATTGAGAGAAATATTATGGAACCCACGAATGGCAATTGCCCACAATGTCTCCTGTTCGTGAAATAGTTTCCAAAGTCATTTTGATAGAAGTGATAAGTTTAGGGCTTTAATTGAACCCAAACCCAATCCACCAACACATTTTGGAGCAAGAATCTTCTCCCAAGCAACCCATCTAATCTTTTTTGTCGAACTAGACCCCCCCCCCCCAAATAAAATTTCGCCTTATTTTTTCCAATGAATTGATAACCCTATCTGGTGCAACAAACAAAGAGAGATAATAATTTGGGAGACTCCCTAACACCGATTTAGCCAAAGTAATGCACCAACCGAAGCTAAGTGTTTTAGCTTTCCAAGTGGACAATTTATTAGTAAGCTTTTCTATGATGGGTTGCCAATTCCTCTTAAGATTCATATTTGCACCGACCGGCACCCCGAGATAATGGAACGGAAGAGAAGAAGGCTCACAACCAAGCGGAGTAGCCCAACTTTCAACAATACAAGGATCCACCCCAATACCGAACACCTTAGATTTATTAAAATTAACTTGGAGACCCGATGAAACATAGAAACATCTCAGGATTCTAGCCAAATTTTTAATATTACTTTTATTCCACTCACCAATGAACAAAGCATCGTCGGCATAAAACAAGTGGGATATTTGTAGGTCGGAATTAGGAATGGAGATACCGTGAAAAACACCTTTCAAGATCGCCTCCTTCATAGCCACATTCAAACCTTCCATCACTATAATAAAAAGAAAAGGGAAAAGAGGGCCCCCCTGTCTAACCCCCTTTTGCAGCGGGAATTCAAGCGAAGGGCTTCCATTTACTAGAACCGAAGCGCGGGCTGATTCCAAGCATCCTTTGATCCATCCTCGCCATTTTGTACCTAAATTCATATCCTCCATCATCGAGTCTAGAAAATACCAATTCACCGAATCAAACGCTTTGTTAAAATCGGCTTTGAAAGGAAGTATCTTTTTCTTTTTTGCTTTCCCCCATGAGCAAACTTCGTTGATAATTAACGGGCCTTCCAAAATGTTTCTTCCTTCTATAAATGCAGATTGAACTTCTCCAACACATTCACCTATCACGCGTTTTAAACGGCATGCTAGGATCTTTGCGATAATCTTGTAAAGAGATCCGATGAGACTGATCGGTCGATAATCGCTAAGAACAAGTGGGTCCTTGATTTTTGCAGCTAGAGTAATAAAAGAAGACGGTGATCCGATGAAACCGTCTTATGATCATGAGAATGTGCTCTATCGAAAAAATCAATTAAATACTTCCCCTTAAAAAATAAATAATCATAAAATACCAAGATCCAAATAATATTGTTCAATCCACAAAAGTAAAGAGACGGTGAATAACCCATTCCTTGTGAGAATCTATCCATTTCATTTGGCACAATTTTAAATAAAAAACAAGCCTAAGAATTGGAATAAATAATCATAAAATACCAAGATCCAAATAATATTGCTTAAGTATTTGTATTCAGTCCAAGCATTAATTCTTAGTCCAATTTAACAACATCCGCCCAAATACGGAAAGACATAACCCCACATCAATATAAAGCTTGACCAAATATTGCAGTTTGGCTCAAATTCGAAATATTACAATGTGGCCCAAATATAGTATCCCATGAGTACGAATTTGCAAGTAAATGGAATCTCAATTAGTCAATTTAATTGATCAAATGGAGTGAAGCCGTAAAAGAATCGTCAAAAACTTAGAGCATTTGATGCTTTCCTTTTCTTTTCCAAGAGTCTGAAGTGATGTTAAAAAAGGCTCCGATTTAATTTTGTAGTCGAAGCCATTAACGAAAGATGACTTTGCACACTAGTAATTAATGCGTTCATATCCCTTCATTTTTAATTTCGATAAAGCTTCTTTGAATACTTAGTTCTTTTTCTTCATTTAAATTTTTTTTTTGAACAGCAAGAATTTCATTAAGGAGGCTCAAGCAAGGAGCTAGAGCAACAAAATTACATCAGGGTCGGTTTAACATTCCAATCATCCCAAGAAATCGAACTAGCTTTCCTGTCTCTATATTTCAGCCATTGAAAGGCAAGGATCTTGGTAACGTTATTTCAACGTTTGAGAATTTAGTTTATCAAACTTCTTTAAATAATTTGGTTTCTAAGAGACCAAATACACCAAATAAAAGCTGCAAAGATGCATCCCAGCCTTCTTCATTTAATATAACATTTTTTTTTTGAACAGCAGCAGAAAGATTTTATTAAAAAAAGGGGAGCAATAGGCTCATCATTTGTATTTGGTGTCCTATGGTGTATTTGCCGGTCAAGGAATGATAGATGTTTCAACAATATCCCTATGGAACCGGCGAAGCTTTTTGGATTTATTCAATCAACGGTATTTGGATGGGTGAAGCATAGATTCGGTAAAGGAAGCTTTATTTGGTGCAATTGGGTTAAGTCCCCTTTTCTATGTTTGTAATTGTAACTGTGTTCACTTTTCCGTTGTACTCTTGTTCGTCCCTACTCTGTTAGCCTCTTGCTGGCAGGATGAGTCTTTTATTTTTATTTATATAATTTATTTGCAGGTTCTGAAAAAAAAAATAGGCTCATCATTTAATATAACATTAATACCCATGCATACGGATAAGACTAGCATTTAATGTTTCCAATAAGGCGTGACCCCCAAAGAGAGACTATTCCATGTTTCCTTCACCGAGACATGTGAAGAGAGACGGGTTTGGCTTTGACATGTCATTAGGCTCCATCTAATTATATATATATTTTAAAATAGTTATAGTTATTATATAAATATTTTAATTTTTTACATCTAATTTGTAAATCTGATTTTACCTCTAATTATTATTTTTTGTTTTTTATAAAATAATTATAATTATTACATAATATGAGTAATTTTACATGTCATTAACGTGTACGTGTAAAGAGACAGCTACAAGTGTCTAGAATTCTAGTATTGTTGCGGTTGTCTTGGAGTTGGTGGGTTGGTTTTAATGAAGCACAGAGACGGGAGACCGGTATTGGTTTTTTATGGCGGTGGATTTTGTCATTTTAGTAACGGCCATTTAAATTATCAACCTCATCCAATATTGATGGAGATGTCATAATGACAACTTTCTGGTTTTGAAGGTGGTCCAATATCTGTTGGGTAACAGAACCGCCAGCCCACGTGTCTCGAATGCCATATGTATTGCTTGCCATGCATTGGTCTACAATCCAGTATCACAGCTATATAAGAAGCTGACTTGTTAGTAAGTTGCATGCATGTAGCAAAAATGATATCAAAGCTTGCAAACAAGATTTTCTCAACAGCTACCACCTTCTGGTTATGGTGGTGGGAAGTCGACAACGAACAAGACGAACTTGCTCGCACATTTCTCACCCTTTTAGTTCCGACACTAGTACTTTTGTGGTACAAATGGACATTTTCGTACCCCCAAGACGGCAAGAAACACTTGCCACCAGGTCCCTATGGCTTACCAGTTATAGGGTACCTCCCATTTCTCGGCTCCAACTTGCATGAAAAATTCACGGAGATGGGTCACCGTTATGGTCCCATCTTTAGTGTCCGGCTCGGAACAAAGCTTCACGTTGTGGTGAACTCCATGGAGCTAGCGAAGGTCGTGGCTCGTGACCAGGACAAGACCTTAGCTAACCGCAGCCCCCCACTTACAGCCGTAATCAGCTCTTATGGCGTGAACAATATCTCATGGTCGAACAACAACTCACACTGGCGGAACATGCGGAAGCTTTTAGTCAGCCAATTGATGAGCAGTCCAAATCTCAACTCTACTCAAAGTTTTCGAACATGTGAAGTGAGAAAGATGGTGACAGAAGTTTACGCTAAGCTCGGGCAAAAGATCGACATTAACGAAATTGCTTTCGACGCGGCGTTTGGTGTTTTGACAAGCATGTTATGGCATCATAGCAAATCTGGGGAAGGAAGCTATTCAAGCTATTTAGTAGAAAGGTTTCTAGAAGTTGAGTTCAAGATCATAGAGTTACAAGGAGCGCGAAACATCTCTGATTTTCTCCCAATGCTATCATGGTTCGATCTACAGGGAAGGCAGCGAGAAATGCATACTCAAATGGTTTATGTTAACCAGATTTTGGACGAACTTATCCAAGGAAGAATCAAAGCCAACTCATGCAAGGTCAAAGGAGAAGTTGACGAATATCAAAAGGATTTCTTGCAGATCTTACTAAAGCTTAAAGAGCAGAAAGATGCTCCAACATCTTATAACTTTGACCAAATAAAGGCTCTACTAATGGTACGTCGTCCTATACTTTATTTTTATTTTTATATTAATACTAAAAGTACATAATACTAACAGTATGCATGGGAAATTGTTACAACAGAACATCGTGACCGCAGCGACAGTGACAATATCGATCATGGTGGAATGGGTGATGGCAGAGATTTTGCATAATCCAGTGGTGAAAGCAAAGATTCAGGAAGAATTAACAGAGCTTGTTGGTATGAACATTGTGGAAGAATCTCATCTGTCCAAATTATCATATTTGGATGCAGCCATCAAGGAGACACTAAGGTTGCACCCTCCCCTTCCTCTCCTAGTCCATAGATGCCCAGATGAAGCTTGCACAGTTGGCGGGTACAACATTCCAAAGGGTACTATTGTCTATTTGAATGTTTGGGCTATCCATCGGGATCCCGAAAACTGGACCAATCCATTGGAGTTCAAGCCTGAGAGGTTCCTAAATGGCAAGTGGGACTACAATGGAACTAATTTCAAGTTTCTGCCGTTCGGATCAGGGAGAAGAATGTGCCCGGGAATCCATCTGGGGGAGAAGATGCTGATGTATACGGTAGCATCGCTCTTGCATTCTTTTGAATGGAGCTTGCCTGAAGGTGAGGAGCTAGAGCTTTCTGATGAGTATGGATTTCTGACGAAGAAGAGGAAACCACTGATGGTTATACCCTCTCAGAAATTATCTGATGCAAGCATGTACCTGTAGGCTGTAGTAGAAGGTTGTAGTAGAACGTATGTTGTTCGCTTAATAAAATATGCATGCTTCTTTGATTAAACTTGATATGTTGACTTCGAGCGACAATTGTTAAATGAGATATGATGACTTCGAACGAGAATTGTCACCGCAAAGACGTTTTGTTAGGAAATTCATAAACAATAATAAACGGCCAATTGTTAAATGAGATATGATGACTTCGAACGAGAATTGTCACCGCAAAGACGTTTTGTTAGGAAATTCATAAACAATAATAAACGGCCAAAAATTCTTGTTTGCCAATAATTAAACAAATTAAATTAAAAATTTTAGAGAGTTCGTATTAAACTAAAATTTTAAAGATTCGAAAGTATAAGAAATCATAAATGTAAAAATATATACGGCCAAAATTTCATTTCGCAATTTCTGTTGTTTTTTGGGTTTTAAATATAGGGAAATGTTCAAATGAGAACCATTAAAAAGTTGAGAACCGTGAGAACTAATTTTAGCCTACCATCTAAAAAAAATCAACGGACCTGATTAAATGGGTAAAATCCTGTTTTTTTTGTTTTTTATTGGTGAAAATGACAAAAACGTCATTTTCACAGTCCAAATATATTTCATTCAAACATCCATTCAGAGTTTAATATACTGCTTCATATATACACTACAAGAAAAATGTGAAATAGTGTCACACCCTCAAACCACGATGGCGAAATCGTCTGAGGGTGGAACGAAACGTAGTATCACAACCATTGTATACATTGAAACATAAGTAAATAAACAACCATCTTACATTGAAATTGGAAAGTTACATTATTCAAACGGTATTGTTTAAACCTGATTACAGTACGATAACGAAATAAATAAATGAGACGTCTTCGCGTCCCATCCCAAAAGGATAGTCGGTCCTGACTAATTGTTACCTGAGAATACAAGTGATTTTTCAAGTGTCAACATTACGTTGGTGAGTTCATAAGATTTTTGTATAAGAAAAGTCCTTTTTTTGTTTGTAAATGATAGTATTGTAAACCGAGAAAATCCAATATCTTCTCATAAAATGTCCAAGTCCCAAAGACTAAAATGTATAAAATAGTTTGTAGTATAAATCCGTTAAAATAGATGATTCCACGTAAACAAATTATAAAGTTGATTGTTTTTCCATGTGAGACGCCCTATAACCATACTGTAACTTGTAGGCCTGCTGCGACGTTCTTCAGGCGTCGGAATGTTATGACATTTGTCACCCCAGACCTGCCGGTCTAACTGTAGCTAACAGCTTAGGTGCGGGGTTGTCAATCCCGTATAGATCTATACACAATTATCACGTTCTCTTACCGAGACTCTGGTTATAAATTCAGGACTTATAGTAAGTACTTAAATAAGTACTTGTGAAGACACATCTCACAAAATGTATGTATTCAATCAACTTATTTACGTAAAATTTATATATGAAAAATCATTGTGTTTATCCATTATCATATTTCCCTTGATAATATTGTAATGTATAATAATTATATATTTTTATATAATTATTTGGTTTTGTTCAAAATATAATAATAACCTTTGTATCCACAAACTATACCTATAATAGTTTATTTTTATTATTTTGTCATATATATATTTATGAATATGTGTGAAATAACTTATTTAGATGATTATACTATTTATTAAATTCAATAATATCTCATGACTATCAAATAAAGAACGACCAGGTAGAAGATCGGATGGGGAGGCAGGACCCTTTCAGCGTATAAGCCTTTCGGAAATCCAACAACCTAACCCCAAAATGATCGGCCTAGACACCGTCCTCATAAGTAGATCATTCAATATTCTTTTTGGAATTAAAATTGAATTATTGTAATAATGGTGTTTACAAAATTTGTATTTTGTTTACTACTATTACAGATGAGTATAAATAATTATTTCAATATTATGACTTGTATTCTCCCCCTTAAAAACTTGAATAAATATAAAAAGAAGGGGTATGAACTCACCTTTGAAGCGTAAATTCGGTTTAGATATAAGAACGATTGTATTTGAGAAGCACTGCGAAATATCACCACAAAACAACAACGTTTTGTGCGGCGAAGTGACGATGCTCTTAGCCAAAAGGAGAACAATTGGAGAAAGAAAGAAGAAGCTAGAAGCTCTGGTGAATTTGTGAAGAAAAATGAGAGAAGTTGAGCTTCTATTTATAGTATGTTTATTTTCGTATAGCAGCCCTCAAGATACATAGATTTGATAATTATAGCTTTTAGAATTTGTTTATGACAAAACATACCCTTAAACACTCTTTAAATAGATTTAATAGTTTTTATATAAGATAAATAATTTATGTTTATAAAAATGTAATCTGCAAAAATCGTAGTTTAATAATATCAACTTTTTAACTAAAAATCTCTAACGAATTACCGAAAGGGTATTAGTTGTAGTTTTAATAAGAGTATAGGGTTTAAATGTAAATATAATTTCTTTTTAAAGAAAAAGAAAATATTAAATATAAAACTGATACCCATAATATGAAATTTTGATGTCAGGTTGTTCGTATCGACGATACCGTTTTAATGGTATTTTTTGTGTTTTATAAAACGATATAATATTGTTGGTAAACTTAACAATACGTATTGAAAACGTATAAATGAAAATATGAATTCTTTAGGGTAAAATATGTAAAATTGGATAATAATGGAGTGGGACCCATTATATATATAATAATATTATTATTTTCACGGGTTTCGTTTATTGAATTCACGGACAATCAACAATCACCGATTATATATATATATATATATATATATATATATATATATATATATATATATATATATATATATATATATATATATATATATATATATATATATATATATATATATATATATATATATATATATATATATAATATTATAATCAAACGTCGCTTTCAAGTTAAATTATATGTTTTTCTATCATATCTTTTTATATATAACATTTGGTAAAAATATAATTACATATTCGGAACCGTCGTAATTTTATTTATGTTTTGATATAAAATTTGTAATATTCCGAAGAGTTTTACATTTTTACCGTTCACTATTCACTATTCGGATACTATTCACTGTCACTATTCACTGTTCATTATTCACTGTTCATTATTCACGATGTGAAAAAAAAATAATTTTACTTAATTTAAAAAAATATTTAACTTAATAGCGTTTGTTCGTATAATTGTTTTGAATTAGCGTACATACTATTATATTATACAACGTAGAGATTATGAAGTTTACATTTCATATATTGATTTAACGTACGCTTTGACTGACTTGAGTGGACTTTTGTTGACTTAGTTTGATAGTTGTCACATTATCTACCCGTTAGAAGGAATTTCGTCCCGAAATTTAGCACTTTAAGTAGATTCTCAAGGGTTTGAGAAAAGATGTGGGTATTTCCATTTCATTTGATCCTCACGTTCCCAGGTAAATTCAGGTCCACGCTTGGCATTCCAGTGGACCTTTACTATCGGTATGCGGCTTTGTTTCGTCCTCTTGATTTCTCTGTCCATTATTTCCACAGGTTCTTCAACGAAGTGGAGATTTTCGTTTATTTCAATCTCATCAAGTGGAATGACGAGAGTTTCATCGGACAGACACTTCTTCATATTGGATACGTGAAAAGTGGGGTGCACGTTGCTGAGTTCCTGTGGTAATTGAAGTTTGTAAGCTACCGGGCCAATCCTGGCAAGGATCTCAAATGGCCCAATGTACCTTGGGTTTAGTTTTCCACGTTTTCCAAAACGTATCATCCCCTTCCATGGTGAGACCTTTAACAACACTCGGTCACCAACATGGAATTCCAAGGGTTTGCGGCGTTTATCTGCATAGCTCTTTTGTCGGTCTCGAGATGCTTTTAGTCGTTCACGAATCTGAACGATTTTCTCTGTCGTTTCTCGTATGATCTCAGGACCGGTGAGAATGTTGTTAGGCGCTTGTCCTCTAGCTAACTGAGTATCACCCACCTCAGCCCAGCATAGAGGGGATCTGCACTTGCGTCCATAGAGGGCTTCAAATGGAGCAGCTTTAATGCTCGTGTGATAACTATTGTTGTATGAAAACTCGATGAGCGGTAAGTGGGTGTCCCATTCTTTACCGAAGTCTATCACACTAGCTCTCAACATGTCTTCCAGCGTCTGGATGGTTCTTTCACTTTGCCCGTCGGTCTGTGGATGGTAAGCTGTGCTCATATCAAGTCTGGTTCCCATAGCCTTTTGTAATGATTGCCAAAAGTGTGAAGTGAACCGGCTGTCTCTATCCGAGATGATTGATTTTGGCACACCGTGCAATTTTACAATTTCTTTGAGGTAGAGCCTCTCCAGCTTATCCGTCCTATCAGCCTCCTTGATTGGCAGGAAGTGAGCGGATTTGGTTAACCTATCGACGATTACCCATATAGTGTCTAACCCACCGGTTGTCTTTGGTAATTTGGTTATAAAGTCTATTGTTATCCGCTCCCACTTCCACTCAGGTATTGCTGGTTGTATTAGCAAACCTGAGGGCTTTTGGTATTCTACTTTAACCTTGGCGCAAGTCAGGCACACGCCCACGTAAGTAGCAATTTCTGCCTTCATGTTTGGCCACCAATACAGTTTCTTGAGATCCAGGTACATTTTGTCGGACCCAGGATGAACAGAGTATCTAGTCTTGTGAGCTTCATTCATGATAATGTCTCTGTATCCGCCGAATCTCAGGGTCCAAATTCGGTTCATGAGGTAACGAGCTCCGTCATCCTTAACTTCAAGGTTTTTATCCATCCCTCGCAAGGCTTCATTTGCGACATTCTCGGGTTTTAAGGCTTCTAGCTGTGCTTCTTTGATCTAAGTGGACAGATGGGAATGGATCGTTATTGTTAATGACTTCACTCGGTGACGTGAGTACTCCTTTCGACTGAGGGCATCTGCCACTACGTTGGCCTTTCCTGGGTGATAACGAATTTCACATTCATAATCACTTAGTAGTTCTACCCATCGTCGTTCCCTCATGTTAAGCTCTTTTTGGTGGAGGATATGCTGGAGACTCTTATGGTCAGTGATGATCATACACTTAGTGTCGTATAGGTAGTGTCTCCAGATCTTTAATGCGAACACTACTGCCCCCAACTCGAGGTCATGCGTGGTGTAGTTGACCTCGTGGGTTTTAAGTTGTCTCGAAGCATAGGAAATGACTTTTCCTCTTTGCATGAGCACGCAACCCAGACCCTGATTTGATGCATCGCAGTAAACCACAAAGTCTTATATTCCTTCTGGAAGGGACAGAATAGGAGCGCTGCATAATGCTTTCTTTAGAGTCTGGAAGGCGACGTCTTGTTTATCCTCCCAGTTGAAGGTTACTCCTTTCTGTGTCAGGACAGTAAGTGGCTTTGCGATTTTTGAAAAGTTACGTATGAATCTTTGATAATAGCCAGCGAGACCCAAAAACTGGCGAATTTCCATCGGTGTTCTCGGTGCTTCCCAGTTTTCAATGGCTTTGATTTTGGAGGGATCCACATGTATCCCTTTCTCGCTGACTACGTGTCCTAGAAAACCCACCTTTCGAATCCAAAATTCACATTTTGAGAATTTTGCATACAACTTTTCTGTTCTTAATGTCTCCAAAACTTGTCGTAGATGTTGACTATGTTCCTCCTTACTTCGTGAATAGATTAGTATGTCATCGATGAAAACTATCACGAATTTATCTAAGTAAGGTCGGCATACGCGATTCATTAGGTCCATGAACACTGCAGGTGCGTTAGTCAATCCGAATGGCATCACAACGAACTCGTAATGACCGTAACGAGTCCTAAATGCTGTCTTAGGAACATCTTCCTCCTGAACTCTGAGCTGATGGTACCCCGACCTTAGATCAATTTTGGAGAAGTAACTCGATCCTTGGAGTTGGTCAAATAGGTCGTCAATTCGGGGTAACGGATATCGGTTCTTGATAGTGAGCTTATTTAATTCCCGATAATCAATGCACATACGGAATGATCCATCCTTTTTCTTCACGAACAAGACCGGTGCTCCCCAAGGTGAGAAACTCGGTCTAATGAACCCTTTACTTAGTAGTTCGTTCAGTTGACTAGATAATTCCTGCATTTCTGACGGGGCTAACCGATATGGCGCTTTTGCTACAGGGGTGGCTCCAGGAATCAAATCGATTCTGAATTCGACTTGTCGTATGGGCGGCACACCTGGGAGGTCTTCTGGGAATACGTCAAAAAAGTCGCAGACTTCAGGAATCTCTTTGATGCTCTTTACTTCTTTCTTCTCGTCAACAACGTGGGCTAGGAAGGCATGATATCTTTTCTGTAGGTATTTTCGGGCTTTGATGCAAGACACGATTCGGAGGTTGGTACTGGGTTTGTCGCCGTAGACGACAAGGGTGTTGCCATTCGGTAGATGAAGTCTGAGTCCCCGTTCGTAGCACATGATGTCAGCATGGTGAGGAATTAGCCAATCTATACCAACAATCACGTCAAAGCTTCCTATTTTAATAGGCATTAAGTCGATTTGGAAGGAGTGATTGTCCAGGGTAAGTGTACAACCTATGTATATATTGTTGGTGTTTTCTGTTTTGCCATTTGCCATTTCTACCGTAAACGTTTCATTGAGTGGTTTAGATTTTTGTTTTAGTAGGTATTTGAACTTATGACTTACGAAACTCCTCTCTGCACCGCTATCAAATAGTACACAGGCATATGAATTATTGACGAGGAACGTACCGGTAACCGCGGTGGGATCCTCCACTGCTTCTGTGCGTCCCATAGTTAGGACCCTTCCATTTCTCCCAACAGTCTTTGTTTTCGGGCAATCCCGCTTGAAATGTCCTGTTTCTCTACAACCGTAACAAGCTTGAGTCACCCCAACATTAGAGGCTTGGGGTGTTTGTGGAGCTGGTGCCTTGCAGAAGCGAAAAGTATGACCCTTTTTGCCACAATTTGTGCAGTGCATACAAGCTCCGTGGTGGTGGTAGTTGCACTTGTTACACTTGGGTAGGTTTCCACTGTATTGTTTGTTTTGTATTGGAGCGGTAAGGAGAGTAGCGGCATGGATCGTCACTGCTTGTTGTCTTTTAGCGTTTCCTTGGTTTTGTTGATCTCTCCCCCTGTTCCCGAATTTTCTCTTGTGGTCTCTTCCTTTTGGTGGCTCGGTTTTGAGTGTCATGGTGCCTTGGCGAACTCCATGGTCGATTAGTCGTTGAGCCAGTCATTTAGCAATGTCGTACGTGGCTGGGCTTGCTGATTCCACATTTCCTTGAATTAGAGGGGATAGCCCCCAGATATAACGCTCCACCTTTACGGATTCTGGTGTGACCATTGAGGGGCAAAGGGTTGCCAGGTCGTTGAACCTGTTGGTGTAAGTGGTTATATCTGCACCCTTCATTGTAAGGTTCCACAATTCTTGTTCTAATTTCTGAACCTCTCCTCTGGGACAATACTCTTTCATCAACATGGTCTTTAGTTCTCCCCAACTCATTGAGTTGGCTACAGGGAGTGTCAGGCTCTTAACATTACCCTTCCACCAAGACATGGCCGTATCAGCAAAAGTACAAGTGGAGTATTTGACTTTGTATTCCGCAGGACAAGCAGAAATGTCAAATATCGACTCAGTTTTCTCGATCCACCTTGTAAGAGCGATAACACCTCCAGTCCCATGAAAAGTCATCGGTTTGCAATTCGCGAAGTCTTTGTATGTACATACTCGCGGGTGGCTTGGTGTTTCTCCATTTGTGGAATCGTTAGTGGCGTTCTTACTTCCGCTTCCATTTGTTCCATTTGAATTTATCTGGGCAATTGCAGCTGTCACAGCGGCGGTTACGGCGGCTTGGAAGGTAGCAGTATCCATCATTGGTGTCTCTGGTATTTCTGCGGTCTCGGCGGCATGGGGGGTATCAGCATCCATCTATTACACGTTTATTATTATTATTAATTTTTTTTATAAGCATATTTCCAGTATCATGTATACATATCAAACACTTGTATACTACTTTATAAATATGTCATCATATTAATAATACTTTGTAGCATTACACGATTTGAGAAGGAAATTTTTGACATTCGTAGAGGTCTTCAGTACATAACAACAAACGAGTGGCATAACGACCCCCAAAGAGTGTAATCACTTAATTGTAGGGTCGCGCCTACCTACAATAATTTGTAGTGCATAGAGTTTACCCATAAGTTTATAATATATATCCAAATTGAGTAAACATTTCTCATAGCGAGCCAAATCCTCATGCTCCCCGGAGCGCAGCTACCTGTGCCCTCAACTCTGCAGCCTCCCGTATGGCCTCCTCAGCCCTCTGCTCCACGTCTCTTATCCTCTGTTCGGCATCCTGCAATCGCTCGAAGGTCTCCCTGAACATCTCCATGGCAGTCCTTCTGTCTTCCTCGAGCGAGTCAACCCTCATTGAGGTACCGTCATGAGCCTCATCGAGGCGTCGGACGTGAGCGGTGGTGATCTCAGTAGTGGCTCCCACATCATAGATTTGACTAGTGATCACCCTAGTTTGTTCGTCCAAGCGGTTGATACGATTAATCGTGACAGGTAAGGCTCTGTCAGCCGGGCCTCCCTCGCTGAGGTCAAAATAAAGATGGCTCTTGCCGTAAGGAGGGCATTGTTGCTGTTCACGACTCCATCGGTGTAGGTGTTCTGCCCAAACAGGCGTCGGGTCCTGATGAGATTCATTTATTATTAGAGGACGATGGATGGGAAGTACCCTCTTTCGAGGAGTACGTCTCCACAATGGGCCACCGGGGTGGCGGTATACTTCAAAAGTCGCCGCTGGCGCTGGTGCATGCATGTCGCGGACTGGATAGGGTGGGTTGATGACCTCGGGCTCGTCATCAGAATCTTCTTCTTCCCATTGATCTTCTTCCTCTGAAGCTTCCTCTGGTTCCTCCTCTGGAATCTCTTCTGGTTCTTCCTCCGGCTCCTCATCGAGCCATCCTCCGTTTCCCTCCCCAGGAAAATAAGGGTCTCCTGGCAAATGAAATCCTGCCATGATGTCTGTGCAAGAATGGGGTATGAGGGGTCTGTAAAGTGTCTAGGTGTAGAAATACTCCTATAGTATTTAAGAGTTTCTTTGTATAGGGTTCTTGGTAAGTTTTTAGACTTGTTGTTCCCTACGACAATCCCTAAGTAGATGTTCGCCATACCATGGATCAATATAGTTGATCAGGCTCTATCTATCCTAGGTATGATTACATAACTACTTAGGCCTACTCGTGGCATTCAACTCATCTTATTAATCTTGTATTGTTCTGGTTATGACACTGTTGTAGTATGTATGTACTTGTACTTATACTTTATAAAATATCATTGTATTTTGAAAGTATATTTTGTACAGAATGTTTTTAGAGAGTTTTAGTCCCATTGTATTTATAGTTGTATATCTTTAATGGATTGATATACTTAGTTCACTATAAACAATGCTCTGATACCAATCTGTCACACCCTCAAACCACGATGGCGGAATCGTCTGAGGGTGGAACGAAACGTAGTATCACAACCATTGTATACATTGAAACATAAGTAAATAAACAACCATCTTACATTGAAATTGGAAAGTTACATT
The DNA here is from genome assembly GCA_023525715.1 of Cichorium intybus. Lineage (NCBI taxonomy): Eukaryota > Viridiplantae > Streptophyta > Magnoliopsida > Asterales > Asteraceae > Cichorium > Cichorium intybus. Next base: position 82,319,971 of record CM042010.1, read on the forward strand.
ATTCAAACGGTATTGTTTAAACCTGATTACAGTACGATAACGAAATAAATAAAGGAGACGTCTTCGCGTCCCATCCCAAAAGGATAGTCGGTCCTGACTAATTGTTACCTGAGAATACAAGTGATTTTTCAAGTGTCAACATTACGTTGGTGAGTTCATAAGATTTTTGTATAAGAAAAGTCATTTTTTTGTTTGTAAATGATAGTATTGTAAACCGAGAAAATCCAATATCTTCTCATAAAATGTCCAAGTCCCAAAGACTAAAATGTATAAAATAGTTTGTAGTATAAATCCGTTAAAATAGATGATTCCACGTAAACAAATTATAAAGTTGATTGTTTTTCCATGTGAGACACCCTATAACCATACTGTAACTTGTAGGCCAGCTGCGACGTTCTTCAGGCGTCGAAATGTTATGACATTTGTCACCCCAGACCTGTCGGTCTAACTGTAGCTAACAGCTTAGGTGCGGGGTTGTCAATTCCGTATAGATCTATACACAATTATCATGTTCTCTTACCGAGACTCTGGTTATAAATTCAGGACTTATAGTAAGTACTTAAATAAGTACTTGTGAAGACACATCTCACAAAATGTATGTATTCAATCAACTTATTTACGTAAAATTTGTATATGAAAAATCATTGTGTTTATCCATTATCATATTTCCCTTGATAATATTGTAATGTATAATAATTATATATTTTTATATAATTATTTGGTTTTGTTCAAAATATAATAGTAACCTTTGTATCCACAAACTATACCTATAATAATTTATTTTTATTATTCTGTCATATATATATTTATGAATATGTGTGAAATAACTTATTTAGATGATTATACTATTTATTAATTTCAATAATATCTCATGACTATCAAATAAAGAACGACCAGGTAGAAGATCGGATGGGGAGGCAGGACCCTTTCAGCGTATAAGCCTTTCGGAAATCCAACAACCTAACCCCAAAATGATCGGCCTAGACACCGTCCTCGTAAGTAGATCATTCAATATTATTTTTGGAATTAAAATTGAATTATTGTAATAATGGTGTTTACAAAATTTGTATTTTGTTTACTACTATTACAGATGAGTATAAATAATTATTTCAATATTATGACTTGTATTCTCCCCCTTAAAAACTTGAATAAATATAAAAAGAAGGGGTATGAACTCACCTTTGAAGCGTAAATTCGGTTTAGATATAAGAACGATTGTATTTGAGAAGCACTGCGAAATATCACCACAAAACAACAACGTTTTGTGCGGCGAAGTGACGATGCTCTTAGCCAAAAGGAGAACAATTGGAGAAAGAAAGAAGAAGCTAGAAGCTCTGGTGAATTTGTGAAGAAAAATGAGAGAAGTTGAGCTTCTATTTATAGTATGTTTATTTTCGTATAGCAGCCCTCAAGATACATAGATTTGATAATTATAGCTTTTAGAATTTGTTTATGACAAAACATACCCTTAAACACTCTTTAAATAGATTTAATAGTTTTTATATAAGATAAATAATTTATGTTTATAAAAATGTAATCTGCAAAAATCGTAGTTTAATAATATCAACTTTTTAACTAAAAATCTCTAACGAATTACCGAAAGGGTATTAGTTGTAGTTTTAATAAGAGTATAGGGTTTAAATGTAAATATAATTTCTTTTTAAAGAAAAAGAAAATATTAAATATAAAACTGATACCCATAATATGAAATTTTGATGTCAGGTTGTTCGTATCGACGATATCGTTTTAATGATATATTTTGTGTTTTATAAAACGATATAATATTGTTGGTAAACTTAACAATACGTATTGAAAACGTATAAATGAAAATATGAATTCTTTAGGGTAAAATATGTAAAATTGGATAATAATGGAGTGGGACCCATTATATATATAATAATATTATTATTTTCACGGGTTTCGTTTATTGAATTCACGGACAATCAACAATCACCGATTATATATATATATATATATATATATATATATATATATATATATATATATATATATATATATATATATATATATATATATATATATATATATATATATAATATTATAATCAAACGTCGTTTTCAAGTTAAATTATATGTTTTTCTATCATATCTTTTTATATATAACATTTGGTAAAAATATAATTACATATTCGGAACCGTCGTAATTTTATCTATGTTTTGATATAAAATTTGTAATATTCCGAAGAGTTTTACATTTTTACCGTTCACTATTCACTATTCGGATACTATTCACTGTCACTATTCACTGTTCACTATTCACGATGTGAAAAAAAATAATTTTATTTAATTTAAAAAAATATTTAACTTAATAGCGTTTGTTCGTATAATTGTTTTGAATTAGCGTACATACTATTATATTATACAACGTAGAGATTATGAAGTTTACATTTCACATATTGATTTAACGTACGCTTTGACTGACTTGAGTGGACTTTTGTTGACTTAGTTCGACAGTTGTCACAAATAGCTACGGAAAAATTCCGTAGCAAAAGCATGATGTTCCGTAGCTAAACACGAATGGCTACGGATTTTGCTACGGAACCGATCCGTGGAGAAAATCCTCGTAGCTAAAGGGTCGTTACGGAATCCGTTGCATTTTTGCTACGGGATTTGCTAGAATTATTCCATAACACATTAGCCACGGAGAAATTTCGTAGCAATTTTTTGTAGCAATTTCACTACGGACTAATTCCGTAACAAATTTTCCGTAGCAAATTGCTACGCCCTAATTCCGTGTCTCTAATATTCCATTGTAATTTCGCTACATCCTAATTCCGTGACAATTTTCCGTCGCCATATCCCCACGGACTAATTCCGTAACAATATTTTGTAGCAGAATCGCTACTGACTAACACCGTAACAAATATCCGTGGTAAATTTGCCACAAACTAATTGGATAACAAATATTTGTAGCCGTGTACGAATGCACTAATTTCGTAGCTAATTAATATTCTATAAATAAATCCATAGCAACCACTGCACTAATTTCGTAGCTAATTAATATTCCATAAATAAATCCATAGCAACCACTATTTTGAAAACGGGACCGGACCAGCCGGTTGAAACACCGGTTTTTTAACCTTCAAAAACGGTTTGTGCATCGAACCGTTAAAAACCGGTGATTTTCTATGAACCGCTGTTCAACCCGTTAAAAACCGGTGATTTTCTAAGAACCGCTGTTCAACCACACCAATTCACTGGCTATAAAACCAATTTTTTACCAAAAAATATTTAAAAATTTAAACTAATAAGGAGTGATGCTAATGCGCATCTGATATACACGGCGAGGGCAGCCTCCTTTGACTTACATAAACTGCAGCTCCCATCATCTTATATAGTAATCCCTCTTCAAACAGTTTAAGGTTTCCTACCGATGTGGGACTAATGTATATGATGCAAAGTGAGAGAACTTCTCAAATTAGTGTTCGTAACCATCAAAACTATGAGAAACCTACGTGGGCTTCATTTTTTTCTATTCCCCCACTAAAATATATTCCAAACAATTAGTTGAGAAAACTAGCACTATAATATATCGATTCTATTTTTCTAAGACATATATATATATATATATATATATATATATATATATATATATATATATATATATATATATATATATATATATATATATATATATATATATATATATATATAGTTGAGATTTTTTGAGAACCAAGGAGAACCCGAGAACTCGAGGAGGAGCGTCGGATGAGAAATTTTAATGGTCAAGATTCATTAATGGCAAGATTGTAAATAACACAAAACTATTGGACATCAATTAAACAAATTAAACATTCCAGGGGCAATTGTGACAAATCAGAAACAAAATAACTGAAAAAGAAAAATGAATCAAATAAAATAATTACCCCAAAATTCAAGGGAATCACGTTTGAATCTTCACAACTCTGAAGAACACATCCATGGCGGCTCCTCTCAATACGTGATCGATTCTCGCAAGTTTCAATTGATTTCTTCTCAATAAATGCACAGGTTTATTCATACATTCTTCGAATCTTCTCAATTTTCCTTTTTACTCGAAATTTTCAGTCACAAAACATCATCAATGAGCAAAATCAAGTTCCATTGATGTTGAAGAACACTAATTACTGCATATCCAACATTGTTTTACAAAAAAAAGTACAAAAATCAACAAAAACCGACCTAGGTCGTAGGATTTCAAATTTGAAGAAAATTTTCCATGAAAAACAACTTTCTGACAATTTAAAACATGTAGATCTATCAAACTTGCTTTGATTCGATCGTTTTACTTCTCAACTGTGTTTCTGTATAAATTAGAACAATACACTCCTTGTTTGTCGATTTTGGAAAATTATACAACAATCTTATTAATTTTCTGCTATTATCTTGTGATTTGTTCAACAAAAAGTAGTCTACTATGATAATGATAGTTGTTTGAGGACAACATTCACATATTTTCATGCTAAAATGTTTGCTAGACGTAAAACATAATACATTGAGATTGTTTCACTGTGAATATGTAGTTTTTTGTACATGTACAACTTTGTATATCATAAAAATAGTCTATGAAATGATGAAATATTTTCATATTGACAAACTTTCTAAACCTGAATCATCCACATTGTTTGACTATATGTGTATGTAGTTTGTTGCACATGTACACAAAAATTGTTTGTAAATGTTCAAATATTGGCATATGAGAAGTTTGCACATGTACAACCCTGAATAATTAACCATGCTTACAGATATATGTATGGATTTTGCTGCACATGTATACATTTTTTTGTGAAATGTTGAAATATTTGCATATTGACAAAGTTTGTACATGTATAACCCTGAATCATCCACATTGTTTGACTATATGTGTATGTAGTTTGTTGCACATGTACAAGTTTGTACATCATAGCAACTGCCTGTGAATAGTCATTAACAAATTTATTACATGTACAGGACAAAAGTTAAAAAGGAAAAAAAATATGAGGAAAAGTCAAAGACAGTTGAGTGACAGTGAAGAAGATTACAACACCGAAGATGAGATAAATGAAGAGAACTTGACAGCGCTTGTACAGAGCATTACAGGTATAAAAAAATTTCAAAAAGGTGCAACTAAGCACATTATTATTACCTTCTTCTTTATATGGATACTTTTGTACATGTGCAAAAGGTGGATATAGTCAATTTATAGATATGCAAACTTTTGTACATGTGCAAAAACGTGTACAAAAGAAAACTTATGAACATTTCTATACATTGTTTACATGGACAAACTTTGATGAAAAACATGCACATGTGCAAAACTTTGGACATGTGCAAATTTGTATACATTTGTAAAGAAATTTGTACATGTGCAAAGGGTGGACATAGTCAATTTACATATATGCAAACTTTTGTACATGTGCAGAAAACGTGTCCATAATGAAACCTTCGAATATTTCTATATATAGTTTTCACAGACAAACTTTAAAGAAAAACATGCACATGTGCACAAATCTGATTTCAAACTTGAATATGATTTTTAGACTTATCAGAACCGTATCAGCATAAATGTAAGTCCTAAATGAGATTGTATTCCATCTAATTCTAATTTTCAAACTCGCATCAGATTTTGAGAGTTATCAGACTTATCAGGACTCGCATCCTATCTAATTCTGATTTTGAAACCTTAACTTTGACTGCTTGACTACTCGACTTCGATTCCTTTGCTTGACTCGAATTTGACATCCCACACCTGTAGTTTTTGCTCCTGTGGCCCTGATTCTATATTTTCTCACCAGCAGTCCACTGAAATAATTACAAATTCTTGGGAGTTGAGGATTTATTGTGAAGTTCTCGATGGTCGATTCTGACTTCTTGACCTCGACCTGTTGCTAAAATCACCTTAATCACCTCCAGCTTACCCGTTACTACCATGAGTTTACTTCTATTCTCAATTTTTGATCTACTGTGGTTTGTGAGTTTACTTCTATTATGTTAAGTTAGTTATGTTTTCTGTTAAGCCACTTAATTTAGTTATGTTTTATGTTAAGTTAAAGTGGTGATTGCTAAACGTGATTGTTACATTTTAGATGATAACTTGACTTTCTGTTTTTGACTTTCTGTTTCTGTTAAGTAAATATCACCTTAATCACTTGATTTAGTTATATTTTCTGTTAAACTAAAGCGCTAATGATTGCTTACTCCGTTGCTTATTCTGTTTCTGACTTTCTGTTAAAAGTTTTGTACATGAACAACTTCTAAATGGACAATTACAAAAACTGTATATATAGAGCAAACATGTTATGATCTATGTAAAGCATCAAGTTACTTTGTACCTAATGTAAAAAATTACTTTGACACTCATGTGTGCATATTGTCTTAAAAATGCAGGAAACTATTCAACTTGAATATTAGAAAATGGAGACTCAGCCTGATCAAAACATGACAACTCCAAATTCAAAACACATTACAGGTAACAACATTTGAAAATATTTATCTAGATTATATAACTTTTGTTGTAAAATGCTATGCAGTTATCTCGGCCATAAACCTTATAGTGGTCACCTAGCGAGATTCGATTTAGCGTTTATCGCGGTGGTATAGCGGGGTTTTTGTTGTTGTTACTTTTAGACTATTAATACTACGTAGAATTAATATCACAAAAAGTTGCATAAAAATGGCACATAAAACATAGATAGTATTCTAATATGAAAAGTGTTAACGTGTCTCGGCAAATCTCTATAACGATCCCGCGCAATATCGCTATCTCAAGCTCCTAAATCTCCTAAATCTTGGCAAATCTCGGACATTACCGCTATCTCGGGAAAATCTCGGACAATATCGCTATCTTGGGCTCCTAAATCTCGGCAAATCTCGGACATTATCGGCGAGATTCTCGCTGGCGAGATTACTGACCGAGATTTTGATTTCTATCTCGGCCTAACCCCGCGAAACGCTATCTCAGCGCTATCTCGGCGAGATCTCGCGCGATTGACTGCATAGGTAAAATGTGAAAATCATGAACATGTACACATCTGTGTAATTGTGCACATGTACAAAGTTGAGTACTTGTGCACATGTGCAAAGTTGTGAAGTCATACACACATTTCTACAAAGAATTATGTAATAATACATATATTTGTACATGGACAAAGTTGTGTACTTACGCACATGTACAAACTTTAAACATGTACAAAGTTGTGTAATTTTGCACATGTACAAAAATTGCATACACCATAAAGTTTGGACACATCTACCTGTATGAAACAGTTAAAACTTTACTAATGTATATTTAACAATGTATACAGGAAGATTTGATAGAGATGAAGGATAAAATGAAGAGGATTTCCAGATATGAATGTGAACTTACAACCAAGTTTTGGATATGCATGCTAGAGAACCCTAACGATGAGGAGATTTTGAATTTGAAAAGGGAGTTTCAATCGATGTTTGGTATTGGTACATATTCAGATGGTGATGACGATGATCATGAAGACATACCAAAAGCTTATGATACTGATGATGATGATCAACATAGTGACAAAAAAATGAAGATAAAGAAGGTGATGAGGATGAAAATGATGAAGATCAAGATAGAAATGATAATGAATTCATATGAGCAAGTTCTGATCATGATGATGAGCAAAGTGATGATGAAGATGATGATAGTGAAGATAGTGATGGTGATCAACAAAGTCATAATGAAAATGATGATGATGATGATGTAGAAGATGAGGAAAATGAAGATGATGAAAATGATGATGATGAAGACAAGGAAAGTGATGATGCCAAAGATGACAGTAGTGATGGTGATGCCAATAAAGATGATGATGATGTGATGAATACAGAGATAGGGGATAATGTCGCTGGTCATCAACTAAATAAATAGGATTCTTTTTATTTTGTTAACTTGTTTGGACTACTTTAGCTTATAATCAAAACTGCTATTATGTTAATATGTCCAAAATTACTTATAAACACAAAAAAAAAAATGTACAGGATAATCTGCACATAGGCAAATTATGGATAATTGGTTTTGTACATAGGCAAAATCTTAATGATGTTCCAATTCAAATCTTATTTATATAATCTCATACTTCAGAGAAAAAACAATATTTATGTTTCTGTAAAATAATCAATAATGAAAAACATGTATATGTGCAAAACAGAGGAAATAATTTGCAAAAATTTGCACATGTGCAAAATTTCTTATCAACAACAAAAGCAATACAAAAAAATTTGCAGATATGCAAACATTTATTTCCAGCAAAAACAATTATAAAGAGATTAGCACATACAAAAAAGAAATGTCAGTATACATCTCTCAAACATCAACAAAAATGCATATAGACAAATTTATAAACAATGATTAAAACCTTATAAATTCTTAAACTTTGCATATATGCAAAAAAAAATTCCTAAAAGAACAAATGAACCATTATCCAGATTATTCATACTAAATCTCAATATAAAACTCATCATATGTGATACTAAAAAAATGAAAAAAAAAATCAAATGTTCATTCTTGCCGCCTCTTTTTCTTCTGTCACCTTTCTTTCAGCCTCAAGTCTATCTGGACAACATCTCCAATCATGTTTTTCTCCAGGTGCTACCTTCTTCTTATAATAGCTACAAGTTCTAGAATTTTTCCCAACCAATTTTATTGCTGCTTCTCTTTGCCCTTGAATCCTTTTCCCACCAGTTCCAGACCCTTTAAACTTCACACCTTCAGAATTACGTATGGTAACTTTATCAACCTTCTTTATACCGAGCATGGAAGATATACAATCGCCTTTTGTATGGATATCTTCTTCAGTGGATTCTGTTCAATTTTCAACCTAAGTTCCTTTTGCCACTCAGTAAACTTAAGGATAGAATCTGGATCATGTGCTATCATATTTATGAAATCTGCTATCACTCTGTATGCATCTTGTACCAATGCATTATAGCATCCAACATCTTCACCAATGAAGTAGCACTTTTTCAACTCATGTGAACATATAACAGCTTTTTGCCATCTTTTAGGAAAATACTTTGCATGTATTTTAGACCTAAACTTTGATTTCATTACACATAGCACATGTCTGCAAAGAAATCCAAAATGCTCGAATACCATGTAGTTACAGTTGAAAGAGTCATCTTCTGCAGAACACTCAACCTGAAAACAATTTGCAACTAATGACTAAAATTTGTAAAAGTGTAAAAACCTGCATATGTGCAAAACAAGAAAAAAAGGGGTGGGGGGGGGGGGGAATATGTATGTGTGCAAAAATTTGCCTATAAGCAAAAATTTGCACATAGACAAATTATGCTTACAAACAAACAAACTGCTCATATGCAAAAACTTTCCCATGTGCAAACATACCTCATATTGGAACTGATTTCTGATCAAATTTCTGAAGTTGCATGAATTGGGATTAAAGAACACACTTTGGTTTGGTAAATTTTTACCCCTGATCTGCTCTAAAAGAGTAAATGTTTCCTTGCCACCCATTGATCTATAGTTGGAGACCGAGCAACTCCACACGCAATCATGAACTTCTTTATGGAACAAGGAAAATATTTTATGCGTGTAAAACCTGGATCTCTGAACTTCAAACTCCAAACGTGAATGAATTGGCGGTAGTTTGTTACAGAGTTGTAGTCGCTTTCTGACTGAATAATCCTTTTTTTATCCATGGCAGCATCAAACTTGACCATGAACATAATTAAGTTGGTTGTATTTGACAATAAGCTCTGAAAAAAAATAATTCTCACTCTTGGATCTTGATGTTGTCCTCATAAGACCAGACAAGGGCATATCTTTGAAGTACGCCGGAATCCAGGATAAACGCAACGAATACATCTTTTTCAGCCATTTATTTTCATTAAGTCCATGTTCTGCTACCAACGGGTTCCAGTTGTGCTCAAAGACATCATGATCAAGACATGAGTTCCAAATTAGATTTTTCATCCTTTTTCTAAAGTCAGTTTCTTTAATCACTTTTGAAGACACCTGCATTAAAATAGTTACATGAATCTTTATGCATGTTTAACATTTTAACCATCAAACAAAAATGTAGAAAGTTGCACATGTGCAAACATATGAAAAGTTTGCACATGTGCAAACATACGAAAAGTTTGCACATGTGCAAAATGGTTTATACCATTAAAAAAATCTCTGAAAAATAAGACCTTGCATAAGAAGGAATCATACTTCTGGAAGTTGCACATATGCCCAAATAAATATTAAATATGGATACATGGTTCTTTTGCAAATTGTTACAGATGTAAAATATTTTCATGTACCAAGGTTTAAACATTTTTAACCATTGGCACACATGGATAAAAAGTTTGCCCATGTGAAACATCTACCACTCTTGCCTATCATCTTGATACCAATCTTTGTTGGACACTCTATCATTTGACTTGGATATTTCCTTTTTAGTTTTCCAGTTTCAGCTTGCAAACCATTAGCATTACACCCCTCTGCTTTACCACCCCTTGAACATATCACATACTTATGTAAAACTTCATTTGACCCTGGCTCAACATATTTTACAGAAGACCGCCTACAATTGAAACCGGCTCTGTCACCATACCTAAAGTAGAAAAGAATGGCCTTCTCAATCTGATCGAAAATCATATCTTTCCTAGGAAGATACGATTCAGGAACTTGAGGAATCCAGTAAATCGTTTCAGACGAGTTCGGAGCCTTGATTCTGATATTGCTGAATGTATCGCCCGAATACCAAAAATCTATTTAGATATGTACAAGTAGTATGTTAGCATATAAGCACAAAAGCAAAACTTTGAACATATGAACAGACCCAAAGAAAAGTGTTCAGATACAAAATTAAAAAACTTTGTACATGTGCAAACTTGTGTGCGTGCAAATGTTTGCACATGGACAAACTTTGCCCGTGTACAAATTTTTGTATTTCAAACCACTGTATATGGATATGTCTTCATATTTACAAAGGTTTTAATATATAAACTTTGTACATGTGCAAACTTGAATGTAAACAAACATGTGTGTGTGCAAAAGTTTACACACATGCAAATCTTTGATACACAATAAACTTCAAAATAATCTATGCACAGAAACAATATACAAGTACAAAAAAAGTACACACTTGGTGCATAAAAAACACATGTTGAATTGAAAAACGTTTGCACATGTCTAAATATTTTTAAAGAAAAAAGGTAGTACCTACAGGAACAGGAGGAATATCTTCTGAACTGGATGTTGATATTGAAGAAACATTTCCAACACCAAAGTTTGTTAAAACAATAGCATCCGATGAAACTTCTTCAACAATATCATCTGATGAAACTTCTTCACTCAAAACATGACCTGGTTCATCTGAAACTTCTTCTGCCAAATCAGGAGCTAATTCCTCATCAAAATCAGAATCAGAATCTTTAAAAAACAACGAATCAATCTTCAATGAATCATCATAGCTAGACTTTTCACGAAAAAACGAATCTGAATCCTTCCTAAACAAATCATTAGCTGCATTGAAACAAATAGATAACATTAGATATCATTAGCTGAATTGAAACAATACATAAAATTTATTGAACAAAAAAACCTTATGAACATTTGAAAAAACTTTGTGTATATGTGCACACAAATGTGTACATATGCAAAGGTTTGCACATGTACAAATTGTAGTATTTGTGTTGTACAAACTTTGAAAAAAACTCTGTGTACATCTGCACCAAAATGTGTACATGTCTAGAGGTTTGCATATGAACAAATTATAGTATTTGTGTTATGCAACCTTTGAAAAAACAGTGTACATGTGCAAAAAAATGTGTACATGTGCAAAGGTTTACACATGTACAAATTATAGTATTTTTCTTCTGCAAACTTTAAAAAACTTTGATATAGGATTGTTATTAGATACAGTAGATAAATACCTGTGATAATATTCAAATGATCTTCGTTTTCAACTCTAACATTTCATTCCACAACTCTGTTAGCTACTTTATTAACTATATCTGGTATACAACACCAAATCAAAGTTAACATTTGAATTTCCATTACTTATGGATGATTTGAATAGAATGACTGAGAATTTGAATACATGAAGAATTTGATACCTGAGACGATACATCGAACCTCTCGTTCTCCTCCAATATGTGAATTAGGCTCCATAAGTAGTAGAAATTCAGTTAACCTGAGAAATCATGTAACAGTAACATAAAACAATTGAATCACATGAATATTAATGTTATTTATTGAGAATAAACTGATAAACAAAGTCAAAGTTTTTAGGTAAACTAAGAAATTTAAAAAAATAGCGACATGTGTAAGTTAACATGAGGATTACACCATAAACATAAAAAACTAACATTACTAGTTAACAAAATCGATTCAGAACGCAAATGAATTGAGGAATTCGCTGTAGTAAGGTCGAACATACGTGAACAACAGAAAAAAAATCAAAAACAGGCAGAATCTACGAAATCAAATTACAAACTCACGTAAAGAACATGAAAACGAAAAAACAGGTAGAAACTACAAAATCAAATCAAAAACTCACCTGTAATTGTTGCAATTTTGTTGTTGCGATTTCAAAATTGCTGATGCGTGAAGAACAAATCGAATGAGAAAAGAAGAAATTCAATGATATTGATAACAAGATATTGCTTTTTGATGACACGATTAGATAAGAAATCGATCTACAAAGTTTAATTTCAGTTCAAATCGAGAAATCTAGTTATGGCGGCTCAGTATGTTCATACGTGTTCTTGATGATTTAGTGAATCTTCATATAAAAGTCAACGTAACTATAAAGAATCTTTCAATTAGTTATATTTAGATTATGTTTTAATTAATTAGTTAAGTGATATTTTGATTAATAAATGATTTATGATTAATTGGTAAATGGAATAAAGAAAAACGGAATGACCATCTTGCCCTTAATGAAGTTAATCTAATCCAACGCTCCTCGTCGAGTTCTCGGGTTCTCGGGGAACTTATGGTTCTCAAAAGATCCTAAGTCTATATATATATATATATATATATATATATATATATATATATATATATATATATATATATATATATATATATATATATATATATAGAATCGGGATCCAGTAAGAAATAATATTTTGGTAGAAAGGTAGAAAGGAATCTCATCACTCATCAAATCAAAATAATGTCTTTAAAGATGCATCCATATATTTTTTGTATATATATGTAAGATTAAATGATCTGAAATCAGTTACAAAAATATGTCATTCTTACCTTAATTATAACAATTCATACCTTAATTATTGATTTCTTACATTCCTACCAAAATATTACTTCTTACTGGATCCCAACACTACATATATATATATATATATATATATATATATATATATATATATATATATATATATATACATATACATATACATATACATATACATATACATATACATATACATATATATATATATATATATATATATATATATATATATATATATACATATACATATATATATATATATATATATGTATATATATATATATATATGTATATATATATATATACATATATACATATATATATATATATATATATATATATATATATATATATATATATATATATATATATATATATATATATATATATATATATATATATATATATATATATATATATATATATATATATATATATATATGATCCGGTTTTTGAGACCGGTCCGACCGGTTGGACAGTTGAACCATCGAACCGGTAAGACGAGCGGTTCAATGTCCGGTCCGGTTTTCAAAACATTAATAGCAACTTAGCTACAACTTAATTTGTAACTAAATTCATAGCAAATTAATCATGGGATATTTTGTAGCAAAAAATGACGATGAGATAAATTCCATAGCAAAATGCATACCAATACAACATAAATTTTTCCAAAACCATTTTCTAAAAATATCAACATTATGAAAATGCAATAGAAAATAAAATAAATTATATAATTTCTTAATTGTTCAAAACATCAATCAAACTAATCAAATAGTCATACGTAGCTACAAATAATACATAATAATCAATAAAAATGTATCACTTTTCAATCAAGCTTCTCATATCATTCATCGTGCTTCTCATTTCATTCAAGTTCATTTGTTGCTACTCTATAGTTTCCTCCAATTTTTGGATCTTGGACTTGAGTTGATCTTGTTCCGAAGAGCGGCGAGGGCTACAGTGGGGTTGAGGAAAACATTAGCAGTGAGCACAGTAGCAAAAATGGAAGAGAAGCAACGGCTGCGGTGATGGTGATGCAAATCAGTAGCGGTGAACAACACCCATGTAATGTTACTTCAACCGTTAAAATTGTTCACTCTCTTGCTTTGGTACAAAATGTACAAAATGTGCTGCTCATCACTGACTTCTCTCTTATTAGCATACGCATGCAACACAAAACTCTAGAGATTTTGCTTTCAATTACTTCCTGAAATACAATAGCATTAAACAATAAACAAATTTTATTACCGAGGATTAATTGTCAACGTTGGTAATTTTAGTTCAAGGGTGGTAAACAACTTGTTTTATAAAGCTAGACAATCAACAATTGATTTCAATCAAGGAATAAAAAATGTTTATTGTTTGAGATAATAAACTTTTACTTTTTTTTATGTTGGTTTGTTACTTTGTTACATTAAATTTTGTTTCTTTAATACACTCACATAGTACAAGAGGTGAAGGAAGTATAGCATGTACGTTACATGACCGCCAACCTGTCTTCAAATGACACGTGAAATCAAATATCTAATTCTACCGGAAAATTTTTCTTTGGGAGATTTTAAATGGCTAATTATATCTATATTCTCAAAAAACTATAAAAAAATAATAAATTCTTTTTAGAACAAGGACGATAACATTCTTATATAAACAATTAGAAGCAGGTTTTTAGAAGGTTTGGGGTAGGGTGGGGGGTTTGGAGGTTTTAACGGGGGGTACTATAGTTTTCGCCGGTATTTTTTTGCCATCTGTTAGCTACGTGTTTGTTGTTCCTTCTATGAGTTTTAAGATATCTTAATGACTCTCCGGTCAGCCAATTTGTGGGTAAACAGGAACGCGGGAGTGCCTTTTTGGTCCAATTTCTCATCGCCATCTGTTGCACACGCGTTCTTACCACCATTGTCGATGATTCCCCACATGTCTATTTGCAGCAGCTTTCCTCTTTCCTCCTCCTTAAAATCAAATACTTCTTAATCCGCTGGTGGTGCAACATGCCGCCGATGGGCTACAAGAAGGAGGCCAGGAAGTGAAGCAGTCGGTGTTGGCGGGTGTCATCGGAGAAGAGGGTTCAGTTGGAGATGGAGATTCATGTCCGACCCGGAAAGAGCTTCGTCATGGGCGGGGCTGGAATCTGTTTGCAAGATGCGAAGATGAGGGGAGGAGGCGGCGGTGATCGGAGCAACAGAGGGTTTAACCTGGCTGGTTGGATTGGAAAGTTGAAGAAGGCAGGTTTGGTCCTTGTCGCCGGTGACGAAAGACTCGCC
Organism: Cichorium intybus; assembly: GCA_023525715.1. Classification (NCBI taxonomy): domain Eukaryota; kingdom Viridiplantae; phylum Streptophyta; class Magnoliopsida; order Asterales; family Asteraceae; genus Cichorium; species Cichorium intybus. Next base: position 82,335,436 of record CM042010.1, read on the forward strand.
GGAGTGAGGGAGATGTCGTCGATGCTGAAAGTCTCGGCGGTAGTCTGCAACTTGTGAGGAAGGTGAGATATTTGAGTCTTTTGACTTTTACCCGTGTATTAGGTTTCACCTAATGAATCTGAACCATATTGGGCTGCTTGGGCTTAGTAGTCTTTAACTCCACTTTATTTGATCTAAGATTTATGGGCTTTAGGAAAACACTTGTGACAAACTGACAATACATATATATACATAATTTTAGTAAAAATGATACAGACACGTTCTATTCCATATTTTGACTTCAATTGAAATCTGACGGAATAGTATGCAAATTTGTTCCTATATCAATTCAGAAGTGATTATGAGAGGAATCCCTTGGTTTATTTTCCCAAATTAAAAGAACTTTAGGTTGACAAATTTTCTACTGCCATTTAACAGAATCCATCTGCTGTGGTTATTGATCATGGAAGCTATGCTATTTCAGAAACTGAGGGAGATCATACATTAATTGCTGCTGGTGATTTTATTCAGTCTGATGTACTTTTAGAGAGTACAAAAATTGAGGTCAGTTCATTTAGTCATATAGTTTGTCATGGGATACTGTATTTTTTCATTGATTCTGTCACAGAAATAAGTGAAATTTACAATATAACTCTTGAAATCGAAGACAAATAAAACCTAATTGTGCAAAATTAAATAAGAATGGTTTATTGAGACTCACACCCATTAAAAGGGTTATCTGATTTGTAAGACTCAAATGAGTAATTCTAAATCTTTAAATAAGAAGTAAATTTTTTTTTTGTATAATAAAGTTAAATTATTTGTTGTATGACACAGGTTCCTGTAGTTTTCAAAGGAATTGGTCACTCTTTGAACCCAGCAAACAAGTTTTCAAAGGAATTGGTCACTCTTTGAACCCAGCAAACAACTTGGTAAGTTCAGGATGCGGGATATGTTAATGGTCTGTGAATCAGGGACATAAATGACCCTTTTACCCCTGGACTTATTTTGCAGGTTTTAAAGGTTCTTTCAGCTTCTCCATCAGCAGATTCTGCTAACCCAAAGTCAAAGCTGTCAACTCCACCATCACTTTCTGGATCTTCAATCTCATTGGTTTCAGTTGTTCAGGTATTTTGAAAGTACGTTGTACTTTTCTGTATTTTATACTTATATCAAAATCACATAATTGGAAAATGGTTTTTTTAAACAGTCAAAAAAGTTTCATGGTTTACTCACTTCTATACTACATAGATAAAATTGTAAAAGTATGTGTTTTTCTACTATTTAAATGGTAAAAAATATATAAAGAAACTTCTAATAATATTTCTTTTGATATTGTAGGCTAGAAATAATGCAAGAATTGTGTTTTCTGGCTCTTTAGATCTTTTCAGCAACAAGTATGCAATATTCTACAGTTTTGTGTTGAAACTTTTTTTTTTACCATTGTATATTTTTATATTTTTGTTGAACTGGAACTAAATGTTATATTATACAGATTCTTCAACTCAATAATGCAAAAGGCAGGAAGCTCAAATAAGTGAGTGTATTTCTTTACGATAAAAAATAGTTATAATTATATAGTTGCTATTATTATTTTATATCTAATGAAAAAGCGAAATTTGTAATAGATTTGCAAAATCTGGGAATCAACAGTTTGCTACTGAAATTAGTAAAGGGTCTTCTATGAAAGAGGCCATTTGAAGGTAAAATATTTGTGCTGTTTTCTCCTTGGACATTATTACCCTTTCATGTATAAAGTGTGGTTCATTAAAAACTGTTATGAATCTTTTTTTTGAATGTGAACAGGTTGTGAATGTTAGACACCAGAGAGTTGGTGAGACTAATGAATCTGCCATTTACAGGATCAATGATGACCTGGTATTTTTTTATATTTTTTTTGTAAATGACTGAAATACCCTTCCTAAAATCCTTGATATTTTTCAGTGATATTTGGTAGAAATCTACGAATGGTCTGGATCAAATTGGGAACCATATGTTGCAAATGATGTTCAAGTCCAATTTTACATGATGAGTCCCTACATATTGAAGACAATGTCCACCGATAAAAAGGTTTTTAAGTTTTTATTCCATTCGATAACTTATATTTCTTCAAGGTTTTTTTTTAACATTTTCAATTTCTCGACATGGATGATCAAGATGACAAACATACTGAAAGTAAATATAGAATCACAACTTGAGGAGCTTTGTGATATGCGGTAAATTAGATTATGTATTAAATTTTTTTTATTTTAAACTTGTATTTATGTCTTATAAATAATAAAGAATTATATGGTTTTTTGATAGTTGGAGCAATAGCAAACTGTAGGTTACTATTGGGAGACTAAGTTTGCTTGTGTTACTATTAAGTTCTCTTTATAAAAATTCTATAATTCCAGTTAATGAGTCTAGCCCTTTTTTGTAACAGCTGGCATTTGGAATGGCAATTAATAAAGCAGATAGTATGTGGTCTTTTTTTTTTAAAGTTGATGATTTTACTTTTATCTTACAAAGTACGTTGCTATAGTCAGGTTTCTCATACATCACAACTTAGGTAAATCAATGGAGACTTACAACTACGTTTGTACTCTTTACATAAATCTTTATTTATTTATTTATTTATTTTTGCTCAAAAACACTAAACTAAAAAAACCATATCTAAAAGACATCTTCATTAAAAGGAATATTCAAAATCTCTGAAGAAGTGGCCTATCACAGACAGCTATGGAAGTTGCTAGCTACCTTCTTCCAATTACGTGTTTCATACGTGGGTTTTAGTTCTTTTAAGATTTCCCGGTTTTTTTATTCTCTATTTTTTCAGTTCTTTGGTTACTTTCCTTCTCTTGGTTTTCCTTCAAACGATAGTAGTGATACTTCTTACATTTCTATTAACATATGTATCAAGTTTCAATCCAGCCCGTGCGAAGCACGGGCTCAATCTAGTTAAAAACAAAAGCCATCTAATCGTCCGCCAAGGCTTGCGGAAGGCGAGAAACGATTTAATTTTTATGAAGATCACAATCTCTCCACCAAGACTTGCGGATGTCATCATTGCTAATTCCTTTCATTGGTTTAATCACATGAGCAAGAAAGGTGCTTGCAATTGGAACTCTTGGTGTTGTGATCTTTTTCTTTGCTTGTAATTTTGTCCCATGTTCTTTCTTTGGTGTACTAGTCGTGTACCCGCGCAATGCGGCGGGCGCTAACAGGGGAGGGGGAGCAAGGTTCGACAATTAGTTTTTTTTTTCCCGAATATCAGTTTCCTTTAGGAATAAGTTATTCGGTTTTCGTCTAATTCTGTTTGGTAGTATAGAGATATCATTTACAATTAAGCGAAAAGTTTTCTTTTAATGTATAGTTTCGTTCTTTTTTTTTTTTGGAGGGGGGAGGGGTTACCCGCATAATGTAGCAGATATTGAATAGTTTCTTTTCACGTGCATACAGATGCAGGGGCGATTAGTTTATAGCCGGCGATTAGTTTCTACTTAGCATGTAGTTACTTTCATTAAATTATTTTTGTATAAAACGTTGGGATCTAAACCCACGCAATACGGACGGTGAATAGTTATTTCAGTTAAATTATTTTTTGTAAACGCGTCATTTTCAAAGAACACACAATGTATCGATAAATATGATCTATTACTTGCACATAATGCTTTATTTGATTGGACTTATATTTGTAAGTTTTAATGAGTTCGTTATAAAATTTCAAAATGGGGACCAAAAATACAGAAAATGACCAAAAGCCATAAAAATAAGTTAAACATGGGACAATTAAATCTACGATAAATATCAATAAAAGATAATGCAATAACTATTGAAGCCAATTTAACATTAGAAAAATATATGAACTTATTGTTGCTTTGCCAAACACTACCATACGAATTGAAATTGATCTACCGACAACATTAGAAAAATATTTATGTTCCTTTACATTCTGCACATACAATTTGGCATTAGAGCTAGTACAAATCTGAATAACAACTTAACAAGCAATATGTAAGGTAATACTTTGTATGATCTACCGATGTATTAATTTTGATGACTATAATTAGGTAGACTTTTCATTATATAATGTCCTATTAACAAATATAAACTATACTGTTATAAGTTGGTAGCTTTTTCATAGTGCAATGCCTTGATTTGAAAAAAAAAACTAAAAATACAATCTAAGGACCTCATAATCCATGTTTCATTATATTATATAACGTCTGTCATCTTCCTTGCCTAGTACAACATTTAGATCCAATCATAACAAATAGAAATACTTAGTTCTAGACGTAAGCTCAACTCAATTACCATAAACTTTAGTCTGCTCTTAATATATCAACAACCTGAAAATTTACACAAAATTAACATATTAAATCTTCCTTCATACATTGTTAATTTTTTTGTAGTATATTAAAACTTCAGTCCAAGTGGTATGTCAAAAGTTATTGTTTTTGTCCAGATGTTTCATTTGTTGCACGGGTGGTCCTTAAAAATTAGTTTTATTGGAAGGTTTCCGTAAAAAAATTCTATTAAGTCCAACGCAAAATGACTATATTGCCCTCACCTCTTCACTTTCTCCAATTAAACCCGAAATATACCTTCCAAATTAACATCCACCATGATTTTCAATAGCCAATCAGAAAACATTTGCAGCCTTGGCCGTATCGAATTGATAGTTTTCTCATGTCAAGCAAAATAGAATTGAAACCGAACAGAAAATATACATAAAATAAAAACATATAATAAATGTTTAAGTTAACTTACAAAAGTACCACCAATTTATCCAATGGCTCGTAGCATTGAGCCACTTCATGTGATGTTTCAAATCGAAGATACACTGTTTCTAGTTGTATTTGGTAAGTAAAATCATATCATTTTTAAGGTAAAATTATTTTAAAATATAGTTTCTAATTAAGAGCACTAACGGGAGTTTATACCATATTTAAGAGACTGCATTACTTGGGGCTGCTGCTGCAATTTGGCTAACCCCCTGTTTAGAATCTGTGATTCCATCATGTCATTTATTAGCACCTATGTAGAAAATCATGCAAAAAAAACATCCCGATGTAAAAAATCCTTTGTTACAAACGCATGGTTATAATACACTAACCTAATACTCTACCAATTGCCCCAATAATAGCCTCACAGTTAAGAATGGATAAATAAGGAGTATACAACAAAAAATGAAATCATAAACAGTTATTTTCAATAGAAAGAGACATGGTTAGACGGGATCGAGAACAAATAATGACATAGGTTATGACGTTCCTGATGACATATAGAACACGTGTATTGGATGTGTCTAAATCCTGAAATCGGTGGTCAAATTGAAAAGATTACCATATTTGCCATTCCAAAAATTTCAAAGAGTAAAATAGCTTTCCTTTTTACCAGAACCGATTCCCAGAAATCGTGCTATTCTCTGAAGCCAGTCAAGCCACTACATTAAAAACCAGAGAATTTCTTATGTCATGTCATGGCGGGCCTCTATACCAGGTTTCTGAAGCCACTGCATTAAAAATCAACTTCGTGCTTCTGCATAAAAATATAAAGCTAATAAAAACATATCTCAAAGAGAAAGTTGCTCAATGTAGTGATATCAAGTCGAGATTCAAGAAATCAATAAAATAACACAAAAAATAAAGAACAAATACCTGATCTTGGAGCAGCTGAAGAAGAAAATTGAACTCAAACTCAATTGGGAACAAAACCACGTCCATGTTAAACCCTAGATTTGTTCAAATCTGAAATCAAACATTAGTTTTGTTTCACTTCGTTTATCATAAAAAATGGTTAGATAACATCAAATTCGGAATGTAGCAATTTGATATTTGCCTTTCATGTGAGTTTGGTCTCTGTTCTAAGAATGATTTGAACACCAGAACGAAATATTAATTCAAAATTAATAAAAGTCTTTCAAAAAAGAAAATAATGAAAAGGGGAAATAAATAATACTTTAGGAATATTGAATTGATCCCAACAAATCCTCTCTGCTCTATATCGGTGTGTGACATCCTGTAAAACAAAACACCAATATCCAAGTTTTAGGTCTAACTTGATAAAAAAACACAAGACCACTAAAGAAAAAGAAGAATGAAATGAAAAAATTCGAGTGTCATTAGGGTTTGGATAAAGGACCTAGAGACGGGATGGGAAGCGTGTTTGTGTAGATGAAAGATTACATGGTTGTACCATCTTCGACTGCGAATTTCTTTCTTAGATTTAACACAACTGAATCATGAAGCCAGAAACAACAAAATAGTTAAAAGTTATACAATATCGTTGTCAGCAACAAATCTGCATATAATGCCCTAAAATCAAATGAAAGGACCATGAAATCAAAGAAGCAACGATAAAATGTACCTTCATGTGGTTTAGATTTTCTAGATCGATAGAGGGATATGACAAACAGTGTGATGGAGCTCGCTGAAAAGGCAACAACGATTGTGTTGTAGAGCTCAAAGATTATGAAGATGCTGATGGTGAGGAGAGGCGGTGGTGCTGTGGTGGTGAAAGTCGACAGGAAACCGGTGGTTCTCTGATGTGGGTGCAATGGTTGTTGTGGTGGTGCGGTCATTGGTGGCGGCAGATGTGGTTGGTGCTAGATTTAGGGTTTTCAAAAGAGGATGAGAGATCGGTGTGTACCGGTGCAGTGTTGTTGATGGCTGCTAGTGATGATGGATGACGGAGGTGATGCAGAATTGGCGATGACGAATGGTGGAGTCTGGATCGAGAAGTGTGTCGATTAGTGAGAGTGACAGAGGGCATGAAGAAATTTGGGGAGGAGTTACGAAAGGTTGGGGCGGATATTGAGGGATAGCAAGAGAATGACGGATAGAAAAAGTCAAAGCATCATATTCATACCTCTATTGATTAGCATTGTTCTCAGTCGCAGAAGAAATAAAAAGGGCACGGAGATATCGGGAAAGTTAAGAAGCCAGGTCAAGCTATAGGATATGTACCTGGGTTTGTTACGAATTTATCTAATTTATGCATATAGAACTTGTAACTTTAGTGTAAAAGGTTGGATCTCTTAATTTTAAGAGTTTCCAATTTTAGAAAGCATTTTTCCTTTTTAAGGTAGTATAGATTCATTTCTTAGGACTTTGTATTTGTTTTTTTTTTTTGACGCCCTTGCTAGTTCCTTGCTAGCTGGTGGTCGCGTTTTATAATATCTCGCCGTATCCAAAAAAAAATCTAATCGTCCGCCGTTTCGTTAGGACATGATACAATTTTCATTGAATATATGTATCTATAATTGTATATTAGGAATACATATAACACCACACTTTTAAATAATACCCTAAACTCTATCATTGCATCCTATATCTATATCTGATACGTTACATTTTCATGGATTTTTATTTATTTATAATATAAACATTTGTTTTTTCAAATTTTCAATCTTTACTATACAAATTACTCATAATTACCAAAAAACACCTTAAAGTTTAAATAAATCTCAAATTGTTAAACATACATAAATTATTATTTTAATCAATTATAAATTTACTTGTTAATAAAGGTCATTATTTTAATGTAATAAAATCAAAACAAAATAAAAATTATAATTTTTATAATTTAGAGAACTTGAAATTCAAAAATGTGGCCGATTTGGCCAAATTAAAACCATTTGGAAAAATAAAAAATTTATGTAGCTAAATCAATCGTTTTCTTTAAGTCGTAAAAAATCGAATTCTGTTTTCTATAATCGGGTTTTAATAACCGGTTTTATTACTATGACTAAACGGATAAATTAAAAGCAGTTTTATAAATCTAAAAGTCTGATTTTACGACGGTTTTGTAACCATTTTTTAACCAAAAAAATCTGCCTTTTTTAACCATTGTTTAACGGAAATTTTCTAAAACACAATTACTTTTTGCATTTTCTAGCATCGTATTTATCTTAAAGTTTCATATTATCTCTCTATTATTAGTATAAATAAATGTTGATTCATTTGCTTTTAATATCTCTGCAAAAAAAAAAAAAAAAAATCTATGTTGTCAATTTTTTTTTCTTTTCTTTTTTGGCGTTTTGGCCATTTTTATTGAAATTTCAAAATTGAAGCACACACACACACACACACACACACACACACACACACACACACACACACACACACACACACACACACACACACACTATATATATATATATATATATATATATATATATATATATATATATATATATATATATATATATATATATATATAAAGCGAAAGCACTTGAGGAGATCGGCGATCAGGCGGCTGAGGAGATCGGCGATCAGGCGACTGAGGAGATCGGCGATTAGGCGTGATCAGTTTCTAGAGGTGTTGGTGGTGAATCCGACTGCGGTGGTCGGTTCAAGAGGCGTTGGTGGTGATCGGTTTTGTCTTCTTGTGTTGTTCATCTAAGGAGTTCGGCGGGATTTGGAGATACGTTAGTGGTTATCGGTGGGTCTAGGAGAGGCGACGGAGTTGATCATGACATAGGTGATCGGCGGGACTAGGAGTGGCGTCGGTGGAGTCGTGTGCAGCTAGGTTTTGTCATCGACAAGGTGGTGTTTATGGTGGCTAGGTGTTGTTTTCGGTCAGTTTCCTGGTCTTTGTGGGTGTGTTCAGTTGACTCTTGGTTGTTATCGGTCAAGAGGTTTTTCACGATCTAGATGTTAGATTAGGTGTCTAAGCCATGACTAATAATTAGTATTTACCTAATTAATAGTAGCATAGTCTATTTGGGTTGCCCTCATAGTAGGAGGTTTGGTAGAAAGTTCAGTAGAGAGAAAGATTAATTTATTATGTGAATAGAAATTAAATAAATAGTTTATTTATATATTAAAGTGATAATATATTAATTAGGAACTATATTAATTAATTAGAAATTAATCTGAAATTAATTGGAATTAATTTAGTGATTAATTTAATTAATTAAGGTGCAGGGACTAAAATTGTAATTACTCAATAGTTGAGTGAGTGACAATTATGGTAATATATAGTTGGCGATATATATATATATATATATATATATATATATATATATATATATATATATATATATATATATATATATATATATATATATATATATATATATATATATATATATATATATATATATATATATATATATATATAATTTCGACTTTATATATATAAGGATAAACAGGTTTGAATTGTAAGATAAAGGCTTATCTTATTTGAATTCAAAAAGACTTATCTTTAAAGGTTTATCTGATCATCTGCTGGAGACTATAAATAGAGTACCCCAGAGGCTAGAAACCTGTGCAAAATATAACCCTAATCTCTCTGGAATTCGACCACTCTCCTGCTCTGCTCCCTGGGTGTGACTACATTTGAGGCAAGATCTATTTGTTGCTTTGCTTCCAAGAAACACTAAAAGGTTAGTTTTTCTATTTTTATTCTTTTATTTTATTTCTTCTAGCCTTTAGGATTTTGTTATATGTTTAATTAGAAGAAAACATAGATCCTCCAAGGTTGCTTGTGAACTTAGGATTTAGTTCATTGATTTGCATAAAACCCTTCTCTAGAATTGGTCCAAGATGTAGGTTTTCAGTGTGTAACTAGGAATTCAGTGAGAATCAATTGGGCAGGAAGATAAAGATGCTCAGATCCGACAGAGGCGGTGAGTATCTTAGTATCGAGTTCCTAGACTATTTAAAGGAATGTGGAATAGTTTCACAATTATCACCTCCTCGGACACCACAGTTGAACGGTGTTGCTGAGAGGCGTAATTGAACCCTGTTAGGCATGGTTCGTTCCATGATGAGTCGAGCTTCACTTCCCATCCACTTTTAGGGGTATGCCTTAGAGACTGTCGCAAACATCCTTAATCTTGTCCCAAATAAAAAGGTTGCTAAAACACCTCATTAGATGTGGACGGGGAAAGTTCCCTCGTTAGCACATATCAAAGTCTGGGGTTGTGAGGCTTTCGTAAAACGAGAAACTCACGACAAACTCGCTGAAAGAAGCGAGAGGTGTATTTTCATTGGATACCCCAAATAGTCTTTTGGATACTTGTTCTACAGACCAAGCGAGGACGTGGTCTTTGTAGCTAGACGAGGAGTCTTTCGAGAGAGAGAGCTCATATTCAAAGAGGATAGTGGGAGTACCATTGATCTTGAAGAAATTCAAGAGTCAACAGATAATGCAACCTTAGGAGAAACTTGCAACCAACAAGAGGAAGAAGTTCCTATTGGTCCGACTAATATATCCTTACCTCTTTGGCGCTCCAGTAGAGTTAACATGCCACCCGAGTTTTATGGTTTCCATATAACTATGGATGGGGACACGTTTGTCAGTGATAGGACACTGATAAATCTAGATGAACCAGCTAACTACCGGGAAGCAGTGGCGGGCCCTGAGTCTGCCAAGTGGAAAGAGGCAATGGACAGCGAGATCAAGTCCATGTATGACAATCAAGTTTGGAACTTGGTTGACAATGTACCGGGTCGGTAGACAGTGGGGTGCAAGTGGATCTTCAGAAGAAGACCGACATGGATGGAACTTGCGAAGGGCTTTACTCAAACCCATGGATTGACTATGATGAGACCTTCTCACCAGTGGCCAAGATAAAGTCTATTAGGATTATGCTAGCCATAGCTGCATTTCATGACTATGAAATTTGGTAGATGGACGTCAAAACCGCTTTCCTTAATGGAAAGTTGACTGAGGATGTTTACATGAATCAGCCAGAGGTTTTGTCGATGCAAAATATCCTGATAAGGTGTGTAAGCTTGAGAAATCAATCTACGGATTGAAACAAGCTTCTCGCAGCTGGAATCTTTGTTTCCATGAGAAAGTCAAAGAATTTGGTTTCTCTAGGAGCGAGGATGAGTCCTGCATATATGTCAAGGCTAGTGAAAGTATAGTCACTTTTCTGGTGCTGTATGGTGATGACATACTGCTCATGGGAAACGACATTCCAACCTTGCAAGATGTCAAGTATTGGCTTGGGAAGTGTTTCGCCATGAAAGATCTAGGAGAGGCTGCCTATATTCTAGGGATAAGAATATTGAGAGATAGGAAGAAGAGACTAATTGGACTTAGTCAGGGTACATACTTGGAAAAGGTACTGAAGAGGTTTAGTATGGAAAATTCCAAGAAAGGAGAGCTACATATCCAGAGTAATGCCAAGTTGAGTAAAACTCAAAGTCTGAGTACAGACGAGGAGATAGCTGACATGAGTCGGGTACCTTACGCTTCGGCTGTGGGGTCGATCATGTACGCCATGACGTGTATTCGCCCTGACGTGGCCTTTGCCTTGAGCATGGTCAGTCGGTACCAGGGAAACCCTGGGAGGGCATATTGGATACCTATCAAGAACATACTCAAGTATCTGCGAAGGACAAAGAACATGGTGTTAGTCCTTGGTGGTAGTGATACCTTGATAGTTAACGGATATACAGATGCCAGCTTTCAGACAGATAGAGACAACGGTCGGTCTCAGTCGGGCTGGGTATTCCTATTGAATGGGGGAGCAGTGACTTGGAAAAGTTCCAAGCAAGAGACGGTGGCTGATTCTACGTGCGAATCAGAGTACATAGCAGCGAGTGAAGCGGCAAAGGAAGCGGCTTGGCTGAAGATCTTTATCGGTGACCTTAGAGTAGTCCCGAGTATTCAGGAGCCCATGGAACTATTCTGTGATAACGAAGGAGCGGTTGCTTTGACAAAGGAACCGAGAGATCATGGAACTATTCTGTGATAAGGAAGGAGCGGTTGCTTTGACGAAGGAACCGAGAGATCATGGAAAGTCCGGACACATTGACAGAAAGTACCACTATATAAGACATAGGGTAGAAGAAGGTCACCTCCTTGTAAAGAGGGTATCATCAGAAGATAATCCTGCAGATCCATTGACAAAGGCTCTGAGTAGGATCAAGCATAATTAGCATGCGAGGAGCATAGGATTAAGAGATGATATTAGGTTTTGTAATTAGATAGGATTTGAAACTTTTTTCAATATAAATGTAATTAACTTTGGTGATTTAATAATATAGTTTTGTTGATGAGTATTTGATACTGCCTTTTGTCGATTGTTTATTATTGTGTTTTATTTTTGCATGTTTACTTCCTGAGTAATTCTGATTATTCAAATGTCCATAGTCGCTCATACTTTTAGGGAGTAAGTATGAACGAAGGCTGTCATGAATTGGCTTGTAGATTTTCTAAGGAGTTAGACATAGCAATAAGATTGCTACAACTTTCATGAGTACTTAGAAATAGAGATTTGAGTATTGGATAAACCCACGCTCAATTGATTGCTTCATGGATTACATCACGAGCAATGTTGAGACGATAATATCTTTTGATCTTTATGTAGAGACATATAAGTTATGTTTTACCAAGCGGTTGTTCATTGACAATGCGAAAACGCATCGGTAACACGATGTTATAAAATGTGTTGTTGTGAATGATTTGACTAGTAAAAGACATAAGTATATGTGTCAAAGCTTATTCATCCCTTGACCCTGTCGGGAAATAGATATCTGTAGGCCTCTCGATGAATTTGGAGTTGACTAAAAGGGTTGGCCAACCATGACTAAATTGATATGCTAAATTAGTAGTCTTAAAGTCATATGCAATTCAGAAATCAGGAAACAGAGAATCAGACCATGATTGATTTTAATCCATGTCTTGAGTCTGAAAATATCTTGTTGGACGGAGGATCATCTGATCACTTATCTATGGACAGAACTGACTAGGTCAGAGTTCGGCAGCGGTTTCTAGGAAGCTATAGTTGCTAATTAATTAGAGGCTAAATTGGTAATTATAGTCATAGACTTATCCAAGTGGGAGACTGTTGGATTAGGTGTCTAAGCCATGACTAATAATTAGTATTTACCTAATTAATAGTAACATAGTCCATTTGGGTTGCCTCATAGCAGGAGGTTTGGTAGAAAGTTCAGTAGAGAGAAAGATTGATTTATTATGTGAATAGAAATTAAATAAATAGTTTATTTATATATTAAAGTGATAATATATTAATTAGGAACTATATTACTTAATTAGAAATTAATCTGGAATTAATTGGAATTAATTTAGTTATTAATTTAATTAATTAACGTGCAGGGACTAAAATTGTAATTACACAATAATTGAGTGAGTGACAATTATGGTAATATATAGTTGGCGAAATTTATATATATATATATATATATATATATATATATATATATATATATATATATATATATATATATATATATATATATATATATATATATATATATATATATATATATATATATATATATATATATATATATATATATATATATATATATATATATATATAATTTCGACTTTATATATATAAGGATAAACAGGTTTGAATTGTAAGATAAAGGCTTATCTTATTTGAATTAAAAAATGCTTATCTTTAAAGGTTTATCTGATCATCTACTAGAGACTATAAATAGAGTACCCCAGAGGCCAGAAACCTGCGCCAAATATAACCCTAATCTCTCTGGAATTCGACCACTCTCCTGCTCCCTGGGTATGACTATATTTGAGGCAAGATCCATTTGTTGGTTTGCTTCCAAGAAATACTAAAAGGTTAGTTTTTCTATTTTTATTCTTTTAGTTTATTTCTTCTGGCCTTTAGGATTTTGTTATATGTTTAATTAGAAGAAAACATAGATCCTCCAAGGTTGCAAGTGAACTTAGGATTTAGTTCATTGATTTGCATAAAACCCTTCACTAGATTTGGTCCAAGATGTAGGTTTTCAGTGCGTAACTAGGATTTCAGTCATTTACTGGGAAGGGTTTTCGATCTTGGAGTTCTCGGGTTGTTTGGAGGTGCTTTGAAGACGATTTCTCGTTAGTGATGGGAGATTAGGAGTGGGTCACTATTTAGGGTAAGAAACGCATGTCGGTTTTCAAAAGATTAGGGAACAAGAAGCCTTTGGAAACTAATGAAATCCAATTGCAAAAGATTTCAACCATAATTTATGTCACTAACTTTCCTAGTCACCTGACGGTGAGAGAATTAAGGAGATTTTGTGAACGTATGGGTGTGGTGGTGGATGTTTATATACATGACAAATGTAATAGTAGAGGTCAGATGTATGCTTTTGTCTAGTATATCAGAATTGGTAATTTTGGAAAAACTCATTCATGGTCTCTGTCAAATCAGAATTGGATCATTCAAGTTGCATGCAAACAAGGCTAAGCATCCTAGAGTTTTTCCTAAAGTCGGTAATGTCCAGAACGAAGCTAGGGATGTTGACAAAACCAAGGTGCAATATTTTATGACGAAACAAGAAGGGTGTGGTGGTCAGGCTAGTTCGTATGCTGCAGTTGTTTCTGGAGGGTTGGTGGGGGAGAAAAAGGCGGTGAATGCGGTGGAGTCTGACTCGGTATCCACTTCGATTAATATTGGTGATGTTTTTGCTAATAATGCGTATCCTAATGCTTTACTTGGGTGTTTCAAAGATTTTCGATCCATTGCCAATACACTCGCTATATGTCAAGGAGAAGGTTTTTTAGAGGTTCAGCCGGTTTTTCTTGGGGGTCTTTGGGTGCTTCTTGATTTTGAATCTATTGGATCCAGGGATGCGTTTTTGGGTCACGATGCTTTTAAGACCTGGTTTTCTACTCTCAAACCTTGGCATAATGATTTCGTAATTAAGAAGAGACTGATATGGATTGAGGTGGAAGGAGTGCCATTGTTAGCTTGGTGTTATGATACGTTCAAGAAGATTGCTAGTAAGTGTGTTGAAAATATTCGATAACCGTTCTCCACTAGTAAGGGATTTAAGCCGATTACCGTGTGACAGATATGTATTTTATCTATAATATGCGGAATAAATATAAACTAAAATTAAATAACTGAAAGCTATAAATAAGTAAAATAAAACTATAAATCTAAACTAGACAGTATTTAAATAGACAGAAGGCGGTAAATAAAGTAAATGTTAGAAGTTAGAGGTTAGATGTAATAAACGCCATTATCAACGATAAAGTGTTTTTACAATAAATAAAAATGTTAGAAGTTAGAAGTTAGAAGTTTAGATGTCTCGGTTAAATACAGTCCACATATGTTTTCGTTGTCAAGGTTCAATTCGGATGTATTGGATATTTGGTACAGTTGATTTATAACAGTTTGAATAAATCAATAACGACACAAATAATTTCAAAAGAACTTATCGATAGCTGAGGAAGATGGTGTTTTCTTTGAAGCGTCGATTCTTGTTCTTTACGGTAGGATGAGGTTTGGTAGTTTTTGGTGTTTGGTGAAATGGGTTTTTTGGTGTCGGTTTAATTGAGATGCACGGGGTTTTTGTGGTTTAGTTTTCGTGGTGTATGTATTTGGTAGAGGGTGTGTAGGTTTTGTGGTTTGGTATTCGGGTTGAGGTTGTTTAGAGGTTTGAAGTTTGGTGTCGGGTAGAGGTTTTGTTTGGTGTCGGGTAGAGTATGGGTGTAGCGGTTTTGTTCGATGTTTGTTTGGACGTGGATTTTCTTTGTTTGAAAAGAGTTTTCTTGAGCGTTTTGGCAGGTTTTCTTGCTCTTTGGATGTAGGATAATATTGGTGCTTGAATGGGTATGTGTGGTGTAAGTTATTTTCTGCACAAGAATGGCAAGAGGTGAGCTTCTTATTTATAGTCACTGAACACAGTGTTCGCGTCGCGACCGGGCATGCCGTCGCGTCGCGAAGGTGCTTGGCTGGTGGTCGGTGCGCTTTTTGTCGGGTCAGTGCGTTTTCGCTGGTATGTCGAGCTTTTGGTCGCGTTTCCTTTTGGTCGCGTTGCTTTTGGTCGCGTCGCGAAGGATAGTGCGTTGGGTTGGTAGTCTCGCGATTAGAAAGTTGGTGGTGTCGCGTTGGAGGGGCTTCGCGATGGAGGTCTTCGCGTCGCGACCACCATCTCCGTCGCGTCGCGATCGCTGTGGAGTTTTGGTCTTCTGCTTTGCTTCTTCTTCACGTCGCGACCAGGAGGTCTGTCGCGTCGTGATTGCTGTAGCAGTGTGATATTTTGTATTTTGCTCTTTGGTTTGTAGCGTTACTTCCTCAGGTTTGGATGTTTTCTCAAAGTTTCTCGGGTCTTGATTTATTCTTGTTTTTGATCTCGAATTCACGCAATCTGAAATAAACTGATAATATTTGTTAGATAATAACAGTTCATCTTATTTCAGTGATTGTCACATATAAAAATATATTTTTCAACAATTTCCCCCTATGTGATCATTACTGAAATAAGAACAGATTAAAAGGTAAGGTTGAAAATTCTTGTAATTTGGATAAAACATTTATAAAACCATATCACTTGTTTTAAAAAAATGTGACTAGATTTTACTTATGTTTTGAAAAATGTTTGTCAAGAATATTTGTTTCTGAATCAAGGTTTCATGTTCAATTATCAAAAGTTTTTTGTATATGTACTTTCATAATATTCCTTAAGATTCTATAACATTTATAAAGACGACAAGTGATCTTAATAGGTCGATTCAGATGAACTCTCATAGGTATAGCTCACACTTGACTGAGGTGTTTTGGTTGTTCTGGATGCAGAACGGGTGTATAATCACTAAAGATGAGTGATATCTCTCAGTTTGAAGGTGTTGACTTATGCTTACTGTGGATTTATACCTATATACGTTAGTTACTTGGTCTTCATATTAGATAATCAATCACATAAGACTGGTTTCGGCATTACTTAGAGGGTTTCTTCATTCATGCCATTGATGTTCACTCTCTCTCCGTCGGGAAATACATGTAGAGGGGTTTAGAAATATTCATAGTGCAGTTTGCAACTAAGAATATTCAATTATGAAGGCTACAGTATCCCGGTAAATCATCGGTTTTTGAAAAATGTTTGTTTGGAAAGTTTTGAGAGATGTCTGTCTTGATGGATTGTTGTTGTAAATCTTCCTTTTCTTTGGTGAAGTGTTCACCTTTGTTTATATCTTTTCTTGATTTGTGCGAATACACATTGTGTAAAAGATATCTGATGTGGTTACCAAATGTGATTTGTTGACAGTATTTGTTGGATGTGACTGTGTCGTTTCTTCATTTGTCAGATTTGTTATGCCAGATGATGAAGCTTTTCTTTGAAGTGGTATGATTGAGGATAGGGATAGGTGATATAAAAGACAGTTTGTCTGATATATAAGAAAATGATTGTATCGTCCCTGGTCATCTTGATATCTAAGCAAAAATGAGACTAGCATCACGGTATAAGAGTATAAATCCTATAAGTCATAATGAAAACACCTTTGCTCACAGAAATGAATTCCACTTAACATTTAAAGACGAGGCACAAATTCTCACATGGGTTTGGTTTTCATCTGAATCTCCTGATCTTATGTCCCTTAATAGATAAAATCGTTATAATTGAAATAAATTCAAAGGGAATAGGAGAATGTACATAACACAAATGTTTGAAATTTGAACCTTCTCTTTAATTAAGAATCAATATAATTGAGAACATTCATCGAGCATAAGTATCTGAAAATTTAGTCAAGAAGATATTAATCACATGGTTTTATAAAAACTTTTAAAAGGATAAAACTTTATTCAAATTTTTTTTTTGTGATTTTTGATTTTGTGGATGTTTTTGAAAAATTTGGTTATTTGAATGTTTTTGGTAAATTTCGGTTTGGGGGTGAGAATGGGGTAACGAGAGTTCCCCCATAAATGATGCACTGGGATCATTTTGGATAGGTAGATTGGGATTGTTTAAAGAGGAATTTGGTTTTGGTGGTTCTCCTATAAATGATGCATTGGGATCATTTGGACAGGTGGATTGGGGTGTTTTAGGAGGGTTCTGGTTTTGGTGGTTCCCCCTCGATTGGATCCGCATCATTTTGGTTTGATTGTGAAGTTTCTGCATCGGAGGTAGTGTGGGTTTGAAGTCTTGTAGAAGGCTATGGTTTGTTGTCATATGCTTGGAACGGCCACTATCGATATACCATGTATCATCCTTGGGCTCTCCAGCACAAAGTACCTGCAATTAGACAGAAAGTTTAGGTACCCAAACCATGGTGGGTCCTGATTTGTTAATGGTTTTCGGTGATTTGAAATCATTATGGTTTCTGTTATTTGGACGAAGTGGTTGAGGCTTGATTTGACTTATCAGATTTTCCCAATTTAAGATTTGTTTTTGAAAACCTGTCATTTGAAATGGTCTTTGATTTTGTGAAAGGTATCTTATATGTGAAGATCTGTTTGATAACCTTTCTTTGTATCTGGGATTTTGATGATTTTGGAAAACATTATGATGATGGAATGGAGTTTTGTGAAATGATGGTTTCTGAAAGTTCTTTGAGAGATTGAAGTTGATCTCTTGAAAGCGATTTTGAAATGGTTTTTGAAAAAGTTTTTGTTTTGGATTAAAGGTTTGTTTTTGTGGCACAGAGACTGGTTTCAAAGATTTCTCTTGGGTTTGTTTGAAAACTTTGGGTTTGCCTTGTTCCTTTTGAAGAGCAATTGGTTTAGAGGTACTGCCTTTCTTGTAAAAGGAGTTTGCTCTATTCAAAAAGTCTTTAAGTTTGGAGTTTTGGTTGGTAATTTGGATTTGGTGGGTTGAAGACCTATTAGTGAAAGATCTTTTGGAAACTGTGAAATCAGTATCATCTGGGTTACAGTTGATAACTGTTTCGTCGTCTGAATTTTCCTCATTAACAGATGTGGATAGATCTGTTAGAGTTGATTTAGAGTTTTCACTGTTAGTCCTGGTTTTGTTGTTTGGCTTGTTCGATTTCGAAGGATTCTCTTCCTAATCCAGGTCTGTAATTTGTATCAATTTTGCCAGATCCTAAGGATGTTGCTTTGATGAAAATATCATCACTTAGCTTTCTAGCAAGATTGATAGAATCCAGTTTTCCTTGAAATCTTTGATTCTCGGATTCAAGAAGTTTGATTTGTTTTGAAGAATCATTTAGTTTTAGAATCAAACTAGTGTTTTTGTCAGTTAAATCTTGAATTTTTAGTTTTAACTGAAGGACTTCTATTTCTAAGGCATCTTTTATTTCAGATGGAAAAACAGATTGATTTTTTATTTCTAAGTCCCTTTTTTGTTTTAGAGATTCATTTAATTGATCTAAGACGTGATTATATTCTTCTGTTTTTCGTTCGACGTCTCTTTCAAGTTTGTCTCTAGTCCTTGTTGATTCTCCAAATCTGAGTTGCAAAGTTTGTAATTCAGATTTGCAGATATCAGATTTGACTATTGTGTCATGATATAGTTTGAGATCAGCTTTCAAACTGTTCTCAATCTTAGTCATGTGGGACTCAAATGGTGTTTTTGAAAGACCGATTTCTGAGATCATAGACCATACCTGATCGATGACATATGGAGCTCTTGAGTAGGTTGTGGAAGACATTTTTGGGTTGTCCCTTTTTTTTTTTTGAAAATTTTAAGATTTTAATAATTTTTTTTTAATTTTTTTTTGAACAAGTGATATTAAGATGAAATTTTTAAAGGAAACTTATTGGTGGTTTATAAAAACGCTACACAAAAGTTCTCGACAAAAATTTCAAAGTAAATCACACAAGCTCTGATACCAATTGTTGAAAATATTCGATAACCGTTCTCCACTAGTAAGGGATTTAAGCCGATTACCGTGTGACAGATATGTATTTTATCTATAATATGCGGAATAAATATAAACTAAAATTAAATAACTGAAAGCTATAAATAAGTAAAATAAAACGATAAATCTAAACTAGACAGTATTTAAATAGACAGAAGGCGGTAAATAAAGTAAATATTAGAAGTTAGAGGTTAGATGTAATAAACGCCATTATCAACGATAAAGTGTTTTTACAATAAATAAAAATGTTAGAAGTTAGAAGTTTAGATGTCTCGGTTAAATACAGTCCACATATGTTTTCGTTGTCAAGGTTCAATTCGGATGTATTGGATATTTGGTACAGTTGATTTATAACAGTTTGAATAAATCAATAACGACACAAATAATTTCAAAAGAACTTATCGATAGCTGAGGAAGATGGTGTTTTCTTTGAAGCGTTGATTCTTGTTCTTTACGGTAGGATGAGGTTTGGTAGTTTTTGGTGTTTGGTGAAATGGGTTTTTTGGTGTCGGTTTAATTGAGATGCACGGGGTTTTTGTGGTTTAGTTTTCGTGGTGTATGTATTTGGTAGAGGGTGTGTAGGTTTTGTGGTTTGGTATTCGGGTTGAGGTTGTTTAGAGGTTTGAAGTTTGGTGTCGGGTAGAGGTTTTGTTTGGTGTCGGGTAGAGTATGGGTGTAGCGGTTTTGTTCGATGTTTGTTTGGACGTGGATTTTCTTTGTTTGAAAAGAGTTTTCTTGAGCGTTTTGGCAGGTTTTCTTGCTCTTTGGATGTAGGATAATATTGGTGCTTGAATGGGTATGTGTGGTGTAAGTTATTTTCTGCACAAGAATGGCAAGAGGTGAGCTTCTTATTTATAGTCACTGAACACAGTGTTCGCGTCGCGACCGGGCATGCCGTCGCGTCGCGAAGGTGCTTGGCTGGTGGTCGGTGCGCTTTTTGTCGGGTCAGTGCGTCTTCGCTGGTATGTCGAGCTTTTGGTCGCGTTTCCTTTTGGTCGCGTTGCTTTTGGTCGCGTCGCGAATGATAGTGCGTTGGGTTGGTAGTCTCGCGATTAGAAAGTTGGTGGTGTCGCGTTGGAGGGGCTTCGCGATGGAGGTCTTCGCGTCGCGACCACCATCTCCGTCGCGTCGCGATCGCTGTGGAGTTTTGGTCTTCTGCTTTGCTTCTTCTTCACGTCGCGACCAGGAGGTCTGTCGCGTCGTGATTGCTGTAGCAGTGTGATATTTTGTATTTTGCTCTTTGGTTTGTAGCGTTACTTCCTTATGTTTGGATGTTTTCTCAAAGTTTCTCGGGTCTTGATTTATTCTTGTTTTTGATCTCGAATTCACGCAATCTGAAATAAACTGATAATATTTGTTAGATAATAACAGTTCATCTTATTTCAGTGATTGTCACATATAAAAATATATTTTTCAACAAAGTGGGGTGAGATGATTTTTTATGATGATTCAGATGGTACTAATAGACATAGTATGAGGGTAGGTGTCAAGACTGAGCATGGTCCCTTGGTGTTCGAATCGGTGTCTATCAACCTTGGCGGGGTGGCGTATTGTGTGCGGATTAGGGAACTTTGTTCGTGGTCACCATCTTTTATTAAAGGTATCATGGAGGAGGAGGGGGTGAGTCGGTGAATGAGGAAAGTGAAGGAAGCGATGATAATTCTCTTAATCTCGATAAGGAGGTTCTAAGGGATGAGTCCGGGGATATGGTGAATATGGATGAGGAGTTTAAGACAATGGATGTGGAGGTGAATTGTAGGGATAATGGTGCCTATATGGGGGCTGATCATCAAGAGCCGACTGATAGTGATCCATTTAAACTGTTTCCTTTTATTGAACAATCTAATACACCCTATAAGCATTTTAAGAAAGTAATGATTAATGATTCGTTGGAGGCAAATCCGGTGGGTGCGATGGAGAGTAGTGGTGATGGTGAGTTGCCGCCAGGATTCAATTCTAATGCTTATGAGATTAGGGGTCAAGTTTGTGACAACTAAAATTTTATGTAAGTAATAGATAAATATAAGTATAGTAGAGGTATAAAGTTTGCAAGTTTTGGATCTCGTACGAAGAAGTTATGCCCCTGCAAAGTCAGAAAAAATAAATAAATAAAGAGAAAAGCTGGAAATTTTTAGACTAAGAGGACTCGTCTTAGTCTTATAAAATCAAGTAAAATTTAGACTAAGAGGACTCGTCTTAGTCTTAAGTCTGGAAAAAGGGCAAAATGGTCAAAGGAGGTAAAAATATGGGAATTTATGTTTTAAGACATTTTATTTAGTCATATTGAAGTATTACTTCAATTGGAAGCAAGTCTTGAAAGCCCGAGGGCAAAATGGGAAACTAGGAGACAAAAGTGAAAGTATTAATTATTAAACTTTAAAAATTGATACCTAAAAATCTATAAGGATTTGGGAAAAAGTCATCTATAAGACTTTGGTAGATTTTGATGCAATAAAAATATAGGAAAAAGATTCGAGTCGTTTGGAGTTATAACAAATAAATTATGACGGGTTAAAGATGATCAAAAAGTGGCAAAAAGGACCACATGGTCATGTTCAAGGATCCGTAACGAAAAATCTGATTAGAATCCGAATTAAGTCAGTAAGAAGATGTTGTTAAGCTCATTCCTACCTTTCTAAAGGTACAAAGTTTGTAAATTTTGGATACCACATGAGAAAGTTATACCTAGGTGAAAATCAGGAAAAATAATAAGAAAAGTTAGAAAATTTTACTAAGGCAAGATCCGAGGGGTACTTTTGGTATTTTGCATCAATTAAATCTAGAACCTGGTTTTGGTTTTCTCTGTGTGCGTAGCTCATCCTTAGTTCACGTAAATCAGATATCTCCTTCCCGATAAAATACAAACTCACACCCACAAGGATGGAAATCGGATTTCAGAGTGAGAGAACCACAAAATCACACACACCTACTGCTATGTGCTCGAAATTGAGAGAGAGGGAGGAAGCCGACGAGTTCTAACAGCAAAAACCGAGCAAAAGGGAGTCGATTAAGGATAGTTGCGTAGCAGCAACTCGACGACAGCAATCAGAGGAAGAAGGAGACGCGCTGTCGGCGCTGTTTTTCCGGCGAATCGCAGCCTCGGTGGCCGGTGACAGTGGGGTTGGTCGGAAAAAGCTTTATCAATGCGATTTCATGCTAGGAAAACTCTCGATTTCAGATTCTTGGGGGATTTGGCAGATTTAATTGAATGGTATAAACTCATTTTTTTGAACCCTAGTTT
Source organism: Cichorium intybus (assembly GCA_023525715.1). Lineage (NCBI taxonomy): Eukaryota > Viridiplantae > Streptophyta > Magnoliopsida > Asterales > Asteraceae > Cichorium > Cichorium intybus. The sequence goes on from CM042010.1 coordinate 82,358,180, forward strand.
ACCAAACTCGAAAATTCTACATGCATGATGGAATTGGTGCTTGGTTATAGCTTAAATGTTTGCTAGAAGTTTGAGTTCATGACCAAAGTATAAACTCTTGAATTTGGACAGATTTGAATGTGGTCTAAAGGTCAAATTATTGATGAAATTTCACTGCATTATGTTTAAAAAGATGGAATTTGATGCTTGGAATATGTTGGGCATTATATGTAAAAAGGTGTGATAATAACTTGTTAAAAGGCATGGTTATGTATGTTTGAAAGAGAAGTATGATATTTGTATCATGCATAAAAGGAATAATGTTGGAAAAGTGTCATAAGTTCATATGCATCAAAGAACCCATTTGAAAAGTACTAATCTAGTGCAATTTGACAGCTTTGACTTTTCTGTCAAAGTCAAACCACAAGTCTAGAAATCAAATTAGTTGGGTTAGGTTTGGTTTATGTTAAAATTAGACTTGTATTCATGATATGCTATTAGTATAGAACTATAAACACTAAAGAATCAAGAAAGTGAAGCTAGTTAGCTTGGTGATAATCAAGTGACAAAAAGGGGAGCAAATTTGACTTTTATAAAGTCTAAATGGGACAATAATGAAAAATTGATGCTTGTGATCAAGAAACTAATTAAAATATGATTCATGAGACATATTTACATTTGAAGATGATAATATTGAATTGGGGATACACGTATGGTTAAACATCTTATAAAGTATCAATTAGTCATAAAAAGACTATAATTAGATTATTTTTAGTAAATTGGCCGTTTTAGGCCTAAGAAGCAAAAGTTTGAGAATTTACCCTAAGACTTGAACAACATGATTCATTGTCATGTTGTTATACTATATTAAAAGGACGTTGGAGGTTTGGATCAAGAAAAGTTAAGTTTTTGTTAAGCCTAAAAATGACTTAATCAGAAACGGTTGAACTAAAAAGTTACCGTTTAAGCGAATACGAGCTCATGAGGGCATGGAATGAACTTATATCAACGTTGATGTGTTGTTGGGTGGTTTTGGCAACAAAATGTATAAAAAGTGTGATGTTTAAAAATAATTTTTATTTTTATAACTTTAGCGTCAAAAATGCCAAAAATAGAATAAAAGAGCGAAAGGAGGAATGTTTTGACATCTAACAATTTATATTGATTTATACATCTGTTGAGATCAGAAAGTTACTAAAATTTCATGTTAAAACCCGCGAAAATACAATTAGGCAAAGTAGGATGCCTAAATAGAAAAACGGTCAAAAAGTGTTGAAACGAAAAGTAGCTTAAAAGGTTCCAAAAAGCGTTACCAATGTTATAAACACTATTAGTACATTGTTGGGTTATATAACAATGACTTAAACAAGAGTTTACACAAATTTTGGACTAAGTTCTCAAAACGGGACAAAAAGGGTAAATTTGTCCAAAATGGTTTTTATGGTTTAAGACCCATACTTAGCCACCAGAATGAAACGACTAGAAGTAGTCTAAGAATGAGTAGATAAATGTATTATGTTTACTTGCGAAATACGTTCTAATCTTCTATTAATTAATAGAGGTTTGAAGGATGCTTGGAAGCAGCGAAAGGCTAGACAAAGTGGATTAGTGTAGCTAGACGTACCTAGCTACTAAGGTGAGTACATGTGGCCTTTTCCCACTATGGGGTACATGACAAATTATTGATAAAGCTTTTATGTGACGTTTTTGAATATTAAATTATATGCAAATCATTCTAGTTACGATATGATTATGAAAGTTTTATAAGATGATTGTGAAAGAATGTTTTGGCGTCAAGCCTAAAATGATTACAAAAGTATGTTTCCGACATTCAGCCTACTATGTTATTGAAATATTGTTTTGGCTTTAAGCCTACTCTGCTTATGAAAGAATTAAAATTTTAATGTTTATATTATTGTACATGCGTATCATGGCATTATATGATTTATTATACAAAAGAAAAGTTGTTTAATTATGCATGCATAGAGTGTGATTGCATGAGTCAGCGAGGTCCGGACACGTCCCCGTAACGGGACAAGACTCTACTGGGATGGTACCTCCCGTCGCGAAGTAGAAGTCTTCAGGCGTCATTATAGGATGACCTGTTCTCCTATTTTGGCGAGCTTTGGTCTTTATCGACCTCTAGGCGCGGTATATAACCGCGAGCTTTTGTCACGAATGTGACCTGGTCTTTTGACCTAAGGCGCGGGTAGGAAAACCTGCGAGCTTTGCATTGGTGTGTGTGAATCATGCATTCCATATGAACCTATTATGTATGATACATATTGAATTGAATATATTGTTTAAGTTTCAAGATTTTATGAGCTGGGTTCACAAAGAATTTTTGAAAGTAAATGTTATCTATATGACTTAGATCGTAAAGAAGTTTTGGAAAGTAAATGTCATATTATATGACTTATTTTGCAAAGAATTTTGAAAAGAAATATGCCAAAAATATGATATTGCTTATAAAGCATTTTTAACAATGTTTTGAGTCTAAAACCCATGTAGCTCACGAGACGTTTTCTTCTTACGTATTTTATTTTATGTCATGTATCCCAGGTTTTAGACACGAGATATAGGAGCAAGTAGATGACACAGAGAAGTTGGGATGTTAGATGGAATAAATCTTGGCTGATGTACTGGTTTGTAATCCTAACTTGCTTTCTATGGTTTAGTTTGGTATGAAGTTGTAACCCCTGAAGTGGTTTAAATATTCTTAAAACTAAAATGTTTTTGTTGGGACCGAAATTTTAAGACGTGACTTTAAGTCATGAGAAATGTTTTTAAAAGTTGACATTTTGTCACATAATGTTTTAAAACATGATGGAATAGCGCTACTATATTTTAATGTTTATGCACTTTTGGCGTTATCATGTTTTTCAAAAAAAAAAAAAAATTTACGAAAATCGGGGTGTTACAAGTTGGTATCAGAGCCATAGTTTAAGCGAATTAGGTGTCGAGACTCGAACATAGGCTTAAACTGTGTGAAGATGAAGTGAGAATACAAACTTAAAATAAGACAGTAAGTAGAAGGATGAGAGTTGTCATAGGATGTATCGTAAGATAGGTTGTTGAACCTAAGATCCTAAGATAGGTTGCAGACCTATAGGGTGGTTAGACTATCAAGTCTAAGATAAGGTTGGATATTTAAGAGAACTATGTGTTTGTTTTCTATAAGTAAACATGTTTAAGAAAGTACCTACTAATGGGCAATAAGATTTCCTAACCTCTATTAACAGTATATATAAATATATTATGTGCTGCTATAAGTTAACTGAACCAGTTGACCAGGAGACCTAGTGGTGATGCCAGAATTAAAATATGTATAGGTGGTTATGATAATATGGGCCTGTATTATTATAATCACAGGATATGTATTTGAGTTTGGTTGAATCATGACGGGATCGCGGGAATCTGGTAAGAGATATATGAGAAAAGGTTGAATGACATAGGAGTATTATACCTATGTGATAAAATCAAGTATAACTAAAAGTATTAAAGGTGATATAATGAGTATGTGCAATGGAGTTAGGAAAACTCAAATTGAATCAATTAAGAAAGTTGAGATACTATGCATGGGTTGGCTACCCCTATAAAGTATCCATATAAGAACAAAATGACGTAAGAAGGAAATCACTAAGAAATGTATGATTAATATGTAAAGTACCAATCAATTGAAGACATATGAAACAAAAGAAAGGTAACTATGTTATACAAATAATTTTAAGCTTGTGTAGCTAGGAACTCCGTTGTCTAACGGAAATGAATCAAGAATATGGAATAAATAACTAATTCATGTCACTATGACGACTGAAGTAAAGCAAGATTGGAAAATATGATTACATGTCTGAATAAAACTCATATGAGAAAGAACTATGTAAATACTTAGCTGGAAATGTAAACAGAAGTGAGCTGGATTTTTGTAATTTGAGACAAATCCAATTATTGTATGAAAAGGTAAAGAAGAAAGAATAAATTAAGAAATGGGAAGTCGTGACTTCCAAACCTAAAGGACATATGACAAGAAAAGACATTTAATGATTGGAACAAATGGCTAAGTCATAAGTATAATGCTATAATGAGTAATATAACAAAGTAAGCCACTTGAATGGAAAAGAAATGAGAAATGAAAAAGTGTCAAAGATCTTGATATTTCAAGTATCATGCCCTACTATAGTATGATTATAAGAACATGAAGTTAGGATAAATAAGCTAAAGTGTTCTAACAACATGAAATAAAGAATATTGATAAAAGTTGTCAAATCTTGATTGAGGATTTGAATGAGACTTTGAAGATCGCGATGCAAGGCGTAGCATGTTGAAGCTCATTCTTCCCTCTGTGTTTAAGTATAATCATTAGATTCTGTTGATCAAGAAGGGGATTGACTCAAGTGTAGAGTCTGAACTAGTAAGTTGAAGTGGAGAAGGTATGCCATTCTTTCCATGTAATATTTTGGGATAAGGAAGTCGTTAGGAACTGTTTAGTTCTACAAGTTTATACTAGCAGCAATGGACATTGTTGGTAAGTGTATATTATGCTATTAAGGCATAATGGCATGTATACTCAATAGCTGAAGACAACGTTCAAGATGTAAGTTAGTTCCCGTTTTAGTGTATAGAATTAAAAGTAGGTTACCCAAGATAGGGTACAGAGGGATTGACATTTGAATGGGCTCGTGAGTTTCACGATGCCATGATTAAGCATAAGTTGATGTTCAAGAGGCTACTCCACGGACGAGATGCTGAAACAAAGAGAGGACACGATGCTTAGGTGGACGCGATGCAACTTTGGAAGATAGTGACACCTTGGCTATACTGAGTTATAGCTGTGTATGCATGGTGAATTTCTAAAAGCTTCTTGGATTATTCGTAAGCAACTCTTCGTTGCCAAAAGCTAGATTCAAGATGAAGATGATGCATTAACCATTTTAGTCAATGAAAGCATGACATCTCTACCCGATGGTTAATGACAGTAACTCATGATGTAAGTTGACAATTCACAACTTATAGAAGGCATTCGAAGTACCTTTGGGTGAGTAAGATTAATATGATTATTGTGTTAAATTTAGCACAAGAGTAAAGGCGAACAACATGGTAATCTGATTTCATCACGAATGGAATTGGTTAAGGATGAATGGAAATTAAGATTTTAGCTATGTCTAAACTTATTCCAAGATAAAGGTAGAGTGAAAAGAGATGAATAGCAATAATATAGAGAATTGTACCTTAAAAGAAAATATCCTTATTTTCTTTTAAGGGGTAGATGGGAATACATTGATGTTGGTCTTATGATGACTGTATTGAAAGAAAGGGTGTAAGGGTAAGCCTCAAGACATGATAAATTAAGTTCAGCAAAGAATTCAAAAGTTGTCTAAGGATACTGTGTGATATTTGAAGAGTAGTCATCAGTAATGAAGTTCATATACAAATGTTGGAACTCTAATGTCGAGATAGAATGTTATAGAAGTTATGGATAGTGAGTAAATAGTTGGTATGTGTATGACGAAATGAAATGGATGAATCTCTAGTCATCTGTGACATCACATATGTTGAAATACCATAATCAAGATAACCAATTAGAATGGTCAAGAAATATGGAACTTAGTATGGTCCGGAGCCTAATTGGATAATGATGGAAACATCTAACTGATAATTGTATCAGGGTAAGTTGTTTTTAAGGAACCATTTAGTATTAGACAAAGTCAAGTAATATGTAAGAGTTCAAAAGAAAGAAAGACTTATGAATAAAAAGTCTAATGATTGGAAGTAAGTATGAGTAGTAAAGTAGAATGCTATTTTGGATAAATAGTCCAAAACTCTATTATGTGAATGCTAGTGTACTCGATTAGTGGAAAGCAAAAGTGTTGAGGAATTCAACATATTTGAGAACTAATTAGTGGAGAGAAAGCAATGAAATTGCATGATGACTTTGAAAAGTCAAAGTTACTATGAAAAATTGATTAAGGAAGTTGTCCAGGTCTCAAATGGAATATATCTTAGTGATATTGACCTAAGCAAAAGAATCAAGATAAATAATGTTGAATAATATAAAAAAGGGATAATTATAACAAAGATTGCACAAGGCAATAGGAATATGAAGCAAGCATTTAGTTGAGGACTTGGCAGCAGTGTAAGTTCAAGTGGAACTATGTAGTTGCAAGTTAATTCCCTTTCCATATAATGATTCCGAGGACGGAATCCTTTTAAGGGGTAGATAATTGTGACAACTAAAATTTTATGTAAGTAATAGATAAATATAAGTATAGTAGAGGTATAAAGTTTGCAAGTTTTGGATTTCGTACGAAGAAGTTATGCCCCTGCAAAGTCGGAAAAAAAATAAATAAATAAAGAGAAAAGCTGGAAATTTTTAGACTAAGAGGATTCGTCTTAGTCTTATAAAATCAAGTAAAATTTAGACTAAGAGGACTAGTCTTAGTCTTAAGTCTGGAAAAAGGGTAAAATGGTCAAAGGAGGTAAAAATATGGTAATTTATGTTTTAAGACATTTTATTTAGTCATATTGAAGTATTACTTCAATATGAAGCAAGTCTTGAAAGCCCGAGGGCAAAATGGGAAACTAGGAGACAAAAGTGAAAGTATTAATTGTTAAACTTTAAAAATTGATACCTAAAAATCTATAAGGATTTGGGAAAAAGTCATCTATAAGACTTTGGTAGATTTTGATGCAATAAAAATATAGGAAAAAGATTCGAGTCGTTTGGAGTTATAACAAAGAAATTATGACGGGTTAAAGATGATCAAAAAGTGGCAAAAAGGACCACATGGTCATGTTCAAGGATCCGTAACGAAAAATCTGATTAGAATCCGAATTAAGTCAGTAAGAAAGCTCATTCCTACCTTTCTAAAGGTACAAAGTTTGTAAATTTTGGATACCACATGAGAAAGTTATACCTAGGTGAAAATCAGGAAAAATAATAAGAAAAGTTAGAAAATTTTACTAAGGCAAGATCCGAGGGGTACTTTTGGTATTTTGCATCAATTAAATCTAGAACCTGGTTTTGGTTTTCTCTGTGTGCGTATCTCATCCTTAGTTCACGTAAATCAGATATCTCCTTCCCGATAAAATACAAACTCACACCCACAAGGATGGAAATCGGATTTGAGAGTGAGAGAACCACAAAATCACACACACCTACTGCTATGTGCTCGAAATTGAGAGAGAGGGAGGAAGCCGACGAGTTCTAACAGCAAAAACCGAGCAAAAGGGAGTCGATTAAGGATAGTTGCGTAGCAGCAACTCGACGACAGCAATCAGAGGAAGAAGGAGACGCGCTGTCGGCGTTGTTTTTTCGGCGAATCGCAGCCTCGGTGGCCGGTGACAGTGGGGTTGGTCGGAAAAAGCTTTATCAATGCGATTTCATGCTAGGAAAACTCTCGATTTCAGATTCTTGGGGGATTTGGCAGATTTAATTGAATGGTATAAACTCATTTTTTTGAACCCTAGTTTACCAAACTCGAAAATTCTACATGCATGATGGAATTGGTGCTTGGTTATAGCTTAAATGTTTGCTAGAAGTTTGAGTTCATGACCAAAGTATAAACTCTTGAATTTGGACAGATTTGAATGTGGTCTGAAGGTCAAATTATTGATGAAATTTCACTGCATTATGTTTAAAAAGATGGAATTTGATGCTTGGAATATGTTGGGCATTATATGTGAAAAGGTGTGATAATAACTTGTTAAAAGGCATGGTTATGTATGTTTGAAAGAGAAGTATGATATTTGTATCATGCATAAAAGGAATAATGTTGGAAAAGTGTCATAAGTTCATATGCATCAAAGAACCCATTTGAAAAGTACTAATCTAGTGCAATTTGACAGCTTTGACTTTTCTGTCAAAGTCAAACCACAAGTCTAGAAATCAAATTAGTTGGGTTAGGTTTGGTTTATGTTAAAATTAGACTTGTATTCATGATATGCTATTAGTATAGAACTATAAACACTAAAGAATCAAGAAAGTGAAGCTAGTTAGCTTGGTGATAATCAAGTGACAAAAAGGGGAGCAAATTTGGCTTTTATAAAGTCTAAATGGGACAATAATGAAAAATTGATGCTTGTGATCAAGAAACTAATTAAAATATGATTCATGAGACATATTTACATTTGAAGATGACAATATTGAATTGGGGATACAAGTATGGTTAAACATCTTATAAAGTATCAATTAGTCATAAAAAGACTATAATTAGATTATTTTTAGTAAATTGGCCGTTTTAGGCCTAAGAAGCAAAAGTTTGAGAATTTACCCTAAGACTTGAACAACATGATTCATTGTCATGTTGTTATACTATATTAAAAGGACGTTGGAGGTTTGGATCAAGAAAAGTTAAGTTTTTGTTAAGCCTAAAAATGACTTAATCAGAAACGGTTGAACTAAAAAGTTACCGTTTAAGCGAATACGAGCTCATGAGGGCATGGAATGAATTTATATCAACGTTTATATGTTGTTGGGTGGTTTTGGCAACAAAATGTATAAAAAGTGTGATGTTTAAAAATAATTTTTATTTTTATAACTTTAGCGGCAAAAATGCCAAAAATAGAATAAAAGAGCGAAAGGAGGAATGTTTTGACATCTAACAATTTATATTGATTTATACATCTGTTGAGATCAGAAAGTTACTAAAATTTCATGTTAAAACCCACGAAAATACAATTAGGCAAAGTAGGATGCCTAAATAGAAAAACGGTCAAAAAGAGTTGAAACGAAAAGTAGCTTAAAAGGTTCCAAAAAGCGTTACCAATGTTATAAACACTATTAGTACATTGTTGGGTTATATAACAATGACTTAAACAAGAGTTTACACAAATTTTGGACTAAGTTCTCAAAACGGGACAAAAAGGGTAAATTTGTCCAAAATGGTTTTTATGGTTTAAGACCCATACTTAGCCACCAGAATGAACTTAGATAACGACTAGAAGTAGTCTAAGAATGAGTAGATAAATGTATTATGTTTACTTGCAAATACGTTCTAATCTTCTATTAAATTAATAGAGGTTTGAAGGATGCTTGGAAGCAGCGAAAGGCTAGAGAAAGTGGATTAGTGTAGCTAGACGTACCTAGCTACTAAGGTGAGTACATGTGGCCTTTTCCCACTATGGGGTACATGACAAATTATTGATAAAGCTTTTATGTGACGTTTTTGAATATTAAATTATATGCAAATCATTCTAGTTACGATATGATTATGAAAGTTTTATAAGATGATTGTGAAAGAATGTTTTGGCGTCAAGCCTACAATGATTACAAAAGTATGTTTCCGACATTCAGCCTACTATGTTATTGAAATATTGTTTTGGCTTTAAGCCTACTCTGCTTATGAAAGAATTAAAATTTTAATGTTTATATTATTGTACATGCGTATCATGGCATTATATGATTTATTATACAAAAGAAAAGTTGTTTAATTATGCATGCATAGAGTGTGATTGCAAGAGTCAGCGAGGTCCGGACACGTCCCCGTAACGGGACAAGACTCTACTGGGATGGTACCTCCCGTCGCGAAGTAGAAGTCTTCAGGCGTCATTATAGGATGACCTGTTCTCCTATTTTGGCGAGCTTTGGTCTTTATCGACCTCTAGGCGCGGTATATAACCACGAGCTTTTGTCACGAATGTGACCTGGTCTTTTGACCTAAGGCGCGGGTAGGAAAACCTGCGAGCTTTGCATTGGTGTGTGTGAATCATGCATTCCATATGAACCTATTATGTATGACACATATTGAATGGAATATATTGTTTAAGTTTCAAGATTTTATGAGCTGGTCTCACAAAGAATTTTTGAAAGTAAATGTCATCTATATGACTTAGATCGTAAAGAAGTTTTGGAAAGTAAATGTCATATTATATGACTTATTTTGCAAAGAATTTTGAAAAGAAATATGCCAAAATATGATATTGCTTATAAAGCATTTTTAACAATGTTTTGAGTCTAAAACCCATGTAGCTCACGAGACGTTTTCTTCTTACGTATTTTATTTTATGTCATGTATCCCAGGTTTTAGACACGAGATATAGGAGCAAGTAGATGACACAGAGAAGTTGGGATGTTAGATGGAATAAATCTTGGCTGATGTACTGGTTTGTAATCGTAACTTGCTTTCTATGGTTTAGTTTGGTATGAAGTTGTAACCCCTGAAGTGGTTTAAATATTCTTAAAACTAAAATGTTTTTGTTGGGACCGAAATTTTAAGACGTGACTTTAAGTCATGAGAAATGTTTTTAAAAGTTGACATTTTGTCACATAATGTTTTAAAACATGATGGAATAGCGCTACTATGTTTTAATGTTTATGCACTTTTGGCGTTATCATGTTTTTCAAAAAAAAAAATTACGAAAATCGGGGTGTTACAAGTTGGTATCAGAGCCATAGTTTAAGCGAATTAGGTGTCGAGACTCGAACCTAGGCTTAAACTGTGTGAAGATGAAGTGAGAATACAGACTTAAAATAAGACAGTAAGTAGAAGGATGAGAGTTGTCATAGGATGTATCGTAAGATAGGTTGTTGAACCTAAGATCCTAAGATAGGTTGCAGACCTATAGGGTGGTTAGACTATCAAGTCTAAGATAAGGTTGGATATTTAGGAGAACTATGTGTTTTGTTTTCACTCATATGATTTCTAAGTTAGATAGTGGTCAAAGTAGTCACGGGGGTGATAATGACGTGGATAATGGGAGGGTGGATACTCCAAAACTCCTACTCACGGTGATGGTGGTGTCGATGTTCTGCATAGAGAAAAAGAGTAGCTTAATCAATTTTCGGCTAAGAGGCATTCGGCATCGGTTTTTGAAAAACTAGACAATGCTATTGCGGTGGGGCATACGCTTGGATTGGATATGTCGGGGTGTGTTGATACACTTCATAAGATTATTAATGTTCATGGAGCTTCTCTTGGTCATCAATGAATATTCTTTCCATTAATATTCAAGGTGTGCGGGTGATGGCTAAGAGACAGTGGGTTAATAGGTTATGTAACAGGCATCACATTATTTTTCTTTCTATTCAAGAAACCAAACTTACTTTAGTTTATTTGCGGGTGATTCATCAGTTTTGGGGAAATAATGTTTTTGATTTTGCCTCGAGTTCGGCTAGAGGGATGTCGGGTGGTATTCTTTGTATTTGGAATAAATTGGTGTTTCAGAAGACTAAGGTGTCGTGTTTTTAAAATTATTTGGTGGTGGAAGGTGTTTGGTTGGCGACTGGGGTGCAAGTTATGTTTATTTCGGTGTATACTCCTCAATTGTTGGTAGACAAAAGGTTGGTATGTCATGCTATTGGGGTTTGTCTTTGTAGTTGGGTGGGTCCGGTGGTAGTTATAGGCGATTTTAATGAAGTTCGGGATACGTCTGAGAGGTTCGGGTTTGAGTTCATTCAACATCATGCGGATGTGTTTAATGGTTTTATTTTAGATTCAGAGCTGGTTGATGTTTCTATGGGGGTTGTTTCTTTTACTTGGACGAATCGATGGGCTACCAAAATGAGTAGACTTGTTAGATTTTTGGTTTCAGAGAGTTTTTAGATGTTTTTAATGGTATCACAGGGGTAGTTCTGAAGAAAGATATTCCGGATCATCGGCCTATTGTGTTGAAAGAGAAAGTGTTTGATTATGGTCCTACGCCCTTCAGGTTTTTTAATTCTTGGTTGGATATTGATGGTTTTACCGATATGGTGGTCGATACGTGGCGAAATGATGACATTAACCACAATAACTATATGGTTTGTTTTAAAAGTAAATTCAAGCACCTTAAAGAAATTATTAGAAGTTGGATTGGTGAGTACAAAGCTAAGGTCAAGGAGGCTGTGGTCGTGCATCAAAAGCGGCCTCGGTCATGATTGGGGGCAGATATTGCTAAGAAACTGTCGGCTGTAGATACTAATGTTTTGGAGATTGATTTTACCCGGGAGGAAACTCCTGGTCCTAATGGTTTTTCTTTTGATTTCTTTAGGCACTTTTGGGATCTTGTGGAGGATGATGTCGTCAATTTGGTTATGGAGTTTTGTAATACTTCATACTTTCCTAAGGGGTGTAATCCTTCATTTATTGCTTTGATTCCTAAGGTGAATGATCCTCGATTGGTTTCTGACTTTAGACCTATTAGTCTAATTGGTTGCCAATATAAAAATGTTGCCAAACTGCTTGCGAATCGGATAGTATGGTGATTGGTGGGTATATTAGTCCGGAACAGTCTGCGTTTTTGAAAGGTCGATTCATTCTTGATGGCCCAATGATTCTTAATGAGGTGATGGGTTGGTATAAGCATAAACACAAGAAGCTTTTGCGTTTAAAGTTGACTTTGAAAAAGCTTACGATTATCTTCGTTGGGAGTTTCTGGATGTGGTTATGGCTGAGATGGGGTTTGGTTTTCGGTGGAGGAGATGGATTGAGGGGTGTTTTACTAATGTTTGTGCTTCTATTCTTGTTAATGGTGTTCCGATTGATGAGTTTGAAATGGCTAGGGGTTTAAGACAAGGAGATCCGTTATCTCCTTTTCTGTTTATCATCGCCATGGAAGGTCTTCATGCCATTGTCTCGAAGGCGGTGTAGTGTAATCTTATCAACGGGGTGTCATTGGACAATGATGGGTTGGTTATTTCTCATTTGATGTATGATGATGATGTTATTTTTCTTTGTGATTGGGATGTTCGTTGTGCTAGAAATCTGATTGGCTTGCTGAGGTGTTTTTATGTTATTTCTGGTTTGAAGATAAATGTAAGTAAGAGCAAGATACTTGGAGTTGGAGTTGAGAATTTTGAGATCAGGAGATGGTGAGTATGATGGATTGTGGAGTTGCGGATAGTCCGATTACCTATTTGGGAGTTCCTGTGGGTTGTAACATGGGTCGTATCAAGCATTGGAATAAAATTGTGGACAAATTTAAAATTAGACTGTCCTCGTGGCATGCTCGAATGTTATCAGTTGGTGGTTATTTGGCGCTCATCAAGGCGGTCTTGGGTAGCTTGCCCACTTACTATTTGTCCGTGTATCGTATTCCTGTAGGTGTTGACAAAGTTTTGGAATCGTTGAGGAATAATTTTTTTATTGGTGCTGATTTGGAGGAAAGGAAAATGACATGGGTGGCTTGGAGGAAGTGTATGGCGAGTATGGAGTTAGGAGGTTTGGGAGTTGGGAGTATCTTTAGCTTGAATTGTGCTCTTTTGTATAAATGGATTTGGCGGTTTAGAACAACGCCAAGGATTTGTGGGCTAAGGTGATTTTTTCGATTCATGGAGGTGATGTCGAGTGGAATAGGTTGCGACGCAGTTGGGGGGGGGGGTCAGCCCTTGGTTGGAAATCTTAAAATCGATTACCCATTTGAAAGAGAAAGGGGTTGATTTGTTCGCTAGGTGTAAGCGGCATGTAGGGGATGGGATAAACACTTCTTTTTGGAATGATTTGTGGTGTGGTGATGTATGCTTGCGTGATAAATTTAATCGTGTGTTTGCTTTGGATCTACATAACAATTGCATGGTGGCGGAGAGAGTTAATCGTCATAGTTGGGGGCCTTGTTTGTGTCATTTTCCTAGTGGTGGGGTCGAGTTAGATCAGTTTCAAGCCTTGAAGGTGCTAATGGATCAGGTGGTGATTTTGAATAAGGAAGATGCTTAGGTTTGGGATCCAGATCCAGTGGGGGTTACTCGGTGACGTCGGGTAGGAGTTTCATTGACAATTTCGTTTTGGAGGTGTCAAATATAAAGACTAGGTGGAATCCGGTTCTCATTGCTAAGGTAAATGTTTTTATTTGGAAACTTAGGTTGAATCGTCTGCCTTCCAAAGTTAATCTGGAAAGGAGAGGTATGGATTTGGATTCTATTTTGTGCCCGGTTTGTATGACAGATGTGGAGACGGTTAATCATCTTTTCTTTTCTGGTGAGATGGCCCTTGATCTTTGGGCGACGGTGGCGAGATGGTGGGAGCTTGATATTCTGATATGTTCTTCTATTAATGATTGAGATTCTTGGTTTGATGATCTCTGGATGAAGAAGAAGGCAAAAGTGTGTGTCGAGGTGGTTTGCAATTCGTTGGGATGGGCGATTTGGTCTTTTCGGAATAGGTCATTGTTTGATAAGAGTAAGTCTCGTAAGGCGGCTTTGTGAGATTTTATTCAATCCCAATCGTTTCTTTGGGTTTGTGCTAGGTTTCGTTCACTTAGAATTTCTTGGAGTGATTAGGTGTCTAATCCTAATGTAATTATTACCTCTTTGTAATTTTTGCTAGCGTTTTGCTAGATTTTTAATTTAATCTTTTGCCGCCGTTCAAATATATATATATATATATATATATATATATATATATATATATATATATATATATATATATATATATATATATATATATATATATATATACACCCGTGCAATGCAGCGGACGACGATTAGTTTTTTTCAATGATTAGTTATTTTCAGAAATACAACAATCCTAAAGATGTGACAACTGTCAATTTGGTCAACAAAAGTCAACCTAAATCAACCGAAGCGTACGTTAGGTTAATATGTTGAAATGTAAATTTTCATAACTTTTACGATGTATTATTGAATATTATAATACTGCGTATGCTAATTCAAATCAATTATCGGGTTAACGCTGTAAATACGGAAAATAAACTACAGTAGCGTAAAACGATGTATTCGTGAACACGAATTCGTAGATATATAAAACGTCGAAAACAGAGTTCGCATGTGAAAGTTACAACAGTTAAGCGCTGGGAACAATAAACGTACACAGGGTTTGGACCCTAAAATACAAAACGTGGTGCCTTAAGCATCAAAAATGAAATAACGGATCACATATTATGAAGTGTAATATTGTCTAGTATTAATTTCATAGCCAAATTTATTTTCCGGTAAAATGAAAAAAACCGCGTATTCGGAAGAATACTGCGCTTAAACGTATATATCCTTACCTAACGAGTTACGAATCAATCTAAATAGATGTTTACTAATATTTTTATACATAATATTGATTTATAAAATTATATCTCCGAAAACGTATAAAAATACACAAAACGTTTTACCACTTTTTATAAAAACACTCAATTATATAATAAATGTGCATGTTTTATAAATGACCAACACAATACCAAGCTCGTTTTTAGTTGAATCACGCTTCAAGGGTGAGTTCATACCCATCTTTTTCATATTTTTATTCAAGTTTTTAGGGGGAGAATACAAGACTACACTATAAAAATGGTTATTTATACATGTTTTTTTAACTAGTTTTTGTGTAAAAATGTTTTCTACCTGAAATAACGTTAGATCCAAGTATTATGAACATTATTATGTGATATCTTTAGCAAAAATACAAATCTATGAAAATAAGAACATAAACATGTTAGAAGTTCTAAGGGAAAGTCATAAAAATAAAACTAATAAAAGCTACGTTTTTATGAACGGAATATGACTTTTCTAGCAAAAATGGTAAGTTATTACACAATTTTTATGGGAATTAACTTAAAAAGATGTTTTACGAACATTTAAACAAGTTAACTTATATATATGTGTATATACATATGTACAACAGAACAGTTAAAATAAACTTTAATATGTATAGTTTATGGGTACAAGCACTATCATGACTTTTTGGAACAAAACAAATAATTATATGAAAGTATATAATTATTATACACTATTTTATTATCATAAAAAGTGATAATGGCAAATACAATGGTTTTTCATATATAAACAAACGTAAACAAGTTGATAAAAATTTTGTGAGACGGGTCTTCACCGTACTTATTTAAGTACACATACTAAAAGTCATGAATTTATAACCAGAGTCTCGGTAAGAGAGCGTGATATTTGTGTATAGATCTATATGAGATTGACAAACCCGCACCTAAGCTGCTAGCTACAGCTAGACCGTCTGGGGTAACAAATGTCTAACATTCCGACGCCTGAAGAACGTCGCAGCAGGCCTACATTGGTAACCGTATGATTATAGGGAGTCTCACATGGGACATAAACGATACATTTAGTTTACATGTAAACAAGTATTTAAATGGTTTTATACAAGAATAAAACTACGTAACACTATTTTCAAATATAGAAATACTTATACCTTGTCGGTCTTTGGGTTTTTAAGACTACAACTCATTGATAAGAAAATATTGGATTTTCTGGGTTCAAATACTATCTTTTACAAGGAAAAATGATACATACAAGTTTTATGGAAATTAAAACTACATTTATTCAAGATATAAATATAAGTATGGTTTTACTTATACATACGAGTTTTATGGAATTTAAAACTACATTTTATCAAGATACAAATATAAGTTTTACTTATACATACGAGTTTTATGGAATTTAAAACTACATTTTATCAAGATACAAATATAAGTACGATTTTACATATACATACAGTTTTATGGAATTTAAAACTACATTTTATCAACATACACATAAGTATGATTTTTCCCTTACACAAGGGTTTTATTTTTTTTTAGAACGGCATACAAACCTACTCCTACTCCTAAACTACACCTTAATACCACCTATGTCTCCAATGAGACTTGAACCCTCGAACTCATATAGGGAGGGAAACACCTGATGCCGTTAGGCTAAAAGCCCTTTGGCTTACACAAGGGTTTTATAGAATTTAAAACTACAACATAGTTAAAGATGATGGGGTTTGATAAATAAAATAGAGCGTTTTACGCTAAAACTGCAACGGAAGCTTTTTAAAATAACTAGTTTATTTTAGACCATTTTAAGCAAAACTGTAACACCCGGTTTCTCAATTTATAGGATACACCAATTTCATTAATCAAGTATAATACTATTAGTGGTGTAACCTCAAAAAGAGCAACAAGTTTACAAAGTTATATCAAAAGCATAGTTTAAGTATTTACTTATGTACAAACAAGTCTCATACTAGTTTACTCAAAACCGGATTTTTACAAAAGACATAGTCCAACACAAGAAAATAAGTAAGTCCAAGTCCAAAGTCCATATCCCAACCAGCTAACCCTCCGTGATGCGTTTCCCACGATCTGTACTTCCAGAACCTAACACAATTAACATTAACAAACAATATATGAGCTTTGAAAGCTCTGTGAGTAATTAAAGTTTAACTGGACAGTAATTGTCCAACATTTCTTTCACAACTTTCTCAATAAACCATCTTGATCCTTAATATATTCTCATAATGAGGTTCATTATTCCAAACACTCATAATTGGTATTCTCAACCAATTTCAAAACAACTCAAATCATACTGCTCCTGTAATAAACATCAATACCAACACATAATTCATCTATTAATAACTACTCTCCTGTTGTGGAATCGATATGTGGAACTCCTGCACCTCGTGTATGTTCTTGCCTAGCTTTAGCTGTAGCATAACAACTCACTCTCATTACTCAAGTTAAGAATAATTTCAATCACACCCAATAGTTATCAAAATCAAGGAGTTTGTATCATTGAAGCAAGTTACCATCAAAAGATAACAATAATATCACAGTTGTAACCTTCAATTTCATCACTTAAATACATGTAACCCTAGGAATACAATATAAACACTTCACTAGCTCGATTTTTATAGTTAGAACTCTTTTATACTAACTATTCCACATAATTTAGCTCTAACTTTAACAAATTCCAGGTGGCTCATCAAGACCACAAGGAATTACCTCAAATCAAATAACTCAACCATCAAAACAAGGTCAAAATCGAAGAGAATTACCTTTCAAGCTCAAAGTATCAATCCCTAGCTTCAATTCGAGAAAGATAGGCTCTAAAATCGACTTAGGAGGCTTAGAAATGGTTTTCTAGGGTTTTGAGAGGTTTTAGACGAAAAGGGTTTTAACCCCAAATGAATCAAAATCGTATTTTTAAAACAGATCTATGCGATTACACGGCCCGTGTAACTTACGGCATGAAATTGAAATTTGATCTGCAGAACTACACGACCCGTGTAGATATTACACGACCCGTGCTGCACAAATTACACGACCCGTGTCAATGTTACACGACCCGTGTAACTCACGGTATGCAATTGAGTTTTAGTCTACAATTTTTACACGACCCGTGTCAATACTACACGACCCGTGTAACTCACTGTGTGCTCAAAACATTCACGAGGGATTCTTACACGACCCGTGTAACTTTAACACGACCCGTGTAACTCCTTTTTAGCATTTTTCAACTTCAAACTTCTACCAAATGGGATTTTTAACTACCAAACTCATGCAATAATCTAACTAATCTTTAATTGCACCAAGATTAACTCAAAATCTCTAAATTTTAATAACACGGTATTACAAGTACTTACCCCCTTCAAAAGATTCCGTCCTCGGAATCTCCTAAAATAAAAAGGGATATTTTGTTCGCATCTCCTCTTCAGCTTCCCAAGTGACATCTGATCCTCTATGATGTCGCCATTGCACTTTCACCAATCCCACTTCTTTGTTTCGCAATTTCTTAACTTTCTTTTCTAGAATTTGCTCTGGCATCTCTTGATATCTTAATTTCTCATCTAGTTGAACTTCAGCTAAGGGTACCCAAGTGGATTGGTCATACAATGTTTTTCTAAGGCGTGACACATGAAAAACATTGTGGATACCCTGTAACTCCTCTGGAAGCTTTAGCTTATAAACAACCGCTCCAATTTTCTCCAAAACTTGAAAAGGTCCAATAAAGCGTGGGCTCAATTTACCTCTCTTGCCAAATCTAATTATTCCCTTCGATGGGGACACTTTCAACATTACCATATCCCCAATATTGAACTCTAATAACTTTCTTCTTCTATCTGCATATTGCTTTTGGCGGTTTTGAGCTACTCGCATATGCTCACGGATGCTTTGTATCTTCTCTTCAGTTTCAGCTACAATTTCCGGTCCCGCCAATGGTTTCTCTCCCATCTCTGTCCAGCAAGTTGGTGTTCGACACGGTACACCATATAAAGCTTCAAAAGGTGCCATCTGTATATTGGAGTGATAAGTGTTGTTATAGGCAAACTCTACCAAAGGCAGATGATCTTCCCAACTGCCTCCAAAATCAATGACGCAGGCTCGTAGCATATCTTCAAGTGTTTGTATCGTTCTTTCCGACTGTCCATCCGTCTGGGATGATACGCAGTACTCAATAAACCTTTTGTACCAAAATGCTTTTGGAAACTCTGCCAGAAATGTGAATTGAACCGATTATCTCTATCAGAAATTATTGAAGTTGGCACTCCATGTCGTTTCACAATTTCTTTCGTATATATCTCAGCTAGCTTTGATACTTGATAATCTTCTCGGATTGGAATGAAATGAGCAGACTTTGTCAACCTATCAACAATCACCCAAATTGAATTATATCCTCGAGGAGTCCGAGGGAACTTGGTGATGAAATCCATAGTGATTTCATCCCATTTCTTCTTTGGTACAGGTAATGGTTGCACTGCTCCATATGGCTTTTGATGATTGGCTTTTACTTGAAGACACGTCAAGCAGTTCTCCACAAAGCGTCCTACATCTCGCTTCATACCCGGCCACCAGTAGTACGGCTTTAAGGTATGATACATTCGTGTACTACCAGGGTGAACCGAATGTCTTGTACAGTGAGCATCCTCTAGCAATAACTGTCTCGCCTCGCCATGTCTCGGAACCCAAACTCGCCCTTGGAAAGTTTTGATTCCTTGTGTATTTTCCACAAGTTTCTCTACATAACCAATCATTCTTTCTTTCTTTAAGTCATTGGCTTCGACTTGGCATTTACGTATCAACTCTGGTAATCGACTCACAATCCCCATTCGAGCTGATACAACTCGAATAGGCGGCTCTTTACGGCTTAGTGCATCCGCCACCACATTGGCTTTACCAGGATGGTAAAGTATTTCACAATCATAATCTTTTAATAGATCCATCCACCGTACTTGCCTCATGTTTAACTCTTTCTGATCAAACAGATATTTCAGGCTTTTATGATCTGTATATATTTGAAATCGCACTCCATAAAGATAATGTCGCCATATCTTTAACGCAAAGATTACCACCGCCAACTCTAAATCATGTACTGGGTAAGCTTTTTCATGTGGTTTCAGTTGTCAAGAGGCATACGCTATCACTCGTCCTTTTTGCATCAACACGCATCCAAGACCACTTAAGGAGGCATCGCTGTAAAGAACAAAATCCTCCCCTCCTTGCGGTAAAGCCAACACTGGAGCCTTGCATAAGCCATCTCGTAGTTGTTTAAAAGCTGATTGTTGTGCCTCAGTCCAACTAAATTTCTCCGTCTTCTTGGTCAATTTGGTTAAGGGCATAGCTATACGAGAAAAGTTTTCTACAAATCGTCGATAATAGCCTGCTAACCCCAAGAAACTACGAACCTCCATTGGACTCTTTGGCGGCTCCCAACTCATTACGGCTTCGATCTTTGCTGGATCTACCTTTATACCGTCTTCATTTATCACATGGCCAAGAAATTGAATCTCCCGTAACCAGAACTCGCATTTTGAAAATTTTGCATATAATTTCTCGTTTCGAAGAAGATCTAGCATTTGTTGCAAATGAAATCTGTGCTCTTCTCGACTCTTTGAATAAATCAGGATGTCGTCAATAAACACAATTACGAATTTATCAAGAAAGGGACGACAAACCCGATTCATCAAATCCATAAAAACAGCATGAGCATTAGTCAAACCGAATGGCATGACTAAGAACTCGTTATGGCCATACCTCGTACGAAAAGCTGTCTTCGGAATATCAGCTTCTTGTACTCTCAATTGATGATAGCCGGATCTCAAATCAATCTTTGAAAAATACGTGGCCCCATGCAGTTGATCAAATAAATCATCGATCCTCGGCAACGGGTAACGATTCTTTATAGTGACCTTGTTGAGCTCCCGATAATCTATACACATTCTCATAGATCCATCTTTCTTTTTCACAAAGAGTATAGGTGCACCCCACGGAGACGAACTCGGACGTATAAATCCAAGTTCCAATAACTCTTGCAGCTGTCTCTTTAATTCTTCCATCTCAGATGGTGCTAATCGATAAGGTGGTCGAGCTACCGGCTTCGCCCCCGGTATGACATCGATCACAAATTCAACTTGTCTACTTGGTGGTACGCCTGGAAGACTTTCGGGAAATACATCGGGATAATCACAAACCACTTCTACTTCTTCTATTTTCGAATGTTTTGACTCAGCACTAATCACATGTGCCATAATCAATTCACCCCCTCTTTCTATATATCTTCTAGCCGTGGCAAGTGACACTATCGGTACTTCTCGGGAACGTCGTTCACCTCGTATCAAAATTCGGGAACCACTCGGAGTCTTTATGGAAAGTGTTTTCTCATGACAATCCATTTGACCTCTATTATCATCCATCCAATCCATCTCGACTATTACATCAAACTCATGATTAGTGATCGGCTTCAGATCTATAGGGTACGCAATCCCATAGATTTAAAACCGACACTGTTTATAATGACTCTTTACAAAAACACATCTCCCATCTGCTACATCTACTATTATTTTCTCATATAATTCAACTAATGGATTATCTAGTTTAGAAGCAAAAGACTCTGATATAAAAGACACAGATGCACCCGAATCAAAAAGTACTCGTGCTTGAAAAGAGTTCAAGCTAAAGATACCTGTGATAACATCGGTCCGATCTCTAACCTCGTCAACAGTCAATTGAAAAGCTCGCGTTTTCACATGACCACCACCCCTATCTGTTCGATCATCTCGATCTCGACCTCCTCCTTGGCCAATCTTTTGAAAATTTCTTTGTGGCTCAGATTTCATCTTTGGGCAATTTGGACGAATATGCCCGCTCTCCCCACAATTGAAACAAACAGGGCGACTCTCGGTACACTGGCGAGCCATATGTCCCGTCTTTCCACACTGGAAACAAACTGATGGAGGGTTTCGGGAATCACATTCCCCCGTGTGTTTTTGCCTACATTTCTTACACCATCTCTCCTCATTTTTCTTAGGTTCACCACGGAATTGAGAACCCGTGGTAATAGACTTCTGAGTAATATCTCCAGCTTTACCTTCCTACTTTCTCTTGAATCCTCCAACTTCTCTTTCAGTTCTTCTCTCTTCTTCTTGTCTTTGCAACTCCCTTTCTCTTGATCTTGCTGCCTCTGCATCTTGTTGAAAGGTAGTATATCTAGAACTCGGTAAAAACTCTCGAATCTGGGTTTTTAAACCCCATAAATAACGATCCATCTTACGCTCCTCCGTATCTACTTGATGTTGTGCAAATCTCGCCTTCTCATTGAAATCTAGTGTGTATTGCTGCACCGTTCTCGACCCTTGCTGTAATTTCAAAAATTCTTCTTCTATTCCTTTCATAGCATTATTGGAACAATAGTACTCGGTGAACTTCAATTTGAACTGTTCCCAATTCAAGGTATATGCTAAGCTTTCTCCTATCTCCATGCACATATTCTCCCACCAAAATTGTGCATCCTCCTTTAATAAATTCGTTGCAAACTCAACTTTATCCGCCTCATCACATTTACTTGTGTGGAACATCTTTTCAACGTGTGTCAACCAATTCTTGGCTGCTATGGGATCATCTCTCCTATAGAAATCGTATGGCTTGCACTTCTGGAAAACATCATAAGTACACCTTCTTGTCTTCTCAGGTATTCTAGCTCTACCCGCCTCAATAAAGACCTCTTCACGACCCTCTCTCTGTTCAGGTTGAACTGGGATTGATCCCGAAGTACCTCCAGTTGTAACCTCCGCTTGAGGCTTCAAATAAGTGGGTAATAATTCTTTAAGTTCTTTGGCTACCTCAGCAGCAATCATAGCTTGCATATTACTCTGTGTCTCGGGAGGTCACTCTCCCTCGGGTTGATGCTCTTTACCCGTATCTCGTGATCCCGATTTATCTCTTGATGGATCACTTCGCTCTTTTTCTTTTCCAGCACTCATTTTAACTGAAAAAGAAAATCAACTCGTTTAGTAATCACCACCATAATACTCAATATGGTGTGTAATCAACTCAATTGTATATCACTATAATACTCAATATAGTGTATAATCAACTCAATTGTAATACACCGCGGAGGATAGCTACTCGGAACTCTTTGGGACTTCTCAATCTCATTGGTTTAAGTCTAAACCCATCTCAAGGTTTAATTCCCTTAAACCACGGCTCTGATACCAACTTGTAACACCCGGTTTCTCAATTTATAGGATACACCAATTTCATTAATCAAGTATAATACTATTAGTGGTGTAACCTCAAAAAGAGCAACAAGTTTACAAAGTTATATCAAAAGCATAGTTTAAGTATTTACTTATGTACAAACAAGTCTCATACTAGTTTACTCAAAACCGGATTTTTACAAAAGACATAGGCCAACACAAGAAAATAAGTAAGTCCAAGTCCAAAGTCCATATCCCATCCAGCTAACCCTCCATGATGCGTTTCCCACGATCTGTACTTCCAGAACCTAACACAATTAACATTAACAAACAATATATGAGCTTTGAAAGCTCTGTGAGTAATTAAAGTTTAACTGGACAGTAATTGTCCAACATTTCTTTCACAACTTTCTCAATAAACCATCTTGATCCTTAATATATTCTCATAATGAGGTTCATTATTCCAAACACTCATAATTGGTATTCTCAACCAATTTCAAAACAACTCAAATCATACTGCTCCTATAATAAACATCAATACCAACACATAATTCATCTATTAATAACTACTCACCTGCTGTGGAATCGATATGTGGAACTCCTGCACCTCGTGTATGTTCTTGCCTAGCTTTAGCTGTAGCATAACAACTCACTCTTATTACTCAAGTTAAGAATAATTTCAATCACACCCAATAGTTATCAAAATCAAGGAGTTTGTATCATTGAAGCAAGTTACCATCAAAAGATAACAATAATATCACAGTTGTAACCTTCAATTTCATCACTTAAATACATGTAACCCTAGGAATACAATATAAACACTTCACTAGCTCGATTTTTATAGTTAGAACTCTTTTATACTAACTATTCCACATAATTTAGCTCTAACTTTAACAAATTCCAGGTGGCTCATCAAGACCACAAGGAATTACCTCAAATCAAATAACTCAACCATCAAAACAAGGTCAAAATCGAAGAGAATTACCTTTCAAGCTCAAAGTATCAATCCCTAGCTTCAATTCGAGAAAGATAGGCTCTATAATCAACTTAGGAGGCTTAGAAATGGTTTTCTAGGGTTTTGAGAGGTTTTAGACGAAAAGGGTTTTAACCCCAAATGAATCAAAATCGTATTTTTAAAACAGATCTGTGCGATTACACGGCCCGTGTAAAAATTACACGGCCCGTGTAACTTACGGCATGAAATTGAAATTTGATCTGCAGAACTACACGACCCGTGTAGATATTACACGACCCGTGCTGCACAAATTACACGACCCGTGTCAATGTTACACGACCCGTGTAACTCACGGTATGCAATTGAGTTTTAGTCTATAATTTTTACACGACCCGTGTCAATACTACACGACCCGTGTAACTCACTGTGTGCTCAAAACATTCACGAGGGATTCCTACACGACGCGTGTAACTTTAACACGACCCGTGTAACTCCTTTTTAGCATTTTTCAACTTCAAACTTCTACCAAATGGGATTTTTAACTACCAAACTCATGCAATAATCTAACTAATCTTTAATTGCACCAAGATTAACTCAAAATCTCTAAATTTTAATAACACGGTATTACAAAAACCATCAAGGATCCATTTACATGGGTAAGAATTATATTTAAACATACATAGGATGTTTTAAAGAAATAACCTTTGAAGCCTTTGAACCCTCTTGGTATTAGGGTGTTGAAGTAGATGGCAAAAATCAAGAAGCTTGATCTCTCTACAAGTGTCCACCACCAAGGTAAAGGCACTTTGAATGCTAGTTCCTTATTGTAAAATGAACTTCTTAAGCCTTTAAGTACTTAACAAATTAAGCACTAAAGGAGAAGTGCGTCTACACTCTCAAACTTGGAACAAACTTCACAAAAGGAAGAGAGTAGATGGAGAGAAAGAGTTCCCACGTTTTTTAGACTATATGAGAGAAAAACTTAATGCAAACTTTGCATCTCACTCTCTTTTATACTAAAAAGTGAGTACCATGACCCATACTATCATTAAATGCAAAAAATATGATCTTACACAAGGTATGGGTGTGTAATTATGGTGAAAAAGGACAAGAGTGTCCACCACTCTTCCTTTAGAAACTAACTAAGTCTAGTTACATCTTAATACCCAAAGTGTCCAAAACTTTGTACATGACTTAATATATTATACCATATGATATAATTATTAGTTTAACTCGTTATAATTATTATTTTCACAAAACAATAATTATTCTCTAATTAAATACAAGAGTTGAATTTATTTATTAATTATCAAATACTTAATAAATATTCAATAAGTACCAACTTGATAACGGTGTGACCCTATAGGATCATATGTAATTAGCAATATCATTTCATAATGATTCTTGAGCATATAGATCCAACAACCTCCCACTTGCACAAGATTCATTATGGATTGACACAAACAGTAGTTGACGTCTAGCAACGGATTACTGTCCCTAATTACAAATGAAGAGGTGCCATTTATCAACATCCAATTCCAAGAGCTTAAAGTTTCAATTGATGTATAAGGTAAGTCTATCAATATTCTCTTTGTTTCAGACATCATGTTGGACATGAGACATGGAACATGATCACTCTCATTTGTTGTCCAACTTTAAGTAAGGCGCCTTAGATGTCTAACTCTCAACACATGAGAGGAACAAATCCCATCTTGACTACATACGTACTCATGTATAGTTCATACTATACCCAACAATGGCCTTTATAACTGCACGGTTACGAACAACGTTTAACCATGTTAAAGCATAGTAATTCCTATACACGAATCCCCAATATGTATCTCAGGTCGAAAGATAAAAAGATATTTACCATTGTTCAAGATTCACTTATGATTAACGATCCATGAAGTGATTCTTGAAGCGGGTCATGTCAAATAGTTGTTCTCCAAGAAGTACATATGAACTTAGATGCAACACTTTGCCATTTCATCTCATGAAATCATCCAATCCGATTCATATTGGTCTTAATTCATAGTTGCTCCTACAACCATGAGCGACTATGGACGATTTAGAATAACCAGTTTATTCATGGAGAAAACATGCTAACATAGAACACAATAACATTAATACAAAAGAGATATCGCATATATCAAAAGAGATTACATGTCATTGCTATATAGTTCAAAATATCCTGATATTAATAAAGTACAAATTTAGATCCAATCACTAGATAGTCAAAGCCCAATCCCTTTTGCATGGATTTCAAACTTGTTTTGAGAAAGGGGCTTCGTGAATGGATCCGCTAGATTATCCTCTATATGAATCTTTTCAATTTGTATATTTCCCAATTCCAATTCTTGACGAATGAAATTGTATCTCCGTTGAATGTGTTTAGTCCTTTTGGTAACCATTGGGTCTCTTGCGATGGCAATGGCACCAGTGTTGTCACAAAACATCTCAATGGCACTATTGATGGTTGGGACAACCTCTAGATCACCGATGAACTTTTTCATCCAATCAACTTCTTGAGTTGCCTCCGATGCAGCAATATACTCAGATTCTATTGTAGAAAGTGCGACCACTTCTTGTTTTGAACTTTTCCATGCAATGACCCCTCCATTTAGGGTGACGTATCCCGACTGTGTCCGAGAATCATCTCCATCAGTGTTGAAGCTAGCATCGGTGTAACACCTTACAACGAGCTCTTCATTAACTCCTCCATAAACTAAGAACATGTCCTTAGTCCTTCTCAAGTACTTAAGGATGTTCTTTACAGCCATCAAAATGCTTTTCGCCAGGATTAGCTTGATATCGACTAGTCATACTCAGTGCATAAGCTACATCCGGCCTTGTACATGTCATGGCATACATAATCGAGCTTACTGCTGAAGCATACGGTATGCGACTCATTCTTTTGATCTCATCATCTAAACTAGGACAGTCTGTCTTAGAGAGAATGGTGTCAGGTAGCATAGGTACAATTCCTCGTTTTGATTTCTCCATTGAGAAGCGTTTTACGACTTTATCAATGTACGAACTTTGACAATGAGTCTTTGGGATCTATCTCTATAGATCCTAATACCGAGTATGTATGCCACATCCCATAGATCCTTCATTTGAAAAGACTTGCTTAGATAAGCCTTAGTCTCTTTCAGTGTTGGGATATCTTTCCCGATCAACAATATGTCATCTACATATAGTATTAGAAAAATAATTTTGCTCCTACTTGCTTTGATGTATACACATGGTTCATCAGGACTTTCAGAGAAACCAAACTTTTTGATGTTCTCATCAAAGCGATGATACCAAGTCCTAGATGCTTGTTTTAATCCATAAATGAACTTCTTCAGTTTGCACACATTTTTTTGGTTATCTGGATCAAAAAAACCTTCAGGTTGTTCCATATAGACATCTTCCTCAAGATATCCATTAAGGAAAGTGGTTTTGACATCCATTTGCCATATCTCATAGTCGTAATATGCGGCTATGGCCATGATAACTCTAATGGATTTAATCTTGGCAACTGGCGAGAAGGTATCTTCATAGTCAATTCCATGAACTTGAGTATACCCTTTCGCAACAAGGCGTGCCTTGAATGTTTGTACATTCCTGTCCATGTCGATCTTCTTCTTGAAGATCCACTTGCTTCCAACAGTCCTACTGTCAGGAGGCAAATCAACCAAGTCCCATACTTGATTATTACTCATGGACTGAATTTCAACTCTCATGGCCTCAAGCCATTTATCAGATTTTGGATCTGTAGTAGCTGCCTTGAAATTAGTGGGCTCACATTGATCCACTAAGAAGACTTCCTCTTCAAGAATGACAAATCCATATCTATCAGGTTCCTGCCAAGATCTACTTGAGCGTCGTACAGTTGGTGTGTCGTTTGGCATCTGAATAACAGTCTTGGGCTCCATAGTATCAGGTGGAGTGTTATTCTCAACTATAGGTTTGGTTCTTGAATCTCTTCGAGATCAATTGGGCTCCCACTTGCTTTATTCATAATAAAGTCCTTTTCAAGAAACACAGGTTTTCGAGCTATAAAAACTCGGTTTTCTTCTTTCTTAAAAAGTAATAACCCATGGTTTCTTTTACGTATCCCACAAAGATACACTTTTGAGATCTGGGTTCAAGCTTGTTAGAAGTCTCTACTTTAACATGAGCTTCACAACCTCAAATCCTTAAGTAAGACATTGGTGGAACCTTTCCATGGCATAACTCGTATGGTGTCTTACTAACCTTTTTAGATGGGACCATGTTCACAATACGGGCAGCGGTTTTGAGGGCATATCCCCAAAACAAATGAGGAAGGGAAGTATGACTCATCGTAGATCGTATCATATCAAGTAAGGTACGATTTTTCCTTTCGGAAACACCATTATGCTGTGGCATTCCAGGTGGAGTGAGTTGTGACACTATGCCACAATTCTTGTGATGTTCATCAAACTCATAGCTTTGATATTCGCCACTATGATCTGATCGTATGGTTTTAATCGTTTTACCTAACTGGTTTTGTACTTCATTTTGGAATACTTTGAAGATTTCAAAAGCTTCATATTTGTGTTTCATGAGATACACATATCCAAATCTAGTAAAGTCATCAGTAAATGTAATGAAGTATCTTTCACTGTTTCTGGTCATTGTCCTAAAAGGTCCACATGCATCAGTATGTATGAGTCCCAATAGATCAGAAGCCCTTTCACCAAGACCGGTAAAAGGAGCTTTGGTCATCTTGCCACATAGACAAGATTCGCATACATCAAAAGACTCTGAGCCTGTTGATTCTAAGATTCCATCCTTTTGAAGCTTAGCGATGCGAGTTTTGTTTATGTGACCAAGTCGAAAATGCCACAAATAAGTTTTATTAAAGTCCGACTTTGTTTTCTTATTTGTTAAGTTGTAAATTGAATTATCTTTATTGTATGAACCGTTTAGATCAATCTCATATATTCCATTATTAGGACAAGCCACAAAATAGAATATATTATCTTTAAACACAGAAATGTTTCAAGAATGAAAGTCAAATTCATAACGAAAACCTTGTTTATACAAACGGAAAGTAGAGATAATATTCCTAGTTATACTAGGTACATAACAACAATTGTTCAATAAAAGATAAAGCCCATTTGGAAGTCGGAGATGATATTGGCCTATGGCCTTGACAGCTACTCGAGTGCCATTTCCTACATGCAATTCCAAATCGCCATCTCTTCCTTAGTCCCTGCAAATCATTGCAGATGTTAGTACCACTTCCGATATCGAATACCCAAGAATTAGTACGAAATGCATATAATTCAATTACATATATACCTGAGGTGCCAATCTTATCGGCCTTGTTTTTCTTAACTTCCTCTATAAATTTGGGACAGTTGCATTTCCAATGCCCCTTTTCGTTGTAGTGAAAGCAATCAGCGTCAGCTGCACGCTTAGGCTTTTGAGAAGGGTTGGTGGAACGAGGCTTCCATTTACCCTTTTCTTTGTCCTTCTTAAGGACCTTGCCTTTTCCCTTCCCGGTAACATTACCGGTTTTCTTCTTAGAGATTTGACCCTCGCGGATCATCAACACTTGATTCCCGGCTTTCTTGATGTTGCCTTCAGCATTTTTGAGCATTGAATGAAGCTCATTAATGCTCCTTTCCTAGTCATTCATATTAAAGTTCAACACGAATTGATTGAATGATTTTGGCAAAGAGGCAAGGATCACATCCGTTGCTAACTCATCACCAAATGGGAAACCAAGGCGGGCAAGCTGCTCAGTGTAAGCTTTCATCTTGAGTACATGAGCACTTACAGAAGACCCCTCGGCCATTTTGCAACCTATGAAAGCATTCAAGGTCTCAAACCTTTCTTGCTTAGCCTGAACCTGAAACATAATTTTCAGTTGCTTGATCATATCAAGCGCTTCATGAAACTCAAAAGTTTTCTGAAGTTCAGGAGACATAGTGGCAAGCATAATGCAAGCCACCTCGAGCGAATCATTGACATGTTTCGTTCGAGCGCCCTTTAGTTGCTTAGAGGCATTTGCGGGGAGTTCTTCTGGGATAGGTTCATCAAGGACATAGTCCTTTTTCTCAAGCTTGAGGACAATCCTCAGCTGTCGGAACCAATCAAGAAAGATGGGTCCGGTCAATTTTTCTTTATCGAGGATGGATCGAATAGTGAGAGAGGAGGAGGTAACAGACGTGGTTATCATCTACAAAATAATAAGATTCATTTTAATATCTTCGATATATTTCTTTTAATATTAATTACCCTTTGAATTAAGATTGAAAAGCTAAGATCCACATCCCACATAATCATTTGAGGCGGTGACCCACAACATAAGTGATTATGTTGATTGGTAGGTTACGATAACCAATTACATCTCATATGTAACTCTTAGAATTTTATGGGATCCAAAAAACATCTTATGTTAAATGACATGTTAATCACATCTATGCCTCAAGTCTCTCATGCTTGGGTGACCTTTATCACATAAGATTCTTGATCAAATCATCCAACTTAAAAATCTTGTAAATTATACTTTACCAACGGTTGGGTGACCTTTATCCCATTAGCAAAAATAAAACACCTTGGCCATCATAGGACAATGCAAATAGACAAGGTGACCCAAGAATCTACAAGCATTTCACAATGATGCACAAGTGATTTTATAAGTGGATTGCATAGATTTGAAGTTTTTTCAGAATAAGGGCTTTATAAACGTTTTATTATTCTAGCATTTTAAAACGTTTTGTATCATGAATATTTCATGCATAAAATATTCCATGGTACATTATTTGAGGTTCCAAAAATCAATATCTTATATTCGATTTTAGTTTGTTAAAATTAATATCCAATATTAGGTTTGCCGTTAGTTTGCCGTTATAACGATAGGAACCGATTTTTAACTTTTTAATAAAACTTCCTTTTATTATAAAGTTACGGAGTCTAGATTTAGTTTAAAACATTTTAAACCTTTTTAAATTTTCAAAAGTTTGGCTATTTGAAGAGTTTCAAAAATTAAAACTCCTTTTAATAAAAACTCAATTTTATACGTCTTATGTAGAAACTTTATTATTTAAAATTCTAAACTCCAACTTGATGTTATTCTTGTTAAAATATCTTTTTGCATGGAAAACATGTTTTCAATCATACAACATTATATAACAAAAAAAAAATCACAAGCATGCATCAAAAAGTGTATAAACAAAGCCATTTTGTAACTACAATTATTGTGAGGCATCACAACAATTATTATGTCATTTCCTAAAGGACTTAATAAGGACACTTCAAGAGTCTTCAAAACCACCATGCCTTGAAAAGGTCTTCCTAGCTCCATCATGTTACATTTTGTTAGTGCAAGAACCGAGTCGTTGACCAACTCGGTGTCTGAGTCTAGTAGCTATGTTAATTTCTTTATTTGATGGAATGATGAAAAAGTATTTTGTATGAATGTTTTAATTCTATAGTTATGTATGTTTGGTTGTTTCATAATGTCTTCTTATTGATATAAAAATAATCCGAGGAAACTACTCATACATGACCGAAATCCAGAATTGGATTTCGGAACAAAGTTCAAACGATAGATGAAGACTAGAAGTCGGAAGTCCATAACTCGAAGTCTACACAAGTTCGGAAGATCCTCTTCTGAACTAAGACAGAAGACTTACCCAAATCACTCTGATCAGGCCAGGACTCCGAAATCCATTCAGGATTTCGGATCATCATTACAAGCAACACCCGAGAACTTCCACACTTAAACATTCTACAAAGAAGACTGAAGATATGAAGACTATCTTGAAGATAAAACAAAAGATAAGCATGTCAACTTATAGGATATGATTAGACTAAATCAGGCATGGCCTCTTAGAAGCATGTCGATTGTACCATGTATGTTATTTTATTATAGCTTAAGCCACCCTAGTCTGACATTGTATTATTATATTAGATTTATCCATATTGTCTGACTGAAGAGAGACGTGTTGTCTACTCTTCAGTCCATAGGTCTT
This sequence comes from Cichorium intybus, assembly GCA_023525715.1. NCBI lineage: Eukaryota > Viridiplantae > Streptophyta > Magnoliopsida > Asterales > Asteraceae > Cichorium > Cichorium intybus. The sequence goes on from CM042010.1 coordinate 82,390,228, forward strand.
TATCCGAAGGTCTTCCCTTAGTCTATAAAAGGGAGACCAAGTCCACACTCAGTGTTCATGAGTTTGAGAGATCTTGTGTAAACACTTTTATCATTATCAATATAATCTCTCATTCCATCGATTCTCATGTTCTTATCTGCATTTCTTATTGTCTCTATGATTCTAACATTGTTATCTTTCAGTCTTTACATTCCTAAGTTATATAACTGTTGATTCATATTGTTTATTGTTGAGCTATTAAGATCTATTCTAAGTATTACTTCAGTATTATTATTTCACATCAAGTCTTCAGACATGTCCACTTCCGAAACCTCCTAGGTTCGGAATGTTACTTTCCGCAATCTTACTTTCCGCACTTACTTAGAATATTTGGCGACAACAATTGGTATCAGAGTCTGAATAGCTGTCTATAAGATTCTAAGTGCCTAGTTTGCTCAAAACCCTGGCTGTAGCAACAACCTTAGAATCCTCTGTGGATCATTGCATGCTATTATAGCTCAAACTCTTAAAACTCTCTCCCTCGTTTCAAAACTATTCAGAATCTTCTCTACTTATCCATAATGCAGATGAACTACTCTCTAAATGTTGCTAATAGTGTTGGAGGATCCAATCAAGATCCTATACTCATTCCTACTGAGTATAATGGCTGGGCATCTCGTATGCGCAACTATCTCAAAACCAAGGGAAAAGACATCTGGGGTTCTGTTGAGGAAGGACCTCATCTTCCAACATACACCACTAGAGCTGACACTTCTGAAGAAGCGCTAGGTGGTGCTCCTCAGCCAAGATTAACTCCTCTTGATATTGAGAAAATGGACAACGACCAAATTTCTTTCACAGAAATCCAATGTGGAATCCCTCTGGAACTCTTCGATCTCATACAAAACTGTACTATAGCCCAACAAATTTGGGTTCTCTTACAAAACATGTTCTTAGGGACGGAGGAAGCAAAAGATCAAAAACTGGTGTCAAGTCTCTCAGAATACACCCACTTCTCAACATTTGCCGGAGAATCACTAAGACAGGCATTCACCCGGTTCTCTATAATCGTCACTAGACTCCTAAGTTCAGGAGCGGAGAGAACCAATCAAGAGATTAATCTTCGATTTCTTGAAGGACTTGGAAAAGACTGGGTGCTTGTTAAAATGATCCTTCAAGACTCGGGAAAGTTGAAAACCTTCAACATGTACAGACTATACAACAATCTCATTGGATAAGAACATGACATAAAAGGCAATCAACAACAACTGCAACTTGGAGGACCTCTGGCTTTAGTTGCTGAACACAACTATCCGACGATGGGCAACACTCCTCAACAACTGGTACAGTATCAGCAAGCAACTCAGCAACAAATCAACCCAAACACTTCTACATCTCAGATAGTTCCTATTCAAAATCTACCACAAACTCAACAACCAAATCCTATACCCTCGTACTATTGGATTAGGTGTCTAAGCCATGACTTATAATTGTAATTATCTTATGAATAAAAGCAAAAGTCCATTTGGGATGCCCTCATAGTTGGGGAATTGATGTATAGTTCAGTAGATAGAAAGATTGGTTTATTAAGGGTTTAAAAAATCAATAGAATATATATAGATGGATTATTAATATATTTAAGTGGTAATATATTAATTAGAAACTATATTAATTGGTTGAGATTTAATCCAGAATTAATTGGAATTAATTTAGTGATTAAATTAATTTATTAAAGTACAGGGGCTGACTTGTAATTATTCAATAGTTGAATAACTGGCAAGAGATAAGCCAGGGGCCAAAAGTGGCGCCACCCTGGAGAGTTCTCTAGGATTTGGCGAAAACCCTTCTAGGGTTTTAGAAGCCTGGTCCAAGTGACTTGCAGGCTTGCCCACTTGGGAGGCTCTTTAGGGTTTCAGGTGTAGCCTGTGGAGACTATAAAAGGAACCCCCTGGGCACTCCAAATTCACGCCATCTGTCTCTCTCAATCACTCTGCTGAATTGTCTTCTCCTTGCTTGGGTGTGACTTGCATTTGAGGCAGGATTCTTTTGCTGCTTGCTTGAAGGATCATAAGATCAAAGGTTGGTTTCCTAATTCATCTTTAGAATTGAATTGTATCCTTTTGGTTTTGAGTTCTAATCTTCATAGAAGAAAACATAGATCAATATTAGGGTTGCATGTGAAACTTAGGAATTTTTGTGTTCATTGTTTGCATAGAAACCCCTCGTTGGCACACATCAAAGTCTGGGGCTGTGAAGCATTCGTGAGACGAGATACTTCAGATAAGCTCGCAGAAAGAAGTGAGAGGTGTTTCTTCATCGGATACCCCAAACAGTCTTTTGGATACTTGTTCTACAGACCGAGCGAGGACGTGGTCTTTGTAGCAAGACGGGGGTTCTTTCGAGAGAGAACTCATATCCAAAGAGGACAGTGGGAGTACAATCGATCTCGAAGAAATTCAGGAGACGCCCGATGAAACAACCTTAGAAGAAACTAGCAACCAACATGAGGAAGAGGTTCCTGTTGGACCTACTGACATTTCATTGCCCCTTAGGCGTTCAGGTAGAGTTGGCATGCCGCCCGAGTTCTATGGTTTCCATATTACTTCGGACGGTGACACGTTAGTCAGTGATCGCACAATGACTAATTTGGATGAGCCAGCTAACTACCGTGAAGCAGTGGCAGGCCTCGAGTCTGCAAAATGGAAAGAGACAATGGACAGCAAGATAAAGTCCATGTATGACAATCAAGTTTGGAACTTGGTTGACAATGTACCGGGTCGAAAGACAGTCGGATGCAAGTGGATCTTCAAAAAGAAGACCGACATGGATGGAAAAGTGCATACTTATAAAGCACGGCTGGTTGCGAAGGGATTCACTCAAACCCCGGGGGTTGACTATGATGAAACCTTCTCACCAGTAGCCAAGATTAAGTCAATCAGGATAATGCTTGCCATAGCTGCGTTTCATGATTATGAAATCTGGCAGATGGATGTCAAAACCGCCTTCCTTAATGGGAAACTGACTGAAGATGTTTACATGAGTTAGCCAGAAGGTTTTGTAGACACAAAGCACCCTGATAAAGTATGTAAGCTTGAAAGATCAATCTACGGGTTGAAGCTAGCATCTCGTAGTTGGAATCTTTGCTTCCATGAGAAAGTCAAAGAGTTTGGTTTTTTTAGGAGTGAAGATGAGTCCTGTGTATATGTCAAGGCTAGTGGGAGTATAATCACTTTCCTGGTGCTGTATGTTGATGACATACTGCTCATGGGAAATTACATTCCGACCTTGCAGAATGTTAAGGCTTGGCTCGGGAAGTGTTTCGCCATGAAAGACCTAGGGGAAGCTGCTTATATTCTCGGGATAAGAATACTTAGAGATAGAAAGAGAAAATTGATAGGTCTAAGCCAGTGTACATATTTGGAAAAGGTGTTAAAGAGGTTTAACATGGAAAATTCCAAAAGGGGAGAGTTACCAATCCTAAGTGGTGTTAAATTGAGTAAGACTCAAAGTCTGAGTACCGATGAGGAAATAGCTAAAATGAGTCGGGTACCTTATGCTTCGGCAGTAGGGTCGATCATGTATGCTATGACATGTACTCGCCCCGACGTATCCTATGCACTGAGCATGGTTAGTCGGTTCTAGGGTAATCCTGGAAAAGCACATTAGATTGCGGTCAAGAACATACTCAAGTATCTGCGAAGGACAAAGAATATGGTATTGGTCCTTGGTGGCAGTGATGACTTAAAAGTGAGTGGATATACAGATGCAAGTTTCTAGAAAGATAGGGACAGTGGGCGGTCCCAGTCAGGCTGGGTATTTCTTTTGAACGGTGAGGCGGTCACTTGTAAAAGTTCCAAGCAGGAAACAGTGGCTGATTCAACGTTCGAATCAGAGTACATCGCAGCGAGTGAAGCGTCTAAGGAGGCGGCTTGGCTGAAGAATTTCATCGGGGACCTTGGAGTTGTCCCGAGCATTCAGGAGCCGGTGGAACTTTTCTGTGATAATGAAGGAGCGGTTGCCTTGGCAAAGGAACCGCAAGACCATGGAAAGTCCAGGCATATCGAAAGAAAGTACCACTACATTCAACATCAAGTAGAAGAAGGGCACTTACTGGTTAAGCGGGTATCATCCGAGGACAATCCTACAGATCCTTTGACTAAGGCTCTGAATAGGATCAAGCCAAATCAGCATGCCAGGAGCATTGGACTCAAGGATGATATTAGTTTTGGAAATCAGATAGATTAGAAACTTGTAACAGTATAAATGTAATTGACTCGGTGATTTTATAATTGAGATTTATAAATGAGTATTGTTACTGCCTTTGTCAATTGTTTATTTCCGTGTTTCTATATTTGCATGTTTAAACTTCCTTAATAATTAGATTATTTAAAACTCCACAGTCGATCATACTGTTAGGAAGTAAGTATGAACAAAGACTGTCATGAATCGGTTGCAGTCTGTCTAATGAGTTAGACATTGCAGTAAGACTGCTGCAACGTTCATGAGTACTTAGAAAATAGAGATTTGAGTATTGGATAAACCCGCGCTTAACAGATTGCTTCATGGATTATATCACGAGCAATGTTAAGACGATAATATCCGGTGATCTTTAAGTAAAGAGATATGATCTGTTATTTACGATACAAGTGCTTATTGACAATACGAAATCGCACCAGTAACTCGGTGCTATAAAACGCATTGTTGTATGTATTTGGATCCGCAAAAGATATGGACATATATGTCGAAACTTATCCGTCCCATGACCCGATGGGAAACAGATATCTGTAGGCCTCTCGATGATTTAGAAGTTGACTGAAAGTGTTGGCCAACTGGGACTAAATTGATGTGTTCAATTAGTAGTCTCTAAAGTCATATGCAAACCAGGAATCGAGAAACAGAGTGTCAGACCAAGATTGATGTTAGTCCATGTCTTGAGTCTGAAAATATCCTGTTGGACGGAGGATCATCAGATCACTTATCTTTGGACAGAACTGACTGGGTCAGAGTTCGGACAATTAAAGTCATAGACTTATCCAAGTGGGAGACTGTTGGATTAGGTGTCTAAGCAATGACTTATAATTGTAATTATCTTATGAATAAAAGCAAAAGTCCATTTGGGTTGCCCTCATAGCTGGGGAATTGATGTACAGTTCAGTAGAGAGAAAGATTGGTTTATTAAGGGTTTAATAAATCAATAGAATATATATAGATGGATTATTAATATATTTAAGTGTTAATATATTAATTAGAAACTATATTAATTGATTGAGATTTAATCCATAATTAATTAGAATTAATTTAGTGATTAAATTAATTAATTAAAGTGCAGGGGCTGACTTGTAATTATTCAATAGTTGAATAACTGGCAAGAGATAAGCCAGGGGCCTAAAGTGGCACCACCCTGGAGAGTTCTCTAGGGTTTGGCGAAAACCCTTCTAGGGTTTTAGAAGCCTGGTCCAAGTGACTTGCAGGCTTGCCCACTTGGGAGGCTCCTTAGGGTTTCAGGTTTAGCCTGTGGAGGCTATAAAAGGAACCCCATGGGCACTCCAAATTCACGCCATCTGTCTCTCTCAATCACTCTGCTGAATTGTCTTCTCCTTGCTTGGGTGTGACTTGCATTTGAGGCAGGATTCTTTTGCTGCTTGCTTGAAGGATCATAAGATCAAAGGTTGGTTTCCTAATTCATCTTTAGAATTGAATTTTATCCTTTAGGTTTTGAGTTCTAATCTTCATAGAAGAAAACATAGATCAATATTAGGGTTGCATGTGAACCTTAGGAATTTTTGTGTTCATTGTTTGCATAGAAACCCTTCACGTACCACCCTTCTCAACCACAAATATCTTACCCTTCCTACTATCAAAATCCAATAGTTCAAAACCAATCATCTCCAACCTTGCAACCCTCCATTCAATCTAAGACTCCAACCGTTGCACTTCCTGCTCCAGTACACACTACCGAATCATGCTATTTCGAATACGACGAAGCTGAAGAAGCTGCCTACCAACACGAAATAGCCATGATTAGTCAGAAATTCAACAAAATTCCATCCTACTCTAACCTAAAGGAAAAATTTCACCCTTCTAACCAAAACACATGATATCAATCAAGAAACAACTATCAGAAAGGACATCATCAATCTGGTCAAAATCGTTTCTATCCGAAACGTGAGGAGCAGTAGCAGGAGAAACCAAAGGCAGCTCCAGCTGTCAGCACTAATCAAGTTCCAACTCCTGAAAAGAATGAATCAGAAGTAATCAAATGTCACTACTGCGGAGGACTATGTCACTATTCTACTGACTTTAGAGCTCCGAAGAATTATCCAAAGGCGAAAGAAGATGAAAAAGTCAAAGCATGTGTCGCATCCGGAAACGTTGAGATCTGGTCTTCCGAAGATGATGATGAACACTTTGAGAACAAGCAAAAAAGAGGAAAAGGCTTCGGTGAATGCATGATGGTACAAGCAAATCTAGAAACTCCAATCCCAGGATTAGCAAGCCCCAAACATCTCAAGGACACTGCTGAATCCTCATCCTCCTACATGCCAAAGAATTACGCTTTCATGGTCAACCACAAGTCTGGCAAAGGAGTGAGTATCATCGAACAGGTACGTAACATACTTCACACTCATAATATCTACTCTAATAATGTAGAACCTGCTCTAGAAAAAATATCTAACACTTGTGCAGATGCCCTAGCTGCATATCAGCGGGTTTTGGAAGAAACGGATGATGGGTATGACGAAGTGATAAAATTGAAGAATAGGCTAGAGGATAAGAAACTATTTTGTGATAAACTTACTGCTGATTTGAAAATCGAACAGACTTCTAGGACTTTGTTAGAAAATTCAAATCAGCTTTGGACATCGCAAAGGGATTTAGCCCGAAGCGATAATGTAAGACTAAACAGATTAGTAGATCAATTGTATCATGCAACTGAAATTTTCAAATCACCTGCTAACACCAATTCTTCAGAAAACAACTTCAACTGGGGTTGGGCAAGAAAAACCACAAATAAAAATTATCCTATATATAACAAACAAAGCCCATTTTTCCAATACCCATCAAATGAATATGATGATAAACACGATGAGGACTCAACCAAGATTCTTACCAAAACTCACATCTTAGAATCAAAAAGTTCCACTTCTGATTTAAAAGAAGGATCCAAAACATCCTTTTCATATCTCTCAGAAGCGAACAATGTTGAAAGTAGTAAACTGTCTACAAATTCAGTCCCATTCATGCCTAGACACATGACCTCGGTCCCAAATGATTCATCATCATCAAACTCTCAACAACACTCTTTCTTAGATAAATTGCTAAGTAACTATGTTACTGAAGAATTCAATCCATGTCATAATGACCTGAAAATTTCAAGAAAAGAGAATGGTGATGAACAAATCAAAATATGTCCACATAGTATCATCACTAAAAACAATTTTAACAAAATTATAATCATAAATCCTAATGTTGCTAACACATCCAACATGACTTTCAAACCATCATGTTCCGGCACAAAGTCGTACGTAGATGCATTACAACATAATTTTTCAAATGATCCGATCAAAATTTCGCTCGAAAAACTTAAAGTCAATCATGGAGAGTCACACTCTTTAAATGATTCTTTATCTGACTCTTCCCCAAGAGAAATTTTTCAAAAAGGAAAAGGAAAGAATCTAACCAAAAACCGAGTAAAACCAACCCTGAATAGAAAAGATCTCCGATCACCTCGATCTCATGCAAGATTTGAACAAAGAAATTGCTTCTACACTCAGAAAAAGTCAGGAGTTAATTCAACTTTCGTCACTCCAAGTCATACTCGGAAATCTACTCCTTCCACATCCCGAAAGTACATTCACAAAGGATTACTTCCTACTCCAAACATCAAACCCATTATGTATCAACAAAAAGTCAACTACTCAAATTACGACTCAGAATTTCCAAAAATAACCAATACTAAAACAACACAAAATGTTCCAGTAATTTCAAAGAAAACTGATCCGGAATTCATGAAACCAAAAATCTCCTTTTCTGAAGTTACTAAAAACAACAAGCAAAATCCGAGTACTATTGGAACCAAAAACCGAGCTCCAATCATACTCAAACAGTTCCGAAAATACCGAAAAGGCAACAAAACAACACCTGCTGTCGTTGTTGCAAACATACCTCAAAGATGCCTTTTGTCACCAAAACAAAAACTTTCAATAATCAAACGAAAAATATCTTTCAGAAATCTTCAAAAAGATTTGTTCAAAAATGGATCGTAAAATCATCCACTTCGGAACCAAATCTTATCTCCGAAATTGAAACTTCTACCAAACAAACAATAAAAAACAAATCTTCCACGTTCGGAAAAACAAATGGGTCCAAACAAATTTGGGTGCCCAAACTAACTATCTAATTTTTCAGGCGCTCAACACAGAAGAGCAGGATGAAGAATGGCTTATTGAGAGTCCCTGCTCAATGCACATGACTGGAAGATTGGAGGTTCTGAGAGATTACAGAGAAGTCAGCTTTGGAGGTTACGTCACCTTCGGTAACGATGCTAATGGCATCATCAAAGGCTATGGTGTACTAACAAACAAAAATTTCACCATTCAGAAAGTCGCCTACGTTCTCGGTCTCAAACATAATCTTATTAGTGTAGGTCAACTGGTCAGCACCGGTCTCCGAGTTGAATTCGACAATGAATTTAGCTACATTATGATGGGTACCAGAGACAGATGCTTAGTGAAATCTCCAAGACAAGTCAATATGTTTCCGTTAGACATATCAATGTTTCTCGGAAAACCCAGACTATGTTTGTTATCTAAAGCACATTCCGAAATCAGCTGGTTATGGCATCGGACACTAGCTCGTCTCAACTTCCGATATATGAACCAGTTGGTAACAGGAGAAATGGTCAGAGGGATGCCACTTCTGAAGTTTGACAACGAAAATTTATGTGCAGCATGTGCATTAGGCAAGCAAAAGAAGAAACCACACAAGACAATCACAGACTCGAGCATTACTCATCCGTTACAACTTCTTCACATGGACCTATGTGGTCCATCAACAGTTGCTAGTCTGAATCATAAGAAGTATATCCTGGTCATAGTGGACGATTACACCCGATTTACCTGGGTATTCTTTTTAAGATTAAAATCAGATACCTTCCTGGAGCTCCGAAACTTCATTACATCAATCGAACTCAAAATTCAACTACATGTAAGAAGAATCCGAAGTGATAACGGAACAGAGTTCAACAATGGGCAAATTGAAGAATTTCTAGCCTCCAAAGGGATAGAGCACAACTTCTCTGCACCATATACACCTCAACAAAACGGTGTAGTCGAAAGAAAAAATAGAACGTTAGTAGAAGCAGCCCGATCAATGTTAAATTTTGCTAATCTTCCTTTGACCTTCTGGGCAGAAGCCATTGCAACAGCCTGTTTTGTTCAGAATCGATCCATTATCAACAAACGACTTCAGATGACACCCTACGAAATCATAAACGAAAGAAAACCCAATGTTAAATTTTTCCATATTTTTGGTTGTAGATGCTTCATCAAAAATAAGAGAGATCACTTGGGAAAATTCATACCCAAAAGTGATGAAGCGATCTTCATGGGCTATTCATCTAAGTCAGTAGCCTATCGTGTTTTAAACAAAAGGACTCGTGTTATTGAAGAAAGCTTTGACATCGAATTTGATGATCAATATCACTGGAGAAAGAAAAATCAGGGCATTCTATATGTAATGGAAAATGACGTACCAGTAGGACACCGACCTGTTCATACAGTAGAAGTAGACTACGATCTACTCTTCGACCCTCCGGAAATTGCAAAAGAAGCTGAGGTCATAAGTTCCCCTGAAGCAATTCAACAAATCATCTCAGCCTCCGGACCTTCAAATTCTTCCGAAATCATACCTCCGAATAACCATGTCAGACCTCCAATCAACACCTCTATATTCGAGGGGGAGGCTCCTCCCACTCAGACTCAACAAACTCCGATGGTAGCTTCAATACCAGCACATACCGAGGGGGAGCCCATGCTCCCAACTCGTGTAGACGATGTACCTCAATCCGAGGGGGACCGTCAACAATCAGAAAATGTTCCACACAACCCCCCAGAAGACGCATCCAATAATACACCAGTCTTCACCTTTGAAACCACAACAGACACATCAGCTGAAGAATCACATATTCAAGATACACCCCCTGAAGATCCTGATTTCATTCAGGACGTCACACCTCTAATCTCCGATCCAACTCAGCTTCCGAAATTACACAAATGGACTCGGAGTCATCCTCCGAACCAAATTATCGGAAATCCCTCCACCAGAGTTCAGACAAGATCCAAGAAGTCAATTCAGGATGAATGTCAGTTTGCTGCATATATCAGTAAAATTGAACCAAAAACTGTCCTGGATGCCCTAGACGACGACTGGATCAAGGCCATGCAAGAAGAACTTACAGAATTCAAAAGAAACAAAGTGTGGGATCTCGTTCCACGACCAACTAATCATAGAGTAATTGGTACTTGATGGGTCTTCCGAAACAAGTTAGACGACTTCTGGACAGTAGTAAGAAACAAAATCAGATTAGTGGAAAAAGGATACAGTCAGATCGAAGGTCTCGGCTGTGATGAAACATATGCACCAGTAGCTAGGCTAGAAGCTATTCGAATATTTCTAGCCTATGCAGCACACAAGAATATTCTTGTCCACCAAATGGACGTAAAAAGTGCATTTCTTCAAGGAAATCTTCAAGAAGAAGTCTACCTTCAACAACCCCTAGGTTTTGAAGATTTGTCTCAACCAAACCATGTGTATCGCCTAAACAAAGCGGTCTACGGATTATAGTGTAATGCCGTGTTATTAAATTATAGGGTAATTATGATTTAATACGATGTTATAAGTGTTTGGATGGTTAGAATACTTTTTGGGTAGAGTTTTCGCACGAAAAACGCCAAAAATGGCTTACACGGGTCGTGTAAATGTTACACGGGTCGTGTAACCTTCGGTATTTTTGTGTTTTCTGGTTACTGTAGTAAAACACGGGCGTGTTAAATTTAACACGGGCACTGTAGCGGAACACGGGCCATGTTAAATTAACACGGGCCGTGTTACGCGCGCAGACCCACTTTTTAAAGTCGGTTTTCTTTCATTTTGGGGGAAATTTCAGTTCGTGGTTTTCTCTCTAAAACCCTAGAAACTTGTCCTAAACCCTCCAAAGTTGAAATTGAGGCCTATAATTCGAGAATTGAAGTTAGGGTTCGATATCTTGAGGTTTAAAAGGTAATTTTCCCTTGTTTTAGCTTCAAATTGATGGTTGAATTTCTTGTTTTGAGATAGTTCCAGGTGGTATTGATGAACCACCTGCAACTAGCATGGATTAGAGTAAGTTTACTTAGATTAGAGTGTATAAGGGAGTTCTAATCTTAGACTCGAGCTAATAAAAGTGTTGTTGTTGTATTTCTTCGGTTGTATGAGTCAAAATGGAGAAATTGGAAGCTACAACTAGGATAGTATTACTATATTCTAATTGTAACTCTCCTCTATGATTCCAAATCCTTGATTGTTATAAATTTTGAGTGTGATTGAGATTGTTCTTGAAATTGAGTATTGAGTTTGAGTTATTGTGTTACAGCTAAAGCTAGACAGGAACACATACGAGGTTCGGGGGTTCCACATATCGACTCAACCTCAGGTGAGTAGTTATTTATTAGATGATTATGCCTTATTATGATGTTGTTTACAGATAAGAAGTAGGCTATGTTTTGATTTCGTTGACTATAGCCAAATATTGAGTATATGGAATAAAGAGTTATAGTATGTATATCACACTCGGGACTGAGATAGTCCGTTGAGCTTGATTAAAATGAGATAATGGATGATACAAACCAATTAACCTTAAATTACTCACTGAGCTTTCATAGATCATAAATTGTTTGTTATTGTTGTTTGTGTTAGGTGTTGGTAGTGGCGACCGGGGGAAGCGTGTCTCAGAGGGATAGTTGGACATGGACTTGGACTTGGACTTAGTTTGTTGTTTTGAAATATGTAATGTGACCCGGTTTTTGAATGATAGTTGTATATACTAATGTAAATAGTTTAGGACTTAAACTATGTTTTTGGTAATAACTTTGTATTACTCGTTTCTTAATTTGAGTTACACCCTTTAATGTTGTTCTAATGTGAGAAAATTAAGGTGTAATTCCTTTATGAGAAACCGGGCGTTACAAGTTGGTATCAGAGCTGTGGTTTAATGGAATTAAACCTTGAGATGGGTTTAGACTTAAACCAATGAGATAGAGAAGTCCCAAAGAGTCCCGAGTAGCTATCCTCCGCGGTGTATTACAAATTGAGTTGATTATACACCATATTGAGTATTATGGTGATATACAAATTGAGTTGATTATACAACATATTGAGTATTATGGTGATATACAAATTGAGTTGATTATACACCATATTGAGTATTATGGTGACGATTACTAAATGAGTTGATTTTCTTTTCAGTTGAAATAAGCGCTGGAAAAGAAAAAGAGCGAGGTGATCCACCAAGAGATAAATTGGGATCACGAGATTTGGGTAAAGAGCATCAACCCGAGGGAGAGCGACCTCCCGAGATACAGAGTAATATGCAGGCGATGATTGCAGCTGAAGTAGTAAAAGCGATCAAGGATATATTACCAACTTACTTGAAGCCCCAAGCGGAGGCTACAACTGGAGGTACTTCGGGACCAACCCCGACTCAACCTGAGCAAAGAGAGGGTCATGAAGAGATCTTTACTGAGGCGAGTAGAGCTAGAATACCCGAGAAAACGAGGAAGTGCACTTATGATGTTTTTCAGAAGTGAAAACCACACGATTTCTATGGGAAAGATGATCCCATAGCAGCCAAGAATTGGTTGACACACATTG